>JBAIAC010000004.1:54120000-54745000 GCA_037349315.1 Chelydra serpentina
TGAGAGGTGAGATATAGAATGATTGCTTTGTGAAAAATGTTCACCCACAGGTGATAGGAAAATACTAAGACAAAAATACCCTATGTAAGTGCATTGGATGATGTACACCACATGTGTTAGGCATGTGTAGGATCTCTGGACCTTGAAAGCCGTGTTGTGGGAGGTGATGAACATCATAGCAGTGGAGATATCCATAACCTCACTAGACACTAAAAAAAAAGGATCACTGGCTTTATGGCTTATTATATCAATCTGTAACGCACATGCCATAGTAAGAGGTAGTATGTTATGTAGATGGGTGACTTTTGGGGGGGTTAGATCTGGGGTAAACACCAATGAAAGCATTTAAACTATACCAAAATGTAAATGATTTGTCGGGTTAGTTTCCTTTTTATATTTGGTTTGTTAGCTTTAGAGTGTCTATATAAGTAGCAGAAACTCTCTAGCTACAAAACCCTACTGAGAACAAGCGAACTTGGTTGGATTTAAGCAATTTCAAGCTACAGCCCTAGACCTGTTCAGTGAACACAACTTCAAGCATGCTTCTTCCCCAACTCATTTTAATATTTCAAAACTGTTTTCCTTTACGTTTTGATTAGGGTCTAATAGCAAAATTTCCAGGATGGAAATTTCATCTGAGGCTTCACTAACTTAAAACAGCTTAAAGTGGATTACTTGAGCAAAAGCATTACTGAACTATTGTATGTACTAGGCATACCTGAAATACATTATTAAAACTCTGAAGCATTAAGTTGGTGCTCTAATTCTCTACAAATATGAAGAGACCACAAAAGCTACAGTTCACTTACCCGCTTCATTATTAATAGGGAACTCCCACAGTTTTCCCTCTTTTGTCCACTGGATCATCTCTTCAAAACCATTCCGAGGTGGCTTTTGATTTACTGCTGCAATCTGATTAGCAAATTCCAGATCCCAGAGCATAGGTGAAGACTCTAAATAAGAAAAAAAAAATACCCCAGACCTGTCAGTTTGCCAGAGAATTATTGACTTAATCATATTTTGTTTAAGATTATCAAACTTAATGAAGGCTGGTCCTTTCAGACATACATATTTTAAGTTGTAGCTATTAATACCATATTTCATGGTCTGCTTCTGCAATGAAAGCTCACTGAATTCTCAAAGGACTATTAAGCTAGCCTACTTATCTGTCAAAATTGCAGCTAAGTTATTTTAACCCCTTTCCCAAATGTTAAGAATAGGAATTAACTTTTTCCATCGTGCGACAGTTTTTCTGTTTGACAGATTTTGGCTGCTTTTTGTTAGTCACAAGTTATTATATTTAACTCATCAAATTCTAAACTTGATCTATGCACTCTTTATTAAAGACAAGAGGACCTTGTTTACTCTAAGGGATTTCCTGGTATTTCAGGATTATGCTCTCATTCAGCAAGGCAGCCCACATCTGCAAATGTTCTGAATTGTTTACTATGAACCTCGCCCATTTTGTTTGGTGGCCCAGCTTTTCTGCCAGTTCAGATTTTTGGAAGCCAGAGTCAATAATCTAGTTTACAAGACAGAGAAATCCTGACTTCCCATTTATTTCACTACCTTAAATGTTGTCCTCTTTCATGGAATATACCTTAAATAATCTCAAGACTTACATCTTTCATTATGCTCACAATAAATGAGACTGTCATCATGAATATTAAATGATAAAAAATATATTAACTATACTCAAGGACATGCACCTGACTGATCTGAATAACTGTTATATCACTATAATGCTCATCCTCCCACACCCTGTTCCCCTCCGTGTTTGTTGTCCCCCAGTCAGTCATCACATCACCCTATCTAAGATTACACTGTAAATTCTTTGAGACCAGGACTATGGCCTAAATTTTCAGAAGCGACTAGTTTTTGGGTGTCCAACTTGACATGCTTTAAAGGGGTCTGACTCTTTCAGATGTCTCATGCCGGACACCCAAAAGAGGAGACAGCCAAAATCACTAGTCACTTTTGAAAAATTAGGCCCAGTATTTCTACCTCAACTGTGAAGTGCTGTAAAATAGTATTTAACATATATATTTGCATATAGTATTTAACACACACACACACAAAACTCTACTATATGCAAATTTTTATAGATTATATATAAAAATTATAATTTTGCATTTTCTCAAGCACTCTCTTAAAAGATTAATTTTGAGGCAGTTACCTCTTCAGACAGTTTACTTTGCTTTCATAAGTGCTAAAAAAACTCCATTCATTTTTTCCATTAAATAGTCCTTTCTAAAATATTCTAGTATTCCCTCGATAGCTCACCCAACCCACCAACATCCTTGGAATTTGGCCAAAGCATTATATGTTATGAGTCGTATTCATTTAGTCATCTCTTGGCTTCATGTCTAACATTTACATAACTTGCAGCAGGCCAATTCAGTGCTCATCTCACCCAGCATTTTTACTCATTGACACATTCCTTCCTGCTTAATTTCTTTTCATTCTCAGGCACATAAAACAACCCATTGCCCATCTACAACAGATGACAGTCCACTCCATGAGACTGAGAAGATGCATGGTATTTGGAAGCAGAGATCAGGCAAAAATGCCTTACAATAATTTTCTAACTGTGAAGACTACTTTTTTCAAAAAATGTGTCCCAATTTAATAATGGTTTGTCTAATTAATGTTGGCTTCAGTGGAAAAATGATCCCTTTCCATCGAAAAGCCTCCCTTGCAATGGGTTTACATGTTTATGTTTATCTCTGCAAGAAAAACTGGAGTTTCCTAAAATGAAAGCTTAAGTCTTCAGAAGTCACATAGTTTATGGGTCACAGCCATTCTGACATTTACTATTTCAAATGTTAGTAGTTTAAAACTAATGAACTAATCTTTGGTCTTGTGGACCACATCAACTAGCTGAATCCAGTAAACTAAGTTCTCTCTCTCTTTCCTTTGCTACAAAAATGGCAAACACACAGATTTTTTCACTCTGAAGAACATTTCTATTTTGAGGGTGGTAAATTAGAAAACCCTTGTTCAAATTAATTCACACCCATCAGTTACCCATTTTCATCACAGGTGCCAACTTCCGGTGGCGCCGGTGGGGGCTGACACCCCCGACGCAGGGCCCCACCCCCGACGCGACGTCGCCCAGCGTCGGGGGCGGGGCCCCGCAACATCTCCGGTGCTGAGGTGAGCTTGCCGCTGGTCCCGGGGCTGGCGGGGAGCTGGGCGCGGGGAGCTGCCGGTGGGTGCTCTGCACCCACCAATTTTTCCCCGTGGGTGCTCCCATGGAGCACCCACGGAGTCGGCGCCTATGATTTTCATGTAAATATTCTTTTGTTTGAAGATGTTAGAAGGATACCCAAAAAAAGATGTAATGGAAACCAAGTTACAACATTAATTATAAAGGAATCATTGCTTCTACTTTATCCTTTAAGTATTATATTCTGATAATTTTCTACTAATCAATCTTTAAAAGGCTGGCCCAGAGTTTAAGTTTACAAGTATGGTGTATCTGCTGGATGCAAAACAACCTTATGTTACCTTTATGGAACAGAAAACAGCATAGTGTAAAATGCTCCTTTCTCAACAGATTGAACAGCCTTTAAACAGTTTTTCCTTGATTTTCCACTTAATATTCAGGATTTCAAAATAAATATTCAACACAAGACAAGGAACTTGCATTCATAGTGGGTTTAAACAACATTTTAGTTCAGTATCTGCACTAATATGAGCTAACAAGAAAACAAGGGGAAATAAGTTAAGGAATCAAATATCTTATTGGTATTTCCTGCTATTAAGGAAAAAACTGTTTTGCAATGAGACTTATGGTCAGTACAGTTGTGTAATATGGCTTCTGGCTTGAGATCTATTGTAGCTTTCCTCAATGCTACTGGGAATTAGACAAGGAAATGCTGTTAAAAACTGAAAGAGGCATCCTTGTTGATATCTTATGACAAATCCCATAAAGTTCACTTGCTTTCTTCAAGTTTTACTTGTGCTACGGTCTATTTATAAACGAGGGTATACATAAATAGTATATGGGTCTTTAAATAGTATGAATAACATTTGCAGTTCTGCTTTTTATAAGGCTGTGTACAAGCTAGTTCAAAGGGTTACTTATAAAAAAAAAAAACTATAAACACCAGTCGTTATGCCTGAACATGCTTGATCCAACCCAAAATTTAGCCATCTGAATATGTATTTTTGGAAGGGTAATTTAAAAGAATATATATAAAACCAGAATGTGCAACACAGTAAAAATGGGCTGATTTTTTAAAAAAGACGGTTACTCACCGTAGTAACTGGTGTTCTTCGAGATGTGTTGCTCATATGTATTCCAGTTAGGTGTGCGCGCGCGGCGTGCACGATCGTCGGAAGATTTTTACCCTAGCAACACTCGGTGGGCCGGCTGGCGCCCCCTGGAGTGGCGCCGTTAGGTGTCCCGATATATACCCCAGCCGGCCCATCGCCCTCTCAGTTCCTTCTTGCCGGCTATTCCGACAGTGGGGAAGGAGGGCGGGTTTGGAATACATATGAGCAACACATCTCGAAGAACACCAGTTACTACGGTGAGTAACCGTCTTTTCTTCTTCGAGTGCTTGCTCATATGTATTCCAGTTAGGTGACTCCCAAGCCATTCCTAGGAGGCGGGGTCGGATTGTGATACAGCAGAGTTTAGGACCGCCGAACCAAAAGCGGCGTCGTCTCTAGAATGTTGCACTATGGCATAGTGCGAGGCAAAAGTGTGTACTGACGACCATGTCGCGGCCCTACAAATGTCTTGTATAGGTATGTGTGCCAGGAAGGCAGACGACGAGGCCTGAGCTCGGGTAGAGTGGGCCGTAGTGTGCATGGTGGGGACACCTGCCAAGTCATAGCATGTGCGGATGCACGAGGTGATCCATGACGAGATGCGCTGGGAAGAGACGGGAAGGCCTTTCATCCGGTCCGCCACGGCGATGAACAGCTGGGTCGATTTCCGGAACGGCTTTGTCCTCTCGATGTAGAAGGCGAGGGCATCCAAGGAATGGAGCTGCTGCTCCTTCCTAGAGGCATGGGGCTTAGGATAAAAGACAGGTAGAAAAATGTCTTGGTTAATATGGAAGGCCGACACTACCTTGGGCAGGAAGGCCGGGTGTGGCCTGAGCTGCACTTTATCCTTATGGAACACCGTATACGGTGGTTCCGAAGTAAGCGCTCTGAGCTCAGAGACGCGTCTAACCGAGGTGATGGCTACTAGAAAGGCCGTTTTCCATGAGAGATACAGCATGGAGCAAGTGGCCATAGGCTCGAATGGGGCACCCATGAGCCTGGTAATGACTAGGTTGAGGTCCCATGTAGGGACCGGGCGGCGCACCAGCGGGTGTAGCCGTTCTAACCCCTTAAGGAACCTGGTAACCATGGGGTTGGAGAAAACAGAACCCGCCCCGTCCCAGGGGTGAAAAGCTGAGATTGCCGCTAGGTGGACTTTTAGCGACGAGAGAGCCAGACCCTGCTCCTTTAGTGAGAGGAGGTAGTCCAGGATGGTGTGAATTGGCACCTGCAGGGGGTTGAGACCCCGAGTGCCACACCACAGGGAAAAACGTTTCCACTTAGCTGAGTAGGTGGACCTGGTGGAGGGTTTCCTACTGCTCAGCAGAACGTGCTGGACCGGGCTGGAACAACGTAGCTCCGACGGGTTCAGCCATGCAGCAGCCACGCCGTGAGGTGAAGGGACTGCAGGTCAGGATGATGTAGCCTGCCGTGCTGCTGCGTGATCAGGTCCGGCCACAGCGGTAGAGGAATCGGGTCTGCCAAGGACAGCTCCAGGAGCGTGGTATACCAGTGTTGCCTGGGCCACGCTGGAGCAATCAGGATTACTCTGGCCTTGTCCCTGCGTAGTTTGAGCAGGACTCTGTGGACCAGTGGAACTGGCGGGAAGGCATAGGCCAGGTGGTCCGTCCAAGGATGGAGAAAAGCGTCTGTCAGGGAGCCTGGGGAGCGACCCTGGAATGAGCAGAACACGTGGCATTTCCTGTTCTCGCGAGTCGCGAAGAGATCTATCTGGGGAAACCCCCACTTCTGGAAGACAGAGTGGATGACGTCCGGTCGGATGGACCACTCGTGAGTTTGAAAGGACCTGCTCAGGCGGTCCGCCAAGGTGTTCTGGACTCCTGGGAGAAACGAGGCTACCAGGTGAATGGAGCGGGCTATGCAAAAGTCCCAGAGCTGAGTTGCCTCTCGGCAGAGGGGGAGGGAGTGCGCCCCTCCCTGTCTGTTGATGTAATGCATGGCCGTCGTGTTGTCTGTAAGGATGGAGACACAACGGCCGTGTAAGTGTTGAGCGAAGGCTTGGCAGGCAAGACGTACCGCTCGGAGTTCTCTGACATTGATGTGTAATGTCAGCTCCTGTTCTGACCATAGGCCCTGCGTTTGGAAGTTCTGCAGGTGAGCCCTCCAGCCGAGGGATGATGCATCCGTAGTCAAGGCACGGGAAGGCTGAGGTGGATGAAAGGGAACACCTGACATCACATGTGCGGGGTCTAGCCACCAGTTGAGGGAGGCTAGGACTTGCGGTGGGACCGTCAGAATCATATCGAGGTTGTCCCTGTGTGGCCGGTATGCGGAGGCCAGCCATGCTTGGAGGGGCCATAGGCGTAACCTGGCGTGAGCTGTCACGAAGGTGCATGACGCCATATGACCCATGAGGCTGAGGCAGCAGCGGGCTGTTGAAGTTGGGAAGGCTTGGAGGCTGCGTATGGCGGCTGCAAGCGTTTGAAAGCGAGCCTCTGGGAGGAACGCCCTGGCGAGAGTAGAGTCCAGTATTGCCCCTATGAAGTCTATTCTCTGTGTTGGCACCAAAGTGGACTTTTCTACGTTCAGTAGGAGGCCCAGACGCTTGAACATGTCCATGGCCTTGCGAATGTGAGACTGGACCTGGTTGGCGGAGTTGCCACGGATAAGCCAGTCGTCGAGGTAGGGGAATACCTGAACTCTTTGACGCCGAAGGGCGGCTGCTACCACTGCCATACACTTCGTAAAGACCCTCGGTGCTGTTGAGAGGCCGAATGGCAGGACCGCGAACTGGAAGTGTCTCTGGCCCACTACGAAGCGCAGGAAGCGTCTGTGAGGTGGGTAGATGGCAATATGGAAATACGCGTCCTTCATGTCGAGGGCGGCGTACCAGTCTCCCTGATCCATAGAGGGGATAATAGTGCCCAGGGAGAGCATACGGAATTTCAACTTTACCATAAATTTGTTGAGACCCCGTAAGTCCAGGATAGGACGTAGCCCCCCCTTTGTCTTTGGGATTAGGAAATAACGGGAGTAGAATCCCTTGCCTCTGAGATCTCTTGGGACCTCCTTCACCGCTCCTACAGTGAGGAGTTCGTGCACCTCCTGGATAAGGAGTTGCTCGTGAGAAGGATCCCTGAAGAGGGACGGGGTGGGAGGGTGGGATGAAGGTGGGGAGACGAACTGCAATCGGTATCCCCCTTGGACGGTATGTAAGACCCAGTGGTCCGTGGTGATATTTGACCACGCCGGGGAGAAGGGGGAGAGGCGGTTCAGGAACAGGAGGGCAGGATCGGTTGGAACTGGTACTCAGGCCTCGAGCGCCCCTTCAAAAATTTTGTTTGGGCCCCGACAATGGCTTGTGGGGGCCCTGCCTCTGACCGGTCTGTCGGCCGGGCTGCTGTCTCCTACCCCCTCGACCACGCGGCCTCCTGTAGAAGTCCTGTCGTGGTGCGGGTGGGAAGTAGGTGCGTCGTACGAAAGGCCGGAAGGGCCTGCGCTGCGTCGCAGGGGTATGCATCCCCAGCGTGCGGATGATGGTACGACCGTCTTTCAGGGTCTGCAGCTTCGGGTCAGTTTTTTCGGAAAACAGACCCTGTCCATCAAAGGGTAGGTCCTGGATCGTATGCTGGACCTCTGCTGGGAGGGTGGAGGATTGCAACCAGGAGATGCGCCGCATGGCGACTCCCGAGGCGATAGTCCTGGCAGCGGAGTCGGCGATGTCCAGAGAGGCCCGCAACGACGTCCTGGCCAGCTTTTTGCCCTCCTCCACGAAAGCCTTGTACTCCTGCCTGGACTCTGGAGGTATAAGTTCTTTGAATTTCTCCATAGAGACCCAGGTGTTATAGCCGTAGCGGCTCAGGAGTGCCTGTTGGTTCGCCGCACGAAGCTGTAGGCCCCCCCCGAATAGATCTTCCTGCCAAACAAGTCTAGGCGCTTGGCGTCCTTTGACTTTGGGGCTGGGGCATGTTGGCCATTCCTCTCCCTCTCGTTGACCGATTGGACCACCAGTGAACACGGAGGGGGGTGCGTGTATAGGTATTGAAAGTCTCTCGGGGGTGCCATGTACTTTCTCTCTACCCCCCTGGCAGTGGGGGGTATTGAGGCTGGCGTCTGCCAGATGGATGTGGCGTTGGCCAGTATGGTGCGCACGAATGGTAAGGCAACCCTGGTGGGGGCATCGGTCGTCAGGATGTCCACCACGGGGTCCTCCAGTTCAGGGACCTCCTCTATCTGGAGGTCCATGTTGAGGGCCAATCTGCGGAGCAGGTCTTGATGGTCCCTGAGATCAATGGGAGGCGGGCCGGACGATGATGCTCCTGCCACTGCCTCGTCAGGAGAGGAGGAGGAGGACAGGCCTTGGGCGAGCGGGTCCTCGACGGGTACCGCTTCGGAGCCCAGGACTGGGGGCTCCGGTTCGGTCTGCTCTACCTCTGGCGGAGGCCGGGAGACTGTAGCCTCTGGAGGTCGGGAGACTGTAGCCTCTGGCGCTCTACGCTCCAAAGTGGTCGAGGTGGGAGCTCTGGGTGGTACCCTCTGGGCTTCGTAGTAGGCCATAGGGGTCCAGAATGGCCATCGCTCCTGAACCTGCCCGGTCTCTGGCAGGTGGCCCTGCTCACTGATGGTGCGGTCCTCAGCATAGAGGTCGCTGCCAGCTCTGGAAGAGCGGGATCCAGAGCGCGAAGGCCAGGGTGGGGCAGAATAGCCATGCAGTGACGTCTGCGTGGCCAGGGTCTGCCTCCTTGGTGGGGACCGGTGCCGGGATGGTATCCGGTGCCGGGAGTCTGATCGGTACCGGGATGGTGTCCGGTGCCGGGAGCCGGATCGGTACCGGGATGGTGTCCGGTGCCGGGAGCCGGATCGGCGTCGAGAGCCGGATCGGAGACGAGACCTGGAGCGGTACCGGCGATGATCTCGGTACCGTGACACAGATCTGGACCTGGAACGTCTCGGCGATCTGCGCGTCGACCGGCCGCGGGACCGGGAGCGGCGTCGAGAGTCAGGGTACCTCCGCGTGGAGGGGGACCTGGAGCGGTACCGCGAGTACGAACGGCGCCGGGATTGAGATCGGTGCCGGGACTGCGAGCGGTATCTTGGAGACGCCGGTGGCTGCTGGCTGGTCTCCGCCTGCGGCACCGGGTGGAAGATGGCCGGTTTGCCGCGTGAAGTAATGATCCGCACCGGCGGTACCGTAGACGGGGTCGGTGCCGGAGCGGTCATCTGAATCAGGTCTCGTGCCGCTGCGAAGGTGTCCGGCGTGGACGGCAGCGTAAGCTCAACCACGGAGCATGCCGGGGAGCTGGCGGCTACCGAGCTCAACGGCCCTCGCGGGACCGGACTCGTCGGTACCGGAGCCTGCAGAGGCTGACCTGCACTCAACGGCCTCTCGGGTGCCGGAGTTGGCAGGGCCGGCGCCGGTGTTGACGGCGGCGCCGGACTCAACAGCCTATGGTGGGCCGGAGTAAGTGGCACGGAGGCCACTGGCACCGAACTCAACGGTCCTTGCGGTACCGGAGTTGGCGGTGCGGGCGCCTCAACAGACCTAGGCAGATCTGGAGCTAGCTGCGCATGCAGCGGCGCCTTAGTCGGTCCTCCCGACTTCTTCGCTCTCGGGGACAGAGGGCGGCTCTGCGAGGTCCCAGGCAGAGAAGGACGGTGCCGGGGTTCTTTTCCGGAGCTCAGGCGTTCCGGTGCCGCAGACGTTGAGGCTGCCGGGGTCGGTGCCGGGGTTCGTTGCGGCGCCGACATCGCGCTAAGCGATGCCTCTAAAAGGAGCTGCTTTAAGCGAATGTCCCGCTCCTTTTTGGTCCACGGCTTGAAGGACTTACAAATGCAGCACTTGTCCGGAAGGTGAGATTCCCCGAGGCACTTGAGACAGGAGGCGTGTGGATCTCCTGTGGGCATCGGCTTCTGGCATGCCGAGCAAGGTTTGAATCCCGGAGAGCCAGGCATTGGCCCGGTACCGGGGTGGGGATAAGGGAGGAGCCCCTTATCTCCAGCTACTATTGTCACTAACAAAGATAACGAACTATCAACAACTATTAACAACTAATTAACAGTACTTAAACTATCTAAAAGATAAACGAGTGCTAATGAAGCTAGGGCTGTGGAGGTCAGCGAGCTGCTCTCCACTGTTCCAACGACCGACACGGGCGGTAAGAAGGAACTGAGAGGGCGATGGGCCGGCTGGGGTATATATCGGGACACCTAACGGCGCCACTCCAGGGGGCGCCAGCCGGCCCACCGAGTGTTGCTAGGGTAAAAATCTTCCGACGATCGTGCACGCCGCGCGCGCACACCTAACTGGAATACATATGAGCAAGCACTCGAAGAAGAACCTAATAATCTTACATATATATTAATTTGATTCCTAAAGGAGATAATTGCAGTATTCTGTTAAACAGTGCTCACGTTCCATCCCACAGGTGACTGCATTCAGTAAAATCACCAGCTGTTTGCCAATATCGAACACTCTCCTGTGAAGCCTTATGTCTGAAAAAGATTTGGGGATCCTGGTGGATAATCAGCTGAACATAAACTTCTAGTGTGATGTTGGAGCTAAAAAGAGCTAATGTGATCCTGGGGTGCATAAACAGTAGAATCTCAAGTAGGAGCAGAGAGGTTACTTAACTGGAATATTAGTGTCCACAGTTCAAGAAGAATGTTGATAAACTGGAGAGAGTTCAGAGAATAGCAACAAGACGGATTAAAGGATTAGACAACATGCCTTCTAGTGACAGACTCAAAGAGTTCAATCTGTTCAACTGAACACACAGAAGGGTAAGGAGTGACTAAGTACCTACACGGGGAACAAGTATTAAATAATGGGCTCTTCAATCTAGCAGAGAAAGGTATAGCATGATCCAATGGCTGGAAATTGAAACTGGACAAATTCAGACTAGAAATAAAGGTGTAAATTGTTAACGGTTAAAGTAATTAACCATTAGAACAATTTACCCTGGGTCATGGTGGATTCGCCATCACTGACCGTTTTAAAATCAAGATTGGATATTTTTCTAAATTATATAATCTAGGAATTATTTGGGGGAAATTCTATGGATTGTGCTATACATGAGATCAGACTAGATGATCACAATGGTCCCTTTCGGCCTTAGAATCTATGAAACAGTACTATGTGAATTTTAGTACAGGAAATAAAGAAGCTATACAATTGAAACTGCAGGGAGAAATTAATGGAGACAAAATTACCCAAACTAGAAGCTGGCCAAAGCAGTTGAACTAACACTCCTCATCTTAAAAAAAAACCCTAAAAACAAAAACAACAAACCCTGAAATGGGCTCTTTACTGATCCGCAGAGAAGAGTGCCATCTACTGAATCACAAACTATTTCTGCAGCCTCTAGTTTTACACTTTATTATAACACTTTGCAATGCAACAGTGCCTTTTTTCCCAAAGGAATTCAAAGTATTTTATAAAAATCAGTGAATTCTGATTCATTGCCTACAAGGCATTACTGTACCCATTTTACAGAAAGGGAAACTTAGAGACAACTTAAGTGATTTGACCATAGTCACATACCATGACAGTGGGGAAAGCCAGTCCTGAGCTTTAACCCCTAAATCATACACCTACTCTGGCCTTCATTTTTTGAAGGGTATCCCATCCATGCATCAGTCAGGCCTGATCCTGCAAAGCTGGTGAGATCCGTTGATATAACAGAGTGGTACAGCTAAAGGGTTTTCTGTTGTTTTTGTTTAAATAAGATTTCTGTATGTGTTTGAAGTTCATGCATGTGAGGGATTATCTACACCAAGTAAAACTAGGCATGGTTTATCCAGGAAGTCACAGCAAGGCTCTCAAAGTTTTGACAGTACACTTCAATACTATCCAATTTCCCTTGTGATTGTAGTCTCAAGCCTCTTCGGAGCAAGATCTAGTGCAATGATTTTGCAATATGGACAAATGTCCACTAGGAACTAGGGTAAACTAAGTATACATTTTCTACTGAGAAAATTCAGGGGAATTTTAGTGCTCATGGAAGAAACACCGACAACACTGGCAAGTAGTATCACAGGTCAGCTTTACCACATAACTGTTAGTGTGTGTTAGTCCTGATATAGGATCAAAAACTATTATTCCATAACACTGTGTAGAAGTCTTGCCTACCAATGACCAGATTTAGACCACACATTAATTTCTGACCAGGTTTGAAACCAGCAAGCTAGCAGCCAACCCCTCTCTTCCATGAGACAGCGAACTTCTCTATTTTTTGAATAATTTTCTCCGCTTGGGTTTTTGTTGTTGCTTTTCCACTAACCTGCTTCAGGTGTCCCTTCTGTAACAGTGGGAGAAACAGGGAAAATGTCAAGCCTCCTTCCTAGGTGAAGCCCTCTTCTATAAACAAAGAAGACAAATGATATTTGACATTTCACAACACAGCCAGTTTAAAATTAGGTTTACAAAACACAGAATATGCTCATTAAACTCTAGAATGAAAAAGTCAACCATCCTCTGGAAACAAAAAATACCAACATATTGACCATTGTACTAAATCTTCAGACTTGGTAACCCAAAGACAAATCATTGCATTTGAGTTACTGCTCCATAATGCAATTAACGGAGCACGGGAGACAGACTCCTAACACACTTTCCTGTGAGGTAATCAGCATAATTGCCATTATTTTCATTTGATTTATTCCTATTTATATATTTAGGAATAAAGTCAAATGCTATCAGTCCATGGTACCTTAGTAACAGATAGTTCTTAGAAAGTGCATTTGGGGGGGGGGGGGGGGGGGAGTTATGTTTTTGTTCTACTACACAAAATATTTCACAATCAGGAAAACAGACAACAGCTAAATCAAACTAACCCTGATTTATGAAGTAAACAGCCTTTTTGGAAGATTATGTATCCACCCTTTCCTCTCTGCCACATGACTAACACTCAAACTGTTGTGATAAGCTATTGTCTAAACAGTCTGTCATTTCGGGGCTCTCTTCTGGATAGTAAAATATATTTGGATTTTTTTGTGTGCAAAACATTAGCTTCACTCTTAATAGGATTCTTTATTCAAAAAAGAAAGATATTCAACAAGCAAACATATCTTTAATAAGAGCAAACTATATTTGGATTATAAACTAAAAACTCAAACAGTTGGTCTTCTCCCCTCAACCAGTCAAAGTGACTTTTCAGATAAATACAAAGTAAACAAGAAAATGAGTTTATTGTAATTTAGAACAAATGATTCCTTTAATCATTTAACCTTTCCTGTTTATGTACATTTCCAATGAAATTCTAGTGTTCTTCGTTTGTGTTATTACATATTCATTGTTGCCCGAGCAACACTTGCCTTTCCTGCCCTTAAATTTCATCCCTCTGCTTTCCAGCAGATTTCTGAAGGCCACAACTACTATGGCAAACCTGATCTTGTCATATTACATATTACTAACGTAGCTACCCTGGATCTGTTTCAGCAAGAGACTAATATAATTACACTGTCTCAGAAGAATGTGGAATTTAAACAGATTTGGGATTACATTTTCCTATCCGTTCATAACTTCCAATAATGTTAGTAGCAGATGCAGACAGGATTTGGAACAAAACACTTACGCATAAAGTTACTAGTTCAAGTTACTATAAAGCAGCATCACCCATTGAAAATTGCCAATTCAATTTAACCATTTTCTCCCAACCTTCCCTGGGAACACTAACTACGGTATATTTGACTGTTAGAATTTTATAGCCACAGGAGAAAATTTGAACTTTGAGACTGGTAGCTGAAATCCGCATAATGAACAGTTCATATAACTACACCAAGACTTTTACACTAAACATAACTTCATTACCTAACAGGGTCAGAGAACTCTCATATAATTTGTGACAAAGGGAATGTTTTCAAATGCATTGCAAAACATATTTTACTTTCCTTTTATTAAAATATTGTAAGGTGTTTGACCAATTCTATACCAGCTGTTTTTATTGTCTATATTCTAAGTCAGGGGTCTCAAACACGTGGCCCGTGGGGTTATTTTCGGCAGCCCACCAGCTCCCCGTGGCCCCTCTGCCCCCTCCAGCATTTACCTACAGCGGCTCCAGTCTGGGGTGCACTGCCCTGCCCCCGCGCCGCTCCGGGAAGCGGCCGGAACCTTGGGGGGAGGGGGAGGGCCAGAGGTCTCCATGCGTTGCCTTCACCTCCAGGCACGGCCCCCCGCAGCTCCCATTGGCCGGGAACGGGGAACCGCAGCCAATGGGAGCTTCGGGGGAGGTACCTGGAGGAGCCCTCTGCCCCTCCCTCCCCCAGGTTCCGTCTGATTCCCAGAGTGGTGCGGGGGCAGCAGGCAGCCAGGCCAGAGCCTGCCCCCGAACCACTCCTGCAGCTGAACCCCCTGCCCTAAGCCCCCTACTGCACTCCAACCCCCTGCCCTGAGCCCCCTGCCGCACTCTGTACCCCTCCTGCACCCCAACCCCCTGCCTTGAGCCCCCACCACACCACACACCCCTCCTGCATACCCTGGGGATATGGAGGGGTCAGAATTGGGGTGGGGATTTCGGGGAAGGGGTTGGAATGGGGACAGGGAAGGGGTGGGAAGAGATGGGGCGGGGCCTCAATGATGCAGCCCTCAGGCCAATGTAGTAGTCCTTATGTGGCCCTCGTGGTCAATTGAGTTTGAGACCGCTGTTCTAAGTTGCTTTTAGTTTACATTAATTATTTACATGTCGCAACAATTTTTGCCAAACAAAATCAAAGACTACTGAGATCCACGCAAGTACAGTCACTGTCACACTGTATCATAATGAAATGACTTTCAGTCTCTACCAAACTAAGATGAATTAATATCCTCAGCCTAAAGGTAACAGGCTACTGACCCATTCAAAAAATTCACAATGCGTTTAATTATTCCGCTCCTTACACTGGCATTATTTACAGCTCCCCAAGAACACTGAACATCTTGGGACAAAAGTTTCCGTACAAGTAAACGAGGGCTAATTCTCTTCCCTTGTTCAGTTCCCTGTTCTCCTGTCTCAGCCTTGTCTAACCCCTCTCCATCACTTGCTGCATTTGGGGGGTTGAGAAGTGGAGCCATTATGTGCTGTTCCCAGCTATGTGAAACTCTGCCTTCAAGATACTTTTCTAACTCCTACATAAGACAATTGCCAAAATCAGAAAAAAATCATATTACTTAGAAACATTTCAGCATCTACAGATGTTTTCTGATGATATAACTGTGAATGTTGCTCCTTTGGGTTTTCACAGTATGATCTACATGGCTTAGGAACGCATATGCTCCCGTTTGTTCCTCACTTAAAATCAGAATTTTCTGATAAACTGAAATAAATCTCTCAGCCAAGGAATGCAAGGATATTATATAGCTACTGACCCAGGAATGTTTATTTCTCAGTTATGCAAATCCTGCCTTCCAAATTTCCTACATATAGGCCAATAAACATGGTTCTCTCAACTTCTAACCCACTAACTCCACTTAAAGTCAGATTTAGTTACTTTTAAAAGGAATTAATCTTATTGGGAATAAAAATGTGGGGAGAATATCCTAAGACAAGTGGTTGTGAGGATGCCATGTAGACAGTGTGTTTTAGGGACAGAATACAGGATGAGAGACCAGCTAATTACAGCATAACAAAGTAAGGGTGCTCTCTTAACTGAGTAAAAATAGCCTGGGTTAATTTTAAAAAAATAATTAAAAAAATAGCAAAACGCACTGTCATTTTCAGGGAGAACTCTCAAGTCCCCATTTTAAATCATTAGTTCCATGATAGCCAATTTTGATGCCTGAGGCGACAGTAAACTCAAGAAATGACTCAGGTGCAAAGTTCCTATTTTCCTTAGCAAGAAAAAAAAAAAACCAATTCAATAGGTGAATTATTTCTACTCAGAACATTTTTCAAAGTTTTCCTTCAAATGACAGTAGCACTTTAAAGCTTTTTTCCTCACCCCCATAAGATGAGAGAATGAGACGTAAAAATACTGTGCATAAGTGATACATTCAAAAAACACTTGAACAGTGAAGTCAAAAAGTAGATTACATACTAGCATCAAACATTTGCAACATGTTTAATGCTCAAAAACTGCATTTACTTTGATCAGCTTATTAAAATTAACTATGTTCTTACACTAATCTACTTTAATACTATGTTTGGAAAAAACAACTACTTACAAAATAGTGTTAGAAACACATTTTCTTTTGTTTCCTACAGTATCCTGTATTCCTACATCTATATGGAATGTGGAGTCAGAGCATTTTTGTGGAAGATATAAAAACGCATGGAGAACTCTTTAGCTTTGAAGTTTTAGAGTATAGTTGGTGTTTCTTTATTACTAGCATTTAAAAACTTAACTGGTCAATATTTAATGGGGAAGGAGCACGAAGAGAAAACAGACAAGTAGAGAGTACCTTTTACTTTCAGCAAATTCAGATAGGATACCTCTTTGTAACATGTCACCTTGCCCATCATCATCATCAAACGAAATTTGACTGGATGGCCTGGATACACCACGGATGAGACGGCGTTTCCCAATCTTCATGTCTGCAATAACGTTGCTGACATCAAAAAGACACGTAGAACAATGAAAATTCAACAGTATGAAAAGGCAGCAAGCTTAGTTACATGTTTTAATAAGGCAAATTATTCCCAATTGTTTTCATAAGCCTATATTGTGCAAACTATATGAAAGAACTAGACATCTCCACAAAACATCTGTTGACATTCTGAAGTCATGGAATATGCAAGTCTTGTTTTTTAGAATAAAGAAAATCCCACTTACCTGTTATTTTCTAAATTTAACAAAAACAATTTCAATTTAGCAAACATATGCCAGTTACTGCACTCCTTGAAGAGAAAATCCAATGATGAACATTCTTTGAATTGCAAATTGAAATATTTTTAGTTTATTTCATGCTGCCATATACTATGTTCCAGAGAATGCATTAGACATTAATGCAAACATGTGCAGCAAACGGGAGTTTCAAAGATCATAGCTACAGAACCTGTGCTTGGAGGTAGAGGGAGGTGGAGGTGAACACTGGTTCACCTTCTATGGGGAAAAGAGGCTGTATAGTTTGGATAGCTTCCATCTCCACAGAAGGGGAACCAATTTTTTAGGGGAATGGCTGGCTAGAGTAGTCAGAAGGGTATTAAAATAACCAAAAAAAATTAGAGGGTGAAAAGCTGGAACTAATGAGCAATCATTTAACAGAATATCAAGATGTTGAGAACAAAGTTAATCAATGCACCAAGGAATGTGAAGAAATGAAATTCTTTAATTGCCTATACACCCAGGATAATAAACAAAAGGAATTGTTCATCTGTAAGCAAAAATTCTATCTAGTTGGTATTGATGAAACCTAGTGGATAGATCCGCACTATTGGAATGTTAAAAAAAAAATAAAAAATCATGGATAAAACTAATTTAGGAAGGATTGAGTGGGAAAACGGGATGGAGGAGGGGACTCTGTCGAAAATGGCATTACCTGTTTCTGAGTCACTGACAGAAGAAAACAATCTTGATCAATGTACTGGGAGATAAAAAAACAAGATGGAGTACTACTATGTATCTGCTAAAGACCACCAAATCACACCAGAGAACAGGACGACCATCTCCTTATGCTCCTATCTACAATGTGTAGAAAAATACTGTACTATCCTGGGGGACTTCAATCTGAGCGATTTACGCTGGAGGTCTCATGCTTCAAGTACTAAAATGTCCTCTGAATTTCTAAATATTTCAGATGACAAATTCTTAACTCAAGAAGTGTTGCATTCAACACAGGGGAATTCTATATTAGACATCACCTTGACAGATAGGAACTGATCGCAGAACTAAAAATTAGTGGTAGCTTAAATACAAGTGATCATAACTTGATCGCAATTTACGTGCAAACAGAATAAAGTCCCTACAAGTAACAGTTGGTATATAATTAGTGCTTTAAAAGGGCCAATTTCCCAAAGCTGAAAGCAGTTACGAGCCAAATCAGTTGAGAGGAAGACTTTAAACAGAAAAATGTAAACGGTAATTGGGAATTATTTCAGAACATTTTACTAGGTCCCAAAAAAGCCACAATCCCACAAGTGAGAAAAAAGGCCAAACTGGTTAAAACACAACCTGATTTAGTGGAGAAGTAACTGTGGCTATAAAAAAAATAATAAACAGATAACAAATATAAGAAAGGTGAAGTTGATAGTCATAAATATGAATCATATGGAAATGGTAGAATAGTCAACGATTTAGTATTGATGGGTATTTTTAGTAAAAGTTATGGACAGGTCACGGGCTATAAGCAAAAAGTCATAGCCCGTGACCTGTCCATGACTTGCACTATAAATACCCCTAACTAAATCGGGGGGGGGGGGGGGGGGGAGAGAGAGAGAGAGAGAAGAAAGCACTCCGGTGGACGCTGCTGCTGGGGGGGGGGGGGTGTGCTCCAGCAGACAGTGCCGGGGGGGGGGGGGGGGGGGATAAAGGACTTCAGGCAGGGGGCATCCCGGGGCCCCATCACCGCTACTGCCACTCCGGGCGAGGGGCTGCCCGAGCAGGTGTGGGTGGCCACAGGGTCAGCCGCACCAGCCGCTGCAGAAGTCACGGAATCCGTTACTTCTGGGACCTCCTTGAAAGACTGGCAGCCTTAATGATAATCCAGAAAAGGCAGAAGTTCTGTATTTGAGAAAAAGCCAGATGATGTAGTTATGTCACGATGACGGAATACTTTCCATTCCAACAGTAGCTGAGGAGGATGTGAAACAACAGCTACTAAAAGTTATATATTTTTAGATCAACAGGTTCAAATAACTTGCATCAGAGATTTTAAGATATCTGACGGAGGAGGTCTCTGGTCTGCTAATGTTAATTTTCAGTAACTTTTAGAACACTGGGAAAGTTCTAGAAGAAAGGTAAGCGAACATTGTGCCAGTATTTAAAAAGGGTAAATGGGATGAACCAGGTAATTATAGATCTGTCAGCCTGAAATAGACCCTGGCCAAAATACTGGAATGACTGATAAGGGGCTTGATTAATCAAGAATTAAAGGAAGGTAATATAAATAGTGCCATTCAACAAGGGTTTATGGAAAATAGAAAAATCAAGTTAATTTGACAAGATCTTTTTTATACCAGATTACAAGTTTGGGTGAAAAAGAAAGCGTCAACATAATATAATTAGATATATTTTTGGTACTGCACAACATTTTGATTAAGAAACTAGGAGATTGCCATCTACCCACCTTCCCATCGTAATGGAGGTTAAGATTTGTAAGAGCGCCTGAACTTTTAATGAAAGATTCAGCAAGCAGTAGTTTGCATGGGATCACAGGTCTATCTCTTGGGAGTTAGGGCGCTCCAGTCAGGTCTTTGGCTTAGGAAGGTCTGGTAGGCCTTGGCCAGATGATGTCCTGATGGGAGGTGGGAAAACTGATGACTGTTCTGGGCGGCTGTTGCTTCCCCCACTTCAATCATTGTCGGGGCATGAAAGGGGCGCTAAAGGCAACACCTTAGTAATATTATTTTGATAACAATTGGAGAATCTTGGTCATATGTGTGTCAATTCTCACTGGTTACTACCCTCAACAAGGATTGTCGTTATGGTGACAAAACTCGTTAGATAAAACTCTTTAGATATAAAGTTGTATCTATGCCTTTAGGGAAAGGGACTGTTAAGAGCCAAAAGTCATCATTAGATTTTGGGACAGTGCAAATGAGAATGATAAAAATCAGTTAAACTACAGTGCGTGAGTTTTAAGAGATAAAAGCCTCTTTTCAAGGGAACAGGTGTGGTATTAAAAGAACAGAAATTAGGTTAAAAAAACAAAACAAAAAACTTTAGATACCTAAATGCAAGGCATATCTATTCCCACTGTTGCAATGCTTGAACAGTGTCCGAAAGTATATATTTAAACACTCTCTTTTGGATGGTTTAAAATCAGAAGAGCTCTTCAAAGTAACTACTTACAACAAAAAGATGCCCTAAAATGTTCAGAATCTTGATTTTCTAAGGTTAATTTTAAATCTGACATTAACAAAAGAAGTTCAGTTCTTCTGCATGTCTTTCATTTTACTAATTATTTTCTGTTAATGTTATTCTTGGCATTTACGAGCTAGAGTTGATCCAGAAAATTCACAAGTTTTCTGAGAGTCTGACTAGCATCATGCAGTCTTCCCCTTGCCAGAAGTAAAGTCACAGACTGCCCAGCCCAACTGTTTTACTTGGCAACCATGCTAAAACGATAGAATGTTGTTGTACTATATGGAGATCACACTCCCTCTGAGCAGTTCTCTTTGAGGTTTTGCACAACTGGCCAAACTTTCTTCTGGCTATGCTGGGCATCTAACACACACAGTCCACACTGCTCACCTTTCACGCACCAGTGACACAATATTAGGACCCTAGCTGTACAAAATTGTGACAAATATTTTTTCATAACAGTTTTTAAAACAAGTGATCGCATGGTATTATGCCAATCATGTTGTTCATCCTACACACTTTTCCTCTAACACGTTGAAAAAGAAACAAGAATTAACCAAAAACAAAACCAGAAAGATATTTATGGCCTGACTTCCTTCCACAAAAAAGAAAGTCAGATTTCCAACTGAAACTCCATCCCCTATTCAATCCACTGTGTGTAAGTATTGCAGATATATCTGAACAGGAATGATCATGTGCACTACATGGGTTAAAAAACAAGAGAAGTAGAATTCAGGATGCACTTTAGCTTTAGCTCGGAATTCCTTTCCTTCTGTTTATTTAATTCTAACTTTTAATATTGCTGAATTTATTTTCCTATGGTGGTGGTGTAATTTCCATTAAGCAAAACTTCTTCCCGCTCTAAAAAAAAAAAAAATCTTGTATCATTAATTTTTTCCCCCTTCTAGTGAACATGCTGTCCTCAATATGTCTACAAAACAAACTGATGGGAGAAGACTGTACAACAGTGACATCCAGAGGTCAGACTGTATGCAAAGCACAATATAAGCAAAGACTTCTTGGCTATAATCATAATATCTTTATAATAATTTAATACCTCCTCATAAAACTGAATAATATTCTGATTTATAGTAATAATGTTATATTGTATGGCTCTTATGCTTGTGTAGGTATTTCAGTTATTTAAATCCATCTCTGAGTGTTTTACATAAAATATCTACTGTCTCAGACCAGTGCTCCATTTAGTCCAGTATCCTGCCTCAGAAGCGAACAGTACTTGATGCTTCAAAGGGCAGGTCTACACTACGGGGGTGGATTACCAGCGTCGACGGGGAGCGCGTTCTGGGATCAATTTATCACGTCCAGATTAGACGCAAAAAATCGATCCCCAAAAGATCGATTGCTACCCGCCGAATCAGCGGGTAGTGTAGACTAGCCCAAAGAATGGTAATCCAGCCATGATGCACCTAGCCAATTGTACAACGCTGAATATGTGGGGTAGGGGAGGAAAACCATGTCTTCCAAACCCACACAGAACAAAATAATGAGTTATCTTACACAGTGGCAAGCAGGGCTTGAAAAATCCACTTATGAATGAGTACAGAGCTTTCACTGGCCAGTGTGGTAACCACAGCTCTCAATAGCTGCAGGATTCAGGCTTTCATTTAAAAAAAAGTTTCAAACCCTTTTACTTAGACTGCAAAGTCTCTGAGGCAGAAACCAACTTTTCCTCCTGTGTATATAGTATCTAGCACATTGAGGCCTGACCTCTCTAGATGCCACTGCAAAGGAAGTAATATAAATAATAATAATGATTGTGAAGTTAACCTTACAAAAGTGAATGAAACGCTCACTAACTTACCAGTGTCTTCCAAACCACAGACTGTACTGGTGCCTCTGAAAATGCTTAAAAAGCTACTCTGAAACCTGAAAATTCTTAGTTAAACTAAGCAGCAACAGCATGTAATTAACTAGATTCTAGTGAGTTTTCACTGCTTCTATTCAGAACTCTCTGTAGGAGGGAGTGAAACTGTCAAATTCATGTTGCTGCTGCAGCTTGGGAAAGCTATGAGCAGCAGAACAGCAAGCTCTGGAACTATTACCTGGGAACTGCAGGGATTCTATTGGAAAAAAAAAACAACAACAACAAAAAACACAGAATGGCACGGTAGAGTAGAACTACTATTTCTCACAGCTCCTGGAAGGAAGAGCAAACACCCTACTCGCTTAGGGAAGCCAGAAGGCCTTGAATGAGGAGTAAGGACCAAGTTCCCTCTCCTTTCCAGTAGGCGGAGGATAGTCCAGCTTGTATGCTAAACACAGAACCTCCTCACACCCAAACAGGGACCAAGGAACAAGTATCCTTCCCAGCAGCTTGTAGCAAGGAGTGCTGGGCTTCTCACCAAGGCATTGCCCAAAGTCTTACTTGTGGGACCTCTTTCAAATCTATCACTGGCTAGTAGGTGTCTAGTAAATGTAATCAAGCCCTAGTTGCAAGCAATTAATAATCCATTCAAATCCAGCCACAAGCTTTGCCTCAACCTCCAGCAGCAGTGAATTCCATGTGTTCACCATACAAAATAGGAAGAAATATTGCCTTGTTTGTTCATCTTCCTTAAGGCTACACAAGAACTAAATGGAGAAAATGATCAGTTTTTACACAGCTCAGTCAAGTTTCCTCTAACTCCTTCACCTAAATCAATGGTTTTCAAGCTGTGGTCAATGGACCCTTGGGGGGGCCACAAACTATATAGAAGATTTCCCAAAGGGGTCTGCACATACGTTCCCTCGCGACTGTGCCGCTGCCTATTAAGCCCCTCGCAGGGGCTCAAGGCTGCGGTGGGGGGAGATGCCTCTCCCCCAGCACAGACCTGCTGCCGCGGGGAGAGGCGGCTCTTCCCGCCAGCCCCAGCATGGACCTGCCCAGACTTGCTGCCGTCAGGGAGAGGTGACCCTTCCCCAGCCCTGGCAAGGGGAGAGAGCCCCTCTCCCCCTCCAGCCCAGGTACTGCTGCAGGGGGTCCTATCTCCCAGCTGTAGCCCCCAGGCAGCCTGCACCCCAAACCCTCATCCCTGGCCCCACCCCAGAGCCCACACCCCCAGCCAGAGCCCTCACCCTCCCAAATCCTCTGCCGCAGCCCCACCCTGGAGCCCTCAAACCCCCTGCCCAACACCCCAATCCTCTGCCCCAGCCCCGAGCCCCACCTGACCTAATCCAAAGGTATGCAATACCCATAGCATCTTTAACCATTTCTATCAATCCTCTCTGGATGTTTTACATTTCTGTTGAGAGGAGATGGCTTAAACTGAACATATTACTCCAGGGAAATGTATACCATTGTGCATTATCTAATGTCTTATTAGTTTCCACTACCACTTTTTTTAAATGCACCCAAGTTTCTAAGCATCTGGAGAGAGAACTTCATTTACCTGTTATCGTTTACCTTCAATAACCCCTAGCTCTCTTGATTGAGAATTACGAATTCATGTAACCTTCCCATACAGGTGGATAGTTTCTCTCTTTCCCCACAGAGACTCCCTCGAGAATATGCATTACCTTCTATTTAACAAAGTTAACATTTATCTACCATTGTGCTTCCCCACCATTTCATGTATTTGTAACCATCTAGACTGTGTCACAATCCTCCTTAGTTTTCACTGATGAAAATGGAATGTATCAGCAGCAAATATTAACGGTGTTGGCTACTTTCTTCGCTACTCATCGGTATATTTATTGAACACAAAAGGCCCTATAACTAAAACCCCACAAATAACTTTTCATCAGTCTTATGAATCCACATTTCCTATCACTTTGCCAGTTAATTCATTATCTGAATTTGCCCCAAATCTAGTAATTTTCATGTGACATATTAAAAATGAATCTATAAGCTATTTGTAGTTTGTTACTACAAACATGCATAAATCACAGGCTTCCACATTCTCAGTTGCTGAAGATCCAGATTTCTACTTTTTAGTCAGCATTATCTGAGCTGCTACATTGAAAGTAGCAGAAATCAGCAGCCTTGTTTTAGTCATCACCAAACAGAAGGGCAGTATACACAATTCCTTCACAGTTTCCAAATAAGTGTTGTTTGCCTGGCTAGAAGCCACATATAAAAAGGAACTGTGCCAAGGGATGAGTTTATTGGGCTGCCTGGAAATTTTTGAAGGGTAGGGTGGGACTATAAATAGAGGTTGCTTTACTTAGTGTAGCTTTCAAAAACAGCCATTAAAATTTACCAGTCCACATAGATGAACTTTCAGACTTTCTATCTCAGTGATGGTTGATGAAGATGACAAAAAATAAATCTAATGATACTTTATTAGCCCATACAAAAAACAAAAAACAACCAACCTTGGGAAAATACGCACTAGAATTTTGAAAGGTTGCTAGAGGAAGGATGCAAGCTGGATGGCTCTAAAGTTACAGAAGGAATTTAGTACAGACTAACTGCACTTCAGTTATTAGCTTTTTAAACAAGGATAACATGCTCAAGCATATCTTTTTAGAGCAGTTTTTCTGATATAAAGTCCTCAACCACCTTAAATTTGACAGTGTAATATTAGAGGTTTCAGCACTATTGGGGAATATTCAATCTACAGACCTTATGTTAGTCGTTTCCCCTCTTTTCTGTGCATCAGTGGCTTCTTCATGCTTCCTTAGTTGTGCAAGTAAATCTGATACTGTCCGTTTCCTGTCAAAAGGTAAGGAAGATGCAACAGCAGAGGCAGCTTCCACCAATTCTGGATTGAGAGGCTTGCTCCTGAAAGAGACAAGAGGTGAACAACATAAAAATCAAGATCTTATGCGTCATTATTTCACAAGCCATTTTTTATTGTAACTGGTTCTTTTATGTCTCAATGACTTAAAGGTAATAGGTATATGCTATCAAAGAGGCCCACGTTTGTCTCTTGCTGCCCAAAACTGCCAGAGGTTGGGTGGCACTGCAGAGTTGGTGTTCTTAAATCATGGTAAGGATAGCCTAATGTCACTGAACAACCATCAACAAAGCTTTAATAAGTAAAAAAAAAAGCTTTGCTCAACCCTTTCTAAACAGAGTACAGTTATAATGCCAAGACCTATGCACAGTGTCAGCTATAAATGGAAAAAATAAAGCAGTCATTAAACTACCAATCAACTGTTCCTCCTGAAGAGTATAAAAAAGATTGCTACTGAGATATGATTTTTAGTCACTGACAAAAACTTTTTTTCACATCTGTCTCATGGGATCATACATGGATATGATTTAACTACAACTACTGTTCCTTTAACAATTTGGCATGATTTTAACCACTAGGTTTAGGTGTAAAGATTTCCCTTTGTTAAGCATTATCCCAATAGACAGTGACAACATATTTACTCCTGGGGGAATTCTGCACCAAAAAATTCAAAATTCTGTGTATTTTATTTGTCAAAATAATGCAATATAATCACACCACTTTCACTTATTTTGGTAATTTATTTAAACTACCATACCCCCCCCCCCCCCCCCAAAAAAAATCACAATAACTGTTCAGCATTTTCTAAACACATGAAAGTTAAGTTACAAATACCTGGTAACCAAGACCCTGCATTCCAGTTATAATCCTGGATTTTCATTTAAATTACATTACAGACCACCAAAATAAAAGTAAAGTAGACTGTCGCTTTAAATTGCTCAGACTTTCACATATGAAAGTCATACAGTTTTGCTAATCACTGTCCTGCATTTTCTTTAAATGGGTAAGTAACATAGATCTTGAGCAGTAATCTAACCCCATTGTGCCTCTCTGGCACAGGAAAAAGAGTTAGAAACACATAGACCTTCCTAGCTGAGGATTCCATTACTGTCATTTGCAATAAGATTCCTTTACACCACTCTGGCAAGGTAAAGGAGCCTTAATTGACTAACAGGAACCATTAATTAACAATGGGAACATTAGCAGCCTGCCCGTTTAGTTGTTACGTTTCTGCTCTGCCTCAGGGACAGAGCCTGCTTCACACAGCCCTATGCCTCCCTCCAAGCCCAGGATGCAGCAACAGCGACCAGAGGGACAGAGTGAGGCCTTGTCTCCACTGGCACTTTACAGCGCTGCAACTTTCTCGCTCAGGGGTGTGAAAAAACACACACACCCCCCCGAGCGCTGCAAGTTTCAGCGCTGCAAAGTGTCAGTGTAGACAGTGCACCAGCACTGGGAGCTGAGCTCGTGGGGGTGGTTTTTTTAGAGTGCTGGGAGAGCTCTCTCCCAATGCTATGCCATGACTACACAAGCCAGTGAAGACGTGCCCTGAGTCTCTCTCATACGCATTAAGGCAGGAGCCCAGCCCCACCCCCTTAATGTCTCCCCACGAATGCACACAAGCACGCCCAGCCTCCCTCCTCTCCTCCCACGGTGGTCTGCTGCCAGGTGCTCCCAGCAGACGCGCCTGGGCTGCTGCAGAAGTGGTATGTATTCCCCAGATTTTTTGCTCCCCCATTTTTCTGCAGGGGAGCCAAGAAATCTGTAGAAGGTATGAATTCTGTGCTCCCCACAAGGTGCAGAATTCCCCCAGGAGTATACATTTCTGTAAGTATGCCCTTATTCAGAGGAAAGATTTTCTCAGATGGTAACTAAACAACTGAGTTTAGCTGCATATTTACATTTTTAATAAGTAAGTTGTATATGATCAATTGTGTACAAAGAGAGGAAATTAAAAGGAGATATAACTTTTTCCTTTCCCCAGATTTTATTTTCTCATAACTGAGTAATGGCATTTCAAAGGGAAAATTCCCTCACTCCCCTTAAATTGATTTTCTGTGGACAGCTAGTAACATTTCATTTTGAGGCTTCAATTCCAGGAATACAAGTATGTAGTAAATATACATGCTTAGTACAACCATTCCATTTGTTATTGCTTTTTGCAGGGTACAGTTGTACCATTAGCAAGAGGACTGTTCCCATAGAGGATTCTTTTCTACACAAAGAAAAAAGACATTTTATGCTATTATTTTTCCTAGAGATTAATAGAGTCCACTTCAAAGAAGAAACATTTGAACTGTGCATTTTGCATTTTACCTCTTAGCTTTGCTGTCTGCTGTAGCTTTCTGAAACATGCTACTTGCACTCTCCATACTTTCTGGCTGGTCCTTGGTCTTCAGTGTTTTTAGTATCTGGAGCTTCCTCTTTGAACTTAATTCTACTTTCATTTCACCAATAATGTTCAACAAATTCTTCTTTACATTTCCTGGTGTTGTCTTCTCCTGATTCTCTAAAGCCTTCTCAGCACTACTGTCTGTAGAAGTGGCAGATTCATCTTCCTTGTTGTAGAACCCAGTGCTAGTGCTAAAGCACTTTTGTGTTTTACTAGACAAGATAGGAAGGGAAAAGGTATAAGTTACACAGAACTGCTTTGTTAGTCATAACTGACTGGGCCTAATTTTGCACAAACTGAACTGGGTAACTTAACTCTACAATTTTACTCTGAAGGCAGGTCTAGCAAACCATTTACTCTTTATGGTTTCTGCAATATAATGTAAGCAGCTTTCTTTTCTTCATGACTGAACTGAATCAAAAGGCAACAAGTAGCTCTCTGCACTAAACAGTATGCTGAGATGTTGGACAACCACAACAAATTGATAACTATGACAAACCATGGGCTTCATTTTGGGCTGAGGTAATACACCGTGACCTAGTAACAGTCATGTGACTTTGTGCCTTTGTTAAGGCTATTGGAAAACCAGATAACTTCAGAACCTTACCAGAAAAATCAGCAACTAAAGTCTGCAAGGTAAACACATTAGAACTCTAGGAAAACAAAATATCACCACCAATGCCACACATATCCATCAGAATAGTTTTCACACTCACTCAACATTTTCAGTCTCAGCATTTTGACATATTAAGCAGAGTAACCATAGCGATACAACAAAGTAAGTCTTCATGGACTGCTTAAAAGCATCTACATACGTTCCAAACATTAGTATACTACAAAGAAAATTAAACAGCCATAAACCAACACTTTCAGTGAAAAAAAGCATGTTGTGAACCAAAAAACTAAGTAACACTTCACAATCCCGTTAATTAAGGAGGCTGTGGAACGCCTTCTGACTTATGCTGAGCAGACTTTGCTATTATCCACTACAATTCAGTCTCTCCATAATCTTCCCCTCAGAAGCATCTTTTCCCATCAGCTCATTTTGCATTACTTATTGGAAGTAATTACTTGCTCCCTGCATGAAGCATTAGGAGCAGTTTAGAAATCAACATGGGAAAGCTGTAGCCACTTACAATAACTACGATGTTATATACTTTGCATTATCAGTTCTTCAAAATACCCTCCAAATATTCAAAACTGTACAAAAAGAGGATATCCTTGTATTATTAGGCTACCTTGTCATTCAAGACAGAAAACAGGTAGTTCTGAAGTGAAAAAAAAACAACAAAAAAACCCCACAATAGAATTCTTATTGGAGTGATTAAATGTTTCCAGTGCCCTGTAAAATATACTAGTTTCCAAACCATGCTAATTTTTATTCAGTGCTTTGAGCATACATCTGTACCAACAGACAGCATTGCTTTATTGCTCACACACACATTTTAAGTGCTGATGAGACCATAAATATATATAGCAGTTTGGCGTTACAAATTAGAAGGAGAGACATGATAGTTTTTTACTTTTGTATATGATAACCTACGTGTCTTCATGGACTGCTTAAAATGTCTTCATTTTAAATAACTGACACCAACAGTGGATGGATGCTAATAATGTGCAGCCCATTGTCTGGCAGCACTACAAGCTCCTTCAGCAGTCTACTGCCTTGGATGAGAAGACCTATCACAAATGACACTGAGGGGTGGGAAAGAAAATGACATAAAGTGACCCAACTGCCCTTGAAAACACTTCATGACATCTCTAGTATCATAAGCTCAGTAGAGCTGGTACTAAAGTAGTGTTTTAAACCCAGGGGCTAAACCAGAGAGAAATACTAGGAGTTTCTACTCCAGGACTGATATGGGTATAAATTAACAGTTTACCATATACCTGTATAACTTCTGGTTTAGAATAAGCCTTTAGTCTCTCTGTATCTCAGTTCCCCATCTGTAAAAATAGTGATACTAGTACTTTCCCCACAGTTGTGAGGACAAATACCTTAAAGATTTTGGGGTTATAGTCAAGAAGCAACACTGCACATGAGTTCCCATTGTGATGCTGTAGCAAAAAAAGCCAATGCGTTCCTCAGATGTAGAAATAGGGAAGTAGCGAGTAGAAGCAGGGAGGTGATTTTACCTCTGTATATGGCACGCTGTTGCTGGAATACTGTGGACAGTTCTCGTGTCCACATGTGAAAAACGAGAGGGTGAAGAAAAGAGCCACAAAAGTGATTCACAGGACTTACAGTGAGATACAGAGAGCTCTATCTGTTCAGCTTATCAAAAATAATATTGTGAAGTGACTTGATTACAGTGTATAAGCACCTTCAGAGGGAGAAAATACTGGGTTCAAAAGAGCTCTTTAATCTAGTGAAAAAAAGCATAAAAAAACAATAGCTGGAAGCTGAAGTCAAACAAACTTCAAATAGAAAAAAAGCAAATATTTTTGAAAGTGGGTGATGAGTAACCACTGGAACACACTACTAAGGGAAGGGGGCTCATTCAGTCTCTTGACGTCTCCAAACTGACTGAGTCTGGATGCCTTTCTGGGAGAGAGTTTCTTTAGCCACACACAAGCTATTGAGCTCAATACAGAGGTAACAATGAAATTTAAGTGTTTGTGGTATAGAGGCAATCAGACTAGATGGTCCAATGGTCCCTTCTGGACTTAAACTACATTCACTTGAAATCCAGGTCAGAAAATGAGTTAAAAGTAGTCTCAGAAAATACACCTGCCCGCTTGTTGCTCTGTAAAAACGCCACACAAAGACCCGCCTACGCTCACGATCCCGCTCCGCCCACTGAAGTCAATGGAGCGGGCCCGGGCTAGCGTCAGCCAGCGCGGATGTAACCGCACCAGTCGGCTCGGACCAGCCACACCGAGGAAACAGCAAAAGATTCCCCGGGGCTCTGGGAAGCAGAACAAGAAATTTCCCCGGCGGCGCTTGTTAAAAGCCGCGGGCCGGGCTTCCAGGCGGGGTGTGTCCCACCCTGTACCCCGGGCCGCCGGCAGGGGCAAATCCCCGCCAAGCCATTCGCCCTCCCGACAGGCGCAGCTCGGGCCCTCGGGGGTTCCCAGCCGGGTGCGGCCGGCACGGACCGAGCCGCGTTTCAGGCGGGTCCGTCTCACCGCCAAGCCGCGGCGCCCGGATCGGCCTCGCCGACAGGGAGCTCCGCGAGTCCGGCCCAGGGGCGGGGGCCGCCGCCGCCCTGCGCCTCACCTGCCCGATCCCTGCTCTTGGGCGCCGCGGGGGTAGGAGAGGAGCCGGAGGCGGCTCCCGACGGCACAGACGCGACTCCACATCTCAGCAGCCCCGGAGCCTAGAGCGCGACCGTCGGCGTGTCCGCTCCACTAACCGCCCCCCCGGCTGGCGTGGGTCCGCTTCCTCAACGTTCCGTCTGGAAACAGTCGCCAAGGAAACTGGTTCCGGGATCTGCCCCTAGGGGAGGCCTGGCCCCGTGTTATGCAAGCGGGGGCTAGCTGGCTCCCTCAGGCCTAGCGCGGGCAGAGCTAAGGGGACACGTTTACAGGGGTGTGTGTTTAAATAACAGCGTTTTGTGCTGTTGGCCAGAAGCTTCCCCAGCGGGAGGAGAGGGCGGATGGTCCTGTGGCCAGAGGGGAACTGGGTTCAGTTCCTGGCACGACCACAGGTTTCCTGTGTGACCTTGGGCAAGTCACTTTGTTCACAGCCGCTTGGCAAACTGACAACAAGGACACAAGTGCCAGCAATGTGCGGATAACACCCTGCTCTCCCCGGTAGTGCCAACCTCAAGAGATCAAAAATCATGAGATTTTTGGGGGAGGGGTTTAAAGATTAAATGTTGTCTGTGGTTTGTCTTTTGAACTCTTCCTGCCCACAGCCCATCCCCACTGTGTGTGTGAGAGAGAGAACGCAGGAGAGACCCTAGGGCAGCGCTGCTCAGATTTGGCCTGGCTGCCCCTCCATCCTGTTAGGGCCCAGTAGTGTGTTAATCTAGCCCTGAATGTGATGATTTATCAAGATCTTTCTGTGACACATTGATGAGTCAGGACCCACCCTTTGGGAAACACGGGTATAAAAGATCTCACTTTCACTGATATTCAGTTTATATTTTCTCTTTAATATACCACTACTCCTAATTACAACTTCTTTTAGTACTCTGAATAACTTTGCTCCCTTCACTGGGTTTACATTTTTAAATGGCTGTTGATAATTATTATGCCCTCCATTTTAGGCTTCATTTCAAATTATCTATATTGGGTTCTTTTAATCTTTACTCTTTATTCAGTCCTCAAGCCCTGTAACCAATATTGGTATTAGAGATGACAGACCAAGAAAAGTATTTCTCTTGAGCCCTACACTGCCAATTTTTATCAAAACTAGCTGAATATTATGGTTGCTTGTTCCCCAGGATTCTTCAAAATCAGGATCCTCTCTAAAGAGGGCATTTCAATGGCTGCCTGCACCCCTGCTGGGATGTAGCAAATACAGACAGGTGCCTGCTGCTCAGAGATAAAAAAATTATTAAAATGATGTTTTTTTTAAAAAGTGAATGGTACAGAGTTTAAGCGTAGAAGTTTCTTGTTATCAGGGAATAACGTACTGATTATCAAGGGGTGCAAAGTTCGGTTTAAGATCAGATGGCATAAGAAATACATAAACTGCAATATCCCAGATTGGGGTAAAAGGTTAACGGATCAAAGTACAGATATTGAGATACGAGGGTATGTTGTTCATATAATGGCTATGTTCAGCTGTGAAGTATAATGAGTGGATACGATGTAATGTAATGTGATGAGGATGGATTGACCCTCATTTGGTGAGATTTAATGTTCAGTGAGTTTATGGTTCCAGTTCATATGGTCCAACGGACAGTTGCTCAGTCCCTTTCTCATAGTCGATGCACGATGTCGCTCCGGCTCACGCCTCCAGGTACTGTCTGTGGCTGGTGTACTACCTTATATAGCACCGCTTTTGGTGCCACTAGCTGTGGGGAGTAGGAACAGGCTCCAGGGCTTCCACTTCACCCTGTCCTTCTCTCTCTTCCCTTTTCTCTTCTCTCTTTCTTTCCCAGTCTTTCACACACAGGCATATACCATGAAATCAGGGCCCTCCCTAGCCATTTTGGTGCCCTACGCAGCCCCAGGCCTCCGTGGGGCGGCAGGAGCAGGCTTGGGTGGGGGGGCAGGGGGAACTGCTCCCTAGCACGAGTTGGCAGAGTTAGGGCTGTGTTACTACACTTCCTGCTGCCCGGTGAGTGCAGGGCAAGCCTGACCCCGCACTCACGGAGCAGCAGGAAGTGGAGTGACCCGGCCCCAGCCCACTCCACTCTGCTTCCCAGGCTCCCAGCCTTGGGACTTGGCGGGTAGGGGGGAAACCGCCCCCCCAGCACTCACCGATGGCGTGGTTGGGAGCCAGCAGAGCAAGCTGAGGCTGGGCCACTCCACTTACCGCCGCCGGTGAGTGCAGACCCAACCCCTGCTGCAGTCCTCAGGGGAGTGGGAGCGGGGCTGGGGCGGAGCAGGGGTGGGAAGAGGTGGGGCAGGGGCTTTGGGGAAGGGGTGGAGTGGGGGGGGCGGGGCTGGGGCAGAGCAGGGACAGGGGCCATGGGGAAGAGGCGGAGCAGGGGCTGGAGCAGCACGCAGCTGCGTACTTTGCATATGGGTAGGGACGGCCCTGCATGAAATGAGGGAGCCCGGAGCAGGAAAGGGTAGGAAACAGTGAAAAGAAAGAGTGAGTAGATAGTTCAATGTGGGATATGGAATGGATAAGGAAGGAGACTGAGCTAAGGTAGAGGGAGGAGAGAGAGAGAGAGAAAGTGAATGAAGGAACAGATGGAATGAGGGCATGTGAGAGACTGCACTCACATAGCCTGATTCTTATCTCATTTACTCCACTTTTACACTGGTGTCTAAGTTTTGCCAACTCTCACAGTTCGATTGTGTCTCTCACAACATTTGGTGGGTTTTTTTGAAAGTCCGGACCCTAGAGTCATGTGAACACACTAGAATCTCAGCTTTCATTTAAAAAAATAGTAAGTTTCTAGCCCTCATGGTTGCAGAGATAAACTTAAGAACCCTAAAGGCTAAAAAGCCTGAAGGTAAATAAAAAGAACTCCTGATATATTATTTTTAAAGTCTCACTTTTTATGCCAAATCTTTTAGTTTTGTGAGGAACTGACTCCTGATTTGTGGATGCTTTGGATGGGCACTATTCAATGTCTGTTTTCTGCAATGGTATTACTCTTGGTTTAACAGTGGAGTATAAGAAGAGATTAGACATTAGGTTTTAAATTTAAGCTTGGGAGTTATTCATTCCACACACAGAAAAAAAAATTGGACCAAATGTTGCTGAAGTCTCGACTGATGTGTTTTGAACTAGCTAAGACCTTTATGAAAATTTAAGATCTGTATTACACTCCATCTACACAAATGACCTGTACTTTGTTCTTTCCCAGCATGTTCTTTTACACTTTCCAACTGTCATTCTCCTTTTTTCCTGATTTTCAGAATTTAGATATGTGGCTGAAGCTTTTAATCATTAATATCACTAAAATTTAGCTTTACAGTTTTTATTTGTATTGATTTTATTTTGCATGCTCTGAGGCAGGATACAATTTTTTAAATATTTTCTCTTACAGTATTCCCTCCACAGTCAATGGCAAAACTCCCACTGACTTCAGTAAGAGCAGAGACAAGACCATAGTTGTAACATTAGTCTCTGACTTCTCATGTCATTTTGTCTTGAACGTCAAAACAGAACGAGGACCCCCAAAAAAATGCCACCATGACTAAACAGCAGATTAAAAGAGGCAGTTAAAGGCAAAAAGGCATTCTTTAAAATTTGGAGGTCAAATCCTATTGAGGAAAATAGGCACACAAATTCTGACAAGTCAAGTGCGAAAGTATAATTAGGCAGGTCAAAAAAGAATTTGAAAAGCAACTAGCAAACAATACAAAAACTAACAGTAAAACATTTTTTAAGCCTCCCAAACAATCAGTGGGGCCACTGGAAGATCAAGGTGCTAATGGAGCACTCAAGTAAGACAAGGCTGTTGCGGGAAAGCTAAATGAATTATTTGCATCAGTCTTCACTGCGGAAGCTGTGGGGGAAATGTCCACACCTGAGCCATTCTTTTTAGGTGATAAATCTGAGGAACTGTCCCAGACTGAGGTGTCATTAGAAGGGGTTTTGGAACAAATTGATAAATTAAACAGTAATAGGTCACCAGGACCAGATGGTATTCACCCAAGAATTCTGAAGGAACTCAAATATGAAATTGCAGAACTACTAACTGTGGTATTAAACGAGTTTTCTGGGGCTTAGAAGCGGCTCAGCCCCCGAAGCTGTACAGGGTGCGGCCCTGGCGCTTCAGGGCGTACACCACATCCATGGCTGTCACCGTCTTGCGCTTGGCGTGCTCGGTGTAAGTCACCGCGTCGCGGATCACGTTCTCCAGGAAAACCTTCAACACCCTGTGGGTCTCCTTGTAGATCAGCCCCGAGATGCACTTCACGCCGCCGCGCCGAGCCAAGCGGCGGATCGCCGGCTTGGTGATACGAGACAACATCCAGGGTAAGACCTTACGATGCCTCTTAGCGCCACCTTTCCCCAGCCCCTTTCCTCCCTTGCCGTGTCCAGACATGTTAAAAGCAAATACTCAATAACACCACCAATGTGTTATGTTACTAACTGTGGTATGTTACTTATCACTTAAATCCATCTCTGTACCAGATGACTGGAGGATAGCTAATGTAATGCCAATTTCTTAAAATGGCTCCAGAGACAATCCTGGCACTTACAGGCTAGTAAGGCTTACTTCAGTACCAGGCAAATTGGTTGAAACTATAATAAAGAATAGAATTATCGGACACATAGGTGAACACCATTTGTTGGGGAAGAGTCAACATAGCTTTTATAAAAGAAAATCATGCCTGACCAATCTATTAGAATTCTTCAAGGGGGACAACAAGCATGTGGACAAGGGTGATCCAGTTTATAACGTGAATTTGGATTTTCAGAAATACTAGGACAGTAAGGGGGGGGATACGATAGAGATCTATAAAATCATGAATGGCATGGAAAAATTCAATAGGGAAGTGTTATTTACCCCTTTACACAACATAAGAACCTCGGGTTACCTGATGAAATTAATAGGCAGCAGGTTTAAAACAAACATGAAGTACTTCTTCAGCCAATGCATAGTAAACCTGTGGAACTCATTGCCAAGGAATGTTGTGAAGGCCATAACTGGGTTAAAAAAAATTAGATAAGTTCATGGAGAATAGGTCCATCAATAGCTATTAGCCAAGCTGGTCAGGGATGCAACCCCATGCCCTGGGCTGCCCCATGTCCCTAAACCTCTAACTGTCAGAAGCTGGGGCTGGACAAAAGGGAATGGATCACTCAATAATTGTCCTGTTCTGTTCATTCCCTCTGAAGTATCTGACACTGGCCAGTCAGAAGACAAGATATGGGGCTAGGTAGACTATTGATTTGACCCGGTATGGCCTTTCTTATGTTTGTATACAAGTGTGTGGACTGAGCAAAGCATTATGCTCAATAGTGCAGCTGTTTCTCAAACTTCTCTGCACTGCATATTTTTCTGATCTTTGGTCTAAATCAAGTCTCAATCAGAAACTGTAAAAACGTTAAATTACATGTAAAGAAGTCTTTACTTTCTGAATTTTCATGCAGTTTCATCATGCCTGCTGGAATTATAGACATATGGATCCAATCCTATGATGTGCCAATTGGCTCCTGTAAAGTGTTTAAGGGCTCTCAATTCCCAAAGCTTTTAATGGAAGTTGAGGGTACTCAACACTCAGAAGGGTAAACTCTTTTTCTGATTTGGCCATATGGCACATATCCCTGAAGAATGTTATTTTAAATATGTATTAATTAAACTCATGTGTACAGTCAGATGTTTCTCATTATTTCCATCATCCAATGGCGCCATTAAAATGAGTCAGTTTTAGAGACATTTCCTGTCACAAGGAGAGGAGGACACACCAGGGCTGATTTGGTAATAGTTAAATGTACGTTCGTAGCCAACAGTGCCGACTGACGTCTTTGTCAATTTGAATTTCCAAAACATTGTTTTTGTAGACATTAGTAAATATGGGGGCAAAGTGAAAAGCTATAAACATCTGATCCGGGATTATACTACTGTATACTTTAAAAACCAACTGCTAAGATACTGGCATGTACCAAATAGTTACATTTTTGGAGGAACAATGCAAAAAATAAAGTATATGAAAACAAATGATTGTGAGAAGCCAGAGAAAGATTATCATTTTATACCATGCCCATTAAGGTTTACTCTCATTCTCATCCCAATTTTAGACAGGCACTGGAAAAGCAGGACATTGCACCATCCATGGTTTCATTTTACTGTAATTGAAATAGTAAGACACTTTTTTAGTTGGCGATTGCACTCTGTTATTTCCACAATTAAAAAAAAATCTGAAATAAAAATTTGAAAGGGATATAAGCCCTCATGCTTCAGGGCATAAACCAATCTAATAAAGAGAGTTAAAAGAAACTTCCACTATGGGCAGATTATTCCATATATACCCACTTTGGATTTCTTGCACCGTCTTCCAGAGCACGTGGTACTGACTACTCTTGGAATAGGACACTGGGCTAGATGGAGTACTGGTCTGATCTACTATGGCACTCTTTTGGGGGTGTAGAACTGCAGTAAAACCTACCTGCAGTCACGCACTATGGAAACACTGTGATTCTTTTGAAGCACAAATCTTACATCCAAGCTTAAATGTTATTTGGGTTGAGATTCTGTGCTGCACTTCCTAAAGGGGCAACTCAGAAGGTGCAGGTCAGAATAGAAAGCAAAAAGGTGGCTTCAGGTCACCATTGTGCCTTCAGGATGGGTGGCTCCCATATATCAGAGTAGTCCATAGCTATTCTAATTTACACCAGTGGCCACACTGTCTCCCAGAGCAGCCCAGAATCCTAAGGGCATAAAGGTGGATTAATGCACCTTCTCTCCTCTTCCTGGTCTGCATATGGAGTGTGTCACAGCGCAGAAACTTCACAGTGCCCTCTGCCACAGAGACACCACTAACTCCTGCCTCTTGTGCCCTAGGTCTTGCAATGAGGCAGTATACTACATCTCCTGTGGGGGATTTCTCCCCCTACTCCCTGCAGTACAATTCTGGCTACTGCCACTGTGGCAGAACACAGAATCTGTTCCTTGATCTTTTCTCAGAAACTGCATTTCTCATTTTCACTCACTTCATCCTTTGAGGTTTTGTTAACTCAGTCTTTAAAATGGCATTCTAAATAGATACTTCACTGGCTCGGAGCAAACCATATATACTTATTTTAAAGGGTTCCTGAAAACCTATTCAGGTATCTGAGCTGGGTAACATGAAATTAGATTTCCATGCCTCTCATAAGTGTAGAATTCATTCTTACAGCAGGAAATACTCTGGAGTATGGCATTAATAAATGGTACTAAACATAGACAAAGTCACAGAACTATATCATATCCTGGGTGCAAACTGTATACATATACATTCATTGACTCAACAGAAACTCTATGGACTCCATTTAATCCCTCTGGTGTACGAGTACAATTGTTCTTTCTCAGGATCCATCCTGGGATAGAGCTGAAGTGTTTGCAATGCCACCCTTCTGTGCAGAGCTGATCCAGGGAAAGGCAGCTTTACATTATTATAAATCAGACATGAAAGTTTTGGGTTGTTTGTTTTGTGTTCCCCAAAAGATTGACCCACCCCATACACACTGTGAGAAAGAGTGTATGGGGGAAAGGATGCTGCCTTGCTGTTGCAAAAAAAAAAAAAAGCAAATGCAGTTTTGCATTGCATTCACAGAGGCATATCATGCATGTCACAGGAGGTGATAGTACTGCTGTACTCAGCACTGGTTAGTCCTCACTTGGAGTACTGTGTGCAATTTTAGTCATCACTGTATAGAAAGGACGTAAAGAAACTGGAAAGGATCCAGAGGTGAGTGACAAAAAATGATCAAAGGCAGTGGCCCTGGAACAGTTTTTGGAGTGGTGGTGCAGCCCTCTTAGCCCTGTCTGCGCACCACACCACCCCCGAGAGCTGGGGCCAGGAGCAGGGCTGTGGCTCCATGATGAGGGGACGTGGACAGGGGTAAGACGACGGAGACTGGGGTCACAGATAGGGGCGGGTGCAGAGCCCTGGGCGTGGGGCTGGTGGCCAGGACCCCAGACCCAGAGGCTGGGAGGGACTGGGTGGCTGGCAACGGAACCCCGGGGCTGGTGGCCAAGCGGGACACTGGGCCGGCAGCAGAGCCTCAGGCGTGGGGCCAGTGGCCAAGCAGGACCCAGGGCCGGAGGCTGAGTGGGACCCAGGGCTGACAGCCGAGCCCCTGGGCTGAGTGGGACCCTGGGTGGCAGGGGCGCAGGGCCGGCGGCCAGGAAGCCGGGTGCAAAACCTGGAGGTGCTGCAGCACCCCCTGCACCCTGACTTCCCACGCCTATAACCAAAGGGATGGAATGCAAGCCATATGAGCAAAGGCTGAAGGAACTGGGGCCTTGGCTACACTCACGAGTTACAGTGCAATAAAACTGCCTGCAGCGCTGCAACTCACTAACTGGCTACACTCGCAAGGCACGTGCAGCGCTGTATCTCCTCAGGTACAGCGCTGCATGTACTCCACCTCTCCGAGAAGAATAACGTTTGTTGCGCTGCTGCTGGTGCGCTGCGGCTACAGTGTGGTCACCCAATGCGCTGTTATTGGTCTCCAGAAGTATTCGGAAGTATCCCACAACGCCTGTTCTAGCCACTCTGGTCATCAATTAGCACTCTACTGCCCTGGCCTCAGGTAACCAACCGCCACTCCGACCCTTTAAATTCCTTTGGAATTTTAAATATCCCCTTCCTGTTTGCTCAGCCAGGCGTGGGGGGCTCTCAGCGCATCTTTCCAGGTAACCATGCCTCCACGTGCGAGACGAGCCCCAGTATGGAGCAATGGTGAGCTGCTGGACCTCATCGCTGTTTGCGGGGAGGAAGCTGTCCAGTCCCAGCTGCGATCCAGCCGGAGGAATTTCGATACTTTCGGCCAGATATCAAGGGCCATGATTGAAAGGGGCCATGACCGGGACGCAATGCAGTGCAGGATAAAAGTAAAGGAGCTGCGGAGTGCGTACCGCAAAGCCCGCGAGGCAAACAAGCGCTCGGGTGCTCCCCCCACAACCTGCCGATTCTACCAAGAGCTGGATGCAATACTTGGGGTTGACCCCACTACTCTTCCGAGCACCACCGTGGACACGGGAGAGCGGGAGGAGGAGGAGGAGGGAGAGAAGGAGGAGGAGGGGGTTGAAGAAAACAGAAGCGAGGGTTCTGTGGCTGGGGGAGACACCCCTGACTCCCTGGGTGCTTGCAGCCAGGAGCTCTTCTTGAGCCAGGAGGAAGGGAGCCAGTCGCAGCAGCCGGTACGCGCTGGGAGAGAAAGAGAAGAACAGGTTCGCGGTAAGCAGCTTTTATTTTCAGGAATGAGTTTTTTCCGTGTGTGGTCCTTGGGCGAGGAGGGTTTGGGCTGCATGCATGCCTAGATGCGGAAGAGCGCATTGATGTGGTCTATCACATCGGAGAAATCGGCCACTGTAATCTCTTCGAAAGTCTCAGCCAGGACGTGGGCAATGTGCTTGCGCAGGTTCATTGGGAGAGCCGCCGTGGTCCTTGTCCCAGTCAGGGTAACGTGTCCGCGCCACTGTGCCGCGAGGGGTGAGGGGACCATTGCTGCACACAGGCAAGCTACATATGGGCCAGGGCGGAAGCCGCATTGCAGTAGAAGACCCTCCCTTGCTTCCCCGGACACCCTCAGCAGCGAGATATCTTCCAGGACGAACTCCTGTGGAAAATGTGGGGATAGTGTTCAGTGTAGGTTCCCCCTGCAGCTGTTGGCTCTCCCCAAGGCACAGAAACCCGTCGGACAGTACATCCGCGAAACAATCAGTCCCCCTTTACCCTGTGTTTACTCACCATTTTGGGGCTCCCGTGGGTTCTGTGCGCTCTGTTTGGGACGGGAAAATTGTGCTGTTTTGGAGACTGTGTGCGCCCTCCTTAAGTATGGGGGAATCATTGCTCTGTGTGGCATAAAACAATGATGCCTCTGTTAAATGTTGCATTTTGCCTTCCAGATGCAACCTTGAGATCTCCGCCATCCTTCTTATCACCGGCTGAGAGACTACAAAGGCTCAGGAAGAGGCCCAGAAGAACGAAAGAAGACATGCTGCAGGAAGTTATGAAACAGTCTCTTAAAGAGAATCAAAAGGCTCGGGAGTGGAGGGAGAGTGAAAGCAGGCTCCGCCAGGAAAACGCAGCGCAGCGGCAGCAAAGCATGCAGCTCCGGCACGAAAGCACAAAGGAGCTGATTAGCATCATGGCATGCCAAGCGGACTCTATCCAGGCGCTCGTCGCCATGCAGGCAGAGCAGTACTGCCCCCGCCCCCCCCTGCAGCCAGTGTCCCAAAACACGTGTGCCCCCATGTCACCACCTGCCCACTTCACCCAACATACTGGTTCTTATCGCCCACAGCAGATGCCCCCAACACCTGTAGCTTCACCAGACAGCCCTGGAAACTACGAACCTTACCCACTGCACTCAACTCCCATCCCGAATTATAGACATCCTGAGGTCCAGCACTCACTGCACAGCACTCCAGACAGGAAGCCCGAGTATGAAAAGAGGACATACCATACCCTGTGATTGAACCCTTCCCCACACCACCCACCACCCCCTTGCCCTTTCTGTCTCACAAGCAGTTGTGTTTCTTTTTAATACATGTATTTTCTCTGTAATAAATAGATTCTTTAGATGTGCAAACAATCTTTATTATTGCATAAGGAAAAAAGATACCTTAGCCCAGGAAAGAAACAGGCAACACAAGTGAGCTGAGCAAACACAAATCAGCTTAGCAAAGACAGATAACTGATAACATTGGAACCACTTTACTTCAGGGTCGTGCAGGGCAGCACACATTACTGGTGGTTGTCAGCCTCAAATTTCTCCCTCAAGGCATCCCTAATCCTTGCAGCCCCACGCTGGGCCCCTCTAATAGCCCTGCTCTCTGGCTGTGCAAATTCATCCTCCAGGTGTTGAACCTCTGAGGTCCACGCCTGAGTGAACATTTCACCCTTCCCTTCACAAATATTATGGAGAGTACAGCACTCGGATATAACCGCGGGGATGCTGTATTCGGCCAAGTCCAGCTTCCCATATAGAGATCACCAGCGGCCCTTCAAACGGCCAAAAGCACACTCCACAGTCATTCGGCACCGGCTCAGCCTGTAGTTGAACCGTTCCTTGCTGGTGTCAAGGCTCTCTGTGTAGGGTTTCATGAGCCACGGCATTAAAGGGTACGCGGGGTCTCCAAGGATCACAGTGGGCATTTCAATTTCCCCTACCGTGATCTTCCGGTCTGGGAAAAAAGTCCTGGACTGCATCTTCCGGAACAGGGCAGTGTTCCAAAAGATGCGTGCATCATGCACCTTTCTGGGCCAGCCTGCGTTGATGTCAATGAAACGCCCACGGTGATCCACAAGCGCCTGGAGAACCATGGAGAAATACCCCTTCCGATTAATGTACTCGGATGCTAGGTGGGGTGGTGCCAGAATAGGAATATGCGTCCCATCTATAGCCCCTCCGCAGTTAGGGAAACCCATTTGTTCAAAGCCAGCCACAATGTCCTGCACGTTACCCGGAGTCACGCTTCTTCTGAGCAGGATGCGATTAATGGCCTTGCAAACTTGCATCAGCACGATCCCAACGGTCGACTTTCCCACTCCAAACTGGTTCGCTACTGATCGATAGCAGTCCGGAGTTGCGAGCTTCCAGATTGCAATAGCCACCCGCTTCTCCACCATCAGGGCAGCTCTCAATCTCGTGTCCTTGCGCCGCAGGGCGGGGGCGAGCTCCTCACACAGTCCCATGAAAGTAGCTTTTCTCATTCGAAAGTTCTGCACCCACTGCTCGTCATCCCAGACTTGCATGACAATGTGATCCCACCACTCTGTGCTGGTTTCCCGAGCCCAAAAGCGGCGTTCCACGGTGCATAGCATGTCCGTGAATGCCACAAGCAAGTTCGTGTCGTACGCGTTTTGCGTGACAATTTCATCGTCATCGCCGGACTCCTCGCTGTCACTGTGGATCTTAAGGAAGAGCTCGACTGCCAAACGTGACGTGCTGGCGAGACTCGTCAGTATTTTGCTCACCAGGTCGGGATCCATTTTCCCGCTGACCGAAACGGAGCACAGATCACGCTACAAAGAAACCGTTGAAAGATGGCGCAAATTGTGGCCGGAAACACAGGGATTGCTGGGATGCGAAGCGATGCATCACGGGGCGTTGGGACAGGACCCAGAATGCACCATACCCCACGCCCCCTTCCCACAACCCACGGCGCCAGAATTGGAAGAGGTGTTCTGTGGGATACCCGCCCATAATGCACCTCTCCCAAAACTGCTGGAAGTGCCGCAAATGTAGCCACGTCAGTGCTAGTTACTGCGCTGGCGGCTGCCAGTGTGGACAGGCTGCAGCGCTTTCCCTACTCAGCTGTACGAACACGGGTTTAACTAACAGCGCTGTACATCTGCAAGTGTAGCCAAGGCCTTTGTATATTTAGTTTGTTTGGAAAAGAGGAGATAAATGGGGGACACGTTAGAAGTCATCAAATACTTGAATGGCTGTCATTAGAAAGATGGAGAAAAAATGTTCGCTTTTGTCAAGAGGGCAGGACAAGAGACAATGGGTTCAATCATATCAGATTTAGATTAAATCTCAGGAAAACCTTCCTAACTGTGACAGGTTTCAGAGTGGCAGCCGTGTTAGTCTGTATCAGCAAAACAACGAGGAGTCCTTGTGGCGCCTTAGAGACTAACAAATGTATTTGGGCATAAGCTTTTGTGGGCTAAAACCCACTTAATCAGATGCATGGAGTGGAAAATACAGAGGCAGGTATAAATACACAGCACATGAAAAGATGGGAGTTGCATTACCAAGTGGGGGGAGGGTGTAGGAGTTCAGCCAGGGCTTGCCCCCTCCGGGGCGGCAGGGAACCAGGCCGCCTCGCTACTTCAGTCAGGTATGTCGGGGAACTAGCCTGGCTGTGCGGCAAACAGTCAGCAGTGCAGGCCCTCTTGGAGGGGCTGAGCAAACAGTTCAGTGTTAACAAGGCCCAGGCCCTGGATCAGGGCGGGGCAACAAACAGTCAGTGGCTCAGGCCCTCAGGCAGGGGCTGAGCAAACAGTTCAATTGTAGAAGCGGCAAAGGGTCCTGTGGCACCTTATAGACTAACAGAGGTATTGTAGCATAAGCTTTCATGGGTGAATACCCACTTCATCGGATGCAAGCAGTGGAAATGTCTAGGGGCAGATATAAATGTGCAGGGAAGAGTCAGGCTAGAGATAACGAGGTTAGCTCAATCAGGGAGGGTATGGCCCTCTTCTAGCAGTTGAGGTGTGAACACCAAGGGAGGAGAAACTGCTTTTGTAGTTGGCTAGCCATTCATAGTCTTTGTTTAATCCTGAGCTGATGGTGCCAAATTTGCAAATGAACTGAAGCTCTATTGTTTCTCTTTGGAGTCTGGTCCTGAAGTTTTTTTGCTGCAGGATGGCTACTTTTAAATATGCTATTGTGTGTCCAGGGAGAATGAAGTGTTCTCCTACAGGCTTTTGTATATTGCCATTCCTTATATCTGATTTGTGTCCATTTATGCTTTTGCGTAAGGACTGTCCAGTTTGGCCGATGTACATAGCAGAGGGGCATTGCTGGCAGATGATGGCGTATATTACATTGGTGGATGTGCAGGTGAATGAACCGGTGATGGTGTGGCTGATCTGGTTAAGTCCTGTGATGGTGTCCCTGGTGTAGATATGTGGGCAAAGTTGGCATCGAGGTTTGTTGCATGGATTGGTTCCTGAGTTAGAGTTATTATGGTGCGGTGTGTAGTTCAATTTTGGCAAGCCCAGATCCTGGCTCCAGAGGACCTGGGAGGGGGGGAGACTGCCACCCGCACATTGGGTAGCAGGGGGGACGCAGGCCCACCCACTCCACTGCATCCCAGCCGGGGGCCCTAGCAGCGGCAGAAGACCCGCTGCTCTGTCAGTGGGGATCCTGGCTGCAACACACTGACATCGGCTCTGGAAGTGCTGCAGTCAGACTAGGGTCAGCTGCCCCCAGCTACTTCCTGCTTAAATAAATAAAATAAATAAATAAATAAATAAATGGAGATATGCCAATCTCCTAGAACTGGAAAGACCTTTCAAGGTCATTGAGTCCAGTCCCCTGCCTTCACTAGCAGGACCAAGTACTGTCCCCAGACAGATTTTTGCCCCAGATCCCTAAATGGCCCCCTCAAGGATTGAACTCACAACCCTGGGTTTAGCAGGCCAATGCTCAAACCACTGAGCTATCCCTACCACTTCCCCCTCTACAGGTACCTGGGTCCGGACGGCGTCCTTCAAGGGGTCACACACCATTGGCTCCTCGGGGTAACTGGCATGCAGTGGGCTTGGCAGCTCCTCAGGGTAAATGGTGAGCGGCAGGTGTGGCAGCGTCTCTGGGCTTGGGCTAGCGTCAGGTGTTGGCTGGTCAGGCCAGTCCTTGGGTCGGCTGCCAGTAGCTGTGGTCTCCCAGCTGGGAGCTACGCCACGGGCGTCCGGCCTCTCCGATGGCTGGCCTCAAAGTGAGCGCGGAGATTGGGCTTTTATACTTCTTGTCCTGCGCCTTGACCTCTGAGGGGCAGGCGCAGGATTCGCTGGCTCCGCCCACTTTGGTGTCCAGAGAGGCTCGTCCCTCTTCGGGGTGGCAGGGAACCAGACCACCTCGCTACAAGGGGTCAGTGCTAACGAGCCAATTCAATTAAGGTGGAAGTAGGCTATTCTCTTCATCATCTGGACCCATGGGAAGGAGGCCCTTGAGGAATTCCACCAGGATTTCAACAATTTCCACCACACCATCAACCTCATCCTGGAACAGTCCACACAATAGATCCACTTCCTGGACACTATAGTGCAAATAAGCGATGGTCACATAAACACCACCCTATACCGGAAACCTACTGACCGCTATACTTACCTACATTCCTCCAGCTTTCACCCATCACATGACCCATTGTCTACAGTCAAGCTCTAAGTTACAAGTGCATTTGCTACAATCCCTCAGACAGAGACAAACACCTACAGGATCTCTATCAAGCATTCTTAAAACTATAATACCCACCTGGTGAAGTGACGAAACAGATTGACAGAGCCAGAAGGGTACCCAGAAGTCACCTACTACAGGACAGGCCCAACAAAGAAAGTAACAGAATGTCACTAGCTGTCACCTACAGCCCCCAACTGAAACCTCTCCAGCGCATCATCAAGGATCTACAACCTATCCTGAAGAACGATCCTTCACTCTCATAGACCTTGGGAGATAGGCTAGTCCTGACTTACAGACAGCCCTGAAGCAAATACTCACCAGCAACTACACACCACACAACAAAAACACTAACCCAGGAACCAATCACTGCAACAAACCCTGTTGCCAGTTCTGTCCTCATATCTATTCAAGGGACACCATCATAGGACTTAACCACATCAGCCACACCATCAGGGGCTCATTCACCTGCACATCTACCAATGTGTTATATGCCATCATGTGCCAACAATGCCCCTATGCTTTGTATATTGGCCAAACCAGACAGTCTCTATGCAAAAGAATAAATGGACACAAATCAGACATCAAGAATTATAACATTCAGAAACCAATAGGAGAACACTTCAATCTCCCTGGACACTCAATAATAGACTTAAAAGTGGCAATTCTTCAACAAAAAAACTTCAAAAACAGACTCCAATGAGAAACTGCAGAACGGGAATTAATTTGCAAACTGGACACCATCAAAATAGGCCTGAATAAAGACTGGGAGTGGATGGGTCACTACAAAAACTAATTTCCCCTTGCTGATACTCACATCTTCTTGTCAACTGTTTGAAATGAGCCACCTTGATTACATTGGCCCCATTAGCACTACAAAAGTGATTTTTCCTCCTTTGTTATTCACCCCTTCTTGTCAACTGTTGAGAATAACCCACTTTTACCTTAATTGAATTGGCTCGTTAGCACTGACCGCCCCCCCCCCCCCGCACTTGATAAGGCAACGCCCATCTTTTCATGTGCTGTGTATTTATACCTGCCTCTGTATTTTCCACTCCAGGCATTTGATGAAGTGGGTTTTAGCCCACGAAAGCTTATGCCCAAATAAATTTGTTAGTCTCTAAGGTGCCACAAGGACTTCTCGTTGTTTTTTCTTCCTAACTGTAAGACCAGTAAGACAATGGAACAGACTGCTTAGGGAAGTTGTGGAATCTCCTTCACTGAAGCTTTCAAAAAGAGGCTGGATAGCCATCTGTCTTGGATGGTTTAGACACAACAAATCCGCATTCGTGTGTTAGACTAGATGATCTGTGTGGTCTCTTCTAACCCTCTGGTTCTATGAATCTAAGATATTACCCTTTTAAGGGACAGGCTGGATGAAGTCTAAAGCCTGCAGCCTGAGGATAATCAAGGAGGCCCAGCCCTACCTGGAGTCTGGGCCATATAAACAGGAACAGAAAATGGAGCAGAGAGAGCAAGCTCCTTGTTGTAAGGATTCCTGAACTGAAGACTGATTAAAAGGAGATGGTATTTTTGTTAATGTGTGTCAGCTTCTCCTTGCCTCAGAACAGTTAAATCTGAAATCTACTGTTGTTCTACTTGGGGAAATTAAGATGGGGCATAGCTCCAGTGTCACAAGGGGGGCACGCAGAGACTGTTCACCCACTCACAGCCTGACTACGCTGTTTTTCCTGGAAGACTGTGGACAACTAAAGACCTACCAGGTTTACATCATAGGTACCAAAAAAGTGAAAACTGACAGAGGGGAAGCATATTTTTATTCAAAATTGTTGGAAAAAAGATGTCTTTGTTAAAGATTGATCATTTTCAATTAAGGGCTAAGGCTTTCCATCCACTTCTCTGGACCCTTTCAGGGAGACTTCCACTGAAGACAGAGTTGATATTTTTCAAGTTTTAAAAAAATACAATCCCACACCTTTTTAATTGTCTAAACCTTTCAGTCATTCATACATTAGAAAGAAACAGAAAAAGGGCATACGCTCCATGGTTTTTAAAGTTTCCAGGTCACCTTTAACATGCATTATTAGTTGCATCTCAGAGAGGAGAATGCAAATAACGTCATTAGCTACACAGTGGCAGCACTGACGTTACAGTATTGCACCACACAAATACATGAACTAACAGCAAACAATTTACTATTCTGTTTCAAGGACAGTATATTTGATTTCTAAATCTTTTGTACATGGTCCAAGCATCTGCAGAGCACACCTTATGGGCTACACAAAGAATGTGACCTCTGTGCATTAACATATAATGTATATCCTGCAGTCACAAGCTTCATTAGCAGCAGAGGCTAGATAATTTTCAATCAACTAATTTTTCCAACAGCACCACCATCCTACAGCAAATCAGAGGGAAATAGTCCAAAATCGTTTCTGACTGAAGAGTAACTCCTTTGGAACAATAATTAGCTCAGTAGACCTACATTTTAACATTGTCTCTGCAATATATTCTCAGTTTAAGGACTAAAATCACTTAATAATTAACAAAGTGTTTAATGGAATTGTTTATATTCTGTTCTGTTTTTTATTAATAGTTTTATATTTAGAGGAATATTCACATCATTTTAAAGGAATGTTAAGGTAACAATTATATTTAAAATCATCTATAACTATGTTATCAAAGCCTTAGAATAGATTAACACTGAAGGATAAACAAATGTCTATTTTTCTTTCTGGCATTTATGATGTTTATTTATTACAGTTCACTCAGCTTGGGCAACAAAATTAGCATTGGTCAGTTTTACTTTTTGGACAAGACTGTGGCCTTAAGCCACCACATGTGGAGATGTGTGTGCATGCTTGAATTCAAGCACACACCTGGGCAGCTTAGGAGGGGCTGCAGGCATGTGGCATCTCCCAGAAGCATCGACCTGTTCAGGTACAATGCCTCATGATGTATTGTAGAAGCGCAAACCACTGCGGCCGCTGCTCTTCCATCTTTCTGCGAGGTATAGGATGCCAACGTGAGGTGTTCATTCTGAAGCCTAATAATGTCAGGATAGTGACAGAGTCCTGTGGCACCTTATAGACTAACAGACGTATTGGAGCATAAGCTTTCGTGGGTGAATACCCACTTTGTCGGATGTATGCAGTGGAAATGTCCAGAGGCAGGTATAAATATGCACAGAAGAGTCAGGCTAGAGATAACGAGGTTAGTTCAATCCAACGAAGTGGGTATTCACCCACAAAAGCTTGTGCTCCAATACGTCTGTTAGTCTATAAGGTGCCACAGGACTCTTTGTCGCTTCTACAGATCCAGACTAACACTGCTACCCGTCTGATACTTGACACAATGTCAGGATAGACATCAATCTTGTTAATTATTTCACTTCTAATTAAAAGAAAGATAATCACATTATGCATTTTTGCCCAATCTACTGGGAATGACATCTAAGTGTGATATCTCATAGTGATGTCAAGAGTGGGTGCAGCGGAGGTTATAGATAGAACTAGAGTTGTGGACGGAGCTTGGGAAAGTAATACCTCTTCCCCTCCCGCCCCCACCTCCCAATCTGACACTTGGTTATTCGATCCAAAGTCTAATAAACAGTTAGAAGAAAACTACTTGATTTTATTCAACTCCCTTGGCTCTATAACTGAGGCATAAGACAGCTTCTGATCCACATAGCTCGGTCATTTAAAGGTGACTAAAACAGGGAAAACAAGAGTTACATTTTTTTATTTAAAAAGGCAGAAAAAAATTATTTTTGCTTGACAAAGACCTTTCAGCCCTTTTTTGTGCCTCATATGTATGTACCTCATACCCCCACCCCTTAAGTTGCCTGAGCCTTGGTCTACACTGCGGGGGGGGGGGGGGGGAAATCCATCTAAGTTACGCAACTTCAGCTACGAGAATAACGTAGCTGAAGTTGATGTACTTAGATCTACTCACCGCGGCATCTTCGCAGCGGTGAGTTGACTGCTGCCGCTCCCCCGTTGACTCCGCCTGCGCCTCTCGCGGCGGTGGAGTACAGGAGTTGATGGGAGAGTGCTCGGGGATCGATTTATCGCGTCCAGACTAGACACGATAAATCGACCCCCACTGGATTGATCACTACCCACCGATCCGGCGGGTAGTATAGACATACCCTTAGTGACACAGAGGATAATGTGTTAAATATCATTAGCCCTTATTGAGATAACAAGAGAGCTGCAGGAGTAAAAAGAGAATGCAGGCAGAAGTCCAGCAACAGAGTGGGGGCTATCCAGTTTATTGTACCCAATGCAGCATGTATGATTACCTGCCCTCTGGGCAGGTGGCGTATGAGTGCATTCGGGGCAAGGATCTCCTGCCCTTAGAGACCGTGTATGGGCTTTGGAGACCAGAGTGGCTGAACTGGAGGAGCTAAGGGAGACAGAGAGGTACATAGAGGAGACTTTCCAGGAAACAGTAGAACGGTCCCACCCCCAGTCCAACAGCCTCTGTGCTGTTGAGGAGGATGAAAGTCTCAGGGAAGAAGAACATCCAACTGGAGCAGAGGGAAACAATCCCATAGTTAGGACCCTCCTTCCAGAGGATGTTGTGGTATCCTCTCACACTGAGGATACCTCCCCGGGGGAGGGAAGTCCAGTTACTAGGAAGAGACAGGTAATAGTTATGGGGGATTCAATGATTAGAAACATAAATAGCTGGGTTTGCAATGACTGGGATAACTGCATGGTGACTTGCCTGCCGGGTGAGAAGGTTGCAGATCTCTCGAGACATCTAGATAGACTTATGTGTAGTGCTCGGAAGGAGCCGGTGGTTGTGGTACATGTAGGTACCAATGACATAGGGAAGGATAGGAGAGAGGTCCTCGAGGCCAAATGTAGGCTGCTATGTAAGAGATTGAAATCCAGGACCTCCATGGTAGCATTCTGTGAAATGCTACCATGGAGCATTCTGGTAGCAGGGCCAGTTAGACAGGCAGAACTGCAGGGTCTGAATGCGTGGATGAGACAATGGTGTAGGGAGGAGGAGTTTAGATATATTAGGAACTGGGGAAACTTTTGGGAAAGGGGGAGCCTATACAGGAAGGATGTTCTAGTAAGGACGAGAGGCTAGAAGATGATACAATACTGGTAGGACCTGATCAGAAACAGTCAAATGAAAAAGAGCTCCATTCAATTACATCGTGTAATGGCAGACAGCTTTAAAAGTGACAAGTTACAAAGGATGACTATAAACAAATATAAACAAACAAACAAATAACACAAGTATGCAGGGACAAAATTAGAAAGGCCAAGGTACAAAATGAGATCAAACGAGCTAGGGACATAAAAGGAAACAAGAAAACATTCTACAAATACATTAGAAGCAAGAGAAAGACCAAGGACAGAGTAGGCCTGTTACTCAATGTGGGGGGGAAAGACAATAATGGAAAATGTGGAAATGGGAGAGGTGCTTAATGATTTCTTTGTTTTGGTTTTCAGAAGGTTGGTGGCGATTGGAAGTCTAACATAGCAAATGCTAGTGAAAATGAGGTAGTATCAGAGTCTAAAATAGGGAAAGAACATGTCAAAAATTACTTAGACAAGTTAGATGTCTTCAAATCACCAGGGCCTGATGAAATACATCCTAGAATATTCAAGGAGCTGACTGAGGCGATATCTGAGCCATTAGCAATTATCTTTGAAAAGTCATGGAAGACGGGAGACATTCCAGAAGACTGGAAAAGGGAAAATATAGTGCCCATCTATAAAAAGGGAAATAAGGACAACCTGGGGAATTACAGACCAGTCAGCTTAATTTCTGTACCTGGAAAGATAATGGAGCAAATAATTAAGAAATCAATTTGCAAACACCTAGAAGATTATAAGGTGATAAATAACAGTCAGCATGGATTTGTCAAGAACAAATCGTGTCAAACCAACCTGATAGCTTTCTTTGACAGGGTAACAAGCCTTGTAGATGGGGGGAAGCGGTAGATGTGGTATAACTTGACTTTAGTAAGGCTTTTAATACTGTCCCTCATGACCTCATAAACAAACTAGGGAAATACAACCTAGATGGAGCTTGTAGCAAGGCAGGCTGGTGTCCCACCACCCCGCAGAGTGAAGAACCACTTCCGGGATCGATTTATCACGTCTAGACGAGATGCGATAAATCGATCCCAGAAGATCAATTACTACCCGCCGAATCAGGTGGGTAATATAGACGTACCCAAAGTAAAAGAAGCAGTGAGAGACAAAAAAGCATCCTTTAAAAAGTGGAAGTTAAATCCTAATGAGGAAAATAGAAAGGATCATAAACTCTGGCTAATGAAGTGTAAAAATATAATTAGGAAGGCCAAAAAAGAATGTGGAGCACAGCTAGCCAAAGACTCAAAAAGTAATAGCACAAAGTACATCAGAAGCAGGAAACCTGCTAAACAACCAGTGGGGCCACTGGGCGACCGAGATGCTACAGGAGCACTCAAGGATGATAAGGCCATTGCGAACAATCTAAATGAATTCTTTGCATCGGTCTTCATGGCTGAGAATGTGAAGCAGATTCCCAAACCTGAGCCATTCTTTTTAGGTGACAAATCTGAGGAACTGTCCCAGATTGAGGTGTTATTAGAGGAGGTTTTGGAACAAATTGATAAAACTAAACAGTAATAAGTCACCAGGACCAGATAATATTCACCCAAGATTTCTGAAGGAACTCAAGTTTCAGAACTACTAATTGTAGTTTGTAACTTATCATTTAAATCAGCTTCTGTACCAAATGACCAGAGGATAGCTAATGTGACGCCAATTTTTAAAAACAGAGGTGATCCCAGCAATTACAGGACAGTAACCCTGACTTCAGTATCAGGCAAACTGGTTGAAACTATAATAAAGAATAAAATTGTCAAACACATAGATGAACATAATTTGCAAAGGGAAATCATGCCTCACCAATCTACTAGAATTCTTTGAGGGGATCAACAAGCATGTGGACAGGGCGGATATAGTATACTTAGATTTTCAGAAAGCCTTTGACAAGGTCCCACAACAAAGGCTCTTAAGCAAAGTAAGCTGTCATGGGATAAAAGATAGGAAACAAAGGGTAGGAATAAATGGTCCGTTTTCAGAACGGAGAGAGGTAAATAGTGGTGTTCCCTAAGGGTCTGTACTTGGACTAGTCCTATTCAACATATTCATAAATGATCTGCAAAAAGGGGTAAACAGTGAGGTGGCAAAATTTTCAGATGATACAAAACTACTCAAGATAGTTAAGTGCCAAGCAGACTGCAAAGAGCTACAAAAGGATCTCAAAAACTGGGTGACTGGGGCAACAAAATGACAGATGAAATTCATTGTTGATAAATGCAAACTAATGCACATTGGAAAATATAATCCCAACTATACATATAAAATGATGGGGTCTAAATTAGCTGTTACAAATCAAGAAAGAGATCTTGGAGTCATTGTGGATAGTTCTCTGAAAACATCCACTCAATGTGCAGCAGCAGTCAAAAAAGCGAACAGAATATTGGGAATCATTAAGAAAGGGATTGATAATAAAACAGAAAATATTATATTGCTGCTATGGGTACCCCCACATCTTGAATACTGCATGCAGATGTGGTCGCCCCAGCTCAAAAAAGATATATTGGAATTGGAAAAGGTTCAGAAAAGGGCAACAAAAATGATTAGGGGTATTGAACGGTTGCCATATGAGGAGAGATTAATAAGACTGGGTCTTTTCAGCTTGGAAAAGAGACAACTAAGGGGTGATATGATTGAGGTCTATAAAGTCATGACTGGTGTGGAGAAAGTAATTAGGGAAGTGTTATTTACTCCTTCTCGTAATACAAGAACTAGGGGTCACCACATGAAATTAATAGGCAGCAGGTTTAAAACAAACAAGAGAAAATATTTTTTCACACAATGCACAGTTAACCTGTGGAACTCCCTGCCAGAGGATGTTGTGGAAGCCAAAACTATAACAGGGTTTTAAAAAAAAACTAGATAAGTTCATGGAGGATAGGTCCATCAATGGCTGCTATTAGCCAGGATGGGCAGGGATGATGGTTCTAGCCTCTATTTGCCAGAAGCTGGAAGTGGACAACAGAGGATGGATCACTTGTTGATTACCTGTTCTGTTCATTCCCTCTGGGGCACATAGCATTGGCCACTGTTGGAAGACAGGATACTGCTAGATGGACCTTTGGTCTGACCCAGTATGACCGTTCTTATGATTTTAAACTCCATCTTGCAACTGGATCTGCACAGGTGGCTCTCTGCACAGAGCCCCACTGACTTCAAAGAGTCTCCTTATAGATATAATTAAAGAATCAGGCTATTAAAGTTCTCTTTCGATCCATTTATAAGTACATATTGTAATTTATTATCAAAGGGTATGTAATTTTCTGACTAAATGCCTCTATGAAGTAAAACTACATCTCACTGATAGTAGGGGTCCTGGGCCATACCCCGCCACCCCTCCCCCAGCACCAGCGGGAGTCCCGGGCTGCGCACTGCCACCCCCCACCCCAGAGCACCCGCAGCACCTCCCCAGCCCCCCTCTGCCCCACACCACCCAAGATTTAGTCAGGGGCATATAACACAAGTCATGGACAGGTCACAGGCTGTGAATTTTTGTTTATTGCCCGTAATTTAAGGTTCCTTAGCAAGAAAGTGGACTCTGTGCAGAGTGCAAGGAACAATTTTCAGATAAGGTAAAACAGGTGCAGGCTTCTTGCCATATGGCAGCAGGGAGATCCTGGCTTCTGCAGTGTTCAGACTGCTTATTTGGTCTACCTCTGTCACCAGTCACTGCCCTGAGAAAAAGACCATTGCTCCAGTCCTCCTGTTGGATCAGTGCAGGAAGACCCTTGCCCCTGTGCAGAGCTCCACTGACTTTTGGCTCTGGGGATCCAGCCTGTTTGTGACGGCACCTTTTGATAGTCTCCCATTATTTCCATGATACTTGAGTGCTCATAAAAGTGAGCTGGCTATAGCAAGGCCTTTGCCCTTTAATAAGTAAAGAAACATTCCACTAGCCCACTCTCTTTCCTCCTATATGCATCACACACATCCCATTCCTCCCACCATACCTCCCTGCAATGCTCTCAACCCTCATGAGACATCCATCCCACCTTCCCCATCACATATCCATCCTGCCTCCATCCCAGTGCTCCCTCACTATCCCGGCAGCAATCCCCTACCATCCCCCAACAGCCCCGTGTTCCCCATCCAGCCCAATAACCCAATGCCCCATCTACCTCCGGAAAACTCCCTATTCCCCACTAGTGCTCCATCCATCCCCCCAATGCCTCTCACTCCCACAATGCCCCACCCAACCCTCGCTCTCCCCAAGGCCTAACCTTCCCCGCAACAATCCCCCACTCTCTCTGCTATGCCCCACTCTCCTCCCCAACAGCCCCCGCTCTCTGCAACACCACACCTGTCCCCCAACAGCCCCTGCTCTTCCAGCAACACCCCACCCATCCCCTGACAGCCCTCCACTCTCCCCAACCCCCACCCGTCATCCAACAGCCCCCCACTCTCCCCAACCCCCACTTATCCCCAATTCCCACCCATCTCCCCACAGCTGTTCCCCCACAGCCCCCCACTCTCCCTAACCCCCACCTGTCATCCAACAGCCCCCCACTCTCCCCACCCATCTCCCTACAGCTGTTCCCCCACAACCCCACACTCTCCCCACCCCCCACCTGTCATCCAACAGCCCCCCACTCTCCCCACCCCCACCCATCTCCCTACAGCTGCCCCGCACCCGTCCCCCCCACTCTCGGGAGTGGCCCGGCCGGTCTCTCTCACACACTCCGCGCCTCCGCTTCCTCCCTCCCGGGCCCCGCCCCCGGGGGGCGCAAGGGGACGCTGACGCGGCGCTGACGCGGCCTCTCGGCGGGGTCCCCGCGGGGCGGGCCCTGCCTAGTTCCGCTTCCCTGGCCGGGGGGCGGGGCCGCGGCGCTCCGAGCCGGGCTGGGCCCCGCCTCCCGCGGCCCGGCTATATAGCGGCGGAGGGGCCGGGCGGCCCGGCTGGTGCCGCGCGCTGGGTGAGTGGCTGGGCCTGGGGAGCGGAGCCGGCTCCGCCTTGGCGCACGTGTCTGCCGGGGGGCTCCGTAACCACTAACTAGCCCCCGCGGCGGCGCCGCCGCTGCCCCCCTGTGCGGGGGCCGGCCCCCGGCGGCGCTCAGCGCCCTGCTGGGACCCGCGCACAGCGCAGGGGCAGGCTGGTGCCTGGTGGCTGGAGCCCGAGCTGCGCCAGCCTGCGTGCTCCGCACCTGAGCAGCAGCCATCCCGCCCGGCCCTTGCCCCGGGGCCGCTGCAGCGCGGAGCCGTGGGAAGCTGCCCGTCACGCGGGGGTGAGAGACGCGAGGGATAACCTTGGCAGCCTTTATAACCAGCTGCCACCCCGCGGGCGAGAGCGCGGGGATCATGGACACGTGGCTAGAAGCCCGCTGTGACTGCGGAGCTCGGTCCTAGAAGCTATTCCCAGCGCAGGCCAGAGCATCCTTGGCAGTGACTTGTGCCAGTGGAGTTGATTCAGTTGCCTTGACACCGTTAGAGCTGGCCGACAACTTACTGGACAAATTTGGCCCCTTCTGTTTGTGACTTATCCACAAAACAGCTTGCTTCTCAAAGTTATTCCTTGTTCAAAACTGCCTGTCTTCCACCAGTAGTGCTTGGTCTGTGACTTACAAGCAGAGCGTTGTGTGTATTGAAATTGGAGGTGTTTCAATTGAGTGTATAGGTCTGCGTGCCTAATTTGACAGTGTGCCTTAGAATTGTGCTTCTGGTGTAAATAGTGGTGATTACAAATACCCAGTTTGCTTTCAGTGTGTATTCTGCAACGTTTGCTTAGAAATGTGTACTGGCTAGAATGTTCATGGAAGATAGAGATGTGCCCATAACTAGTAAAAGCTTGTTTTTAAAAAAAACTAAGCTGACCTAAGTCCCCAGGTAGACAGTGCTAGGCTGATGGAAGAATTCTTTTGTTGATTTAGCTACCGCCTCTTGAGGAGGTGGATTAACAAGGCTGTTGGGAGAACCCCCCCCCGTCACTGTAATAAGTGTCAACCCTGAAGTGCTACAGTGTTGCAGCTGCAGCTAATCTGGGGTAGCATTTTATATGTAGAGATAGCCTAACACTCTCCCACCATCCCTTAGATCACAAGCTCTGATGGAAGTTTCCTCCCTCTGTTTTATTCATGTAATGTGCATGAGTTGAATTTTTTTTAACTAACGGGTAGTGCAGGAAAGAGCTTTCAGAGACTGTGATACAAACTTCTCCTACCTAAATTGAAACAATAGGACAGCCTCAGGTTTATGCTTCTACTTTTCTCAAAGTTTTGCATTCCAACAATAGAAAAAAAAAGTTCATTCTTATTGGGGGTTAAGGGTAAGAGCCACAGCTGAGAAATGGCACCTTTATGGCCCTTGTATTCAAGTTCTACTTTGGTCATTGGCCGGCTGTGTCCTTGAGCAAGTCAAAAGTCATGCCCTGTCTTTCTGGTCTCTGAAGTGGGGCATTAGTACTTATTTTGCAGGAGGGTCTTGTGGCTTAATCATTCAGTATTTGGTGACTCCTTTGAGGTCCTTGAATGGAAGACACTCTGTTCTGGGTAACAGAATTGTTAAATGTAAATTTCCTGAAGATCTCTTACATGACTCCTAGATTTCTTTGGATTTGCAATATGAATGAAGCGACAAAGGGTCCTGTGGCACCTTATAGACTAACAGAGGTATTGAAGCATAAGCTTTCGTGGGTCAATACCCACTTCTTCGGATGCAAGCAGTGGAAATGTCCAGAGGCAGATATAAATGTGCAGGGAAGATTCAGGCTGGAGATAACAAGATTCAGGCTAGAGATAACTCATATGAATGAGTGATTGGTATTTTAACAATCTTGGTGATTTTTAGGGCACCAGTCACTTATTTATTACTGCAAATTCAGAGAAATCTACAAGATTATAAATGGTATCAATAAACTGGGGTGGTCAGTTATTTTTTGTCAAGGTCCAAATTTCTTGGTCAAGGTATAATGAAGGTCCAGACTCCAGAGAAATAATAATAAAAACAAGATTTCAGGGTCTGTTCAAAGGCATCTGGCAGTTCAGATTTGGCCCACAGTCTGCCTATTGACTACCCCTGCAATAAATGGTGGCTTAGATTTAATTGCGTAATCTTAAATTTAGTGCTATGGCTGGGTACTTGTGTTGGTCAGAGTACTTTCTTTGAAAAACTTCCTTGTTTTGCCTTCACTTTCCCAGTGTGTGATAAATCTCATCAGCAGGATGGAATGGAAATGAGCATATATTCAGTTTGTGGCTTGGTATGGTTTCCTTTACGTTTAGTGCAATGTAGCAATAATGCAAGTTCTACTGCAATGAGAGACTCACTACTTCATAGTGATTCCATTCATTCAGAGACTCTATTTAGTCTGATTTTTTTTTTTCTTTTGCTCTTCTCCTAGATCAAAGGGGCTAAATCACAAAGTGCTTTGAGGACAGTAATGACATTAATTTCAGGATAATTAAGTGTAACAATCTTGGAGCCTTTTTATCTTGAAATAATAGTAGCTAGTTAACTATGCTATTGGGAATAATACCTTTCAAATCTTTAAATATAATTCAGAAATGCAGTATGTACTAGTAATGGCTGATTTTTTTTTTATCCCATTATATTCAGCCTAGTACAAGCCAGACCTTTCTAAAATGGAAAGAATCAGCACTTTCATAAGTGTAAATAACTATTTGATACAGGCATGTAGGAACAGACCTTTCAAATTGTTTCTTATAAACCCGTGTCTGTCCATCACAGAACTTTAGAAAAGATGCAGTACAATTGTTCTTACAACTCCCTTGTCAGAATTTATCCCTTCCTGCATGGTGTGAGTTGCTTTCCTCCTAATTTCTTTATCAGCTATCCCCCAAAACACTTTGGATGAAATATTTATACAGTACATATTAGAAGTGTTTTAATTCTTCTGTAGATTTCCCCTTTACTTGAAAAAATTAATGTAAGGAAGGGAATACTCTGCTAGTACAACTGCTCACTCACCTTGTATCTCATTTTTAAAAAGTACCATGCTGAATATATGGCTGGCAGTATCTACCCATGCATGTAGAGCTTTGAATTTCCAATTAGTTTAAGTCTTTAATATTTAGTTTTCGAACTTGGTTCTGTTGCCCAAAATGAATCCTTTCCCCTCATGAAATAGCCTTTGCATTGATCTGCAGATTTATTTTAATGAGTGGTGCTTTATTTGAAAACATTGCCCTTGTAGGGTATTTATTGTTTCAACCACTTTCCTGAGAGACAAAACCAAATAAAATCCACACTGGGTGGTATCCTCTAAATTAAACCTGGGGCTTCCATTACAAAGACTTATATTGGGAACACAAGAAAACCAAACCTCTTTCCAGATATTTCCTATGTATTCCTGTCATCCTTTGTGATACTGATATCTATCTTGGGTATTTATATGGCTTCCACTCTAGTACCTGAGCTCCTCATGATCTTTAGTGCAATTATCTTAATGCATCTCTCTGAAGTAGGAAGGTACTATTCTTTCCATTTGTAAAATGGGGAAGTGAGGCACAGCGGGACTAAGTAATGTGCCCAGGGTCACACAGGAAATCTTTGGTAGAGCAGGGAATTAAACCTGGGTTTCCAAGTACCAGGCTAGGGCCCTAACCATTGGACCATCTTTTCTCTGCTATAGAACTTTTGATTTAAGAGAAGATGAATAAAAGTGGATATATGGGTGGTTTGCAGAAAATAGTTTAGCTGAAATATACAGGTTAACAGTAGTTGTAATATTGTTTCCTTTTCCACCTTAGGCATACATATCACGACACCTTACCTGTCATTGGAGATTTCTTATTCCATAGCAACCAATAAACAAGTGTGAAACATGAGGACAAATCCCGCCATTCAAGCTGCCATCGACCTCACAGCAGGTGCCGCAGGTAATACTGGAGAAATACTCTATTTTCAAAGTTTCTGATAATCTGATACAAAAAAGTTTGTGCTCTTAAAGTAAGTCTCCTCACAAGTGTAAAGACAGTAATCTGATTGCTACATGATGGTGATTTGTCATATTGGCACTGTTAATAATTGAAAACCTGTACAAGAGGCACATCTTCCACATTTGAAGAAAGGTGTTGAGATGAAGGAGGGAACTAACTGACCTAGCCCAGTGTTGCAAACATCTGATAGGTTAATATCACTCCACTGAAACCAATGCCAACAAGTAAATCTGTAACCTCTTTCAGACTAATGATTTTCTAAGAGTAGGTTTGAGTACATCTAATGTGTGTATTCATGCTCACATGAGTTTCAAAATGTCAGTCACAAGTAAAGTTTTGCAATGAAGGCAAACACCATGTGCAAGCAAAGTGGTTGAGATAATGCTTCAGTCCTAGAAACTCTCTCTAATTGAAAGGGGCAGAAAGCTATCTAAAGGGTTATCTCTTTAATCAACATTCAGAAAGTCTCTTTGGAAGATGAGGAAACATTATGGCATTCTGAATAATGTAACATAAGGTCAGCAGTTCACTTAAGTTGTTCCTCCACTTAGCCACAAATGAAAATATCAATTTCTCATATCCCCTAAAGTATGATTGTTAAGGATGAAACATCAGGAGAAATAAATTAACTTTAAGTTGTGTTCTACAAAGAGGATGGAAAATACATATCTATGTACCGTGCCTAACACTGCTGCTGGTGCTCTACTAATAACAAATTCAGTGCATTAGCCATCTAATCACATCTCTTGCATATTATAATACAGCTAATTCAGGGTATGTCTACACAGCAAAAAAACAAAAAACCCAACCCAGCTAGCCTCGAGCTCCAGCCTGAGCCCAGAAGTCTACACAGTAATGAAACAGCCCCACAGTCCAAGTCGGCTGGCATGGGCCAACCGTGGGTGTCTAGTTGCTGTGCAGATACAGAGTTAGTGTTCTAGGAATATTCCTTGTATTTGTGCCATGGATCCAAGAGTATTAGCCATGACTCAAATGTTACAAGACACCTATGATCCACGGTCTAAATCCAGAGGTCATTATGAAAGATGATGGCATGTGGAGGGAAGAGGGGGTGCAGCTGCCATTATCCAGGGGTAACACCTATAAGAAGGTTGCCAGAGTTTCTACCAGGCTGCTGCCCAGGTATACTTGTTTTATATTGGCCTGTGGCTATTCGGTATGTGACAGATATGAAGGTTTCCACACAAAGGCCCCGTTTTGGCTGATGGAAAGGAGAGGGAGCCTTCTATTTATTTCCCCTGTTACCTCATCACCATCCCAGAGCAGCCTATTCCTGCTATTTTTTCTACCTCGCTTTTGGGTCCTTATTGTAGCGATTCACAAGCAAAATCTGCTGCTGTCCCAAACAATAGTACAGTGAAATCACTGGGTTTTTTTGTCTGCTTCACTGATGCTGACAGGGTCGAAATAGCAGCAGCAAAAACTAATGCCTCTAGTCATCATCAGAGCAGTCAATCTTCACAAAGATAACTTTGTGAATGAAAGCCAATACAGTGTCATCTTGGCTATCATGAGGGCTAGGAAACCTAGCTTTCATTTAAACAGATGTGCCAAAGCTGATGGCATTTCCGCCCACCCATCTCTCCTCCCCACCCCCATTACATCCACTATTCAGGGAAATCGGCCTGTTTTCTGTCAGTAAACAGGTAAGCAGGTTTAAAGGTAGATTATAGTTCTTTGCTCAATTTCCTCTTTTGGTTGCAACTCAAATATTAACTTCAAGCAGGATGAAGACGCGAAAGCCTTTAAACTTCTCAATCATTTTGATACTTGAAATCCTTTATAAAGAGCTTGTTCTTGCTCTGCTTACTCGATTAGCTTTATAATCCTCCTCCTTTGTTCTAATAGGCTGCTGTTAATCTTCCTTTCGTTCCTCATCTTCTAGTGTTTTTAAAGGTCTCCTTTATGTTTTCTCCCTCTTGCTGCAAGCTCACTATGTATGCCTCGCTCTTGTTTTATGTTGGTTCCTACCGCTGTGCTGCAGCTGGATCTTTGCCATTCAACAGAAGCTGACTTTACAGTGTACTAGGCTAGCAAACCAATTAACAGAAGATGTTGTAGGGATCCAGTTAGCCAGTCCCTTGTTAAGTGTGTGGCCGTGCTTCAGATTTCTCTCTGGAGATGTCTTGCCTGGCTGCTGGGGTAACTTGGCCCTAACTTGGCCAAAATGAGTCCTTCTCTTCTGGGGTAAATAAATTCTAAACAAAAGTAAACAAGTACATTTACCTTCAGTAGGCCACAGTCCTGCATAGGAGGTGTGTAACACAAGTCCTTCTCCTTGCTTGAATAGGACGACTTCTTCCCTTATACCAGGGCCCAAGCTATCCAAGTCTTTCCTGTTGCTAAGCAGGGTTTTCCTAGTTGCCATTAGTTGGCAAGGGTTTCCTAAAGTCTTTCAGCCCTTGGTCAAGAGGGAATTAACTTGGGCCTCTGCCCCTTATCTGAGGGCTCACAAATTCATTGCCCTTTGGTCACAGGAGTTCCTACATCACCTCCAACTCTGGGCTCTGGCCCTGGGACCCTGTACCAGCCATCCACCCTCAATTCTCAGTGCCTCCGCTTCAGATTCCCAATGCGATTTCCTACTTTCACTTCTCTCCAGGGAAGCCTTCTCCCTGGCCTCTTCCAGCAGTCATCAGCCAAGCTACTGCCAGACAACATTCCTGGCTCCCTCTGTGAGGAGCCACCCCCAGTTTCTCTCCAGACTCTTGGCTGCTCTTTTCCCCACCCTCAACTGCCTCAGGGGGCTTCAACAGAGCCCATCACAGGCACCTGCCCCAGCTCTCTCAACAGGGAGCCACATCTGCCCCTGCCAGCTTTTGCTGTCCTTAGTTAATCCCTCCCGTAGTGAGTGCAGGAAGTGTCCTATCCTGCTTCCAAGCCTGGTTAGCTGTGTGGCCTGCAATCACCTGATCTGGGAGGAAAATGAAGTGGTGTGGGAGCTCAGACTGGAGTTCCTCTGGCTCACCCTGTGACACAGGAGCAGCAGCAGGATAATACAGACTGGCTCCACTCAGAGTGTGGGTACTAATGAGAATCACCCCTTCAAAACAAAATGTCTCTTCTCCCTGCCTCAAAAACAACTAAAGGTGCTGGATTCACATAGGGTGACCAGATAGCAAGTGTAAAAAATCAGGAGAGGAGGTGGGCAGTAATAGGTGCCTATATAAGGGGGGAGGGATAGCTCAGTGGTTTGAGCATTGGCCTGCTAAACCCAGGGTTGTGAGTTCAATCCTTCAGGGGGCCATTTAGGGATCTGGGGCAAAAATTGGGATTGGTCCTGCTTTGAGCAGGGGGTTGGACTAGATGACCTACTAAGGTCCCTTCCAACCCTGATATTCTATGATTCTATTATAAGAAAAAGCCCCCAAATTTGGGACTGTCCGTATAAAATTGGGACATCATATCACACATTCAGCTTCTTTAGTTTCTTGCACAATCTCTTCTCATCATTCAAATCTACTCATCCTTCATCTGATGAGGTGACTGCCTAATACACAGAGAATGTTAATTCCACTGGTAACTTTCTTCGCCATCTATTCAATATATGAATTGATTGCCTTGTGTTATAAACGAGTGTCTAACTGTTCTAAATCAAGCATTGATCTTTTTCATTTGGTACTTCTGTAACTTTAAAAAATGTTGCAAGAGCCAATGTCATCATTGGTGTCACCAAAGTTGATTGAGTTGGGCTTAATTATGCCAGTGGTGAATTTGTCCCTCTCTGCATATTGCATGTTTTTTGTTTTTCTCACAAAACAGGCTCTCTTCATTATGTTGATTTTTTTTTTTCTTGCACAATCAGTAAGGGGCTGTTGAATGTTGATGCTCTTATTTCCTCAGGTGGGACTGCATGTGTGCTAACCGGCCAGCCCTTTGATACAGCTAAGGTGAAGATGCAGACATTTCCCAGCATGTATAAAGGACTCATTGAATGTATTGTGAAGACATATAAACAAGTTGGATTGCGAGGCTTCTATAAAGGGACCACGCCAGCACTTGTAGCCAATATAGCAGAAAACTCAGTCCTGTTCATGTGCTATGGGTTTTGCCAGCAGATTGTGAGGGGAATTGTTGGATTAGACAGGAAAGCAAAACTGAGGTTAGTAACAGAAATTATAATCTCCAGAATATTGTACAACTAGCGGTCAAGAGTAAATACTTATGTGCTGTATTTTAAAATGAAGTGCAGTCTCTTTGCCATTATACGGGGTACCATTTTGTCACTGTGCAAGTGCTAACTTTATTACACAAGACCTTGTCTCGGCAATTGTGGTATATTTTTCATAAGAACAGATGGCTAGTCTGTATGGGGTAGTGCCTATTTGCCAAAAAAAAAACAACAGATTGTGTGAAATGTGTTTGTTCTTTCAAACACCATGATTTGTTTTGGGAGGGAGAAGAGAATTTTGTAAGCATCTTTCTTAAATCCCATGCTGTAGTATTTGTGAAGGAAAGGGTCTGAAACTACTGGAGCATTGGCGGCTGTAACTCATGCATCACTGAGAGAGGCTGCATCTTCATCTGTGCACTGCTCCATGAATGGATATCAATGATGGCTCAGGTGGTTTATGCGGTGACTTAGTACTGTCCCAACTATCCTTCCCTCCAGAGCAATGATGATGCTGAATAGCATTCACTTATTCGTTATAACTCAGTATTCCGGCTTCACTAATTTGCCATCAAAAAGGGGGAAGCTCTTGGTTGTGATTCTGCAAACTAGGTCTCCCCCCTTTAATACTTGTTGTTGAAAGGAAAACGTGAAAAATCGGTGTTGTGTGTGGGTAAACGGTTCCCTTCTTTCCTGTCAGGTTTTAGGAAATAAACCCAGACACTTGAGGATCAAACTTTGGTTTAAGTATATGAGAATGTGCTTCACTTCAGGCAGTTAAAGACAAATTTTATTAGCTGCATTCCATCTGTATATACTTATAATTACCAGAATGAGAAGGTGGAGGAAATTTACTTTTTTAGCCCCTAGTGATGTAGTGTATTTTAGAAGTGATCACAATGTTTAAATATTCTAGTCTTACCCCATATCTCATCTCCTCTGAACACCAGGTCAGTTTTCTCTAGGTGATAGTCAGCATCTGTTTAGTATAGAACTAGTCAGAATGGATTTTGAAATCACTAAAGAGAACACACTAACTATGAAAAAATTGGAGAGTAGACGAATATGTAATACAGGGGTAGGCAACGTATGGCATGCGTGCCAAAGGCGGCACGCAAGCTGATTTTCAGTGGCACTCACACTGCCTGGGTCCTGGCCACCGGTCCGGGGGGCACTGCATTTTAATTTAATTTTAAATGAAGCTTCTTAAACATTTAAAAAACCTTATTAACTAAACTATTGTTGTATGTAAAGTAATCTATTAAAGACTTATAGAAAGACCTTCTAAAAACATTAACATGTATTACTGGCATGCAAAACCTTAAATTAGAGTGAATAAATGAAGACTCGGCACACCATTTCTGAAAGGTTGCCGACCCCTGATGTAATATCTGATGAGACAGGTGACTAGAGCACATAGTGATACCAAAGCCAAGTGCCTCTAACATCAAAGTGCATTTATCAATCCGCTTTTATTCCCTGGGGTGTTGTACTATATACAGAATGGTACAATTAATTTTACTGGTTAGGGCTGTGGTTGTTTTTTGTTTTTTTTTCTTTTGAGAGGTAGAGTGAGAGTGTAGTACTGAGCAGTACAGTAACACCAAAAAAAGGTACAGGTTCAAACTCTTGCCAGCCTTCTCCTTCAGACTTCCCCTTGAATTCTGCTCTTTTTTTACATTTATAAGATGCCCCTATTACTATTATCTAGTTGCATTTACAGCCCAATCATAATACATTCCTAAAGACCACATTAACTAATGTAGTAATACAAATAACCCACACCTGTGCCTTGCCAAACAAACTCCATTAGACAGCCTCTTGGAAAAAGCCTGGATAAACAGAGGCCTTGCAGCATGCCCTGCAGATCAGCAAATTTTCTGTTGGACCAATGTGAAGGGATCGAATTCCAGACTTGAGGGCCATCCACCAAGTTCGCTCTGTCCCCAGACATACACTTCAAGAGGTGGTCTGCTTTACTATTCCAGCAGTCATAATCATCTAATTCTCTCTTGGACTGAAGAGGGAAACATGAAAAGCAACAAACTGAGGTTAACTTTTGGTTTCTTACACTCTGATCAAGTTTGTTTATACCCTCCTACACAGGTATTTTGTGGTCTGAGAGTTTCCCAAAATAAACATCTATGCTTCTAATTTGTTTTAAATAAATTTTTAAAAGTAGTTTATACACACAGATGTACTTTAATTTCCATGAAGTGATGGGGCTTATCTAGCCTGTGGGGCTAGACTAGCACCATTTAGCTTTGAGACATGGTTATAGTGTGGAGATCACAGCAGCAAGAGGAAAAATTGTGTTTTCCAGTTGAAAGAACACATGCCAAAGAGATCTGTTTGTGGTTTGTTAGGAATGGAAGGGGATAAGGATTTTCAGTCTTGAGTATTCCTAAATCCCCATCAACAAAGTACATAGATGTCAAATTCCCTCAGTGATAAGATCATAATTTAGCAAACAGTTATCTAAAATAGATATTTGATTAAACTAATGAATGGTTAACTGCAGACTGAAAGTTAGTGACACCGTACTTAGGCTCCCAATTTCATCTCTTTGCTACCCTAACTTACAACTTATAGAAAACAGACTCACACTCTTCCTCCAAATGTGCCTTGTGTTTGCAAATGTATGTAAATACAATGCATTTGTTTCTTGAACTTTCCTACTATGCTGTGTACAATACCTGAAACATTAACTGAAAGGTCCTGTATGCTGGGTTCATTGCCTCTGATTCCTGTGTAAGTAGCTAGTAAAATACACGAAGGGGGACTTGTCTGCATTAGGTATTTTTGCCTCAATATAGCTAGAGCTGTGCTAGCCCTGGCTATTGACAGTGATACAACACGTAACTTTTCATTTATTTTAGACTTGTAGCATCTCCCTTTTGAAGATCTCAGATCACTTTGGGGGGAGGGATAGCTCAGTGGTTTGAGCATTGGCCTGCTAAACCTAGGGTTGAGAGTTCAGTCCTTGAGGGGACCACTTAGGGATCTGGGGCAAAAATCTGTCAGGGGACAGTACTTGGTCCTGCTAGTGAAGGCAGGGGACTGAACTCGATGACCTTTCAAGGAGATTGGCATATCTCCATTATAAAAAAAACAAAACACTAATGCATTAAGTTTTGCAACATCTGTGTGAGAACAAAACTGAGATGAAGTTACTAGCCCCCTTTGCTGCAGGAAGTCTGTGGTAGAGCCAACAATAGAAAGATCCGCTGATTCTCTCTTCTGCTATAACTATTAAATCACCTTTCCCTTGCAGGAGACATAAAACCCTAATGTGATATCTTTACAAGAGTGAAGTTACACAAGAAAACGGAGTTATAGTTCCCCTAGTAAAAGCCACACTGCATATTTAAAGAAAGTCAAGCATGCACAAATTAGGAATTGCTAAAATTAGGTTGCCTGTGCAGACTTAATTTGGGTCCCTTGAACCATAAAGGAGAGGTACAGTCTTTAATTACATGATTACATACTTCCCACCCCCCAAGCATGCCTGCCTCATTCAGTGCACAGGAAGCATGATGCTCACAGAATGAGCTGCTATTCATTATTTTGTTTTATTCTCACTTCAGTGTTTGGCCCCCTGTCTTAGTTATTGCACGCTACTCAAACGCTTCTCTAAAGACAGAAGGTTCTTATGGACATTTCTATTATCCTCTCCCCAAAGTGTTATTGAAGAAATCACATAATATTAATCTTCACAACATCCCTGTGTGGCAAGAGGGTAGTAGTATCCTCATGTCACTGCTGGGGAGCTGAGGCACAGAGGTATGGTCAAAAGTATCTGCTAGTTTTGGGGGCCCAATTTGAATCACCTAGGATGTGATTTTTCTCCCCCCCCCCCCCCCCCCAAAGTACCTAGCATTATAATATCCAGAGCTCAGCTCCCCTTGACCTCTGTTGCAGCTGTGAGTGCTCAGCACTTCTGGAAATTAGACCCCAGGGTCTCAGGGTAGGTACCCAGAAAATGAGGAACACACAACTAGTGGCCACTTAGGAGACTTGCCCAGCATCACACATACAAACTCTGTGACAAAGCCAAGGCTAGAAGCCAGTTCTCCAGAGTCCTATAGAACTGCCTTAACCATGAGACCATCCATTCTCTTCTTGCAATCACCTGGCTCATTAACCACATGCCTTCCTACTTCTGCAACAAATAAAGTATCGGTCTTGCATCAAACAGCTTCCTTCACTTGACAGCCCTGAGCCATCTCTACAAGATTAACCTGTTCTGCATTGAATGAGGCGGGAAACCTCTGGGGGGCGGGAGGGAAATAGCACGTAATTAGAGACTCTCATAATGCAGAGGTATAAGGGGCATAGAATATCAGGGTTGGAAGGGACCTTAGGAGGTCATCTAGTCCAACCCCCTGCTCAAAGCAGGACCAATCCCCAATTTTTGCCCCAGATCCCTAAATGGCCCCCTGAAGGATTGAACTCACAACCCTGGGTTTAGCAGGCCAATGCTCAAACCACTGAGCTATCACAAGAGAAGCTAAAACTTTAAAATTGGAAGCCTTTCAGTCTATAGGTTGACTGTGGTATCCTAATCAAGATACTAGGGGTTAAGTCACCGTACTCCAAAGCCAGAAAAATCTCATATTTAACTGAATTTAAACAAAAAACAGAGTTTTGGCTCAACTTTTACAGTGAACTTGCTTCCTTAAATAATTCTCAACTCTGCCATATACTCCCAGCTTAACAATAAACGAAATGATGAATACTACTTAAATACACTTGAATCTAGCATTGTTGGTTTTAAAGACTTTTTTTGTAGCATGTTAAAAATGCTCAGTATTATCCCTAACGGAAGCACTTACTTTTCACAGCCTCGTTTCTTAAACAGATTCCATAATTAAATGGAAGCAAGATGACTCAGTATATTTAAAAATCTCATGGTCCATTTAATTTCCCGCCAAGGCACTTCTGCACTTTTCATAGTTCACTTCTGCTGCAGAAAAAACTGCATCAATGCATATTTAGAAAACAGAAAAATTCTGCTTAGGCAGCACTCTGACACTTACTACATAATTTAAGATACACTAGTTGAGAACAACATTAATATAGTCAAATTATACTCTCTCTCCCACTTTCCTAGGATCAAATGTTTCCATTCCTGGTTACGGTACAGAGTAACCAACACTCCGGTTGTGTTCAGTCAACAGGCTCATGGAGTGTCTAATAAAAGCCACTGATGAGAAATTATGAAGACACTGGCTTTCACTGTGTTTAAAAGTATTTGTGAAGATCTTAGATATAATGAACAGAGGTTCCAGCCTTTTAAATAGCTTCAAAAGTACAATTTGTCATCATGAGACAGATGGATTTGGTGGCAGGGAAAACATGGAACTTTCAGATTTCTAAAGAATGTGTGAGAATTTTGTTATTTTTAAAGATCAAAATAAAATCCTTGCAGTAATGCACAAAAAACAAGAGGTGGTAAACCCCTACTCCAGCACCTTCACGCCTGGTAAAAGGACCAGAGAGGCATAAAAGGGCTCCCAGAACCAACAGTTGTAATGACAGGAGGGTTTCTCCCACTGTAGGCATTGTGGAAGACAGTTGTAAGATTGCCTTCAGAGGACCCCATTGCAAGCCCTGCTGTGGGGGGATGTTGGGGACAGACAACCCATGGAGGCTTCTGTAATGTATAGGCCTCTGGGAATCTGGGATTGTGTTACTCCAGGGGATTCTCTAGCTGTGGGAGCATCCCAAGATGGGGGGGGACACACAGGTGGCTGAAAGCCATCATAAGTCTATCCCCCATGCCCACATGGCCCTGTCTGTGAGTTCTGTACTGCACCCCATTAGAGGCTCGGCAGAGTAGCTCAGCCTTGTACCTAATTTCTCTGCCATGTCTCTCATCCAAACTCTGGAAGGACGGAAGAGTATCTTAGATCATTCTGCTCATTTTGCTCCACCACAGAACTCCCACTTGAAGACACCAAAGTCTGAGGCTCTGTAGTGGCCTAATTTTAAACAAAAAAACCCAGTTGCTAACCTTTCCGTGACAGTTCTTTGAACTGTGTTGCACATAACCGTTCCACTGCATGTGCTACAATTGTGAGAACAGGAGCTGTTCTCTGAGCACATGATCCTTCCTTGAGCACAGGGACTTGTTGGTGTGGTGCCAGTTATCTTTATAAAGACACTGACAAAAAACTGGTAAAGAAGCTGTGACCTTGTGATACCATAGGTCAGGGTGGCCAATCTGAGACTGAGAAGGAGCCAGAATTTACCAATGTACATTGCCCAAGAGCGACAGTAATACGTCAGTAGCCCCCCATCAGCTCCTCCCGCCCACCAGCAGTCCTGCCGATCAGTGCCTCCCCGCACCTCCTGATCAGCTGTTTTGTGGTGTGCAGGAGGCTCTGTGGGGGGAGGAGGGAGGGGAAGGGGTGGAGTGGGGGCAGGGCCTGTGACAGAGCCAGGGGTTGAGCAGTGAGCACCCCCCAGCACATTGGAAAGTTGGCGCCTGTAGCTCCAGCCCCGGAGTCGGTGCCTGTACAAGGAGCCGCATATTAACTTCTGAAGAGCCGCGTGTGGCTCCGGAGCCACAGATTGGCCACCCCTGCCATGGGTTAATGAAGCCATACAGTCTTGAATGTGAAATTACCAACATTCACTCCAGGTCTTATTTGATTCATCTCATTGGTTGTGCTTTTTTGTCAGAGAAATGGGAAAGATCATAGTACACCTACATTTATATAGCTGTTGAAGGAGAAGAACTTATCTGAGTCGTATATGAAGATGGCTGGAGCTAGATGTTAAGTTGGTCACCTCTTTTAAATGATTGCTTTTCCTTTTTTGCACTCTTGTTCGGTTTTTCTTCATTTGATAAAGCTTTCAGGAAATAGATGGATGCTCTTGCAGTAGGCTACCATGTGTCCGAAGAGCAGTGCCCGAGTATCATCTGTAGTTTCTTTGTTGCAGTGATCTGCAGAATGCAGCTTCAGGCTCTTTTGCGTCTGCATTTGCTGCCCTGGTCCTGTGTCCCACAGAGCTGGTGAAGTGTCGGTTGCAGACCATGCATGAAATGCAGTTATCTGGAAAGATAGCACAAGGACACAAGTAAGTATGTAACTTGCTCAATACTACTGAAATCTGTTGATGCCTATTTTAAAAGTCCATCCTAGCACACTTAAGGTCTAGCTTGTACTGTGCTATTAATTGCACAAAGGGTGTGCTACTGATTGTTAAAATATCCTAAATTAGTATTCCCCAGGAACGTATGTCTTCACTGCAGAGTTATCTCAGGCTGTTACTCAAGTGTTTCCCTTAATTCCCCTACCTCCTTCCCTCTCCCTTTCCACACAAACAGCCCTCTGACCAGTAGCCTAGCCAGGGCGGGAGCAGGGGGAACAGCCGCTCCCGCACTGAGCAGAAGCAGCGCCTTTTTTGCTCCCGACGCTTTTTGCTCATACGCTGCAGCCAGAGCGGAGCATTTTTTTTTCTCCTGACGCTTTTTGCTCCCGGTGCCTTTTTTTAGCTCCGCTCCCCCTGTGCTCTAAACCTGCCTACGCCACTGCCTCTGACCTGAGTTTAGTGGTGCTTTCAACCTGGGTTAGCTGGGGCTGTAGGCTAAAACCCAAGCGAAGCTTTCACTCAGGCTAGTAACCTGCTTGCTTTGCAGTGAGGATATGTGCTAAATCACTTGAGTGGCAGTAGTCCTCCACTCCATTCCCACAATTCCCTGTATGGTGCTCAGAAGGACAGACAAGTTCTCCCACAATTCACTGGGAAAGAATCAGAGCAGCTCAGCTTACTGCAACACAAATAACCATGGGATATGCCCCCAGAAGTACTAGCCACACAGAGTTCAGTTCCACTGAGGATGCCATAACCAGGATAGGGCTTTGTAGTGTGGCTGCTCACACCTTAGCTAGACTAATCCAGGTGCTCACTCCTGGGTGCCAATCACCTGGGTTAACCCTGTAGCGAAGATATACCCTTAATTGCCATCCCTGCTCCTGTCTGAAATCTGTGGCAAAACCAAATGATTGGAGCCAGGAATTCCTCCATTCTAATTCTTGCCTTGCAATTGATTCATTATTTGGCCTCTATTTCCCCATCTGTAAAATTGAGGTAATGTTTAAGGTACTTACTCATAGGATATTGCAGATCAATATGTGCAAAGTGCTAAGTATCGTTAATTGTTTCAACCCCTCTATCAGTACAGTTTGGTCAGTAATGAAAAGTGTTATTCAAAAGGATGGCCCACTCGGGTTCTACCATGGTCTGTCAAGCACTTTACTTCGTGAAGTCCCAGGTTATTTCTTCTTCTTTGGAGGCTATGAACTGAGTCGGACATTTTTTGCAGCGGAAAGACCAAAAGATCAACTAGGTATGTGCCAGCTTGTGGGTATGTGGAAAAGGTAGTCTCTCATTACAGAAAGTAGCATACTGCTACTCTCAAAATCTCTCCTGCAATGCTAATTATACCTTATGCACTTGCTGTATAGCTGCAGCCAAAAAAATTGTGGCCCTGTAGAATAGCGATGTGGGAGCAAAACCAACACTATTCCTGTTTATGACTGGTAAAGAACTGCTCAAGACAACTATTTTCAGATTTGACATACATCATCTTGATTTTGTACACTTATTTCGCTGATGTATGAGTTACCTGATCAGGAGAAGATAATTGTGCAAAAACTTGAATGTTCAACACTACACGGTGCACCACCAAACTGTTTATTGTAGCAAAGTTGTTCACTAGTTGTGCATCTTTTAAGGGATTTGAAACTTTCCCTTTGCACGGTGTTCATGTGAGTATGTGGGTGTGTCACAGACGTTTCTCTCTCTCTCTCACACACACACACCATTAAAAGAACATTAATGTTGCAAAGTCAAGCACTCAAAAGTTAGGAAATGGCAGAATTGTCTGTGCCACGGTACATTTGGTTTCCAGAAAAAAATTAGTATTTAAAACTTTAGCCCAAACAATTTGGCAAATTGTAAGCAACTGAAAACAGAGTCTTATAATGGAAAATGTTGGGCAATCTCAATAATAGGCAGCTCTGCTAGTCCTATTTATAGTATGTAAGGGCTATCTGGTTGTTTAGGATTCAGACGTTAGTATTGCAGAATGTGAAATGTAATTTTCTGTATCATTCCAGTATGAACACAAACTCTTGCGTTCCTTATTTTGGACAAATGCTCTTTCCATGCTCTGAAGTGTCAGCCTCTGTTTGCCAGAAGCTGGGAATGGACCACGGGATGGATCTCTTGATGATTACCTGTTCTGTTCATTCCCTCTGGGTCACCTGGCATTGGCCAGTCGGAAGACCGGATACTGAGCTAGATGGACCTTTGGTCTGACCCAGTATGGCTGTTCTTATGTTCTAACTCCATCTGCACTTTCAAAGAGGGATATTGAAGATAGGAAACCATTGGGTCTATCTGGCTATTAAAATGCAAGATACCAGCCTTTGAAGGGACTTGGCATCAGTAGTTTGCTTTTTAGTAGTTAAAAGTGCTTGCTTTTTCTGGACACTATTGTTATAGAATTTTCATAAAATCTGATTGACAGCAAAATGTGGTTGCAATCTGAAAATTGACTGGGTTTGTAACAGTGCAGTCTCACTCAATAGCCCCTTACTCTGAATATAGATAGGTCATAACTGCTGGCTTTACTCAAGACATTTTTACCTTTTTACTTGTGCTAGCGCTGCAGAGCCAATCCAGCAATGGCAGCAGGAGTGAGATATTTTGTCTTAAGTATTAATTAAATTCTGACACACTTTTTTTTTCTTGTCATGGCCTGAACCATACATTCCAGGGTAAACTACAAGGCCTGGCAGGCGAGTTGCACTTCTGAACTAAGAATATTTAAGAGTCTTATAATGGGAAATGTTGGGCAATCTCAATAATAGGCAGCTCTGCTAGTCCTATTTATAGTATGTAAGGGCTATGTGGTTGTTTAGGATTCAGACGTTAGTATTGCAGAATGTGAAATGTAATTTTCTGTATCATTCCAGTATGAACACAAACTCTTGCGTTCCTTATTTTGGACAAATGCTCTTTCCATGCTCTGAAGTGTCAGCCTCTGTTTGCCAGAAGCTGGGAATATTTAAATTTAGAAGGAATTGAGAGAGCATAACGGTATCTCTTTCCTTATGTTACAAAATCTTTTAAAGAAACCTGCTTTCCTAAACCAGACTTTGTGTTGAAGGTTTGTCTACATGGTAACACTTTTAAACTCTTATTCTGAATGTGCTCGTGGCATTAGGAGGCTAGACTCTTTAGAAATCCACAACAACACTGTTTAATCTTATACCTATGATACAATACAAGCTTATGAAACAAAGACTGCCACCTCCTCAAACTCTGTGCATTCCTTGTTTTCACATTATTCTAAAATAGAACACCATCAGATTTGGGGGATAGTTTGCAGAGTGTATAAAAGCTTATTTCATGTTTTTAGGGCCTATTCCTTTGATGGTGAGTGGTGGTTTTGGAGGCATCTGCTTGTGGATTGCTGTTTATCCTGTGGACTGTGTCAAATCTAGAATTCAGGTTCTTTCCATGTCTGGAAAACAGGCGGGCTTCATGGGAACATTTGCAAATATTTTGAGAAATGAAGGTAAGCATGTCCAATACAAACTGAACGGGCAGGCTTGTATGTCAAAACTTTTGATTCCAGTATGGAAAATCTATTCTGAAACCTAGTCTGTTAAGAAGTTAAGGGGAATTAATTATGCTACTTCCTTTTCTGTAGACCACAAATTGCTATTCTTGTGAAATTTTCCCATTGCCACCTTTAGAGACCCAGGAAATGATGTTACTAAAAAATCTTGATGCTACCAATAATACAGAAACTAGTTTCACAGATTCAGGCTTAATGCAGCTACTACACAGTTGTACTTCAGAGGGCAATCACTCAGTATTTACTATAGTATCTTACCTGTTAAAGACAGATGAGTAGATGCACCCTACTGTCCTGCAATGACTAACTTGTAATTTAAATATTGAAACTCCTACTAGAAATAGATTCACCACAAATTTGATCTATTTTTGAAGAATGTATAAGAAACGGTAACTTATACATTTATAAAAGATGCTCAGTTGACTAGGAAAGTAGAAATTGCCATACTGGATCAGATCCAAGGTCCATCAGGTCCAGGATTGTGTATCTGACAGTGGCTAGCACCAGATGCTTCAGAGGAAGGTGTCCGAACCCTGCAGCAGGAAGATGTGGGGCCAGCTGCCCCCTACATTAGGTCTTTTCTGAATCTCTAATAGTTAGATGGCCTGAAGCCCAAGGTTTAATATCCCTTCCAAAATGTTAAGATACTCTGGATATTTATCTATATAGATGTCCAGTCTCTTCTTGAATCTTGAGTTGTTGGCCTCAACAACTTCCTGTCTCAATGAGTTCTACTCTCTGCTTCCTGATTCTTCTAATTAACATCATTGTTTTAAGTTCCTCTGCATGACTTCTAGAGAGTAGAGCACCAGAATTATTGCTGGTTAGTCTTTTAAAAGTTTAACATGCACATTTCTAATCCGTTCATGTTTCATTTTGCAGGAGTATTTGCCTTGTATTCTGGACTAAAGCCTACTTTGATTCGTGCATTCCCAGCCAATGGTGCACTGTTCCTTGCCTACGAGTACAGCCGCAAGCTGATGATGGAACAGGTTGACATATACTGAAATCTTCCAGCAGCAGGTTTAGCTCAACCTTTTAAAAAAAACTGTAGGGCTTGAATGGGTACAAAACCAATAGGGTGACATCATCATTTGAGAAACTCAGTCAATTTAGGATTTAAAAAACATCTTTTTAAAGGAAGTGGATTTTGTAGACCTTGTGTTGTTTTTACAGGTTTTTTTTTTTAAAGGGAGGATGGAGACGTATTAACGTTCTTTCTACCTATTGTGCTGCTCAAGAGATTTAATTATGTTGCCCTGATAGAAATGGCACTCAGTGTAAAGGGCAGTGATCTTTAGGAGAGTTAATCTCAAATTTTAAAAATCTAGTTCTGTAACAGCCATGGTACAAGAAGTCTGAATTTCCCTTTTTCATTGTTAGCAAACACAACTGACTTAAGGCCACACGGCACCGGTGCATTAGTAAAGTAGTGCTACTCTTTTAATTATCAATTTTAGGGCTTGTCTACAGAGGGAGTTACTCTTGAATAGTTTCATCTGTGGATGCTCTTATTCTGGAATAAATCTCATTCCAAATTATTTTAATCCATTTAGACAACCTATCAGGAATAGTTATTCTGCTCTAAATTCACACAATACGTTATTCTGGATTCACTTTCATGTGTAGGTGAGCCTTTAGTGAGAGTATTCAATGGAAACAGCAAGCTGCTTGCATTTTATAGCTGTTTCACCTCTTTATAAGAGACTGTTCAAGTACTTTAAGAAACAGTAGTCTAATACACAAGGAAAGGTAGAAGAGGGAGGTTTAGTTTCCTGAAGTATTTAATTTAAGCAATGCATGGCTAATACTTACACTGTGTTAATAGTGTTAAAATTGTACAAATTAATTAACTCTGCCATCAATAGTTTCACCAGTAATGTGAAAAAATTAAAGTAAATGGAGCTGAATGGGTCTTGCAAGCCTAATACCTCATTTCTCTCTCCCCCGCCCGCCCTCTTCCCCTGCCCCACCGCAAAAAACCCCAAACAAAAAAAAAACCCTTCCCTTTCTGTTTTAACTGCTGTCTCTAGGTAGCCTCCTTCTATAGGTTTGCAAGCAGGGTACGTCCAGTACTAGCTACCATCTTTGATGCTTTTAGGAAAGGGTCTACTTGTAGATGTCTAATACAGTGGTTCTCAACCAGGGGTACATGTACCCCCTGGAAGACCCCTGCATACCCCCAGGGGTAATCAGCTCCTTTAGATATTTGCCTAGTTTTACAACAGGCTACATAAAAAGTGCTAGTGAAGTCCGTACAAACTAAAATTTCATACAATGACTTGTTTATACTACTCTATACACTGAAATGGAAGTACGATATTTATATTCCCATTGATTTTTTTATATTATATGGTAAAAAGGAGAAAGTCAGCAACGTTTCAGTAAGAGTGACTGACATTTTTGTGTCTGATTTTGCAAGCAAGTAGTTTTTAAGTGAGGTGAAACTTGGGAGTACACAAGACAAATCAGACTCCTGAAAGGGGCACAGTAGTCTGGAAAGGTTGAGAGCCACTGGTCTACTATACGCATCACAGTATGTAGGCCCAACAAGTTGCCAGCAGGGTGGTGTCTTACTACTACTCATCTTAGACAAGGGAATGTCCAGAGAACCCAAAAGCTTATAGTACTTGATCCCTTTCATATATCTATGGGGCCTGGATTGCACCATGTCACCTCAATACCAATTGTTGCTATTACTCTCATTGCTTGAATCAAGTAAGAAGAAAGTTCATGTATTGTGCCGTGACCAAGAACAATCAGTGCAATCACTACCCATTGGCCTCTTTCATGGTCATTTTACAAAATAATCTACGTTAAAGGCTGCCGTCAGTAGTCATCCCTGTGTTGAAAGGGCAAGACGACAGAAAAGAGTAGAAGGCCAGCATAAATTTTAATTAGTAGATGGATTTAAAAAACAAACAAAAAAAACCTTGACCATCAGGGTGTAGAAACTAGTAGGAAGACGACCAAAACTGTGCAGGGCTGGGGCAGAGGGTTGGGGTGCGGGAGGGGGCTCAGGACAAGGAGTTGGGGTGCAGGATGGGGCTCAGGGCAGGGGATTGGGGGGGTTCAGGAGGGGTTTGGCCTCTGGCCTGGCATCGCTGGCTCCGGGGTCGCAGTGGGGCTAAGGCAGGCTCCGTGCCTGCCGTGGCCCCGTGCCACTCCCGGAAGTGGCCAGCAGGTCCGGCAGTGGCTTCTGTGGGTGGGGTGGGGCAGGCGGCCTTGCCCTTGCCTGTGGGTACCACCCCCGAAGCACCCATTAGCTGCGGTTGCCCATTCCCACCAATAGGAACTGATGGAGGTGGTACCTCCAAGCGAGGGCAGCGCACTGAGTCCTCTTCTTCCCCCCCAGAGGCCTCAGTGGAGGACATGTACCACGGTGGTGCCTGCTCCATACTTTGATCACAATGATGGTTGGAGGAATGGTAATACTTCAGCCATCATAATCTAAAAGGAACAAGATTTGAGGCCAAATGCAGTGGATTTGGGAAGGAAGTAGATACCCTTAAATATTTGCTACCATTGTGGAAGTCAGAGATTCTCATAGACTCAGACTCATAGACTTTAAGGTCAGAAGGGACCATTATGATCATCTAGTCTGACCTCCTGCACAATGCAGGCCACAGAATCTCACCCACCCACTGCTATGGCCTCAAAATAGCTGCCAGTCAAGCTTTTGTGTTTACCAAAGGGGAATGCTTTAGCCACCTAGTCATTGAAGCCTTTTACAAATGCTTGTGGACACTCACATTTGGCTAGAGTGAGGGTAGCTATAGCCCAGGAATGGGCAAACTACAGCCCGTAGGCCAGATGCGACCCACAAGCCGCACCACATGGCTTGGCCCTGCTCCGCCTGAGGTGCCGGGTCGGGGGCTGCACTAGCGGCTTGGCCCTGCTCCGGTCAGGGGACTGGACCACATGACTTGGCCCCACTCTGGGTCGGGGGCTGCACCATGCAGCTCGGCCCCGCTCCAGACAGGGCACTGGGTTGCTCCCGGAAGCCGCAGCATGGCCCTGCTCCGGCTCCTACACACTCCAATGGGAGCTGCAAGGGCAGTGCCTGCAGATGGGGAAGCATGCAGAGCCGCTTGGCCATGCCCCTGCATAAGAGCCAGAGAAGGGACATGCCACTGCTTCCGGGAGCCGCTTGAGGTAAGGGCCACTCGGAACCTGCACCCCCTGAGAGTCTCCCCACACCCAACTCCTTGCCCCAGCCCTGATTCCCCTCCTGCTCTCCAAACCCCTTGATCTAAGCCTGGTGCATCCTCCTGCACCCCAAACCTCTCATCCCCAGCCCCGAGCCTGCACCCCCAGCCATAACCTGCACCCCTGATCTCCCTCCTGCCCTCTGAACCCCTCAGTCCCAGCCTAGAGCACCCTCCTACATCCCAAACTCCTCATTCCCAGCCCCACCCTAGAGCCTGCACCCCCTCCCACACCCCAACCCCAATTTTGTGAGCATTCATGGCCTGCCATACAATGTCTATTCCCCCAGTGTGGCCCTCAGACCAAAAAGTTTGCCCACCCCTGCTATAGCCTATCTTGGTGATAGTGCTGCTTCTTAGGAGGGGGATGAGTGTTTGTTTACCAGTGCAAGGCATTCCTTCCTCTTCTCTGGTCCTAGTCACAGTTTGGGCAGGTCTTCCCTTTGCACCCTCTCACAGGAAAGAGCACTGTGGGAAATAAACTGAAGCTGCTTTTTTTCTTTTTAAATACTGTTATGCTCTGCTGTAACAAAAGATAGTTCAGTAGTACTTGGAGTCACTGTTAATCTCTTGCATAGTACACATAGGAATATTTTCAAACCATAAAAATGGTATACAGGTTATAAGGTAATTGTCAAATATTTTACATTTTAATTTGAAAAATAGTAATAGTACTGCAAGTCAAGTGCTGAAAGCAGCACTGAGTCTAGGTTAATTGTATAGCAAGTGGAAGAGTGAGAATAGAATTTAATTAAGTCAGTAATTGCCTTATGTTTTGTAGTATTGCCCTTTAAAAAACAAACAAACTTCAGCTGTATTTGCAATATTTGATGTAAATCAAGCCATGGGTGTACAAAAGCAGGATTTTCAAAGACTTTTTACTACAGTCAAGTTACTGAAGTGGACACTAAGCTATTTCAAAGCATATTTTCAGTTGGACTAATACAAAATCAAAGTGTGAACTATGCACTACCGCTTACATTTAGCAGTATGAATACTGCAGCTGTTTCAACTCTGTACCTGTATTTGGTCATAATTCCTTTGGTTTTCATCTTCCTGAATATTCTAGCAGTAGTGTTGCCAACTATTCATGGAAATAAAATGTTGGATTTAATTTACAAATGCTCATACAGGAGACCCAATTAAGTTACTTGTGCAGTCAGTGAAACTAAAATATACTCAGAGCCCTGTGTCTAATGCATACAGCTCAAATTAACATTTTGTGACAAATCCTTAATCTACCTGTGCTGTGGGTTCCTAGTGAATCACTGAGAAAAATGTTTTCTAGGATAAATTTAAGTAGAGGCAAAGACTTGTGAATTTTCCCAGCTCTTCTACAATTCAGTTAAACTAGTAAGGCAAAAAACAAACAGCTGTGCAGTGCTCATGCGTAGTTTAATTTGAGTGATCATATGAGAGAATGTACACTGGCTGGTATGGAAAGAGTTCTTATACCTGGAAGGTAGTTGTTCCCTTATTACAAGTAGTCCTTGTGCCACTGGCACTAGATTGATTTCACTTTTAAAGTGAATGACAAGTGTGTCAAAATAGTCAGGCACACTTTGAGTTAGCATCCACAGAAGACCACCACTTAAAGTAGGTTTTAAAATATTAAGAGCTGAGATTAGTAAAGTATACTGCAGCTAGTTTAAATTCAAGTTATATATAAGGCAGTTTTACTTTCAAAATGTCCAACAGGTGTTTTAGTTCTATTTAATATTAGTGTTTTCAGGAGAAGAACCTGTTACAAAAACAGTTTCTCTTCTGGGTAGGAAAGATTCAGAATCTGTTGGACATTCTACAAGGTATTTTAAGCTGTGAATGAAACCAGATTCTGAAGTTTTGGGAAAGTGAAAAAGACTGGCAGTAGTGCAAGCCAAGAGTAGACTGCTGCTCTTCCCTCCTTTCTCCCCCACTACACACATTCCTTTTAAAAGTACCTCGAACATTGACAATTGTATGCACATTTTGGGTCTCTGGCATGGATGGGGGGCATTTTAAGTGCGTCTTCAAGTTGGTGGTCTTGTTTGACAGTAATTCTAACTTGCTAGTTCCATCTTCAGTATTAAAAATCTGCTTTTCAAATTGAAACAGTAGTTACCTATCCTGAGCGTGGCTTACCTGGACTCTAGACAAGCCAGAGCCTTACATGTTGCAAATTAAGTCAAGTCATTTAAATAGCCATTATACTACTTAGCTTCCCGTAGCACCCATCACTGCAGCCTGATTTGAGAAAGCTCATCTAATCCCTTTGAGAAGTAACTAGAAATGGCAGCACTGAGCACTGTGTGCATCTGACTGCCAGGCCACATTTGTTCGCTTTGCAAGTAAAGATGGCTTATTGCAACAGCCAGCATGGTAAGGCAAAGTCAGGTAGGTTTGGCTCCTGCACCACTGATGAGATTCTGCAGGCTAGCTTTTCCACTGCCCCTCTGTGAGCCTTCAGTGTATTTGTACAGGCAAAGGGGCTATGCCCTTCCTCAAATAAAACTCAACTCACTATATGGGTTCTACAGTGATACAGGAGTCTGAAGAGCACCACTAATGTTAACAGTTATGACAGCAAGTGTTAAGCTACTTTAATCTAGTCACTGTTCAAAGTAGAACTGCCCTTCAAGATGAACAGTGGTATTAACAGACCTACATTCTTACTACAGATCTAGCTACCAAATTAGACCTAATACTACATTTTCTATGTTATGGCGTTGACTTAGGCCTTAGTCTGTCAGATTAAGAGGTTTTATATTTGTTGGGTGTCTGCAGATAAACACTTTCAGAAGTTATTTCCCTTTCTCAAAAAACAAAACACATCCCACACCCCTGTCACTTACCATGTAGAAGCTACAGCTACCTCATTGCCCACAAGGTCCAACTAGTGGCTGAGTGTGACTTTTGGGAGTTATAAGTTTGAATAAAGTTTTTTGAAGTTAATTGCAGTGGAGTGAGTTATTGCTCAAGGGTACAGGAAAGTATTGGAGAATACCAATGATTCTTTTTACTCCTACATGTAGCCATGACCAATCATTCTGGCCAGCACTACACCTAGAACAGAGTTTAGCATAAGCTGTGATCACAAAATCAGAGGAGGGGAGACTCCATTTCCCTAGCTAGTAAGTGTTTGACTACTAAGACTCTAAACCACATTCGTTCTAGTTTTACTGTTATGAAAGCAGATTTATCCCCTAGATTGCTGTAATGTCCAGTGTTCTTGCACTAAGTATCCCAGTAAAGGCCCCTGCCTTGAATTTGTAGGCCTTCAGCTGCTGTAGGCCTGTCTTTCAACACTTACCAAATGGTTTGCATCTCCTCTTCCCCTGGGCACTTCAGTGGTTAGAAGTGCCCCTTGCTGAGTCTACCTAGCTGGATTTCACACCTGTCTTTCCAAAACCTCTGCAGCTGTACCCAGCCCTACTGCCTGAGTCACAGTATCAGACTGCTGTCATGCAAAAAGATCAGCACTACTATTAAGTCTTAGAACTTGCATTTCTGTACCATATACAGAAATTTAAAAAGCTAGATTAACTGGTATCCAGGAAATCTGAAGCCTCCATAGCCTTACTTCCACTTCAGAAAAATGCAAGAAAGGGCCGTTAGTGGAGGTTGTCCCCAGACAGCACTTTCTCACAATAGCTTAGTGGTCATTTCTTTACCCAATTATGTCCTTCAACTCCAACTGCCCCTATATTTTACTTCAAAGCATCACTGATGGAAAGCGCATCACAAGCAAACAAGGTTAGGTTCCAGGGTTAGCCTCAGAGAAAGGTGCCCCAGATTAGGGTGACCAGATTTCCTGATTTTATAGGGACAGTCCCAATTTTGGGGTCTCTTATATAGGCTCCCATTACCCCCCAGCCCGTCCCAATTTTTCACATTTGCTGTCTTGCCACCCTACCCTGGTTGAACTTGTATTTTGGTGCCCCTGTGGGCACAGGTACCCCCCCATTGCCCCGACCCCTTTGGGCTCCCAAGGTTCCCCCTTCACTCCAGCACTGTATCCCCTTTGTCCTTAACCCATTCACCCCCTCCTAGCTCCTCTACTGCCCTCCCGCACCCCCATGGGGAAACTGACCTGGATGCAGAGTGGCTAGCACTGCTGCATACTTCCCCCCTGCCCCCCCCCAAAAACTGATCCTTGCTCCCCCATCCCCTTGCGTCTTCAGTCTCTGCTTCAGTTTTCTCATCAAAAGGGAAATTTGCATTACAGGGTTAGTGTCAATAAGCACTTTGAATCTCAAACGGAGGATGCTATCAAAAGCTTTCCTCAGATTTCAGCTCCAATGGCACATGGATAAAAAAGAAAAAAAATGCTTCACCTACAAGTCCCATGTTGTTATGGCACTACTGACGGAGTTAGATGCAATAAGCATCACATCAGTCTTCACGCTGAAGACTGGTTTTCATGAGCTTAGAGCATAAAGCTGACACGAAGTGAGGACTGATGTAGCAAGCTTTGTAGAGGCACATAAGCAGCTCTTGAGTAGGGGAATGAGAATGTGCATTTAGTTAAAGAATTGGCTAAAAATGAAAGCAGGGAGTGTCTCAAACTTGAAAAGGGTGGAAGCTTTTTGAACCCTTCAAACCCCCAAGCCATCAGAAACAGGTAAGTTACTGTCCAAGAGAGGTAGGACATACAAACACTTCCCCTGCCTGTCAGAGAGGTAAGAGCTTGGTCTCAATAGTTACATTTAAAGCAGCATAGCCAGAGTTGACTTATTCCTTGTCATAGCTAATCTGTCTTTGCCCTACCAGCTCCTTGGGACCTGTGCCAGATAGAGAGACCACCTTGCTCTGGAAATTGACTTGGCCTGAGAAAATTCAGATTTAGTTTTTCCTATCAGCACATATTGCAGTAGTTGCTAGCTCATTTGGTGGGAAAGAATGTATCTAAGATCCAGTGTCCCCCTCTTCCCCTTAGGTTGAGGGCCCTTGTTCTTTTGTCATGTGTTCTAGTTAAAACCCTGCAGAGATCGGTTCAACAGCTTTGGGTTTTCCTTTATTACAAAGGCTGTTTTCCAGCCATTTGTAGGGGACAACAATCATGTTTTCGCAGGATTCCTCAGCTATCAGGATAACAGATTTTAGATCTAATTTTGTGTGTGTAAGACTGGATGTTTGTAAAGCAGTATGCATGTGTAGGGAGTGTATAGTTTGAACTCAATTGTTAATTCATAAATGTGGATACTGTAAAAAAGATTAAGATGTGGAATGTGCTCAGATCAAGAAATTCAGTTTTGTATTATGCATAGTACAAATGTGTTTAAATTCTTCAGAGAATGCCACTAAGAAACTATACACGACAGCACATACAAGAGGTATTTTTCCTTGTTTCAACATTTAATTTTTTGATACACTGTATCTCCATACAAATACACCATGAATTACATGAAGGAGACTCTCGGAAGATGCCACCATATTGGTGAAGACCAAACATGATTCTTTGAGGGAAAGAACATCAACTCTTTTTAAACAAATGCTGACAACTTCTCCTTATGGTTCTACAAAGTTCAACTCCACAGCAAACTTCTCCCTGTAGATTTTCCACATTTTTGATTTATGAGGGTTATCCAACTCATTTCTAGGAAGGTAAAGCCTGGAAAATAGAATAGTCATCTGTTTAGTTATTCTACAGTTCAAACATGCTGCCCTCTTATGTATGGTATGAAAGGAGGCTTGAAAAGGAAGTGACATGAGAGCTAAGAATTTGTTTCATGTTTTGAATATTTTTGGTGTACTTCCAAGCACTAAAGAGTTGGCTAACCAAATGCATTACACCATTTTGACAAACATTCCATGGTTAAGACAGGTGAGATAGAAAACCAAGTTCAGCCATAAAGTGAATTATATAAACAATCCTATTAGAAAGGTGACTATCTGCTTTATGGCTGGTGCTTTATGACAAGCACCAGCCACATTTGGAGATAAATGGGTACCTATTTCAAGTTCAGAGGCAAAAATTATTTTGCCCAAGTATTTTGCTTTTTGGTGATCACAAAAAAATGGATACAATAAAATTTAACTCCTCCAGTGTCACAAGAAAACTCCCATCAGCTGCAGATACACGATTTATCCCAAATTTGGAAGAGCTCTATGGGACAGTGACTTTAGGATATTTGAGGATTTGAACCTCATTTGAAAGAGCATGAGTTTCTCTTTCCTCACCCATGCGGTGTTAAATCCAAACTAAGTTTTTAGCTCTGTTTCTGCAGCCATAACAATTTTTAGCTTTCGATTTAACCGAGCCATGAAAGGAATTTAAAAATCCTTTTAACCAGGATCACATATCCTTATGATACTCTTTTCACGGCTGACAATCCCTCAAGGATGCATCATAGGCTTCCTTCCCATTGTTGTGTTTTATTAAACATTTTACTTAAGAGTGCCAAACAAGCATGTGTTTATCTGGACAGTCAACAGTACACTGCACTGCAAGTGCAACCTCTACTGATTATCCCTGATTAGTGACAGCTGATGAAGTGAGCTGTAGCCCATGAAAGCTTATGCTGAAATAAATTTGTTAGTCTCTAAGGCGCCACAAGTAATCCTGTTCTTTAAAGCACACACAGGCATTTCACACCAGCGTACCCGAAGGAAGAAAGAGCGTGCCTTCCCTCAGCCAAGAGAAAGGTGTTCTGGTAGGTGTCTAAATCATCTCAAGTAGGTCAAGTTGCTCAAGACAACTGGAGGAGCATACCAACTCCTCAGTGGGTTTTATGGTGTCTAATAGACAATACAAAGCACAGATTTAGGGCCATTGTCCATGAATATTTAGGTTGTGTAATGGTAAGGAAAGGACATTTCAGCTCACTTCACAAAAGGAAGAGGGGGGAAATGGAGCACCATTATTAAATACTTCTAAAATCTGTTAACAGTAATGTATTGCCTATTGAGGGTAATAAGCCATAGTGCAGCTATTGTTCTGATCATATCGGTCATGTCTAAGAATCACTATTGTAAAATGTGGCCCAGATGACCACCAGCTTCACCATGCAGGGAATGGTGCCAAGACAGTCTTCTCCAAAGCCTTCACTCCCAAGTTTGCAAACATGGTGGCAAATTGTAAGTTGACCTTAAGCATGACAGGCAAGGTCTCTAGTGAGCACTAAGTTAGAAGCATGCTAAGGCTCCAATATTTGTCTGTAAAGCACCTGAATACTGATGCTATACAGGTATGAAGACAAGGTCCCCACTATCACATGTGAGATAATTAAAGAAAGCAGCAACAAATGAGCTACAATTTGCCTAAAATAAAATTTAAAATAAAATTCAAAACTAAACATTCAACCTCAATACTTAGTCATGTGGAATGCTACCAAGATCAGTTTCCTGGATTTGCATGAGACTTAGACTACGCTATTTAAGGTAAGGATTGTCAGATCGGTCTAGTGCACCTTGCATTATGCAAACAAAATGCTGAGAGTTTGTTCCCAAGTCATTGTTTAAGGCCAAACACTGCAAGTTTCCAACTTATTGCACTGTTACCTATCAAAAAGGGTTAAACCCTAAGGCAGCAGTCTCCAAACCTTTGAAGGTCACACCCTCTTTACCCATCTGCAGGCCCCTGCCCCCTGGGGCTGGGAACAGGGCCACAGCTGTAGGGGCACGGCCAAGGGTAAGGGGGCTGGGAGCAGGGCCGTGGCCAGGGACCAAGGCTGGGAGCAGGGCCGACAGCTGGGCCTGTGACCAGGTGTGGCTCCACTCCCAGCCTTGGCCCTGGGCTGGGAACAGAGCCACAGTTGAGGCTGGGGGCTGGCATGGAGCTGGGCACAGGACCGGGGGGGGGGGGGGTGCTCCTTCCTTGCTTTCTGTGGAGGCTGGCCCAGGCCCTGACACGTTCTCCTTCCCCCTGCTGGATGTTCCTCCACACACCCCTAGGGGGGGCACACCCCACAGTTTGGGGACCTCTGCTTGAAGATTTTGAAGTAGATGTTTCACATTTCCAGATGCTTAAGATTCTCCATAAATCTATTAAGATTTGCTCACGCACTGAAAATTGGAGCATTAGGGACCTGCCACTCTGGTTGTCCTGTTTTATTACATCTTACCTGTTATTTTCTATAAAAGAGGTGTTGAACCAGAAGAAGAACGGGCAGTCATCATAGCCTTTTGGAAGATCCTAAAGAGAAGTAAAATTGTGTTTAGGATTTCTTATATGTTTGCCTTTAAAAAGTTTAGTACAACAGATTGTGGGTGAGCAGCTGCCCCTCATCAAGTTTTCAGGGTTGTGTGATTCTTAACCTATGCTTGTTCCGAGGCAGAAGAGGCAGGAGCTAGCATAGAACTTGATGAGGGGCAGCTGCTCACCCACATCAAAACAGTCTCACATAGTTGACTTTAGCTGGAATTTTACAGTACGGTCAATGAAAGAGGATGCAGGTTTGTGTGTCACCTTCATTGCACGGTGATGAAGAAGAAAGCAACAAATGAGATAGCCAAAGCAAGTTACAAGAGCAGGAATTGCCTGTGCCTTCCCTGGCCTTGAGAGTAAAATTAGGAACTACAGTACACAGTCTGTTGCTAGATGTGTCACAGCGCAAGGTCATGGAGAGAGAAGAGAAGCAGTCACGTAAGTGCTGAACACTTGTACTCAAATATTTGCAAGTACTTGCTATGAAGTGTTTACCTTCAGAAGAGGAAATACTTCTGAATCAAGGCTAGACTTGTCCTATGCAGTGGGTTTTCACATTGATGCCAATGATGTACAATACCAACAGATGCACACATATCCTACATCTCAAAGTTGGCAGTGTACCAGAACTATGCAGTCTTTATTCCACTATACTTACAGTTCGGGATTCAAATCGGACTTTCACATCACCTCTTATAACAGGACAGTCTTCCAAGCCAATTACTGCAAAGTCATTTTCAGCATCAAAAAATAACTGAAGAAAAACAGAACTGTTTGGAATAACTGTTTTCAAACAGAAAATAAAATGCACACAATCTAGCAGTGCCAATTAACAGTGTTCCACTACTAAGTTATAGTGGCTCATATGACAATACCCAATTACTTCTGGTTAAAGGCTCTACAGTGAAGATAAGGAAATGATTGACTGCTGCCCTCCTGTTGCCAAGGTACTCAGTTTTACCAACTGATCATCTAGAGTTTGACCTTTAGTTTCCTGGGAAATACACATTCCTTTTGTCCTGTGAAAAACTTGAGTTCCAAGTCACATGAAGATGTGCAGGAAATAAGACTGAAGTGTTCTATGCCTAGTATTGGTAAATTCCCTTATCAGAAAGAGAGATTTCTCACATCCAATATTTTCCCACAAAAAACAGATGTAATGATTTAGTAAAATGTGCTCAAGTTCAGTATTGAAGACATTTTAGTCAGACGACACCTCCATTAGATTCATTAGAGTTCTTACCCTACAGTTTTCTTGAGTGGCACAAACACAATGGAATACCACTTTCTTTTTCACAATTATCTGTACTTTAAGATCACTTCCATTGCCTTTTCCAACTCCTAGAAGGAATCAAAGTTGTATTATGCTAGGGTTATCTTTAAATTATAGAGCTGGAATAATAAGCAGTTAAATGGAACAGGATACATCAACCCCATGCACTGTGCTATCATAATAAATTCACTTTCTTCAGTGCTAAAGTAGTTTTTAATAAGTCTTCCTTAGTAGGCATAAGAGAATCATGCTTTGAAAAAGTATCTATGTATTTTTTTAAGGCCCCTGATAAACAACCCTGGAGATCAATTCCTCTAGCCACAGAATAGGCATAGAGGAGCAGCAGCAATGCAAGGTTCCCCAGGGGTGGGCACCTGAACTTTAGTCCTTGGCTTCTCTGCAAAGGCTGTTCTGATATCAGACTCAGAAGCACAACTGAAAGCATTTGATCCATGCAAGATAGAGCACAGTCACTTATCTGCTGAAGAATTCTAGTCCCTGAACACATGCACCTCAGTCCCCCTCCCCATTCTAATGCCAGTTGGAGGGAATAAACCATCACTGAAAGAAGGCAGAAAGAATCCATTTAAAAGGGCGGTCACAGGAACTGTTCATTTTGCCTGCAACTGAGTTACAAAGAATTTGAGTTTATATTTACATAGAATTTCATTACATTTTACCTGGCTTCCATGAAACAAAGCAAAGCACATCTCACCACTGAAGTTTTTTACTTATTCTAGTAATTCTGACCCCAGTAAGGTGTCTATAGTGCACTCAATATATAGATGTATGAATACAGAATTGAAATAAAAGTGATCTGGAAAACATTCCAAAACCAGGGAGACTAAATTGTCCACATAATTTGTATTAATTCTTACCATTAATAGAGTAGATTTTGATGTTCTTTATTTTGAGTTGTCTCTCTGGTGGGAGTTTCAAGTTATACTTGTTCTTCAGGATCTCATAATACCCAACATACCTACTCTGCAATGCAAAATAAAGCTGCTTATGTTAAATACGGTCCTCACCACATTTGGCACATAAAGACCCTGTTGCTTTCAGTGACCGATGAGTGAAAAGTGGCAAACCGAGCTAACAGAAATTTACACAAAACAATGGCAAAAATGGGATTAAAATTGCTTTGCATGGCCTTGGGGAAGTAACGATCTATGCCAGTTTCCCCCACTCCATCTGTAAAATAGTGTTAACACTTGTCCAACAGAAGCCTTGTTAAGGGGGTGTTGAGTAGTTGGTGGCCAGTCTTCTGATGGAAAGTGCCCTCTTCTCCGAGATCTGAGTTTGAAACAGCTTCCTGTCTGCCCTTCTAGAAGGCTCTTATCAATTTCACTCACTTTTTGCCTGACTCAAAGTAAATGAAGTTGACAAGAGCCTTCTTTCCAGGTGGGAAGCTAGAAGGCTAAACACTTCATTTCCATTCTTCCAAAATGGAATTTTTCCTTGAAATCCCTTCCTACTTTTTTTTTTTTTAAATGCAGTTTTGACTTTGTCCTGTTAAGCACAAAAAATAAAAATAAAATTCAAAAACGTGATTTTTTTTTGCAGAAAGTGACTTCTGTTTTCCAGCTAGCTCTAGTTCAGAGCTTCATTTTTTCAAACACATGGTTAACATTAAGTGCTAGGTACTGAATTTTTATTTAAGTCTGTGCCTTTTCTCCCCACCCTCAAGCACATTTGTTGGAGCTACAGGAGAACGGAAGTTTCCCCAAAGACAAGGGCCAATTAGTAGATGGAAGTCATTAAGTTCCTAAAAAGCACATTACCCAGACATATGGCACAGAAGTTTGGAAGTTCAACTGAACTGTGGAAAGTACTTCAATTCTGGTTCTTCCATCCATTACATTTAAACAATTACACAGTGAATTTTTGTGTGCTTTTTTGTCTAATTCACCCTCCGCAATCTTTTCACTTTGTTTAGGCTCTTACCTGGGATGGTGTTTCAACTCCTTGAAATTTGGAACTTGTACTTTTATCAGTTCGCCTCTCCCCAAAATAGTCCAAGCTCTCCTACATACAAGAGTCAGTTTCAAATGAAGCAACAGGACAAATTTTGCAGCTGGCTCACAATGAAGTTTGTGCTATTATACAATTATAACCGAAGACCAAAACCCAAAAGTATCAGATGTGAACAGTGGTAAGAGGTTTGAAAGAGTTCAAACCAATGCTGGAGAGCAGCAGCTTTGGAAGCTACAGTGAGTTGATACTAGAAACACCAGGACTAGTCAATCCCTATTGTGACAGAACATTTCAAGGTAGACAAGAATTTGCTAGTCAAAGTGACTGTATTTAAGTGGTTTTACTAAAGTAACCATCAGAAGTTTAGAGAACCCAGACCTTCTTAGAAACTCCCCTTTTTACTTCCAATCTGTCTCCAATCGCCCTCAAATAAAAACCCCTCACCCCAGAAAAATACTACAGACGTTGTTCCAGGGACCAAGATCGAATCAGCACACAATTTTTGAACCAAAAAACCCACATTTGCATACATTCAAGCTAATATTGGAGGGAAGTCTGTAAAACTACCTTGTAGAAGAGAAGCTTAACCCAGTACATCAATTTTGATGATCCTCATACAGATAACATTTTTGCCATCCATGCACTAGGGCCACAAATCCAGCTATGCTGCATTACAGCAGCAGACGACCTGCTTTTAATTATGAGACTTGCCACCCTTAGGGGTATAGTTCACCTTCAAGAATCGCATGTTCTAAAATGAGGTGTGAATCCATCCTCCACACAGGTGCATTATAATAGGTCATTTTAAGATTGGATACTAAACTTTGAGGAGGTCTTGCTTTAGAGTAAGATATTAAGCTTAAATTCCTAGTTATAATGGTTTTAAAGTGGAGATTTTTTTTTTGAGACGTCATTATTTTGACAGTTCAATCAAATGCTTCCATGGCTAGTATCTCAACATAATCCAGTCAGTCTCTTCCCATGCTTCCTGACTGCCATTTTCCATCCCCTCAAATTACAAACATTTAACCATATGAACCACCACTAAATTTGGCAAAGCCTTTTAAAAGTGGCTTATGCTCTCCATGGAGAATGAGGCATGTGTTTTGTAAAGGGCCTCTCCCTAATCAATACACATGGTCTACTCAGAAGATGTCTCATCTTTCTGGAGCCTAACAAGGTTTTTGGCAAATCTAAAACTGCCAATATCGATTTTTCCTCATACCTTTGCACTCTCAAACTGGTCACTGTCAATGAGCCAAGTACAAACCATTGTTCCAGTCCTGCCTGTATTAGAAAGAAGGGGAAAAAAGGGGAAAAAAATTACAGGTATCAGTATTTTGAGACATACATGACAGTCAACATGCAAGATTAGAATTTACATTCGAGACAGAGGCCACATACATATAGAGTAGAAACTAGAGTACAATCTTAGGCCTGGTCTACACTAGGACTTTGTCTAATTTAGCAGCGTTAACTCGATTTTACCCTGCACCCGTCCACATTAGGAAGCAATTTATTTCAACATAAAGGGCTCTTTAAATCGATTTCTGTACTCCTTCCCGACGAGGGGAGTAGCGCTAAATTAGACATGGCCATGTCGAATTCGTGGTACTGTGGACGGAATTCGACGCGGCCATGTCGAATTCGTGGTACTGTGGATGGAATTCGACGCTAATAGCTCCGGGAGCTATCCCACAGTGCACCACTCAGTGGACGCTCAGGACAGCAATCCGTACTCGGATGCTCTGACCTGCCACTCAGGAAAAGCCCCGGGGAAAATTTGAATTCCTTTTCCTGTCTGGCCAGTTTGAATCTCATTTCCTGTTTGGACATCGTGGCGAGCTCAGCAGCACTGGCAACGATGCAGAGCTCTCCAGCAGAGGTTACCATGCAATCCCAGAATAGAAAGAGGGCTCCAGCATGGACTGATCGGGAAGTTTTGGATCTGATCGCTGTGTGGGGAGATGAATCCGTCCTATCCAAGCTCCGATCCAAAAGACGGAATGCAAAAATTTATGAGAAAATATCCCAGGCAATGACGGAGAGAGGATACAGCCGGGATGCAACGCAGTGCTGCGTGAAAATCAAGGAGCTGTGACAGGCGTACCAGAAGACCAAGGAGTCCAACGGACGCTCCGGATCGCAGCCACACACTTGCCGGTTTTACGAGACACTGTATGCTATGCTCGGTGGTGCTGCCACCACTACCCCACCAGTGTCCGTGGACTCTGACGACGGGGTCTTATCTACGGCCACGTCGGAGGTTTTCGCGGACGGTGAAGATGAGGAAGGAGAGGAGGAGGACGAGGCAGTCGATAGCGCTTTCAATGCTGATTTCCCCGACAGCCAGGATCTATTCATCACCCTGACTGAGATCCCCTACGAACCCTCCCAAGGCAGCATCCCTGACCAGGAATCAGCCGAAGGATCAGCAGGTCAGTGTTTTAAACATTTATGTGGAATACAATAGGCATGGTGTATAAGCACTGTGTTTGTATTGCTTAATTGGCCTTAGGCACTTCAGCTTTGAGTCGTTTTCCAGTGCAACTACTCGAAAAGTCTGTCAATATGTATGGGGATAGAGGAGAAATCCCCATCGGAGATCTCCGCGAAGCTCTCCTGGAGGTACAGTGAAAGCTTTTGTATCAGGTTCCCAGGGAGAGCGGCCTTATTGTCTCCTCCATGGTAGGATACTTTCCCACGCCATGCAAGCTGCAGGTACTCTGGTATCATTGCCTTGCATAGCATGGCTGCATACGGCCCTGGGGTTTGCTGGCATTGACGCAGCATGCAGTCGTTGTCTCTGTAATGCTCATCAGAGTGATATCAGTCATGGTGCCCTGGTTTGAATGAGTGGTTTCTTTAGTATAGTGAATTCTTCATTTTCCCTTTAAAGAAAGACACCCGGCGGTTTCCATCCACGCCGGGGGGGGGGGGGGGGGGGAGGGGAGGGAGGGAGGGAGTTGGGAGCCTAACCATTCGAACTTAGTGGTGTGCAGGCAGGGAGAGTTGCCGGGACCGGCCACGCGGAGGGGGGGAAAAAGGGTACACGAGCCATTCAGACAGAGCAGTTCGCAGGCACTTTCAGTTCCCGGGAGCGGCCACGCGGAGGGGGTGGGTAAAGGATTGGCGAGCCGCTGTAGATGAGTGGTTTGGGCAGCAGCAGGAACTGGCCGCCGCCAGGAACAGTGATTGAAACATGGGAGTAGAGCACTGCTGTGAAGTAAGCTCTTAGCAGTCCAAACTCAACAGCTTACCATGGTCTCCAGAGAGCAGATTTCCAGTGTTCAGCAAGGCTTCTGGGATCTGTACACCGGGACCCCAGACACTCAGGATAAAGACATAATATTCGACCTTGTAGTAAGTGCACATGTGATAGGTACTGTGCTTGGTCTTATTCACAGGGAAAGAGTATAGGCATTGTTCTGGAAAAAGTATCTTTGAGGAATTCACTCCCTTTCTCATCCCACAGCTGCGAGTGTCTCCCGCCCTACCCGTGGATCACCCTCCCAGAGGCTTGCGCTGATCAGGCGGCACAAAAAGAGAGCCCGGGACGACATGTTCTCAGAATTGATGGTCTGTTCCCGAAAGGAGGCGGCACACCGGAGAGAGGACGTCTCAAGGTCCGAGCGAGCAGTCAGCGAACGGGAGCAGAGGGCTGAAGCTCGCAAGGACAGGTGGCGGCAGGAAGACCAGCAGGCGACTCAAACGCTGCTGGGACTAATGAGGGAGCAAACTGACATGCTCCGGCGCCTGGTGGACGTTCTCCAGGACACGAGACAGGAGGAAAGAGCACCTCTATGTTATTTCCAACCGCCCTCCCCCGCCACAAAGTCCAATCCTAAAGTCACTAGAACGAGGGGAGGCAGGGGCCGTGGAAATAATCACTCCACCCCTGCAGACTGCTCCAGTAGCAGAAGGCTCTCATTTCCAAAACTTTAGATGGGTCCTTTCCCTCCCTGCAACCGCACCCCACAACAGTTCCCTGCCCAGGTATCATCTAAAAAATATGCTCCCCTTAATAAAAATGTTTGTTTTGCACAGTGCTGTTTCCCTGACTTTCTTTCACAGGACGGTTTGGTTTTGGGGGAGTGGGTAAGGGGGTTTGTTATTAGTGATGACAGGCGCCAGAACCAGGGTACAGACAGGGGGAAAGGATCAACATAAAGTCACTCTCACATTGCATGCACTGGGCACACTTGTCATTCTGGGAGGGGGTTGTCTTGTTCTCTATGGGGGGGGGGCCTGTGACTTTCTGGTGGGGGAGGGTGGCAGCAGATCTTTTGCGGCTGGCGATAGCCTGCATGACAGATCCATGCAACAGGGGATCTGTGGCCGCAATCCATGGCCAAAAAGTCAAAGGCCCCACCACACAGTTGCGAATAGGAGGGGTTGATGGCTCCCTTGAAACAAGCAGTCCAGCACTTCGGACTGCTCTGGGAGCAGGAGCATGTCATTCCCCAAGTTTGGAAGCGTACTTTCCAACACTCCACCCGCTCCCCAACCGCGGTATGCGTCCCAGGTTAAACCCTTAACCGAGAAATCATTAATAGAGATGGTTTTAATAAACAATGCTTCTTTTATTATACTTTTAAAGCGTTGAATGAAGGGGGGAAGGGGGTTGGTAATTGGAGAGGATAGGCAACAGAAACTGGGTAAAGAAACGGGGGCAGGTTCAGTTTCTGTTTAAACAAGCGTAACAGTCACTGGTTACCCCGCTCGCTCTGGAAGGTAGCTTTCAAAGCTTCCCGGATGCGCAGCGCGTCCCACTGTGATCTTCTAATCACCCTGGTGTCCGGCTGTGTGTAATCAGCAGCCAGGCGATTTGCCTCAACCTCCCACCCCACCATAAACGTCTCCCCCTTGCTCTCACAGAGATTGTGGAGCACACAGCACGCTGCAATCACAATGGGGATATTTGTTTGGCTGAGATCGGAGCGAGTAAGTAAGCTTCTCCAACGACCTTTGAGACGGCCAAAGGCACACCCCACCACCATTCTGCACTTGCTCAGCTGGTAGTTGAAGAGCTCCTTTTCAGTGTCCAGGGCTCCGTGTATGGCTTCATGAGCCAGGGCATTAGCGGGTAGGCTGGGTCCCCGAGGATCACTATAGGCATCTCCACATCCCCAACAGTTATTTTGCGGTCCGGGAAATAAACACCCTCTTACAGCCTTCTAAACAGACCAGAGTTTTTGAAAACACGAGCATCATGAACCTTGCCCGGCCATCCGACATTGATGTTGGTAAAACGTCCTTTGTGGTCCACTAGTGCTTGCAGCACCATAGAAAAATAGCCCTTTCGGTTAATGTACTGGCTGCCCTGGTGCTCCGGTCCCAGGATAGGGATGTGTGTCCCATCAATAGCCCCGCCGCAGTTTGGGAATCCCATAGCGGAAAAGCCATCTATGATCACCTGCACGTCTCCAAGGGTCACTACCTTTGAGAGCAGCAGGTCAACGATTGCATGGGCTACCTGCATCACAGCAACCTCCACGGTAGACTTGCCCACTCCAAATTGATTTGCAACTGACCGGTAGCTGTCAGGAGTTGCAAGCTTCCACAGGGCTATGGCCACCCGCTTCTGGATAGTCAGGGCTGCTCGCATCCGGGTGTCCTGGCGCTTCAGGGCAGGGGACAGCAACTCACAAAGTTCCAGGAAAGTGCCCTTACGCATCCGAAAGTTTCGCAGCCACTGGGATTCATCCCAGACCTGCAAGACTATGCGGTCCCACCAGTCAGTGCTTGTTTCCCTTGCCCAGAACCGCCGTTCCACAGGATCAACGTGACCCATTGCCACCATGATTTCTACGGGCCGGGGTCCCGTGCTTTGCGAGAGGTCGGTGCCCCTCTCAGAATTCATGTCCTCCCGGAGCTTCCGTTGCCTCCTCGCCCGATTTCTCTGCATCTGCCTCTGGAAAAGGTGGACGATAAGGCGCGAGGTGTTGACAACGGACAGAACAGCAGCGATAATCGCGGAGGGCTCCATGCTCGCTGTCCTGTGGCGTCCGAGCTGTCAATCACCGGAAAAGGGCGCGAATTCATTGCCCGCCGGCGCTTTCACATAGGGAGGGCGGGAGTGTGGGTCTAGTGACGACATTTACCTATATCCACCCTCGACACATTTTTGGCCCCAGAAGGCACTGGGGGCTACACCCAGAATTCCAGTGAGCAGCGGGGACTGTGGGAACTGTGAGATAGCTACCCACAGTGCACGCTTGCAATGTCGACGCTTGCCCCGTTAATGTGGACTCACAAATTCGAAATAATGTCCTTGCTGTGGATTCGCGTGATCGACTTTGCAATATCGGTTTCACAAGTTCGGTTTAAGAAAAATCGAAGTAGTCTCGTAGTGTAGACATACCCTTAGACAGGATTCCACCCGGAGTTTAAAATAAGATGCGCTTTTGCAAAGCAGTTTCTACAGGTTTGTATTTTCTTAGTTCCTCTAATTATTCCTTTGAGAAGAATGTCTCCCAATAATTCCTCTCTGCAGCTTTACCATGAACTACAGCAAGATGGCCGGCACTTTTCAGACCTCTGTTTAATTTGAGATGCCAAATATACCTCAAAACCCCAGGATTACACACAGTCATTCTATAGAATTACTTCTCCACAGGGATGTCCTGACAAAGGGAGAACTGCCACATGAAGCAAGCACACAGGTCAAAACACTGAAGCCAACATTTTCAAAAGCAGATGTCTGATTTTAAGAGTGCCAAGCACCCAGCAGCTCACTGATTTCAATGAGAGCTCTTAGGTGCTCAGTTATTTTGACGTTTATTCTCTTAGATGCCTAATTTTAGGCACATGCTTTTCAACAATTTTAACCTAAAGTTCTTGGAGATAAATTCAAATACAAGATGCCAATAGACAAGAGACCTTCAGTTTGCAAAATTAAAACAAACAATTGGATGTAGGAAACATGTGGCTAGCAGCAGACTGGGAACTGGTACAGAGGGAAGATCTGGGTTCTATACCCAGTGACTACACTGCAGCAAGCCTCTCTGCTCTCCACTCTTCCCTTCTGAAAAAAAACTGATTGAGTGTTATGAGCCTCACGATAAAGTTTTCAAAAAAGTGCCCTAACTGCTTAGGTCACTTTTGAAAATAGGACTTATGTGCCGGGAGCGTCGGTGCTGGAACTAGGGGTGTCATCACATCTCCTGGCTTGAAGTGGATTCCATTACATACAGGGTTTACAGTTTGGTTCAATGGCTCTCAGCACCCCTACTATACAAATTGTTCCAGCACCCTTGACTGGGAGCAAAGGCATATTTAGGCCTCACAGAAGCCTGCTGTGGATTTTAAGAGTCTGGCCTAATAACATTTGACAGCATAAGCATAACTTTATGTTTATGTTTAAGAAATTGAAGAATCATATTTGTGAGACCAAGAAGAGTAACCAGAAAGCTGGGGTGGGGGTAGGAAGAGAAGGGAAAGACACTGGTTTGAATTAACACAAACTGTACTGATGGGGGAGGAGAGGTAATATGGAAATGAGACTAACAAACATTAAAAAAAAAATTATTTATAAAAGTGTTACAAAGACAGGTTGAAGCTGTATTGTCCAGCACTAGAGGTGACTGATGAGATTTCCCACTTTTAAGTAATCAGTTCATTAGGACAATCACTTGCTGTGGGTTTTGCCTTAATAAATATTTGTTAGACCCATTTGTTGAGTAAATAAATCTCAATCCAACATTACGTGTTTTTGAAAATTATCCTTTGTAAAGGGTTTTTGAGAGCCTCAGATGAAAGGTATATGAAATGCAAAGTAGTTATTAACATGCCTGTTATCTGACTGGATAGAAATCTGAGCTATCCCATGATCAAATTATACTTGCATCAGAATCTGAAATTTAGGCAGGTAAGAAATGAATGCATTTTAAACTTTAAGCCTCACACCATTTTAACTGATACTCCTATGTTTTCCAATCCCTTCTTTGCTACAGTACTTGTTCTCTTACCCTTGCCTCCTTTACAGTGAATTGCTATGATGTTCTTTTCATCCTGTTTCATCCACGCACGCACATTGGCAGTAAATTTCAGCATGTCCCTAGATAAAAGCAGCATATGAATTACAGCATAGTCAGAGCTTGTTTTATGCCTAGTATTGTTGTTGGGCTGAAGAAACCCTAACATACGACTTACTCTAGGCTGGGGACATTGTGGTCATCAATAAAGACTCTCTCCACCCTGTAATGGAAGTACACAGGGTCATAACCTTTTTCACCTACAAAAAACAAAAAAACACACCAAACACTTCAGATTAAAGCTAGTTTCGAGTTCTGGTAAATTACCTCTATTGGCATAATTTTAGTTATTCAAAGTCAAGCTATTTTCTCTGCCTATGTTTTGAAGATGTTGCAATAGCAGCTGAGACTATCTACCGGAGTCTTTTTCTGACATTGCTATTGAATGAATAGATTCACGATTCAATTTAAGCAGATCTGGATCCGGCTTAACTTTGAAGGCCAGCTTCCTATTTTGCATCTGCAATTTTGCATTCAGTTCATGGTGAGCCCAAAGGACTCCCACCAACTGCCATCAGTTGCAACAGTGATTTGTGGGGGTGAAAATGGACCTACTTTTTAAAGTCATGACCCTTTTAGCTTGATCATCTCTATTCTAATTGGTTGGCTGAACCAATGTTGGTTCTCATGATCTGATTGTCTGTAACCCCATTTTGGCCAAGTGGCTAGTCAATATTTAAGGTCTTGAGGGTTATTTCCATTGGTTTGATTTGTTTTGATGCAATCCTGTTTGCAAAGAATGTACAAAGTCCTGTTTCCCTGAACACAGGAGGATCAAACAATGGGAAGCAGTTGCCTCTCTCACAATTCTAACCCTGCCCTTCTAGCCAGCACTCTGCCCAAAATGCTCACAGCCACCCTACCTGTGCTTTTCGTTACAGTCTTCTAGTTTCATACTTTTTGGTTGCTTCTGACTCAGTGCTGTAAGCGGAGACAAGCCCTCAGAGACATAGCTTTTCATGTACTGTGTATATATACACACACACACCTGCTACTGTATTTTCCACTCCATCCATCTGATGAAGTGGGTTTTAGCCCACGAAAGCTTATGCCCAAATAAATTTGTTAGTCTCCAAGGTGCCACAAGGACTCCTTGTTATAGCTCCAGCAGTTAATCCCCAGCTGCCACTTTCATGGTCAGTCCCTAGTGTGATGTTTTCCATTGCTTTGGCTATCACTAAATGAAGGGGCATTTAATTGTTCCCTCATTTAGCCTGAATGAAAGAAGGCTATTACACCACTCAGCTTCAGTTACATCTGTGACACTTTGTGGGAACCACCCAACCTCCAGCATAAAAGTAGCTATGCATACTCACTGCAAAGGTTATAGATTGTATAGTGGTCTTTATGTTTTGTATCCAAGAATCTTGCAACTTCCTTAAGGAAAGACGACATAAGAAAAAACATTTCTTAGAGCAGATGTTTGGAGTTGTTGTTTTTTTTAAATACACACACGTTATTCTTCATTTCCACTGCCACTTAAACATTGTATTGCCCTTACAGAAGAAGCTGGCTATATTCACAATAGACCATGAGAAAAGAAGAAATGAGTAGTTCAGGTTCTCATCTAGCTACTAAGCCAGTCTACTACCAGTTTTTATACAGTTATAGTTCCTAAAATGATTAATACAGAATAAAACTAAATGATCACAAACTTTACTGAATTAAAGAGAAAACAACCTCTTCTATAAATCACCATTTAACACAGTCTGGGTAACAAAGTAATTTTCTCAGGAAGGCTTTAAATGGATAATGAAAATGAGGGTAACCTCAGGAGACTTATGCAGCAAATTATGCAGCTAGAGGACAACCTCAACAACAGGATGGACAGACCGCACCCTTAATGTTTATGCTCGTGGGATCTAGACATAAGCCCACTAAGTATTGGCCTCAGACTGCAAGTCGGTTTCCTGGAGGTCATCAGAGGCTAGTTTAGTCATTCCCAATCTGATCCATATTCAACCTAGCGAAAAGGGATTGGAAGTGGAACACAGAAAATTCAGTGCTGTTAAGTTTTGAAGTCGCATGCAGGAGGGATTTTATGAGATATTTTACCTTTATAGGATTCCTATAGAAAGACTGCTTCCCAGATGATGGAAATGACATTGCAATAATACGATCTATGGAGGAAATATTTATATGTTAAGTCCATAAAAATTGGAAATAGGCAGCGGAGGATGAATAAGAAAGAACTATTATGCACTATTAAAACGACAAAGCTATCAAAAGAAGTGACAAGGCATGCATCCGAAGAAGTGGGGATTCACCCACGAAAGCTTATGCTCCAATACGTCTGTTAGTCTATAAGGTGCCACAGAACTCTTTGTCACTTCTACAGATCCAGACTAACACGGCTACTCCTCTGATATCAAGAGAAGTGTAGCTTTGAGAGTGGAAGCACCATTAATGTTATGAACAATTAGTTACAGGCCATCCCACAAACAAGTAGTCACACTGAGTACCACTAGCAGTAGCCCAGATTTTAAATTTGAATTTAAATTAGAAAGTACATTTTCTGTCTATTTTATTATTTGATATTTATCAAATTAACAGCCTTGCAATAATGGCTATTCCACCTAGAGGAAATCCTCGTTATCAATCAGCATTCTCTGTACAGCAAGACCTGCTTGAGACAATAGATTAGTTTTGTACCTCCCCCCCTCTGAAAGCTGGCACTTATAGGATGTCTGCAAATAAGTTATTTAATTTTGTGGGGGTTTTTTTTGTTTGTTTTTTTGAACTGCCGGAAAAGTTTTTTTAAATTTTGGCTCAAGTCAACCAAGTGAGGACATTTCAGCAAATCAAAGAAATTGGAAATAATTGTTTGAGTTGAAACAAAATTGTCTGTTTGGGCATTTTTAAAACAAAAGCAACAAATTAAGGGATAGAGTCACAAGAACTGTGGTGGTGGGGGCAGGGTGGTGACTATGGCTTGTGGTCGGGGCACTCTCCTGGGATGTGGGTGACCCAGGTTCAAGTCCTTGCTCCACAGCAGGTCTCTCACATCCCAGGAGAGCACCCTAACGAATCATACAATATGGAGGGGGCGCACCACAATAACCTCCTCTTCAGTCTCTTGTAAGAAGAGCACCCAAAGCCCTTGTGCATCTAGCCCTAAACTGAAATTTCCATTTTCTTCCCTTCAACCAAGACAATTTGCCAGACAAACTTCTGAACAGTGTTGACCCAAATCTGCATTTTTGGTGAAAAGCCTCAGCTGAAAAATTTCAGTCAGCTCTAACTTGAGTAACCAACAGTTCTCTAAAATTGTACAAACCAGTAATGTAAGTAAGGTCCAGGTCAAAGCCATCTTTCGTATAGCGCCTTTTGTTTTCTGAGACCTGTCAGTCAAAAAAATAAACGAATGAGTTAGACATGAGAGTCAAGGGAACCATAAAGATTAGTGAGTGTCTAAAAGGGCGAGTACTGAAGTAGTCCAGATTGTTACTGTTTCTCCTTGTAACTAAGCGTGAGTGGCAGAGCCTCAATTGGAGCTGTAACTAGGGATTTTGGCGCCCGAGGCCATTAGCTATGCCACCAAAAATACTTCTGTTGGCATAGTTGCATCTACATTGGGGGTTGTGTCAGCATATCTGTCACTGGGGGGTGTCACCACCCCCAGCCCCGACCAACATAACTACACTAGTATAAGTGTAGATCAAGCTTAAGACTAGCAAGTGGCTCACACTAGGTAACTCAGCAGCAGCATTCACACAAATTTAGATGTGAAACTGCATTTTAGTCAGGCTGTGTGCTCAGGAATTATTTCAATCCAGTAATCAGTAGCCAGCAATAGCTGCACTGGAGCCGACCTTCTCAAGGCCTTATTCTAGTTAGCGGACAATGCACGATGAGACTTGTCTGTACGGATCACATATTGTGTGCTGCATCATATTGCTGAATTGTTAAAGAGTAGCATTTAACCCATGATACAATTCTCCACTGGGAAGGGGAGGAAGATCAGCTTTGTTGCAGCTTCACCAATTGCTAAATCGGGGCTACTCCCATGTGCAAGTGAGGCCTTAGAGGGCGAAGCATTAGTCAGATCACAAGGGTTACTCTTATCTTATGAAAGGATGCCAGGGAATCCTTTGTACCCTTACTGGGTTGCAATACCTCACTTAAGATGTTACAGTGCAGTCACGCTGTAAGGGACGCCCCCCCACACACACACCCCCCCCACCCTTCTATTCTAGATGTGATAAATTGATCCCTGAGAGTGCTCCCCCATCGACTCCGGAACTCCACCGCCGCGAGAGGCAGAAGCAGAGTCAACGGGGGAGCGGCAGCGGTTGACTCGCCGCCGTGAGGACACCGAGGTAAGTCGACCTAAGATGTCGACTTCAGCTACGCTATTCCCGAAGCTGAAGTTGTCTTAGGTCGATCCCCCCCACCCAGTGTAGACCTGGACTAAGACAGAAACAAATGGAAGGGAGAGAAGCAGAAGGAGATGGGAACAAAGTGAAAATTCTTATTACTACTCTTCACTGCTGAAGAACTCAGTTACTCTAAGAATGTGAGGAGAGTTTGAAAACCGTAATAGCACATTCAGAAAAACTGCTATGAAGGCAACTTACCATCCTCCTGGTCACCTTTTCTAGTTGTTTCTTTTGTGCGGCCAGGCGAAATATTCTTATCAGAATGATAATTCTCAAAGCTCGAAGGACAATAACCATTCTAGCAAAGAGAGGAAGAAGTTAGCTTTGCAATGGAATAGAGCTCGGCAGAAGATGTAAATCTGTTTTGCCAGAAACAGACTGACATTTTGTTTTGTTCCAAATGAGAATAAAAAGCCAACATTATGTTTTTTTGAAAAAACAAAATTAAAGTTGTTTTGGGTCAACACATTTTGATTTGATACCTTGAAGTTTTTATTTAGCTTTCAGCCTTCCATTTCAACTTTTTTTTAAATTCTAAACAAGAAGTTGGAATTTTCTATTCCAGAAAGTATCAGCACAGGATATTTAAAGTCAAAATGCTTCTGTACCCCCGCCCAGTGAAAGTATAAAAAGTTGTAAAATCGTGTAGTTACAACAAAACTGCATTTTTCGGATGACAAACTGTTTAACTGCAAGTTTTCTGACTGGCCTTACAATGAAACCAGCCAGGAATTCACCTATGGAGATAAAGAGTTTTCATTGCTTCACTACTGCACATAGTGATGCCAGCAAGTATAATCTCACCCTACCTATCCCCTATAGCAATAGCAAGACCTCCACAATATTAGTCAAGCTGTAACACTGCGTATCTTCCCATTTCCCACTTTACATCTATGGTACTGAAAGTCACTATACTCATTTGAGTACGTTAATGGCTCTTGATATTGAGAAGACATCAAGAACATCAAATGTGCACCTTTCGCTCCTTACTCCATGGATGTGTAGCCTTTTATGCAAGAGGTTCAGGAAGATGGAGCAGTTCTTTAATCACTCATCTACTTTAGTTAAAGAGGATAAATGGACATTCTTAGAAGTTAAAAGTTTTGAAGTGGTAAAATAATTTTCTGCTGACTCAAGTGGTTTTAGGGAAGCACGTTACTGTTTACCAGGCTTCCCAAAACTTGCTTCACGGCTTGTTCAGGGTAAGCCACTGGTGGGCTGCAAGACACTGTTTACCTGAGCGCTGCAAGTATGGCCGCTCGTAGCTCCCAATGGCCATGGTTCACCGTTCCTGGCCAATGGGAGCTGCAAGCAGCCGTACCTGCGGACGCTCAGGTAAAGAAAGTGTCTGGCAGCCCACCAGGGGCTTACCCTGAACAAGTTTGGGAACCCCTGCCTTAAGGTATGCCTACTCTGCAATCATTATAGCCCATGTATTTAAGAAAAAAAAAAGATATGCTAATCTCCTAGAACTGGAAGGACCTTTCAAGGTCATCGAGTCCAGTCCCCTGCCTTCACTAGCAGGACCAAGTACTGTCACCTGACTTTTTTGCCCCAGATCCCTAAATGGCCCCCTCAAGGATTGAACTCACAAGCGTGGGTTTAGCAGGCAAATGCTCAAACCACTGAGCTATTGCTTCCCCCCACCCCCATAAGTAGCCTTCATTGAGCTAGCTTGCTACAAACAGCAGTGTAGCCACAGTAGCATAGGCTAGCTGCCTGGGTATGTACCTGGGATTCCAGGCAGGACTGTAGTCAGGCCCTTAGCCCATGCCACTGCCTATGCTACACTGACATTTTTAGTGAGCTAGTTCAGTCAAGGCTAACTCAGGTATGCCCTCACATGCTGCAATCACACCTCCAGATTGCCGTGTAGACATACCCAAAATGCCATCCCAGACAATGCCCTGTCCCTGATGAGATTATCTGGAGCACAACCAAAGTACTCAGTTGTGTGAAGGACATGGGACTGCTCGGTATTCATTTATGATTGTCCAATTACAGTAAGGATGTTCTCTATTTGACTATATAGAATTAAGTCAAAAGGTGCTGTTATGAAAAACAAGCAGGAAATAAAACAGTGACTAGAGATAAGGCATCTGGAGGAGTGGGAAAGGGGAGAGAACATTTCAGGGTCATTAAGAGAAGGACTATTAACTGGAAGAGTCTACCTCCCTTGGCTCCAGCATAGTCCTAAGACCTTTTTTGGCCAGAACTAAAGTTTTACTGGGATAGCTATGTCAGCAAACCCTTTAGTGTAGATGCAGTTTAGATCAGCATAGAACTGCTTTTGCTGGAATAGCTTATACTATTTCCCCAAGAGACAAGCTATACTAGCAAAAGGTCTTTATACCAACATAAGCTACATCTACACTAGGGCTTATAGCGGCATAGTTATGTCCATATTAAAAAAAAAAGCCACCAAAAACAAAAAACCACCACACTCTTAACCAACATAGCTATGTCAGAGACATGGTAGGTGAGGTAATATCTTTTATTGGACCATCTTCAGTTGGAGAGAGCTCTGTGGGGCTCAAAAGCCTCTCTCACCACCAGAGGATGGTCCAGTAAAAGATATTACCTCACCCACCTTGTCTCGCTCAGATCCTGGGACCAAAACAGCTATACCTAACTGACAGCTATATGTAGTGCAAGTACAGACCAACACTAAAACAGGTAAAGGGTCTTTCTGGACGTGGGGGTGTCAGTTGTCAACGGTTAGTGGGAGAAACAGGTTGACAGAAAGGTTCTGCAATGAGCGTGAAGATGATGGGCCTACCTGGCTATCATGGGGGTGGGGGGGTGGGAGAGAAGAGAAATAGTAAGCTCTAGGGAGACAACTACAGATGGTTTTATTGTTTTTAAATCCTTATTCTTACACTATGCAGCGTTCCTACTGTTAAAACAATACCTGGTTTTAGAAAAGGCTGCATGGTCACTCTGTATATACCACTGGTCACAGCTCCCGAAGGTCAGAACTGCAGATAATGAACTTATGTTGGGCCTGCTGAAGTAATCACTGTTAGTACACAAGGGTCTATAACCCAAATCCTGGTCTTAGGTTGTCTACAGCACAGAGCCCATGTTGGCATAACTATGCTGGTATAGCCCCCAGTGGACAGGGAAAAGAACTTCACATAGGCTATGTCTACACTACAGAGCTTATGCTAGCCAATAGCCCAATAGTTAGGGTACTCATCTGAGATATGTGGGACCCATGTTCAAGTCCCTGCTCTGCCTGAGGTGAACAAGACTTGAACCTGCATTTCCCACATCAGAGGCAAATCTCCTAACTACCAGGCTAACAAGTCAATTTCTCTGGCCCAATGAGCATTTATTGTATACAAAGTAGAACTCCAACAGGAGTGTAAGAATAATTTTCTTCCTCTTTCCCACTGAACCCGAGAAACCTTCCCAACAAATGGTTAATTGAAACTAACCCTTTCCCACAAATTTGATTTCCACAAATTGTTAGTTTGACAATTTTTCAACAAAAATCCTCTGCCAGCTGTAGCTAGAAGTGCTCTGTTTTTTGATGCTGAAGTTTTCAAATCTGCCCAGTATGATACCACACATTATTCTAATGACACTTCTGCTTCTTTAAAAACTAAAGCAAGTTAAGAGTTAATCCTTCCTCCAATCAGATGTAAATGTAAGCAAGGTTTCTAGTTTAATACTAGTTCTGATTTCTGCGGTTTACTTTTAAGACAAGTTTTGCTGAGTAAGGCTGTCTTACAGCAGCATGTCAAGTACTAAATGTGTAGCCACATGCCATAGTGAAAGGCTCCAGCATCAGCAAAAGGCTCCACTGCCTCGCCGCTACCAGAGCCTTTCACCACCACTACTGAGCATTTCAAAAAATAGCAGTGTAGACCTGGAAGGCACTGCTTGGTTGTGTAGAGAGCCATGTACAGTGTGATGGGTTGGGTCACAGAAACCCCTTTGGGACTGCCACCTAGGCTACCTCTGAGCCCGTTTTCCCTGCCAGCTTGGGACTTCAGTACCTTGCCTTGTTTGAGCCAGACACGCTTGCCTGCTGCAAACACAGCTCCATGTCTGAACCACGTCTCCCACAAGCCCTGCAGGCTTAACTGAAAAAAAACAGCTGAAGTGCTCTTGTCTCCAGCACTCAGATACCTGGGCCCAAATCCCAAATAAATCCATTTTACCCTGTATGAAGCTTATACAGGGTAATCTCAAATTGTTTGCCCTCTATAACACAGAGATATGCACAGCTGTTCCCCATCCCTGCCCCAGTATTATTAATTAACCCAAAGTAAAAAGTTATTTTATTAAATAAAAAAAGTAGGATTTCAGTGGTTCCAAGTAATGACAGAACAAAGTAAATTACCAAGCAAAATAAAACATGCACGTCTAAGCCTAATACAGCAAGGAGTGAATACAGATAAAATCTCACCCTCAGATGAAGCAGCTTCTTTCACAGACCAGATGCCTTCCTAGTCTGGGCCCCAATCCTTTCCCCAGTACAGTCCTTGTTCCAGCTCAGATGGTAGCTAGGGGATTTCTCATGACTGCAGCCCCCTTTGTTCTGTTCCACCCCCCACCCTCTCTCTCTCTCTCTCTCTTTTGCACAGGGCAGGAATCCTTTGTCCCTCTCTGGGTTCCCTCCCCTCCTTCTAAATGAAGGACACCGGGTTAAACATGGATTCCAGTTCAGGTGACATGATCACATGTCACTGTAAAACTTCATTACCCACTTGCCAGCACACAGGTATACAGGAAGACTTACAAGTAAACAGAGCCATTTACAACCAATTGTCCTGGTTAATGAGAGCCATCAAGATTCCAAGCCACTATCAATTGCCTGCACTTTGCAGAATTACAATAGGACCACAGAGTTATATTTCATATATCTAGTTTCAGATACAAGAATGATACATACATACAAATAGGATGTCCACACTCAGTAGATAAGATTCGTAATGATACCTTACAAGAGACCTTTTGCATGAAGCATATTCCAGTTACATTATATTCACACTCATTAGCATATTTTCATAAAATCATATGGAGTGCACCATCATAGGATATATACCCTGAGGGTTCAGATATATAGGGCACTCTGCTTACCTAAGCTGTGCCTCAGTCTACACTGCTATACACTCATGCTAGCTGGGCATGCAGTGTATGTACTCCACATGCCACTGTAAATGTAAGTGTAGTGTGTTAAAAATGGATTTTTCTCTTGTATTATGTAACACCTGTGATCTCCAAAGCACTCCGGCTCCCAGAAAAGAAAGCTTTATGGGGTCCACTTGCAAATTTGTCAATGCTACAAAAAAGCCTCTTAGAGATCAGGTAATTTGGGTAGAACATTTTATAAACACTGCTTCCACTGCTTGCATCCGAAGAAGTGGGTATTGACCCACGAAACCTTATGCTTCAATACCTCTGTTAGTCTATAAGGTGCCACAGGACCCTTTGTCGCTTCTGCAGATCCAGACCAACATGGCTACCCCTCTGATATTTTATAAACAAACATTCAGGTGTTCAGGATTCTTCCCCTATACTCCTTTCAAAAACCAGAAGCGCCAGACACTAACAAGTTTTAGAAGGATCTATAAAGAAAAAGATAATATTCACATTTCTAAGCAATTCAATCACACACTTCTTACCTTGGGATCTTGTCTGCACCACTGAAGTCAGAGAAAGAATACACCATATTAATCAACAGGGTGCCCACCACAATCACTGCATCTAAAATGTTCAGTTTGGACTTGAAATAATTGCTGAAGCTGAAATACAAAAGAAGGGAAGCAGAGAAAATTAAGGCGGATATCTAAAAGGACTAAGAAGTGTACAAGAGTGTATATTCCATAGTGCTACAAAGCATTGCTCATGGATGAATTGGTCCTCAATAGCCTGTTTCAAAGAGAAACTGTAGAGCTTCAGTTCATTTGCAAATTTGACATCAGCAGCTCAGGATTAAACAAAGACTATGAATGGCTAGCCAAGTACAAAAGCAGTTTCTCCTCCCTTGGTGTTCACACCTCATCAACTGCTAGAAGAGGGCCTCACCCTCCCTGACCAAGCTAACCTCGTTATCTCTACCCTGACTCTTCCCTGCATATTTATATCTACCCCTGGACATTTCCACTGCTTGCATCCGACGAAGTGGGTATTCACCCACGAAAGCTTATGCTCCAAAACCTAGTCTATAAGGTTCCACAGAACCCTTGGTCACTTCTACAGATCCAGACTAACACGGCTAGCCCTCTGATACTTAATAGCCTGTTTGTTACTCCAAAAGGAGTAAAACAGATTTGTATCAATCCTTACAAACCTGACTCCACTTACCACCAAGTCACATATATACCTGTTTAAAAGGAAGATTGAAATGAATTCCCTCCTACCCCCGTTTGTTCAAATCCCAATTTAAACACTCTTCCTATGAAGCCTACCAAAACTAGCCAGCCCACATACCAAGCTGCTGGGTATGCTACAATTGCAATGCTTTAAATCTCTTCTGGACAGCCAGGGCAGTTTGTATTTGTATTATTTCTGTTCATTTAGGACTATCTTTTGTTATCCTCATGCAGAGTACCACCAGAGAAATGCCTTTAGAATTAATGGGCCTATTTAAGAACTCTGGTACTACAGTATTTTGCCCTCTACACAGACCGACTTTATTATTTCACTGCAGTAGCACCTAGAAGCCTGAGTCATTGGGTTATGCTCCACTGTGCTACTACTGTTCAAACAGAACAAAGACAGTCCCAGCCCCAGAGAGCTTAAAGTCACGCTAAGGAGTATTCATGAACAGTGCTTCCCAGTTACCTGTAAACACCAATGACTAAGAGTGCTAGTCATTGCACATAATGAATGAACTGCGAGTGTTAGGGAACTTCACGGGACTGATTCTGGTCTCACACTGGTGAGTCAGGAGTAACTGCACTGGTGTATGTGAATTCAGAGTCAGACCTCACATATCCACTGTGCAGATTCTTTAGAAGTCAGTGCACATTTTTAAAGTGCCCTATACAAAGCTGTCTTGCTGACCTTTCAGGCCCTTAGGCATTAACCTTACCCCTCAACAAACACTCGCAGGAGAACATCCACGAGAAAGAAGAGCGCTATTGCCAAGGAAACGCCTTCCAGGGTCTCTCTTATGTTCTTTTCCTTGTCACTAATAGTTAAGTCCACAATCACAAGAGCAATGTCCACAAAGATGAGTACAACACCAAATACTCTACAAGAGGGGGAAAAAAAAAAAAAGTCAGTTCTCAAGAGGGAAAGTATTACACTTCATTGTTTGATGTGCACAAAAAGTCACACAGCTGCTCACAATTTTAAAAATGAAAGCCACTTCTGTAAAGAAGTCTAGTATTCCCTTATTTTATGCCTGTTCTGAACTCATGTTCCCTAGATGTGTTTTAGAAATGACTTTTCCCCTTAAAATAAACAGGGATACATATTTGCTAAGCCTTTTGGGAATGCAGCACCCTCTGAAGGCTGCACAAGCCTTCATTCACACTATAGCTGCCAAGAGAGCACAGCCAGCCACTCTGTGGCAATTTAATCCATGCCAGGCAGGATACAAGATAACCTGTGGGACATACTAGCTGGTGGTGTTAGGCAAAGAGCCAATAGCACCACAAGTTCTGTGTCCAGCAACCTCAAAATTGCTTTGTGTTCATGTCAACATACCAGCTTTAAACACGTATTCTATAAAAACTGCTCAAACGGTCATAGCATGCACCATCTTCCCTCCCAATCAGGCTGAGTAGTGTTCTTGTAGTAACTACAGCAGTTGCTGTAACGTAGTACATTTTGCTATATCAATACAGTTTAGCTGTTAGAAACAAGCAGAGCCATTACCATGTGACCAACTAGCTCTCCAAGGACCACCTCTAGTCTAGGTGATGAATTAGGAGCCTCTACACCATACCAAAAAACACAAAGCAATAGAATGTTATATTTTGCTTACATTTCAGTCATCTACAATACCTAGAAATGTGTCTATAAATCCCAAGGAGATCTGAAGAAGTTGCTGTGCATTAGATTTCCCCCCACAATGCAAAGGGAATTTGCTTTATAAAAGCTCCTCAATGTATTCTGTAGAGCCAAGTGCTTTTCAAAGGAACAAACAAACAAAAGAGTCTGGCAGTTACTACTTTGTAGCAAAACTCACTAGATACTTTATTTATATCTCCTTTCAATATCTGTGGCTGCATACAGGTTATGTATATATCCACACATACCTGAATCCAAATGACATCACAAATGGAGAAATCTTTTTCTTAATAGTACTGTTAAAAGAGGAACAGAGTCTAAAGTCAGTGACTATCAGATGCAGTGGTAGACCCAAGTATTGATTAAAAATTACAATTAAGATTATTGCAAACTTGCCTGCAACTTTGCTGAATTTTAAGAGATACTTAGATATTTTCATACCCATTCTCCAAGTATATGATAGCATAGAGTCCTAGATAAACATGTAATCTTTGCATCTGAAGAAATGGGTTTATGTACGAAAGCTTATGCCCAAATAAATCTGTTGGTCTTTAAGGTGCCACCGGATGCTTCATTTTTATGTAATCTTTCTGTCAACCGGTGACAAGTAACAAAAGGTGTCAGAGGATGACACCTCTTGGACCATAAAACCTAAGTGTATTCACACACCCAGGAATGCAGCTTTACCCCTTTCTATTTTGCTTTAACGTTCTATATGCTTTCCTTTCATGCTAGGTTTTGAAATCTGTATATACACATTACTGATTGAGATTAACAGTCAGTACAGAATTTGATAGGAGGCTTTAATTGCATATTGTAAAGTTATTACAGATAGTAAGTTGTAAATTGTGCTGAAGATGTACATGGGATGGCTTTAGTAGCATGTTGAGCCAAAGGGACAGCTACTGATATTTGAATCTAGCCAAACCTCAGCCTAAAAGAAGGGTCTTCTACCTTTAGTGCTACTGTACAAAGATACCAACATGGCATTCAGCTCAACTTGTTCATCTTCAAACAAATGTACCATTTGAATACATGAACAAGTAACTTAATCTTTGACTAAAAGTGAAAAAATTAGTAAGCAAATTTTAGTTTTCCTGCCTTCCCAACTCACTAAAACTAAGGTCCTGATTCTCTGTTGTATTACTTTGGTTTTATGAACTGAGTTACACTGGAATCAGACTTGCAATGCATACTTCTGCTACAAAAAGCCACTAAAGAGATCAATGAGTTTAAATGAATTTGGGATTGATTTCAGTCAATTAAAATAGACTTTTCACTTTTCTAAATTTCCACATTGGACAAAGCTACTAGCTGAGAAAGCTTTGCTTTGTTCTTTCCACTGTACATTCTCCAAGACTGAATGCAGAACCTGTCCAGATCAGAGTATTTTACTTTGCAATGAACACTTTTGAAACTCGAGTCATTGATAATATTGTAAATCTCAGACAGTTTGTCAGTAGGTATTTGTACTTTATGTATTTCAGATCAATTAGTTTGCCAGAAGGAATACTCATGATATTTCTCTATAAGGTGGACTCTGAGCCAGACAAGTTACATGCTCTATAAAAACCAATAAGACTGAAAGCAAATACATAGCAAAGTCTTCTGAACCTATGACATTAGGTTTCCTTACTAGGCAATGACCTACTGAGCACCTTTTTGACATTTCAGCAAGCCATGCTTCCTTCTCAATTTGGACTTGGGAAACTGCACTAGACAGTTTATTTTGCCCAGCAAAGATTAGAACAACTTTAACTCACCGTGAGCAAGTGTCTGGCTCATGATCCTCAATGCAGCCATCATCAATCTTCACGCTGGCCTCCCCGGTCTTTTGAAAGCTGCCAACAAATTAACAAGTCAGACCAGGTCATAGGATGGCTGCCCCCTTCAAATGAAGCATGTTCAGCTCCTGTGTGCTAGAAGGGGTGCTCCACTCAGGTCAAGTAAGAAGCTAGGACACCACCAGGGGCTAGGGCAGGGGTTCTCAAACTGGGGGTTGTGAGATTATTACAGAGGGGGTCCCCATGAGCTGTCAGCCTCTACTCCCAAGCCCTGCTTTGCCTCCAGCATTTATAATAGTACAAAATATATTTTTAAAATGTGTTCAATTTAGGAGGGTGTTGCACTCAGACTTGCTGTGTGAAAGGGGTCACCAATACAAAAGTTTGAGAATCAAGTGGTGAGCTTAAAATCGTTAAAATGTATTACTGGCATGCAAAACCTTAAATTACAGTGAACGAATGAAGACTTGGCACACCACTTCTGAAAGGTTGCTGACCCCTGATCTAGACATTTGATGATACAGAATCTCAGAGAAGGTCACTAGAGACTGAGATAGCCATCTAGCAGCACTATCACTTGCCAGTATTTCAAATGAGCTGCTTTCAAATCTATTCCCCTAGCATATATGCATCATAGGGAACAAGTACAGACCAAGGTAACTTCTGGACCTCAGAAGTGAGGTCTACTGCTTCCGTTTCGATATCTGAGGAATCTTGCACTATTACTATTGTATAATTTGACCCCACATTTCTGTAATATTAAGTCAACTACTGTAAAAGCAGCTTCAACTAAAGAGTGCAGGAAACTACTCCATCCAAACCCATTCAGCTGTGCCTACACATTAATAGGACAAGCCTACATACCTCTAACAAGTCACATGCAATGATGCAACAGCATAGCAGACTCTGGCCTTGTCTGCAGGAGAAACCTGCTGGTTTACCATAACTAAACCAATTTAAGAACGGATGTTAAACCAGTGAGACTCTCTCAGGTAGGCAAAGCCTTAACCCTGAATTTCCAAGTTCCTGTCTGTTTAAGGCTAGCCCTTATGTACCATTTGTGTTGCTTTTTATTTTACGTGCACGAGACATGTTAGATCCTCAGCCCAGGAGTATCTACTCAATCCGTAGAGGGACATGTTAATATTGGAAAGTACCCTCAGAGGAGCAGTACTAAAAAGATTTCCCTACATCAGCAGAAAATGGTGACCATGATGCTAGGTCTCAAGAGTATTGCATTACTCAAGGACGACAGAATTCTAGGGTACAATCCATGAACATAATTAGGCACTTAAGTCAGTTGTCAGGTGCCACTACAATCCCTAGGCACCTAAATTCAATTAATGCCTACATTTTTACAGTAGAAGTTCCCTAGGCATCTATGTTGCTGCAGCAGGATGGCTGCATTGCTACCTCCTGGATGCGTAAGCCCAAGGGCAAATAATGAATTAGGGAAAATAGGTGTTTGGTTGTATGCGGGGCCCAATTAAGTAGCTGTGCTCAGAGGCTGCCTGCTGGATCAGTCCCCCTCACAAAACAGCTGGGGTGAGAGGAAAGAACCTAGGAGATAAGGTACTCGTGTGGGAAGTGGGAGCAGTGGCGGCGCCAGCTTTTTTGCTGCCCAAGGCTGCCGCCGAGGACCCCCAGCAGCGGGAGAGGCTGCCGCCGAAGTGCTGCCGGACTCCTTGGCAGCAACTTCTTCGGCTGCCGGGGACCTCGGCAGCATTTCGGCGGCAGCCTCTCCCGCCGGCAGCTGCCGAGGGACCCGAGATGCCACCCCCCAAATCCTGGTGACCTCCTAGGGTCGCCTAATGGTAAGCACTGGCCCTGGGTGGGAGTCCCCTGGTTCAAGCCCTCACCCCGCCACCTGAAGGGGAGAAGGGATCGGAACAGGATCTGCCACCTCACAGGTGAGTGTCCTAACCACTAGGTGAGTAATTCTAGCTTTTGTAGCCCAATTAATATTTAAAGTAGAACAACTTCAACAGGAGAGATTGAGACCCACATTAGAATAGTCTATAGCTTATTGGATAGCGCACTCACCTGAGAGGTGGCCGATTCCTGTTCCCATCCCTTCTCCCATTTAGGGGGCTGGACTTGAACTAGGGTCTCCCAGATCCTGGTGAGTATCCCAACCACTGCACTACAGGTTAAAAGGGATACCTCCTTCCCTTCCTGCCCTGGGCTGGCTGTTTTACATGAATTCACCTGAGGTGCCTGATCCACTAGGTGGTCTCTGAACACACCTGCATGCTCACAACTTAGGCATCTCAACACCTAGATACCCTGGGTTCATGAATCACAAGCCGAGATAAGTCCTGCCCCTCTCAGAGATAGGGGCCTCCCTGCAGCTCAGACTTAGGACACAAACCTGTCACAGTACCGCCAACAACAAGAGATCAAAAATCAGAGCCTCCCCCCTCCCCCAAAAAACCCATGAGATTTAAAAAAAGATTATAGTGTGTTTTTTAGGTCAGTCTCTTGATTTTTTAACTCCCTCCGCCCATGCCCAGGGTGTGTGCATGTGACAATTAGTGGTACCCACTCTCCAACATGTACTGGATAAGGTGATTCTGGCCCCTGCTGCAGGAGCTCTCACCCCCACATCAGCCCCTCCCCACCAGTTAATCTTGTCCCCCAGTCCTGTCCTCACCCAACCTTCCCCCTCCCCCATTCAGCCCCTGCCAGTTCAGTCCCTCAGCTCTATCTTCCCCAGCCACTGCACTCAATTCACCCTCCCAGCACTCATCCCATCTGCTCAGAATCCACCATCAATACAGCCCCTCCACCCCATCAACCCTCCCCCTCCTCACTTCAGCCCCCCAGCAGCCTCCAGGCCAGAGTACAACCCTCCCAGCCTCACTTTGGCTGCTCTTAGGGCTCTGGCTGTCAGCCTGCCACCAGGCAGTGGGCAGACAGTGAGAACTAAGTAAAATTTAGCCTCACTCATGATCTCAGGATAGAGCTCTCAAATGCCATGGCTAAACAACCCTGACATTCGAGTTCTATTGCAAGATCATGAGTGGGGCTTGATTTTACTTAGTAACTGTCTCTCCTGATAAGTTTGCATGAGTTGGCCTGTCATCTCCCACTGGATAGTTTAGGTGGCTCCCAATCAGCATGCTGGCTTTGTGAATTGCATTCTCAGGTGCCTCTCCCCCCCTCAGTGCTATGTACAGGAGCTTAGATGGCTAACTCAAGCTTTGTGGATCACAATGTTGTTCCTGTGACTTTCTAGGTGCCTAAAACTTAGGCACTGCAATACTGAGTGTCATAACACCCACATCCCTTTGGGGATCCCACCCCAAGAGAACCACTGTGGGTAGAAGGGTGAGGCAAGATATTTCCACTGGCAAAGAAAAAGGCATCTGCAATACTGAAGGAACCACCTGCGTATACAAGATACAATAATGTATCCATTACCACTGTACTGGGTCAGCGTTATTTTTAGTAAAGATTCCAAATGTCCATCAGCCATGAATCCACTCAAAGTCATCAAAATAAGTTCTTGTATATCCATACATGTCGGGGACTAAGGGCCTTGTAAATCATGATCACTCCATTGACTAAAGAATTTGGGGAGTTAGTTTTTGTGAAATTTAAGTTATTTTATCCTGGTACTTTTCCTAAGAAAAGGATATGCTGCCCAGTAATGCCAGCTCACACTTTGGTCCACTTCCCTGCTAATCACAGAATTGTTCCAAAAGTCCCAAAACAGGAGTTCAGCAGAGTGGAAAGCAGAGGGCTTATTCTTATTGCAGGTTGCTCTATCTTGACCAACCTGTCCCCCGGCTCCACCAGTGGAACTGGAGGCGGGAGGAGAATCATTACATGAAGTGATTACTGTTATGTTCATTTATACTAGGTCTCTGCAATTTCTAAAATGCAGGAATAAGACTATTCTGCACAATTTTATTTCTTTTTAAAAAGGGATTCACACCAGAGTGCCCTCCCAGGCCCCACAAGAGGGGCAGCTACTAGGACTAGAGTTGATGCAGTAATTTACTGCAAAGACTACACATCTACCCTTTTATTTAATTGCAATGCCTAAGGAACAGGCTGCTCTGAAAAGCTTAGAATCAAGAGTGTTTAGAAGAAATGAGAACCAAGATCAGATTATTTACTAAAATTTCATCTAGATAGTGTTTAGACAAGTGTCTACAAGTAATTTTGGAATTAAGCATAATGGAGTGATGGCCAGACCTGGTAAGAAAATAAATAGTTGTGAAATTTCACCAAAAAAATTGATAACATTTTCAGCCAGTTCCAGAATAGGTCACCACAATATCCATTATTTTAACACTTTACATAGAAATTAGTGTTATGGAGAAATTAAGTGATAACTCACCTATACATTGTTGCAGCCGCTCATGTTACTTAAAAACACTTGATTATTAATGCCTCACAAAAAGGGAAGCCACCATTAATCTTCAGAAGTAGCATTCCAAACAGACTCCATACCGTGAATTCAAATATATTTAGCTTACTTGATATGTATTTGCAAGCAATCCAGGAACCAGTTTAGAACCATTTTAGTACAGAGTACATGCTCAGAAAGTGCTGGCACTGCCTAGATGCAGAATTCCAGTTAGTCAAAATGCCTAGTTCTTGTTACAGGAAGGAACTGTGGAGAGAGCATGAGCATTTGCATCAGGAAAATTGTAGCACAGAAACGTCTCTGTGCAGAACAGGATACCAAACAGGAAAGGGAAAGACAGGAACAGCACTAATCAAACTAGTGCTAGAGCAGCACTTTTTAACCTCCTAAAGATCTCTTCTGAACGGCTCATTTTATTACTTCCTTCTGAACAGAAACTTTAATAAAACAAACACAAAAAGACAGAATAACCTGAACATTTAATGCCTGAGTCAGGAAATTCAAAGGTTAAGAAATGCATAATTTTATGCAGAAAACAGTTTTGTCATTGTATAGTATAGTCATGCAATTTTCAAACTCTACATTTTTGTATAGTAAGTTGTCAGACCAGGGTGCTTTGCAGCAGTACTGCCTGGAATGCAGCAGTTTAAAAAATAAATAAATAAAATAAAACCAACCACCAACCAGCAATCATGTTTGTGTTTTATACACTACAAATATAATGTGTTGAGGCAAACATATTTTAAAGTGTTTGCTGTTAATTCATTGGAGTTCATGCACTACCTTAAACTGACTTAACCCTTTCTGGCTAGGCCCACATCCAAGTATCTGTTTTGTTTAAGCAGTTTTTCCAATGCCCATGATTTTATTACATGTCTAGCAGTTTCTGGCACTGTTCTCAAAGTCCCAGTTCCTGCGTCATGTCATTAAGCAACAATCTCAGTATTCATTTTAAGAAGTTTGTAGCCCTCATGGCTGTGAAGACTGAAGATGTGAACCTCAATGATCAAAAGACAAAGAAAAAAAGATCAATTTATCTTAAAGTTTTGATTTTTAAGCCTGGTTCATGATTTGAGACAAGGTGGGTCCAGTAAAAGACATTTTCTCACCAACTTCTGTTGGTGATAAAGAGCTTTTGAGCTTACACAGAGCTCTTCAAGTCATGATTTTTGGATTCTTAGCACCTCAACATGAAATGGGAAGATTTGGAGAGACGGGCAGTTGATAGGCAAGAATGGCAAATGTGGGTACCCCGATGTGCAGCAAAGCACAGGACGGACTAAGATCTAAGGCAGGGGTCTCAAACATACGGCCCGTGGGCAACATGCAGCCCGTGGAGTTATTTTCTGTGGCCCGCCATAGTCGCCAACTTCACTGGCAGCCAACCTCCAAACATTACTGAGTGTTTATATTTTATTAAAACCCCTCTTTGCATTACAGTTTTAAAAAAGTTAATACATTGACTTTTAATAGAATACTAGATTACTCTTCCTTTTTTCCATTTTTGACTATACTTTTGTATCATTGTATGAAAAGGTTTCAGTGATGCGGCCCTCGGGCCAATTTACTAGTTCCCATGTGGCCCTCGTGGTGATCTGAGTTTGAGATCCCTGATCTAAGGGGTTAGCAATACTGTTTAAGTTACTGTCATTTTCCATTAATAAAATGGCAGTAAAATAAACATGAAAGCTGTCCATCAGAAGACATTCAACTACAGTCAAAAATGTATTTGGCTATCATACAATTTAGTATCCAGTCAGAAATAGGTAATTTAGTCTTATTTGTGGGGGGGTTATAGTTGTTTAGTTTTCTCCATTTATGAGCATTTGTGCTGTTAAAGTTGGTATAGGGGCTGTTTGTACTCTGTTGCAGAAAGTTTGATGCATGTCTTGTGCCTATGCATTTACATGTATGCTATTGCTTAAATACCACAGCAAAGGATGGACAAAATTAAAAAAATATATTGTCTAATACTTTGACAAGATACCTCAGGTAGGCCATTAATCTTGCTACATGCCCTATTTCTGTAGGTCCCAAATCAAGTCACTTAAGCATAGGGCTGCCACCTTTCTAATTCCAGAAAACTGAACACACTTACCCTGCCCCAAGGCCCCACCCCTCTGCTCACTCCATCCCCCTCCCTCCATGGCTTGCTCTCCCCCACTCTCTCTCACATGCTAATTTTCACTGCAAGGCCCAAACAGGCATATTTATTGCTTTGACAGATGTATTATGCCAAGTTCAAGTTTTATTTGTTACAGGATGCTAGAGCTGGCAGCAAAATAGTCAAAAAGGGTCATTCGAAAAAAGAAATTTCAAAGATTTTTCATGATTTTCCCTCCCCTTTCCCATTTTTTCTTAACCAGCTCCATCTTTTTTGTTCACTAAAAAGTTATTGTAATTGTGTGTGGGGAATTAGGACCACACATTATCACAGCTGCAATGGGTCCATTAAAGGCCCACTCCCAAAGCCCAAATACAAATCCATAGAGCATAACCACAGAAATGAACACCTGTCCAGATACCTATAAAATAAATCTGTAGAACAGGGGTTTGCAACTTTTGGCATGTGGCTTATCAGGGTAATCCATCGGTAGGCCACGAGACATTTTGTTTACGTTGACCATCTGCAGGCATGGCCCCCTGCAGCTCCCTTCTTCTCTTTTAAAAAATTATCAAGTGAATATACACATTTTATGTCATCAGTTTTTTGTGTGCAAGCCAGCAAAAGGAAGAAAAGTCAAAAAGTTACGCTGCACATTTTATTCGCACCGGTGGCAATATATGCACCTCACTACACGAAGACACAGCGTCTCACACGCATACAATGCATGCAAGCACATACTTGCCTACACAGACACTTTTTTATACACTTTTGCAGGGGCTGCCTACATCCTCCCTTCCTGGCTGGGTGAGGGTAGGCTGGAAGGGAAAACATGGGGTGGAGGAGAGAGGACAGGGAGGGAAAGAGGCCAAGGACAAGAGCAGGATGGAGGTGAGGGGGCAGTGAAAGAGAGGAAGGGTGGGTGGGGGTTAAGTGGGACAGATGGGGATGGAGAAAGCTACAAGTGCACGAGGATGTGGGGGCACAGGTGTGTATAGGGACATAATGGGAGTGCAGCAGTGTATGGAGGTGAATGGGGTGCAGGAGTAGCAGCTCTGGGAGGAGGAAAGGATGAGTGGGAGAGCACGGTAAGGGGTACAGGGCTGGGATGGGTAGGTGTGGGGGGCAGGATAGGATGGGACCAGGGAGGGATGCAATGATGGGAGTGCAGTCCCATTCCCAGCACTTGGAGATGGGGATACATATAGCGCCAACTCCTGGGTGCCAGCAATGGGACGACAGCCCACAGTTTGCAGCTGGACACGCACCACAGCTCAAGCCCAGCCATGCAAGGAGTGCGAGGAGAAGAGAGCTGGGCAGCAGCGGGAGAAATGTGCACCACGTGACCCCTCAACAGCTGCCTGCTGAGCGCTCGCAGCGCTAGTTCCTCCCCTGCCCTGCCCCAGCCAATGGGCACTGCACCCACAGGTGGGGCAGCACACAGTTTTCCCCACCCACCCCGCAGCCCCTAAAGTTAGGAGCCAGACATGCCAGCTGCTTCTGGACTCAGGAGCTGCACGGCACTAGCAGGGAGCCTGCCAGCCCCGTTGTGGTGCCGCAAACCGGACATTCAACAGCCCGCTCAGCGGCACTGACCGGAGCTGTCAGGATTTCTTTTCAACCAGGTGTCCTGGTCCAAAACCGGACACCTGGTCACCCTACTTAAGCATATGTATAGCCCAAGCTCCACAAAGGCACTTGGGTGCCTAAGCCCCAGACGTAGGCACCTAAATTCCAGTTTCAGATCCACAAAACTCCTGCCAAACCCTGTAGATGCATAAACTTCCTCAGCACCTAAAGTTTTTCAGTAAAAGTCGTTCAGGAACCTATGTTTCCGCCTCTGAGCATGTGCCCAGCTGCCTCACTCTAGGCATCCAAGTGCCTATCTCCTGCCTAAACCACAGAGCAACTTACAAACCAAACCAGGAGAATACAGGCATTTACCTTCCTAACTCATGTGCGGGGCCCAATCCAGTAGGCGTGCTCAGGGACTTGCCTAGACTGGTCTGTTTCCCCTGTGATCACCATCTTCACAATATTTCACCAAAGTGAGAGGGAGGCTACATGGGGTCTCTGCCAAAAGCTATTAACACAGGTTGTCATGGTTATTGTGGGATGTACAGACAGAAGATATTTTAAGAGTTATGTAGAATAGCATGTTCCAGAGCTGATGGAGGTGAAACTAGTCACCTGGGGCAGGGTGATTTTCAGAGCTAACTCAGTCAAGAGAACAATTGACATCTTTCCATTCAGCCCAGCCAATGGTTTACAGTCTAGACAAGGTGCGGGCATTAGCCTTTACAAAGCACAAAAGAGCCCAAGAGAAAGAGCTTGAAGGAAGGAACCATTGGGGTGAACTGAAGGTAACAGGACACCCTGGTTATTAAGTGAGACAGTCTGGAACTGCATAATTGGAGAAAGAAGGGTATATGGGGGTGCAGGGCGTGTGGAGGAAATATAGTTGCTTATAAAAGACAAAAAAACCAACTAATATTGGGATGTCTGGTCACCCTCACTGTTCCCTCTAAGCTGTGTACATGTGCACACACACACAGATCCTAAACCCCACGCACACAGCAAAACACCATGCATACAAAAAATGAAATACTACATCAGAGCCAGGCCAAAATATCATTTATGGGCAACTTTTGACATTGTTCGCCCGCCATCTATCAACACAGCCAGATTCTACTAGCTGGCGGGGGGGGGGGGGGGGGGGGGGGGGGGGGGGGGGGGGGGGGGAGGAGAGGAGAAAAAGGAAGGCAATGAATCATACCCCTCCCCACCAGCATTTCGAACGTGGAACGTTGATCATGTTGGGACAGTCAGGACCCACACATCTCCTTGTATAAGCATTTTACTCACTTGAGCACATTTGCCTCATGGTGCACAAATTTGAACTCTGCTTCAAAAATTAGCACAGAAATTTTTTGCTCACCCAACCTGTCAAAAATTAGAGGGAAAATTGGTCACCCTACACATGAAAGATGGATCCCAGCTCTCTCGACTGGAGAAGTGCTGTATGGATTGATGCTGGGTGAGAAATACCTTAGACTGGAAAGGAAGGGACTTATAAATATAGGCTCTAGAGTGCATTTTATGTTTGCCTTATCTGTAACCATATGTTTCTAGTCCTTACACTCGCTTCTATTTGAATCTTTATCTTAAGCTTTGTCAGAAAAACTTCTATTTAGTTTGACTATAAACACAACTAAGTGATGCATGCTAAGGACAGCGTTGAACTGAAGTGAAGCTCGTGAACGAGGGGCACTGCTTCCACAGAGGCAGCCAATCTGTGTGCATTGCGAGGGTCCAGAAGTTGAGGGACTAGGCACTCGAGTGAGATGTATAGACAGGTTGGAGGGATCTGTGCCTGGAGCCAAAGCAGAACACTGGGCCTTAACTATTTCCATAAATTTAGCCTTACTGTCTCTCTGCTAGGCCCCAAAGGACTCACTGAGGGAGCTTAAGTGCTGGGGCATGCAAGTTGCTAGCTTGTAGATGGAAAGAGCAGGCCCTGCAGAGCCCAGAGTGGGGCACTGGTGTTGCCAACACCTGGTAGTGTTGAGCAAGGCTTCTCTGGGTAACCCCAAAAGGGTTAAAGTGCTCTAACCACTGAGCTATGGGATATTCTGATGTGGGGCTCCTGCATCTCTCCTGTTGAAGCTCTTCAATAATGGATAAATAATTAAAGTGATTGAGTAGGGGGCCTGGACCCAGGGTCTCCCACAACCCAGGCAGGTGCCCCAACCACTGGATTGGGGAGTCATTGCCACACCCTCTTGCCCAGGGACTATTTCCACACACTGGAACCCCTTCAACAGGAGAGACTGATTAGTGGTTAGAGCACAGTCCCGAGAGGTGGGAGACCCCGTTCAAGTCCTCTCCTCCTCTCTGGCAGAGAGGCTGGACTGATCCTGGGTCTCCCACATCCCAGGTGGGTGCCCTAACCACTGGGCTAAAAGTTACAAAGTGGACAGTGGCAGCTGCACCACTTCCTCTCTGCTCCAAATCCACTTTGCTGTGCACAGCCAGGCAAGCACCTAACTCATTCCCACAAGAAATGCCCTCCACGTGGCTGGTTCCTGTTCATTCATCACTAAGCAGATATAAAAACAATGAGGAGTCCTTGTGGCACTTAAAGACTAACATTTATTTGGGCATAAGCTTTCGTGGGATAACACCCACTTCATCAGATGCATCTGATGAAGTGGGTTTTAGCCTACGAAAGCATATGCCCAAATGTTAGTCTCTAAGGTGCCACAAGGACTCCTCATTTTTGCTGATACAGACGAACACCGCTACCACTCTGAAACCTAAGCAAAGATAGATGCCTATCTCAGGAGAGGCAGGGCTTAACACACCCCTCAGCCGCATTTTCCCATTGGCTAGCTTAGGCAGCTCCCTGCCTAGCATGCTGACTGTTGTGGATCATGTTCTAAGACTCCTCTCTCTACCACATTGTATAGGGAGCCTAGGTGCCAAACTCAGCTTTGTGGATTGCAGTGCTTTTTGTTCTTGTGATTTTCTAGGCACCTAAAAGTTGCAACACCCACGTCTCTGTGGATCCCATCCAAGGTTTAATGCTTTGCTAAAATCAGGGCTATAGTGCCACAGGTACGCAAGAGAGCATATAATCTTGCCATGTCTTTACAAGTGTAGTGGAAGCAACCTTTTCATTGGTCCCACAATGGGCCTTGTTCTAGCATACGGAGCAACTCTTAAAAGTGCAAGTAGAACTGGCTGCTTCTGAAAAGCAGCCTCTACAGTTTTGTTCTTATCCCTGATGGAGTTTAAACATCTTTGGGAATGGAAGGGTAAGGAGCAAGACCATTTCCAATGTACTGAAGCATGGAAGTTCAGATTTAAGCTTGCTGCCTGTCCTAATTTACTATGCAATAAATTAGAAATTCCAGATCAACTGCTATCATAGCTTTAGTAAATGGCACCAGTGTTATTGGATGAGAGTTTAATCTTTTCATGTACAATAGACTTGATTTCTCCATAGTTTTTTGGTTCAGTAGCCTGACAAATGCAAGAAAGCCATCTAAGATGGAATAAGATCACCATGCCTGCCACAGAGTAGATCTACTATATCCTTCCCAACAGAATCTTAGTATACTCATATGAATACCCTTCAGTTCTGATTCTTAAATATTTCTTTATGTACTTATATACTACTTATAATACTTAGTCCTGCCTTGAGTGCAGGAGACTGGACTAGATGACCTCTCGAGGTCCCTTCCAGTCCTATGATTCTATGTGTGTTATATAAATTGGCAATTTAAAGTATTTTTTCCCCAAAACTTGCCACTACTCCTCATGAAACCACACACTTTGTATAGTAAAATTATGTACTGTATATATAACTGCAGTAACCTCCCTTTAAATTCAGATTTCAAATACACACATTTCCACCTGGAAGTGCGTACATACGATATTGATGAGCATTAAGGAAACCCTAAAAATGGACAAACAAGAGGATATACACTGTACTTAAGTTCTGTAATTACTACTGGTTATGTTTCTGGTGGACTACTCACCCGTCAGCTTCCGGCAGCTCTGACCCTTGTTCATATCTCACAGTTGTCGTCATTTTGCTCTCTTTCTAGTTCTGTTGCTCTTAAAGAGAATGCATCTAGTAAAAGGAAACAGGTATGTTTTGAAGAAATATTTAGATTAAGACATTTGAAGTAATACAGTAGATATGCACTAGCATTCATTATAGGAGTTCCACATACAAGTTTAATTAATCTAAACATTCAGAAAAAGCTTTACTTTATTCCTGAATTGATATAGGTTTACATCCCTAATTCAGAAAGTACTAAGCACCTGCTAACATAAGCAGGAGTACTTCCACTGAGGTGCTTGGAGAGCTCACCACATGCACAAGTACCTTGCTGAACTGGGGTCTAATACAGTAGAACCTCAGAGTTATGAACACCTCAGGAATGGAGGTTGTTCGTAACTGTGAACAAAATGTTACGGTTCTTCTTTGAAAAGTTCACAAGTGAACATTGACTTAAATACAGCTTTGAAACTTTACTATGAAGAAAAACGCTGCTTTTAACCATCTTAATTTAAATGAAACAAGCACAGAAACAGTTTCCTTGTCTTGTCACTTAAAAAAGCAAATACAGTACTGAACTGTGTTAAATGTAAACTTTACTAAACAAAGGAAGGGTTTTTTTTAAGTAAAGTTTACATTTAACACAGTACTGTACTTGCTTTTTTTGTTGTCTGTGCTGCCTGATTGTGTACTGTACTTTGTGTTCCAAATGAGATGTGGTTGACCAGTCAGTTCATAACTCTGGTGTTTGTAACTTTGAGGTTCTGCTGTATACCAAAGTTAAGTAATTTTAAATCATTCCATCAGGCTTGTATCTATCCCAAATGGCAGATGTTTTATCCATCTTCGCCTTTAAACCATATAGTACATGGAAAAAGCCAGCACAGACTTAAGTGTTTCTCAACTAAAAGTGATCCTAAAAATAAGTTCAAATACATTCCCAAAGCACCCAATTTACATTGGAATTTTTGGTTTACTCCTTAAATCCATCATGGACTGCCCAAGTACAACCTAAGAAAACTAGAGACCATGTTTTCCATTAACTATGTTAATATCTATGAAGCGGGGTGCTACTTCAGAGCATGTTTAAAAGCAATATTAAATTAAGCATTTGTATTTCAAGGGAATGGAGATGTAGTTTCAAACTGGACCACTGTGAGGACTTTGGCCCAGATCCACAAAGGGACTTCGCCATTGTGACACTGAGCATCATGGCCCCTAGCTTTTAGGTGCCTAGGGGAAAAAAAAACCAACCACAAGAACAACACTGATCCACAAAGCCAGAGTTAGGCACTTAGTTTCCTATATAATGAATGGGGAGAGAGAGTTGCTAGAGACTGATCCACAAAGTCAGCACGCTAAGTGGGGAGCCACCTAAGCCAGCCAATGCAAGACATCAATGAGGGGCATGTTTTAAGCCACACCCCTCTCACAGAGACAGGCACCAGGGGGAGATACACACGTGGAGCCTGAAACAGCAACAGCAGAAGGAGACTTCCCTTAGAACCTTGAGCCTAGTGCATAGGGGGACTCACCCACAGTATGACACCCCCCCTCCCCACCCAGGGGGAAGTCCCCTCTCCTCCTGAGGGGGAAAAAGGGATTAGACCCGGCACCTGCCACCTCTCAGGTGACTGCCCCAACCTCTGGGACAGTCACTTTCACTGGCCTAATTAATATTTCATTATTCAATTATTTAACAGTGGAACAGCTTCAGTAGGCGAGATAGTGAGAGCCCCACATCAGAAGCTCCCATAGCCTCGGTGAGTACCCTATGCACTAGGCCAAAAGTTAAAAAGGAAGGTCCTTCTCGTCTTCCCTCCCACCACCAGCTGTTTTGTGTGAACTTCCCTTAGGGGGCTGATCTGATAGGTGGCCTCTGAGCACACCTACTAAATCAGGCCCCATACACGACTTAGGTGGCTGTACACCTACCTTCCCCAGTTTGCAAATTGCTCAGTGATTCAGGCTGGACATCCGGATGCCTATCGTTAGGCGGCAGCAGGCGGGGGTGGCAGGTTTGTAGAAATGTTGGTGGTGCCTAGAACCCCCTCCCAAACTCCGCCTCCCCCCAAACTCCACCCACCACCTGCCTAAGGCTCTGGGAGGAAATTTGGATGCTGGGTGCAGGCTCTGGGCTGGGGGTGCAGGAGGGGGTGAGGGATCCTGACACAAGTAAGAAAGGAGAGCAGTAGAACAGAGACCCTGGACTTCAGAAAAGCAGACTTTGACTCCCTCAGGGAACTGATGGGCAAGGTCCCCTGGGAGAACAACATGAGAGGGGAAAGGAGTCGAGGAAAGCTGGCTGTATTTTAAAGAATCCTTATTGAGGTTGCAGGAACAAACCATCCCGATGTGTAGAAAGAAAAGTAAATATGGCAAGCGATCAGCTTGGCTTAACAGTGAAATCCTTGCTCATCTTAAACACAAAAAAGCAGCTTACAAGAAGTGGAAGATTGGACAAATGACCAGGGAGGAGTATAAAAATATTGTTCAGGCATGTAGGAGTGAAATTAGGAAGGCCAAATCACACTTGGAGTTGCAACTAGCTGGAGATGTTAGGAGTAACAAGAAGGGTTTCTTCAGGTATGTGAGCAACAAGAAGGTGGTCAAGGAAAGTGTGGGCCCCTTGCTGAATGAGGGAGGGAACCTAGTGACAGAGGATGTGGAGAAAGCTAGTGTACTCAATGCTTTTTTTGCCTGTCTTCACAGACAAGGTTAGCTCCCAGGCAACTGCACTTCGCAGCACGGTATGGGGAGGAGGTGACCAGCCCTCTGTGGAGAAAGAAGTAGTTCGGGACTATTTAGAAAAGCTGGACGAGCACAAGTCCATGGGGCCGGATGCACTGCATCCGAGGGTGCTAAAGGAGTTGGCCGATGTGATTGCAGAGCCATTGGCCATTATCTTTGACAAATCATGACAAATCGGGGGAGGTCCCGGATGACTGGAAAAAAGCTAATGTAGTGCCCATCTTTAAAAAAGGGAAGAAGGAAGATCTGGGGAACTACAGGCCAGTCAGTCTCACCTCAGTCCCTGGGAAAAATCATGGAACAGGTCCTCAAGGAATCAATTCTGAACCACTTAAAGGAGAGGAAAGTGATCAGGAACAGTCAGCATGGATTCACCAAGGGCAAGTTATGCCTGACTAATCTAATTGCCTTCTATGATGAGATAACTGGCTCTGTGGATGAGGGGAAAGCAGTGGATGTGCTATTACTTGACTTTAGCAAAGCTTTTGATACAGTCTCCCACAGTGTTCTTGCCAGCAAGTTAAAGAAGTATGGGCTGGATGAATGGACGGTAAGGTGGATAGAAAACTGGCTGGATGGTCACGCTCAACGGGTAGGTGATCAATGGCTCCATGTCTAGTTGGCAGCCAGTATCAAGTGGAGTGCCCCAAGGGTCGGTGCTGGGGCCGGTTTTGTTCAATATCTTCATCAACGACCTGGAGGATGGTGTGGACTGCACCCTTAGCAAGTTTGCAGATGACACTAAACTGGGAGGAGTGGTTGATACGCTGGAGGGTAGGGATAGGATACAGAGGGACCCAGACAAATTAGAGGATTGGGCCAAAAGAAATATGATGAGGTTCGACAAGTGCAGAGTCCTGCACTTAGGACGGAAGAATCCCATGCACTGCTACAGCCTAGGGACCGAATGGCTGGGCAGCAGTTCTGCAGAAAAGGACCTAGGGGTTACAGTGGACGAAAAGCTAAATGAGAGTCAACAGGGTGCCCTTGTTGCCAAGAAGGCTAACGGCATTTTGGGCTGTATAAGTAGGGGCATTTCCAGCAGATCGAGGGACGTGATTATTCCCCTCTATTCGGCACTGGTGAGGCATCATTTGGAGTACTGTGTCCAGTTTTGGGCCCCACACTACAAGAAGGATGTGGATAAATTGGAAAGAGTCCAGCGGAGGGCAACAAAAATGATTAGGGGGCTGAAGCACATGACTTATGAGGAGAGGCTGAGGGAACTGGGATTGTTTAGCCTGCAGAAGAGCAGAATGAGGAGGGATTTGATAGCTGCTTTCAACTACCTGAAAGGGGGTTCCAAAGAGGATGGATCTAGACCAGTGGTCCCCAACGTGGTGCCCGTGGGCGCCATGGTGCCCGCTGGTGCATTTATCTGCACCCGCCTACTGACAAGGGAGCGCTTCCGCCGGACAACCCACCGCCGAGAAGTGTGGCCGCCGGACAACCAGCCACCGAAATGCCTCCGAGAAGCGGCAACGCCAAGAAGCATCGCCGCTTCTCGGTGCCGCCCTTGTCGGCGGCATTTCAACGGCTAGTTGTCTGGCGCCCGCCACACTCTTCTGGAAACATGAATGTGCTATTGTAGCAGAAAGGTTGGGGACCACTGATCTAGACTGTTCTCAGTGGCAGAAGATGACAGTACAAGGAGTAATGGTCTCAAGTTGCAGAGGGGGAGGTTTAGGTTGGATATTAGGAAAAACGTTTTCACTAGTAGAGTGGTGAAGCACTGGAATGGGTTACCTAGGGAGGTGGTGGAATCTCCTTCCTTAGAGATTTTTAAGGTCAGGCTTCACAAAGCCCTGGCTGGGATGATTTAGTTGGGGTTGGTCCTGCTTTGAGCAGGGGGTTGGACTAGATGACCTCCTGAGGACCCTTCCAACCCAGAGATTCTATGATTCTATGATGGGTGCAGGCTCTGAAGGAATTTGGGGGTGGGAGCAGGTGCAGGGGTGAGGGCTGTGGGGTGGGGTATGAGGGACTTGGGGGCTCAGGGCTAGGGAGGAGGGTTGAGGTGCAGGGTGAGAGCTGTGGGGTGCAGCAGGGGGTTGAGGGATTCATGATGCAGGAGGGGACTCAGGGCTGGGGCAGAGGGTTAGGGTGCTGGGGGATGAGGGCTCTGGGGTGGGGTAGGGCAGGCTGCCCCGGGGCTGGGGAAGGACTCTCCCCCCTGCCCCCTCTCCCCACCAACAGCAGTGAGCTCTGGGGTAGGGGCTCCCCTTTCCCCTCCAGCAGCACACTCACCCCCACCACTGTCACTGCACGTGCTCCTAGGGCTCCCTCTCAGGTCCAGGAAGCCCCCTCGCCTCCCCTGTGGTGGGTGCCGGGGAGGGGGGGGGAAGAGGGGCTGCCATCACACATGCACCACCTCCCTGTCGCTGCCCCTCACTGTAGCCTCACTGGGGGGCAGGGTGAGAGATGGGGCTGCCCCTTGCCCAGTGTGGGGCAGGAGAGGCGACTGCGGGGCGGGGGGGGGGGGGGCGGGCGCTGTACTGGTGGAGGGTCCCGCCGGAAAAAGGAAGGGTCTGAGGGGGAAGGGCAGCCTGCCCTGCCACTAGGACCCTGCAGCAGCAGTTGATGCCAGGAGCCAGCAGAGCAGAGTCAGCCTGGAGCTCCAGGAGAGAGGCAGGAACACTCCCAGGCGAGGTGTGCAGGGGCAGCAAGTGGGGGCTGGGGCACACTCGGGGGAGGCACATGGGGGTGACAGGTGGGGCCAGGGGGGAGACCCAGCCCCAAACATTGGTGGAGCTGGGCCCTCAGGCCTTGAATATTGCTGGAGTCCGGGCACCATGTGCCCATACAACTCGCTGCTCCTGACAGCGAGCATGCTCGGACAGGAGACAGGTGCCTAAAGGGACTGCAGTGCACCTAGCCAGAGGTAAAAATATAGGCACCTACACAAGCAGCCAAGTGGGAGTTTTGTGGATCATGGTGGAGCCTAAAAATGGGACAGGCTCCTAAGCCTCTTCTTGGATTGCACCCTTTATCACTGACTTCAGACCACACAGCACAACTTTGGCAAATGAGAATGGATAGGGACAGGCAAGCTCACCTTGGGAGAAAAAAAGAAGGAGTGAGATCCAGGAGTTAATGAGGGCATAGGAAGATTAGTAGCTACTTCAACACAACTGGGGCACATACACCTCCCCCCCCCCCCCCATTAATTGGGCAAACTATTGGGTAGTCAGAGAAGCCCAATGCAAAAGGGGTGCAGAGCAAATCAAGGTTGGTGAGATTCCTGTATAGAAAGGAGAGTCCCTTTTAGGAAGTTTAAGCAGCACCAGGCAATGTTGCTAGAATGGTTTTAGGCTGCTTGAACTACAGCTCTGTTCAGCTTCTTAAACAAACATGTGTGTGTCCTCTCAACACTCCCTTCCGCTGACTGCAATGTAGTCTCTTTCCTAGACTGTAATGGAAGATCATGACATTTGTGTGGGCTGACAGTGCTGTGTGTTGTACATGAAATGTGTGCGGGCTAACAATGCTGAGCCTTGTGTCTGGCATATTAGCAAGGGAAATGCACTGTCAACATGAGAGATCCTAGCAGTCTCTTCCCTCACTTGCAAATGGCATTCTGATTTGGTTACGGTCAGCCCAGAGTCTGCCATATCAGTGATTTATTGAAGTGAGCTTTGTGTTACTCCACAGAAGCTGGCCTAACCAGGAGCGTAATGCTTGGGTGATGCAGCAGCAGCACAGGGAAGACAAGCCCTCTGGAGGAGGTTTAGGGGCTAGTTCTCCATTCCTCCCAGTCAGGAACAAGAGGGGAAGATGTCAAAGGAGATTTTAAATCATCAGCATATTCCCCAAATTCTCACTGTACCAGGGGCCTACTCCATCCCCAGCGGGAATGAAAGGCCTCCCCCCCGGGGCTGTCCCGCACAGCTCGTTGACCTCCTGCAGCCCCAGACCAGGCAGGCAGCGGGTTGTGTTTGTAACGCCACAGCTGTTTGCCTGGGACGCTAGACAAGCCGAGAGAGCAGGGACTAAAGGAAGTGATGCACGGAGCAAGGGAAGGAATGCGGGTTTCGCCACACACACAGATCCCGCGGCCGGCACATCTGCAGCAGCTGCAGATCATTAACTCCCGCAGCAGCAGCAGGCTGGGTCAGGAACAACCCAGCTCAGGAGATCGCTTTGATTTTCTTCCTCAGACGGCGTCTCACCTCCTCCCAAACCCGCTGGGTGCCAGGTGTAGGGGGCTCAAAGCCCCTTGCGCCTGCTAGCTCTGGGGAAACCCCTTTCCCGCACATCTCCCCCTTACCTGTCCTCTGCAGGCGGGGCTCTGTGCCGCTGGCTCCTGGGGCGACTCAGGCGAGGAACCCGACCCTCGTGCCCCGCAGCCAGAGAGCTGGAAAGTCTTGTGACCGGCTCAAAGTTTAGCTCAGGCACGGGCTCCCCTCCCTGGTCCTCTCCGCGCTTTGCAGCCTCAGCAGGGCGGGTTTGTTTTTAAACTTCCTACGCTTTAAAAAAAAAACAAAAAGTCCCTCGCTACAGTCGCTCTAGCTCTCTAGTGCAGCTCAGCACCAGCTGCTTCCCTCTCCCGGCTTTATTGCATTGCCGCGGCTTGGAGCAGGCGGTGCTGATTGATCCTTGTGCTGCTGGGGGTGGGGGGGGGAGCCTCCAGCTCCACACCTGATTCCCATCGTTGCTGCTCACGCCCAGCCCGCGGCTCAGGGGACGTCAGCAAACTGCTGGCCGGTTGCAAGCCCAGGCCGCTCGGGCAGTGCAGAATCTCCTGTGACGGGAACACCCTGGCCGCGTGGCAACAGGCAGGTCCCTCCCCACGACTAGCAGAAGAATGAGTAGTTCGTGCCTCGCATTTGTCATGCATGGGTCTCAGAGTGCTTGGTACGATGCCAATGCGCGCTGAAACTCCCTTCCCATCTTAATGTTCTCGCCGCTTATTTATAACAACAATTCCAGGCTCTGGGAGGCCCCTGCTGCAAACACTCATGAAACCTTATTTACACTACTAGCCCTTTGAAGTCTTTTCCATGTAAAGGCTCCTTTTTGAAGGATTATAGTCACCGGGATAAAACTGTGTACATGCATAAACGTTTGCAGGATGAGGGCCTAGGTTAAAGGCTAGCAGTTTTGCTTTGACCTCTCAACTACGCCGGGGAAATGCCCAGGCTGGAAATCACTATTGCTTAAGGACCTGATTCAGCTCCCACTGACTTTATTGAGAGTGAACATGTCAGGAAAACTAAGCACATGGGTGCTTGCAGGATCTTGTCCTAATGATTGCAATAAATGCATACCTATCCCATTCAGGTTGGGGCTTTCTTCTAACCTATTGGCTTATTATAGGATTAGTTAATTCATATGGCACAGCACTTTGAAAATGTAAAGTTTGCTATAAGGCCCCAATCCTGTAATGTGATGCATGCAGGCAGACCCCCACCTGCGTGAAGCCCTATTGCAGTCAATGGGGCTTGTGGGCACACAGGGGTCCATCCACATGCATAACATTGCAAAATAAGGGTCTATGTGCCAAGGATCTATCTACTTTTATGGTTCCTGTCACCTTGCCATCTAAGAATGATTTTGGATTGCTTTGGATGCATTATTACAAGTTATCATTACGTAAGCCCTTTGCTGCTAATACACGTCAGTAAAAATGCTGTCATCTCTCTAGTTTGTTTCTGTAAATCTATGCACTGTATAAATCTGCTCTTTGGCCAGTCTAGTGCACTTTCTGTCCAGTTTGTGGTGTTTGTCTATATAGACCTCGATCCTGCAAAGCCTTATGCAGATACTTAGGGGTGACATTGACACAGCTATATCAGGGGTGTGAAAAATCCACACCCCTGAGAGATGTAGCTATGCCAACCTAACCCCTGGTGTTCTTCCATTGACCTTACCGCTGCTCGGTGAGGGGAATTAACTACAGTGATGGAGGAACCCCACTTGTTGCTGTAGCGGGTGTCTACGCTGAAGTGCTACAGTGTGCTGCAGATGTGCCGCTATACCGTTTTAAATGTAGACATACCCTTAACTTTCTGTACTGTGAGTGTGAGTCATCCCGTTGAAGCCAATGGGATGACTGGCAGCGTGTACATGGACTGACTGCTCACAATAGATAACACATAGTGTGTAAAGTTAAGCACACACATACATCTTTGCAGGCGTTGGGCCTTTGATTGTAAACTCTGAGAGGCAAGGTGTTTTGGGTTATTTTGTGCCTTCAACAGTACTAAGCACAGTGTCACCATTTAAGATTAGGATTCATTAACAATATTCTAATTTGAGTAGTTCAATATTTACCTCCTTGTCAAGAAAACAACTACTTTTTTGATGATCTTAAGGCTTTATCTACATGGGAAAGCTTTACCAGTTATACTGGTAAAAATTCCCATGCGGACACTTTTGCTCCAGTATAGGATTGCCTTTTTTCAGCTTATTTTAAATCCCTTCCCAAGTGACATAAAATAAACCCCAAAAAAAAAAAAAAAAAAAAAAGGCAATCTTATACTGGAATAGGAGTGTTCAGGGGTCTTATACAGTTATAGCTATACTGGTTTAAATTCCAATCTTAGATTATACTGGAAAACATATCTGTGTAGACAAAGCCTTAGCATTTTTAATCAGGTGGGCCTGGGTGATTAGCCTTGTTAATTTGTCACTGCTTATTTTAGTTGGTACCTTTCACTAAAAGAACACCCTTGATTATATTTTTGTAGATTTTTTTCTTGTTTTTCGCAGACTGTAAGGGTGTCTGGCTCAGATCCCTCAAAGGTATTTAGGGATCTGGGCCTCTGACACTTGAAACGTTTTCTCTACTGATTCAGCCCTTTTCCACTGGGCAACTTCTGCCTTGTTTTTAGAGGGATATTTTCAAAGAGGGAGTTTGGCACCCAACTGTCATTTGAAAATGTCTTTATTACAAAGAGAGCTGAAATTAGCAACACTGTGTGGGTTTTTTCCACAACTGTAACTCTTGCAGTGATTTGTCATTAAAAAATAGCCTTCCTTTTAAAGTGTCTCAACATCACTCATGATTTCAGCACAACTCCCAAAGCAGTGTTCACTGCAGCTGCACGGCCCAGCAGAGGGAGCTCAAAGTGTGCTTTAGTAGATCTTGTCCAAGAGATGGTCACAGTGTTTGAGTTTGTTTGTTTAGTTGTAAATTTCTCAGTGATGAAATGGCAGGAATCATTGTTTCCTAAAAACGAAACAAAACCCCTTTGATGAATACTCAGAATTTGGAGCACTTTTATGCATGAAACTGAAACAAATGGAAGGTAAGGTATATTTTACACCTATAACCTGTAATGGTATCTTTTAAAATGTGTTTTTCCCCCTTTCTCGGTCAGTTTTCCTTTTGCTTAGTCCTAGTAAATGATCTTCATATGAAAACTGTCTCTCTGTATTATAGTTACTATATTTATACCTGATAATATAAATTCCTAAAATTTTTCACAAATTCCAGTACTAACCAAACAACAAAACCTTGATTCTGTTGGGTTTCATTTGCTTTGATACATTGGATTAGGATTGTTGTAGCCACGAGTTAACGCAGAGAGGTACATATGAGACTGAAGAGGGGAGGGAAACAGACCAAGTCCATGCTAAGTGTAATGAACATATGGAATAAGCCACTATTAAGATCAATAAGTAGTAAGTTGTAACTTACGTAAGGTCAATAAAACAAATGAATTAAATAAATAAATGTGTTTAAGAAACAGCTGGACATTTCTGGAAACTAGCAAGATGATGATAAGATGAAGAGGAGCTTTTACATTTACCCTTTTGGCAATAAAAGTTTTTACACGTGCTAGTTTTTTTCCCTAAGGGCTTGATCCTGCAGTCATTGTGGACACACAATATGGATTCATTTCAGCTGGGGATTATGTGTGTGGAATGTATTCAGGATCAGAAGGAAACTATTTAGAGGAGAGTGTGTAAATACAATAGCCTGATTTCCCCTGTTCTGTATCCCTTGTGTAACAAAGTAGGAATGTGATGTTTTGCGATGCATGGTTCAGTTGAGATGCTGACTTTTCCCAAGAATCATTGTGCTCAGAATATACAAGTCTCAAGGGTGAGGGGACAACTTGAAAGGCCACTGGGTCTGATTCGTTGCCCTTTACACCAGTTCTGGGGGCATAAAGGAGCCATAAACCAGCTTCCCTATGCTTCTTCCTACATAATAGAAGAGGACTTGAACCAAAATCTGAGATCAGAACATCTCTGACTTTTCATTGTTCAAAATATGTATCCAGTGCTGACTTTTGTGGCTTTGACCTAATTCTAATTATTAGTACTTTTATTATTACTAATTGTACAGCACTGTCTATGCTTTACCAGTGTTGCCAGCTCTCATGGTTCATCATGAGGCCTCAAGAGACTTGGTGTATTTTCATAAAGCCCCAGCTCCTGAAGGCAAGCGATTATATTAGAATCTTAGCTTTCATTTTTTAAATAAAAGTACGTATCTAACCTTCACGTTTGTGGAGGAAGGCTTGAAACCATGATCTGAGTGTATCCTAAAGGGTCAGAATGTTGATGGCAAATAAATAGAACCACAAATGTTTAGTTTTGAGGGTTCTAAATGAGATTTTTATGCTGATCTTATTATTTTTGGAGGACCAGTTCATCCTGGGGTTGACAGTACTGCTTTACAGCCTTTTAAAAAGACATGAGTCTAGTTCTGATCTCAAAGCCATGTTCAGCTGTGTGAATTGACAGTGGTCCATTACTAGACAGAAATGATAATGCAGAAAAGGCAGAAGCGATCAAGAAATATTTCTGTTCTGTATTTGAGAAAAAGTGGGATGATGTATTCTTATTATATGATGATGATGATAAAACACTTTCCATAGGCATCGTTTCACTTCTATATTTGGGAAGGCAGTTCCAATCAGCCCAACGGAACCATGGGAGGGTGCAAATTCTGTGCCTGCCTGAGGCTTGCAGTTTGGGGGGACAGTGCGCCCTGTTCCCCAGATTTACACTCATGATTCCAACAGTAACTCAGGAGAATGTTAAAAAACAGCTACTAATGTTCTACATTTTAAAATCAGCAGGTCAGGATAATTTGTATCTGAGAGTTTTAAAAGAACTGGCCGAGAACCTCACTGTATCATTATTGTTAATTTTCAATGTTTTGAAACAGTGGGGAAGTTCCACAGGACTGGGAATGTTGAAGAAAGCTAATGTTGTGCCAATATATAAAAAGGGTAAATGAGATGACCCGGGTAATTATAGGCATGTGAGCCTGATGTTGACCTCAAGCAAAATGGTGGAACAGTTGATACAAGAACTTGATTATTAAATTATTACATTAATATAATTAATGCCAATCAATATGGGCTTATGGAAAATAGATTTTGTCAAACTAATTTAGTATCTTTTTTTTCTGAGATTACAAGTTTGGTTGATAAAGGCAATATGTTGATGTAATATATTTAGACATCTGTAAGGCATTTGTCTTGGTACCACATAACATTTTGATTAAGAAACTAGCAATACAAAATCAGCCTGGCACGCATTCAATGGATTAGAAGCTGGCTAACTGATAAGTGCAGTGTGTAGCGCTAATGGTGCAAGAGGCGCAGTTGTGCCATGGCCCACAGGATTGTGGGGGGTATGCTTTACCTACTGTGATGCCACTCATTCAATGCCACTCACTCATATTTGGCCCTGCCACCTCTCTGCCAGATGGAGGGGGGCTGAGCCAAACCTGAGCAGTGCTGCAACCCCATGTGCCATTCTCCACTTGAATTTGGCCCACTCCTTGTGCGGGATGGGTGATGGGAGCGAGCAGAGCCTCTGGGCAGTGAGGATCAGGCAGAACCATCCTAGCTGGGGATGGGAGTGGAGCAGTTAGCCAGGGAGCTGTCAGTGAGCAGCCAGGGAGGTCCAGAGGACAGTGGGTGAGGGGCTGGGAGCAAGTTGTTGATGGGCTATGGGTGAGTAGGGAGTGTTGGGGGACTGTGGGGTAAGCGGTTGGGGTGAGTGGGGGATGTTGAGGCTGGTGGGGTGAGTTGTGGGGTTTATGGGGGAATGGGGAATATTGGGAGGGAGGGTAGGTTGGAGCTGGGATGTTGGACATAAGCAAAATTTTAGATTCTGGAATTAGGAAGGGGCCCTCACTTATTCTTGCACCCAGGCCCTCTGGGGCCTTGTTTCATCACTGGATAGGTCTCAAAATGAAACTGTAAGTGGCAAATCATCATCAAGTGGTTGTGTTTCCAATGGGGTCCCACAGGGATCAGTTCTTAGCCCAACACTGTTTAACATATTTATCAGTGGCCTGGAATAAAACATAAAATCATCACTGATAAAGTTTGCAGATGATACAAAATTTGGGGGAGTGATAAATAGGGAGCAGAAATTTGATAATGGAGAGCTCTTCAATGTAGACACAAAGGTATAACACAATTCAATGGCTGGAAGTTGAAGGTAGGCAAATTCAGACTCTAAATAAGGTACATTTTTAACAGTGAAGGTAGTTAACCATTGGAACAATTTACCAAGGGTTGTAGTGGATTCTACATCACTGGGAATTTTTAAATCAAGATTGGATGTTTTTCTAAAATAAACACTCTAGTTACAAGTCCTATGGCCTGGAGGTTAGACTATATGAGCACAAAGGTCCCTTATAATCTATGAATCTATTGTTTCAATGCAGCTACTCCTGATTTTCCCTGATGTAAGAGAGATCAGAACCAGGTCCATGATCCTTGCCCTGAGGTACTTACACTCTAATTAAATTTGTGACAACAACCCATTAGATTCACATATGCTACATACACAATAGCTAAACTGTCAGAGTGATCTGTGTTTACTCTTTTGAACATTATTGAAATATTGTAACCTAGCACCTTTCTCCTACCACTACTTTTCCTTTCTGCCTCAAAGTGCTTTGTGAAGCCTTGGCTATTTACACTCCTCTGCAAATTCAGGGACCACTTTAAGTGAATCAGTCCTAATTGCAGTGTGACACCCTGGCACCCCCTTATTTACCACTGTCATGTAATTAGGATATGTTTTGTACAAAGTGTGCCTTGTGAGGTATCATTGTAAAAATCTTGATCAGCTAGACATTAAAATCTTATTGGATTGTATGTGCTACCATCGTATGTGAAGTTTTGAGGTTTGGCTATGTATGTGCTACTGAAACATGTGAGGTTGAGAACACCCACAAGCCACCTTTCAGGTACAATGATAGAAAGGCCAAACAATGTTAATGGCTTATTGAGGAAATAGACACAAGCACAAGGATTACCCCAGGAACTGTGTACGCTAGAAACCTCTCAGCGGTAGCACTACACAATGGAAACTGTTTGACTCAGGTCACAGCAAAAGAGCTTTCCAGCAAGTTGGAAGAAGATATAAAAGGGAGAAATGACATCACGAGGGGACCTCACGCTCCCCACAACAACACACCTAAAAGTACCGGAGGAAAAGGACTGAACTGGGGAGGGGAGGGGAGGGCAGTGCTGGTCCCAGGCTAAAGGGATTTCTACCCTGTGTATGGAAACTTGGTGGACTGCTTGTAAGATCAGTCAGGATGAGAGTCTATGATTCAGCCTATCTAATATTGTAGGCTTAGTTTGCGTTTTATTTCCTAATGTAATCTACTTTGATCTGTTTACTATCACTTATAATCACTTAAAAGCTATCCTTCTGTAGTTAATAAACCGATTTCATATTTTACCTAAAACACTGTGTTGTTTGAAGTGCAAAGGGGATAAATCTCATCTCATGAGCAAGAGTTGGTGCACATCCACTTTCCTTTGTAGCGGACTTTTCCTATGTGGTGGACTGGGTAATAAATTCATACTGGTCAGGTTTTGACCATGGCAGGGTGGTACAGCTCTGGGGTCTTAGGCTGGGGAGCTGGGAGTATTTTGGCTGTAGCTTCTCTATTCTGGGTTCATGAGTGGCTGGCCAGAACATTCATGAGCACAGCTGGGTGTGGTCCCTGCCTGTGGATGTTGGTGTGAGTGTAAGCTTGGAGGGCTTTGCAGCTTGTCACATCATCACAGTGCAAGAGGGAACCAGAGTGAGACAGAGGACTCAGCTGTACCTCAGTTCCAGGTGGCACCCGCGGGGGGGAGGGGGACCTGTCACATGCAGTTCATGAAAATCCATTTTACTAGCAACAAATCAAGCATGCAAGATACTGTGCCTATATTTACAAGTACCAATAATAATACATACCTCCAAAAAGCTGTGCAGTGCTTTACATAGCACTTTTCAGACGTAGATCTCAAAACACTTTACTAAAGAGGGCAGTATCATTATCCCCATTTTGCAGAGGGGGAAACTGAAGCCCAGAGAGGTGAAGTGACTTATCCATGACCACTCAGGAGGTCAGTGGAAGAGCTAGGAACACCCGGTTCTTCTGAGTCCCCCTGGAAGTGGTGTAAAAATGGGGGCAATGTGTAAAACAGTTAATATTTGTAGACAATATGACTGTAGTGCCGAACATTTTACAAAGAGTGAATCTGATCTAGTTCTAAAAAGCTGAATGGGAATTAATATTGCAGTTCATGTATCCGCCAAGCATATTCCTGGAAAAGAAAATGCTGTCAAGGGATTTCAACATCTGTGAGGAGATATCATTAGAGAACACGCAGTGTTCATATTTGCTTAGGATGACTCAATTATTTTTAAGTAGAAGCCAAATGGGGCTGTACACAGATGCACTCTTCTCCTACATCTGCCTCACATGATCTCCACACCACACCAGGTCTTTGCCTCACATCTCTGCTATTCCTAAAGTTTGGTCTAAACTGAGAAAATAAGTCATGTCTGAAAATGTCTAAACAAATATGTTTTAACTAATGTGATTATAACGGTGGTTCTCAACTGTGGTCCACCGCTTCTTCAGGGAAAACCTCTGGCGCGCCGGGCCAGTTTATTGACCTGCTGCGTCCGCAGGTTCGGCCAGTCGCAGCTCCCACTGACCACGGTTCGCTGCTCCAGGCCAATGGGAGCTGCGGGACATGGCGTGGGCCAGGGGATGTGCTGTCCGCTGTGTCCCGCAGCCCCTATTGGCCTGAAGCGGCGAACTGCAGCCAGTGGGAGCCGCGACCTGCCGAACCTGCGGACGCAGCAGGTCAACAAACTGGCCCGGAGTGCCAGGGGCTTTCCCTGAAGAAGTGGTGGACCACAGTTGAGAACCACCGAATTATAAACATGACTTGGGTCCATATCCTCAATGGTATTTAGGTGCTTAACTTCCATTGATTTCAATGAGAGAGAGATGCATAAACCCCTTTGAGATTCTGAGCCTTGGCATCTAGTGTAGACAGAGCAGGTCATGTTTAAAAGCCTGTTAGCTGGTCATGATCAACCCTAGACTCCTGCATAGGGAAGAGTTAACATGTTTTCAAACATGACTTATCTACCCAGTCTAGACTAGTCTCATGCTTCTGCATGAGTTTTGCCTCAGTAAGGAGGGGGTTAAAAGTCAACAAGATGGTCATGATTTGTCCCAGGGCTAATAAATGGCAGCTTTAAAAAACCTAGACTCTGGTGGAAGCACACTAAGATCCTCTGTGGGGGCATGAGATTGTGGGTCCCAAGCCAATTGGTGTCAGGCTAGCAGAGGTGGGAGTCCTGTGCAGACAGGGGAGTAGAGAAGGGGAGAAAGTACAAAGATCAGAGACTTTTGGGTTCTGTGAAGGGTTTGGAGAGTCCTTCAGGAAGGAGTGGGATATTAAACCCTGATCCTGCAAGCACATATGTACATACTGAATTTTATTTACAAGAATAGTTTCATTAGTGCCAAAGGGCTTACACACATATGTAATGTTAAGCATGTGCTTACGTACCTGCAAAATGGTGGCCTTTATTTGTGTGTATGTTTTTAAAAGGAGTTGGGTCATGTGTAGTTGGGTCATTTGTGCTCTCGGTTACACCCAGGCAGCCCGTTGACATCAACAAGCGATAGGCGAGAACAGCAATTGTAAGTATTGGCTGACGAGATCTAACTAAAAAGAGAGACTGTTAACAGATGAAAAGTCAGGAGTGCTAATAATTCAACATCTGGGAACCATTAGCTTAGCCTCTTTGGCCCAGATTCACAAAGGTATTTAGGCACTTAACTCCCACTGATTTCAATGAAAGTTAGGAGTCTAAATACCTTTGAGGAGCTGGGCTTTTTGAAGTCAGTGAGGGCTGGGGAAGGAAGTGAAGCACTCTGCAGGGCAGAACCCAGAACGAGAAAAGGGAGGAGGAGAAGTTTTGGTCATCTCATGTCATAGTTTAAAAAACTGGCTATTAAAACAGGGCTACCTCCAAAGCTGAAGGAACAGCATTAATTTGATAATAAATAATATTTGTGGCTGAGAAATGGGTGAAGAGTGTTGAGCTGTTAGAGGAGAAAGAGGAACACTATTTTTATTAATAAAATGGTATTATTGCACTTTTGTAATAGAATTTTTTTCAGTAATAATATGGGAACTATGCAGAGACTGAATGACTTGTCATTTGGCCTCATTAGCTATCCTCTTGAGTGACCAAACAATTGCCTTGTAAAATGGAAAATTTCTCCTATTCTCCTGAAAATAAATGTTAATTATTTGGCCATAATGCAGAGGGGGTGGCCTGTCTCTATTATTTTTTTTGCTCCATTCATCACAAACCTTCTTGTTTTTGTTAACTAGAAATCCCGATCTTCCCATTTTGAGGTTAGTTACACAACCACAACCCTTCTGAGGCTTCAGTGTAATAGAGTCTTGCTTAATATCCTCGTTTTCTACTCTCCTGTTCAGAATTCCTGTCCTTTGGCATTCAAATTTCTGTTTTCTATATTTTTAGACATAAACCAGATTAAACAACAATGCAAATAAACACTGAGTCCAAAAGTCTGCATTCATACTATCTTATGGAATTTATTGTAATTAGCATGGCTGTATTAAATTTGTAGGGGAACACCCACGGGGAAAGTTAGCTTCAGTGATTCATTTAAATGCTCAAACAAATCATTCTGTATTGCATTTTACAGTTAAATAATGTGAATAATGATGCATGGCAATGGAACCTTTCCCTTTTAAGGAACATCATTGATATAACCATGATTTTAGTCTCCTCATACTCAGAACAAGTAGGATTAACATTAGGTAACAATCAAGCAAAATGATTAGGATTTGAGCTACTGTTTAATTCAAGAGAGTCCAAATATATTTTTAGACTTAGCAGAATTATATTTTTATGTTTTTATAATTTCGATTAATAATATTGATGTTTATTTTTAAGCATTTATTTTATTTATTTAAATTTTCACAATTGTGCAAAATTATGGGTGTTAAGCATGTTTTTTTCAATTTTTATCAATTTAATTTTCCACAGTTGTGGGAGAAACTATAGGTTTAAGATGTTGGGGGAGGGGTTGGGTTTATTGTTGTTTTTCCACATTTTCTTTTTTATTTATACAAAACATTGTTATGCAAAACATTGTGGACAGTTTTGCCATTTGACTCATGTTCATCTCCGTGAGTTTGACTTTAATCAGTTTACATTTATTTCAGTGTGGTAACTGAACAGCCTTGGCACATTTTGTCAGAGCTGAGGCTTCATCCTGGGGCCCCACCCAAATGTATCCCCCCCCGCACCCTTCGGCAGGAAGGTGCACCAGTTGCTTGCCTGACTGCTGCCCCCCACCTCAGAGCTGAACTGCATTTCAGTGGTGGGTGAAGTGTATATGGAATATAAGGCCAAATCTTGCAGTCTTTACTCCCTCAAAACCCAGTGAAGTTAATGAATGTTTTGCCTGACTACAAGATTTCAGTCAACTAGTTTGTAAGGAACTCTATAAAGAGCTATTACCAGTAAAATAACATGTACTGTAAATAGTGCATGTGCCTGTCTGTGGGAGCCAGAGGGGCTTCTAGAGTGTCACTCATCCCATCAGGGAGGCACTGAGCTAGGAACCCAAACTTAGGTCTCCCCATGGGACTGCGTCTGAACCAGCAAGTCCCAGCCCTTTCTAAGATGCAGCTTCTTTTCATTTTGTACTCCATGTCATTTCATGTACCTTTTTTAATAAGTCCTGTTGCACTTATAGAGGACTTCATTGTGGTTGTGTTATTGGTGGAGTTAAAGAAGCACATAGTACAGTTAATTCATTATTCTCCCCAGGCTACATGAAATGATTACAATGAGATCCTGGTTGCTGTTGCTACTTCTGTTTGTGAGCTTGTGTTCACCTGCACCTAGACTTTCGGTAGGTATCACTTGACTATAGTTTGTATCATCCGTGTTAGCTGATTACTATTCATTGTTTCCAGGAGCATCCACAGTGTGCTAGGTACAGCAAAACACAAAAAAAGACATGGCCCCTCTCCTAAATAACGCACTCTTTAAAAAGATAGATCAGACAGAGGGATGTAGGGGTGGAGGAGGAGGTATTACAGCATGCAGGTAAAACAGTCAGGTGAGAATTGGCTGCATCTGGATAATAGAGTGTTTACATAATATAGGGGGTTGGGTTTCATTGTGGTTGGTTGGTGTGTATGGGGACATTATATTGTAAGATTTACAGACTCTGCCCACAACTGTTCCACAAATCAGTCAGTTAGTTTCTTGTAGGCATCACTAGTGGAAGGTGGTCTTCAGGATGTATTTGAAAGCAGAGAGAGGAATAGTTTTGTGGATGCGATATGCAAATAGCTCTTTTGGGGCCCGGTCATGAGAGGTTCAAAGCACCTGCAACTCCCATTTAGTGATGTATTTGTAGCGTTTTTCTCAGAGTGCCAAGCGTTCAAATTCCATAAAAGTAACTGGAGAGGAAGGATGGCCATAGGATTCCAGAATAGCATTGTCAGATCTGCATTCTCTTCGTGCCTGTGCCGTGCCTGTACTCTCCGTGTGACCCCAGGCAAATCACTTCACCTCTTTGTGGCTCAATTTCACTGAGTGCAAAATTGGGATAACAATACCCCCCCTACCTCACAGATCCAGGGGGCCAGTGAAGCTAACTCTTTGGAAACTGCTTTGAGATGGAAGGTGCTTTGAATGGGAAGCATTATCTGATACCAGAGCATTTCCACTAACAAAGTGCTCAGTCCTATGAGTTGCCACAACTCCCTTTGACTTTGATTTTTCCACAATAAAGACGAATGCATGTTATTTATATAGAATGTACTTTCTCACCTAGTTTGTTATGATACAAATGTTTGGCCATTAATATTTTACATGTGTTTTCTTAGAGGAGCCTTTCTTGAGCTAACTTTCCATAACATTTAAGGTCAGATTCAGAATCCCTTACTCAGGCAGAATGGTATTGCATTACATGGCTAGCCTCAATGACCCTGCATCTGGAGAAAAGGACTATTCAACCTGACTAACGCTATCAGAACTGATCCTGGAAGGTGCTATGAATCATAGCTCCAGAAAAACGTCAGGCCTAGTCCTGCATGCCCTTACTCGCTTGAGTAGTTTTTACACACATAGGGAAAACAAATGCATTTAAAATAATAACTGTCAAAATTGCCATTTTTATGATAATAAGAGAGAAAAAGCTAAATAAGTAACACATTGTGTCTCTATCATGCTGCCTTTTCATGCGTACTCTATTGGCTCTAACTCATCCTTAAATCCCCGTTTTGGAACTGAGGCCTGTTGGAATAGGCACAAGTAACCACAGCTTGATTTCATAAACTAAGTTGACTTGGTATTACTGAGGATAGTGTGAAAATAGCCTTATGAAGAGTAAACAACAGCTCTGTGGTCAGGAAAGAAACAGAGAAAACCAACTGGAACAAACTGATTACTTTGGTTTTTTCCCCCACTGGGTGTAAAAAGGCAGGAGGGGGAGAGCACAGCTACGGGTAGCCAAGGCAGTCTCTGGGTAAGTGTAAGGGGCAAGTTAAGTTCCTACAGATGACAATAAGGAGTGACTGTATTGTGGAAATAACCCAAGGGCTTTCCTTCCAAATGTGGTATAGGGGCCTTAAGTACTCACAACCTGCTTTCAATAAACCACAGAAAGGCTGGCCTACACTAGCACTAAACACATGACCCCCACCTGTATTACATACTTAGGACTGGCATAAACAGTTAGCTGGCAAATTAAAAACTGCTCATGTCCTTTGTCTTCCTAGACTGTTCACTGTTTGGGCCAGGCCCTTTGCCTGCTTCTGTTTTTGAATGGCACCTCGCCCCTGGTGAGTGCAACTGCAATGTGAATAAGAAGGGCAACAAGAAAGCACCTGAGCGTAGCGGGCCTCTACGTTTGACCTTTGTGTACAGTAAATTTTCCTTGCAAAATAGTAAACGTCACCTCACAGATGGTCCCGGAACAACTTGCTGTCTCGTACTCAAGGCAACATCAACAGGGGGAGCATATTACTCAGTCGGCCAGCCCGTAGTCCAAATTCACATGCCTGGAATGCTCTGAAAGGACAGTTGGCCAGCAACTGTCGGTTCTTCCCTCTTGAACAGCCACTGGCTTCTCCAGTGGCAGGAGTGAGAATTTACATAGGAAACAGGAATTGCCAGACTGGATCAGACTCAAGGTCCATCTGTTTCAGGACCCTGTCTCAGACAGTGACCAGTGGCAGATGCTTCAGAGGAAAGTGTAAGAACCCCACAGCAGGCAGATGTGGGGTGATCTGCCTGCCCACGCACACACATTAGGTCTCATCCTGATCTCAAATTGTTAGAGATTGGCTTAGGCCCTGAAGCGTGAGGTTTAATATCCCTTCCATAATGTTGTTAGCCCTAACACTAAATAGTCTTAACATCTATATCAATGTCCAGTCCCTTTTTGAATCTTGTTAAATTCTTGGGCTCAATGATTTCCTGTTGCAGTGAGTTCTGTAGTCTAATTACAGGAGAAAAAGAATTTCCTTTTATCAGTTTTGAATTGGTCATCTTTTAATTTCATTGAAGGTCCCCTTGTTCTTGTGTTGTGGGGACAAAGAGAGCAGAAGCTCCTGATTTACCTTCTCTAGACCATTCATTTTTTTCATAAACTTTTGTGATATCTAGAAGGCACATCAGGAACTTAGAGGATATTAATGTCACTGGAAGCTTAAACCCTATGTCTGTGCACCCAGTGGGTAGGATAAACTTCCCCACTCTGCCTCAGCCCTGACTTGGAGCAACCGTTTTTGGTAGTGGTAGGAAGGTAGTTCTGTCATCAACAACATCAATAGGTTTCTGTGTTGGTTTCTCTGACGTGAGTCTGGGTCAAGTTTTTAGCCCACCTAAAGCAATGTATAGTTTCAGATGAAATCTAAAGGCTTGGCATAGCTTTGAAACAAAACTAGACTCAGCTTCACTTGGAATTTTTAGAGTAATTCAAGCCCACTACTCCACACGAACTTCAGGCTATGCAAATCCATGTAATAAGATTCTGTTGCCACTTTAGTTGGCTAAGACTTTTTCTTAAGGAATATAGCAATATGAGCCAGTAGCGTAGGCAGGTCCGGAGCACAGGGGGAGCGGCGCTATAAAAAGGCGCCTCCCTTTAAAGCGCCTCATAGCGCTGGCAGCGGGGCTCGGGTGGCGCTTTAAAAAGCCCGCGGCTCCTGCAGCCGCAAGGAGCCGCAGGCTTTTTAAAGCGCTGCCCGAGCCCCGCTGCCGGAGCCAGGCTCTACTGATGCGAGCTTCTGGTTTGATTCTCACCGAAAATGTTTTTCCTAGTGAGTTTCTGCTTTCGGTGATGCCAGTGTAAATCTGGAGTAACCACTGATTTCTGTGGAACTACTGATTTCAATGGAGTTACTGCAGATTTATACCAGAGTAACACTGAGCGGATTCTGCCCCTTTCACTTTTATAATAAGAGGTCTGAGAATTCTGCATCCTTACAGGACCTCTGGAGCTGCAATGTAAGACCCAGATTTTACCACTCAGTACCTTACTCTGCAAATAAGTCCACTGATTTCATTAAAAGATAGCAGAGTTGAGCACCAGTCGTCCAAGGTCACTTTCTGATGGGCCAGTTAGTTAATGCTGCACTGCTGGAATCTCTTTGCCAAAATCAGCATAAAAAACGCTTCCCCATTGGGCTCAATTAATCTGCCATGTAGGCTGTGCTGTAATGATTTAGAGACAAAAAATAATAGCCCTCTTTACCCAGTTAGATGTTTTAAATTTGAATCCCCTTGCCTCCTCAAGATAGATTTTTGTGTTTGGATCATTAAGGGCTACGGATTTTCTCTCTGTTGTTAACACTTTAATTACATCATACTTCTTTTCCCCCCTTAGGATAAGGACATCTGCCTGTTAGACAACACTAAATTACAACAGAGGCTAAAACTGCTCCAAGACTTACTTCAGTTGTGTGAATTACAGCTGAAGGACATCTTGGGGAACAACTATCATGGACTAAAGAGCAAGGTCTTCTCAGCCAGGAGGAGCATACAGCCTGAAATACTTTTACCCACAACTAGTGGAAACTTGATAGTTTACGATCAAGGTAGGATGTTGCAGAATAATATAATAGACCCTGTCATTTCAGCATATCGAAATATTTATTTCTGCAACATTCCATTTATAAACAGATAGGCATATTTATATCTTATCCACTTCCCTTAACAAAATCAACACAGGAAGTTTATATCTTTAAAAATGCTTAATCTAGAATATGTACTATGTATTATATGCATAGGAGGGTTAAGGGTAGATCCATGGCCCAAGGCCACTGATCTCGGGCAAGTCACTTTATTTCCCTGCACCTCTCTTCCTCACCTCCACTTAGCTCTTTGGAGCAAGGACTATCTTTCACTATGTTTTTGTACAGCACTTGGCACAATGATGCATGGGCACAGTTTCTGTTGTGCAACAGATCAATACTGCAGAAGCACTCTATGACATAATTATATTGCTTTGCAATTGTCACAACATCAAACCTTTTCGCCCTAGACTTAAAATTTTCAAAACTAGGGGGCCTTAAATTAGAGTCTGAAATCCCGATTTCAACTCTTAAATCAGTGGTCTGATTTCAGGGACTTCAGTGGGAGCTGAGGATTTCACAGCACAGAACAGGGGAAGAAGCTAAATGAATATTGTCTTAGGTTGAGATGATGGTGGTAAACTCTTCTGAGTCCTTTCTGCACTACAGTTTCTACTGCTGTTACCATTGGTTGGGCTGCAAAAGATGAGTCCCAAATTTGCTGATCTAGATGCATCCTGGCTGGCCAAACTGTGTTACAGTTTTGCTAGAACCATATTTAAACATTGTTTTACAAATTAAACCCCAGCCCAGCCAGGGTGGGACCATACAGAAGAGCCAGAAATCATTGTCCTAAGACAAATGTCTATGGATGTTTTCTCTTGACTACGGTCAGCTATTTGCTCTTCCATGACCACTGTTTTATGAAGCAATACTGTTCTGCTCAGATTGCTCTGCAGTGTTTAACAGCAGAAAAATCGAAAATGGATACTACCGGATCAGGCCCAGAGCAGACCGAGAACCTTTCCTGGTGTACTGTGACATGTCTGATGGAGGGGGATGGACTGTCATACAGCGACGCAGTAATGGCAAAGAGAATTTTGATAGGTATGTGCTGTGGTTAATATTTCAGTGGGATTTAAATTATTCTTTTAAGGATTGCTGTGATTTTTAAATTCCGTCCAACCTCTGATGGCACCTTACTATCAAAGGCTGCTATTTTAGGCTCCAATCCTACAAATGTGCACTCATGTGTTTAGTCATTAGTAGAGATGAGGGAACAATGAGTTTTTCTGTTCAGGGACTGAACCGAAAAATCTGGAAAAAAAAAAATTCTGGTTCGATTCAAACCAAAAAAAAAATTTCAAAATTTTTTATCCAGTTGAAGAACACAAAAAATATTATTTTGAATTGACTGAAACATTTCAACTCAACTCAGAATTATTGTTTTCCAATTTTTTAATTTGTTTTGAGTGGATCGAAACATTGGGACTGTCTCCACATGAATTTTTTTCCTAGTTTTTGTTTTGATTCAGCTGTTTCAGGTGCACTTCACCCTTTTTATTGTATTAGATTTTGTTTTTGAAATTAGCCAAATTTGAAATCAAAATGCTGTTTGGACTCTAATAGTTGAAACAGAACATTTCAACTCATTCAAAAAAAGTGTTTTCAACCAAATCTATTTGTCGAATTCAACCCAAATTCAACTAATAGTTTCAGGGACCAAAAATTGCACTTTTCAATGGAAAAACAATTTGTTGAAAAAAATTTGCTCAGTTTTAGTCCTTATTGATTAGAACTATTTGCACAAATAAGGACAACTCATGGGAGTAAGGGCTGGCAGGATCGGGCCCTTTTAAATTATTTAGAATGAAGTTAGAATGAACTTGTGACACTTTTTCATTGGTTGGTCTTTGTCTGTTTAAGTCTTTTTGGATATTATAATAGGAGACATTTCATTATGTGGTAATGATTTTGATTGTGCCATCTGCTATCAACCGATTAAACAATATATCCTCTCTCATATCAATAAAACTATTAAGGCACAGTGTACTATTTACTCCCTCTTCCAGACTGTTAATGAAGATGCTAAATAAGACTGGTCCAGATTGTCTTTGCTGAAAGCCACAGGAAGGTGGCTTTTGCATGGAGATTTCTACACAAAAAGCCTCCTCCTGCCACTTTCAACCTGGCAATCCGGTCCATTGACTGGTATTTTGATCAGTCTTATTTAACATCCGCATTCATGATGTGGAAGAGGAAATAAATAGTAGAGTTAGAGGGATAACTGAGTTTTTGGTTCAGTGCTTGAACCAAAATATCTGAAAACATTTTCATTCCGGGCTGACCCAAATTAAAATTTTTGTTTTTTCTTGACAAAATGAAAAACTAATTTTTTGTGGGGAGGAGAGAAGGGTATGACTGAATGGTTATTTTGTCCTAAAACTAAATATTTTGTTTAGGTTTAGGATTTTTTTTAACCATCCCCTTTTTAAGGTAAATCTAGTTAAATTTCAATTAAATGTCATTTCAAAATGAAGTCAGAATGGTTCATATTAATAATGTAGAAATGAAATGTTAACTTTTTCAGAATTTTTTACCTCCATTTTTATTCTGCCGAAACTATTCACCAAATTCGACCCCAAACTGCATTTTTCAGAAAATAAATTATTGTCTGAAAAAAAATTGCCCAACTCTACTAAAGAGTATGTTAATGAAATCTGAAAGGAATACTACATTGGAAGGATCTTTGACGATGAATGGGGAAATAGAAATAACACAGAGGAGTCTAGAAAGAAAAAAACTAGGGGCAGAATGTAACAGAAGGAGATTCATTTTGGAAACATGCAACCTATGTAATCTGATGAAAAATAATTCAAAACACATATATGTGAAGGGAGGGACAGGACAGGCAAGCAATGATGCTGCAAGACAAACAGGAGTGACAGTGGTCAGCAAATTACACATGGGTTTGAAATGGGATATGGATACAGAACAGGCCAATATATTCCACCCATATCCACACCAAAGCAGAGACTTTTTCACTTTGGGGGAGGGGGGTAAAATGAGGCCCAGACAGGGCCACCTCTCCCACAGCCAGTTCCCCCTCCAGACCAAGAACTGTGCAGGGAGACACTCCCACATATCCACACGCTTGGGGTACTAGAATCCAGGCAGTGCTTCCCCAATCCCCTCCTCCTTGTCAAGTGGCCAGAGACTCCCTCTGGTGGGACCAGAAACCGCCAAAACTGGGACCTTTGAACACTCCATTCAAAACTGTTGAATGTACTCCAACTTTCCCTGCCCTGTGCAGATTGGCTGTTGGCTCTAACATTCCCTCTTCCCCCTCAGTCTCCTCACTGCCTCTCTTACCCTCTTCTCCCCTGCCCTGTCCCCCTGACTCCCCCATCCCTTTTCTTTCCACTTAGTTGATACACTCCTAACTCAGCCCATTTACCCCCTCCCCCCAAAGTGGGATTAACATGCCATTTGCCACCATCACACTGATCACCCCACTTGTGTGTTCTACCTCTTCCCCTACCATGTGTCTGTCTTGTCTATTTAGATTATAAACTCTTCAGGGCAGGGCCTGTCTACTACTTTCTCTTTGTATGGTGCCTAGCACAATGGGGACCTAATTTTGATTGGCCCTGAGGCACTGCCATAATAAATGTGATTAATAATAACAACTTGAGACATTATCACTACCTTTTGTTTGCAGCTTTTTAGCCAGTTTTCAGTTCATTATTATATTGCATAGTAGCCCTGAGTTTGCAGGGTGCTTAAGAGTGCAAGGCAGAATTCTTGCAACTTGCAAGGAGACAATCTGAATTAAGATTTTGCGAGGTTCAGTGTCAGCTGCTTTACTAAAAGATAAATCTAAGACATCTACTGCATTCCATTTGTCCAATAACTTTTGACTTGATTCTGCAAGCACTGCACTTGGCAGTGTTAGCAAGGTTGAACCCACTGCGAGCGAGTGAGAGAAAGTAATACGCAAAGCAGTCAACATTGTTTAGTATTTATTTGTAATGAGCTGCTATAAATCTGTCTGGTCTCTTATGCTTTGAATAGGATACATAAGAAACATGTTTCTATAGATAAAGCCAAAGATTCATTTGTCAAGAGATTTCACAATAATAGGGCGATTGAGAATGTCAGATACACACTCCCTAATTTCAGTATTCTACATAGAGGGCTGAAATTGATAGTTGTATCTCGCTTCAGGAAATGGGCTGATTACAAACAAGGATTTGGACGGTTCCAGGGCAAAAATGATGAATACTGGCTGGGCAATGAGCACATTTATGATCTGCTGGTTAGAGGTAAGGGTATTATTCTATCTGCATAACTTCTTACTAGTTGCATTGTATGGTTCACTGTGATGTAATAATCTAACAAGATACTGCATTATAATCCAGAGAAAAACTCACTAAAAATTGAACTGATGGACTGGCATGGAGAAAGACGATATGCAATCTATGAAAACTTCCAGATCAAGAATGAGCAGGTAAGAAATGAAGACAGTAGTGATTTGTTTGTTATTGCAAAGAGAGGGTTCTGTTTGACTTTTAGTACTTCTGCTTGAGTCCTGCTGAGATCTCAATAACAAAGTTCTGCAAAACTCATCCATTTTGTTCACAGGGGTCCATATCAACAAGAGACAGGACCAAGCCACAAAGAGCCTAAATGTGAACTTTTGAAAAGTTCAGTTGTAGTTAGACTCAGTATTTTGGTTTGGCCCATTATAGAGAGAAGGGACAGCAGAGAAGCTTGATAGCAGATCAGAAGCTGAAATTTTCCAAAGCTTGGAGGTATTCAGATGTGGGGCATTGATTCATCTCAGCTGTGCATCTTTCTTTAAGGTTAATTTCATATAGGTTTGTACCCTGTGAGTTTTGTTTGGGCTTCAGATTTGAATAATTGCGAAACTCAATGCAAAATTCAACCAAAACTGCCAAGTTTTGTCTGGTTTGGGGTCAGAATATGAAAACATAACATTTCACATGAAATAGGCAAAGTTCACTCCAAATTTGGTTCAATTTTGTTGGAGTTTGATATAGGTTTGCTTGTAACTTGGCCCAAGTTCACCAAAATTTTTGCCAACCTCACTAGACCGTCTGGAGAACCTGTCCACATTTCAAGTTTTGTTATGAAAGTTTTGGACAACTCCATTTCAATCAGTGGTAAAAGCAAATGTTATGAAAGAAAAAACCTACAGTTATTACACATCTATTATCAGTCTCGTTCCGGATCTACTGTGTTCATCACTGTAGTATCTGAGCACTTTCCAGTGGTGCATTAAGCGACGTGGCCACACATATATCCTGGGTTGTTTGTTCTCCCGTCCTCTCCCCAGAGGGAGAAGCATGTTCAGTGGAATGATTTGGTTTGGTAGGATGTGGTTGTTGGGTATTTTGGGGTTCTATTTATTTTTTTACATAAATATACCTGGTTTTGTGTGTTTGTGTTAGAGAAGGCAAAATCAAAGAGATGTGCCTGGTAGTTGGAGTGAGGTTTGTAAGGTGGTGAGGTTTGTGATGCTCCATAGGTCCTGGGGGAGTTCCTTCCACAGTTTTGGACTGGCCCCTGGAGAAGGCTCTGTCTCCCACACAGACAAGCTTTACTCTTATTATTGAGAGTTCTGTTGTGCCAAAGGAGCATAGTTGCAGACCACAGTTTTTGTCCTGGAGCATTATATGATCTTTTAGGTATACTGGGCCCACACTTTGGAGCACTTTGAACATAAGGATCAAGACCTTGAACTTAATTTGAACTGTTAGAAGCCAGGGTAGAGAATGGAGGACAGGTTTTCTATGATCTCAGTAGTTGGTGTGCCGAGGAGAGGAACAGCAGTGTTCTGAATTAATTGAAGTTTCCAAGTGCTGAAGGCTTCATGAACAGGTATATTGCATTGCTGTAATCCAGCCAAGAGGTGGTGAAGGTATGAAAACTGAGGCCAGGTCTTTATCTGCCAGGATGGGATGGAGTTTCTACCCAAGTGGAGATGGTATAAAGCATTATTAATGGATTTTGCTAGACTCCTATACTATAGACTGGATTGACCAGTTGTGGGTATGCATCTTCGACCAGTGGGGATTGCATCATGGCTCAAAACTCTTCAGAATGCGTTATTCTGCCCACCAGCATCACCTCTGTCCTGCATGGGTTCAGCTTCAGCCAACTCTTTTTCATCCAAGCGCTGATTTCATCCAAGCACTGGAGCATCTTGGTGGTGTGGTCATATGTGGTGAAGGATAGGTAGAGCTGGGTGTCATATGCATATTGCTGGCACTTGAGACCATTTTGTATGACTGCATATAGATGTTGAATAGGACTGGAGGGAGAACTGAACCCTGTGGGATTCTATAAGTGAGTGGTCTAGTGACGGAGGTGAGGTAAAATGTTGAGCATACTATCAGCATAACACAAATCAATAAAGTGCAGTTTCCCATCACTACTCATTGGTTTGTCCTCTCAGGAAAGACTCAAACCATTTTAGCACATTACCCTGGACCCTGGCCATCTCTCACAGGCAGGTCAGCAGAATCTCATGTGTTGAACGCTGCACAGAGGTCTAGAAGGATGGGAATGGATATGTCTTCTATGCATCGACAGCAGGAGATTATCCATCTGTGCCACTCAGGCGGTTTTGATTCCAGGTCCTGGCCTGAATCCAGATTGTGCTGGGTCTAGAATGTTAGCTTCCATTAGATGAGCTTGTAGTTGGCCTTTTGCTAGCTTAAGAGAATCAGAATGGCCATACTGGATCAGACGAGTGGTCCATCTATCCAGTGGCCAGTGACAGATGCTTCAGAGGGAATGAACAGAACATGGCAATTATTGAGTGCATCAATCCCCTGTCTTCCAGTCCCAGTTTCTGTCAGTCAGTGGTTTAGGGATACTTGGAGCATGGGCTGCACCTCTGACCATCTTGGCTAATAGTCATTGATGGACCTATCCTCCATAAAATTATCTAATTATTTTTTGAGCCCTTCTCTGTGAGCTTGCTCAGGAATGGGAGCTTTGACACCAGGTGTTGGCTACGACTGAAGTATCTGGGGTGAGTTTCTTCAATGTTGGTTAGACTATTGTGTGTTTGAAGGAAGAAGAGAAGATTCTTTCTCTAAATGAGACATTGACTATTTTGTTCAGGAGTGGCACCAATTGTTCATGATTTTCTTTCACAAGCCAGAAGGGGCCTGGGTCAGATCTACAAGTCTTGGGTCAAGACTACTTTAGGGTGTCCATAATTTCTTCAGGAGTGAATGTACTGAACTCTGGGAATGCAGGAGGGCTGTTCGTTGGTGGGTATAGGCAAAGCAGATCTATACTGTTTAAGAAGCCTTCCTGAATGTGCATGATCTTTTCAGAGAAGTAGCATGATAGATTTTTGCCATACTTGGTGCTCTGTTTTGATGCAGGCTATAGGCACTTAGGACTGACTAAGAGGTTTATCACCCTAGATGTCTCCTTGGGGCAGGATTTGGCAGACTCAATGGAGACTGATAGGAAGATTCTCTTGGCCTGTTCTTTTTCTTAGCATATGCGCCACCTGCCTCAGGTGGCACGTGATCAGGATTCATCGCTGAATTTGGTCCGCTGGTTGGATCATTAGCTTCCCTGGACCGGGTACTGATGGGGAGCGCAACATGTCTTAGTATAAGCTTTGAGGAATTTGTTGTTTCATTCTGTCTGAATAAGCCTTTGTTTTCCATCACTGGCACTCAAGTTTCTGCCCCTCTTCAACCACTGCAAGGTATCAGAAAACCAAGGAGATCTGTGTGGGCAATGGGGAGGAAAGGGCTGCATAGGAGCCAGCATAACAGTGGCCAAGGCCAGTGTAGAATGGTAATGATTCACCAGGTCCTGGATGCCTCATGCTGTGGGTGGGGTGCTGTTGTCCTTCAGCAAGCTCTGCAATTTGTTGGCGTCCATGAGTTTTTATGGTCAAATCAGACTCATTGGTCTTTCTTGTTGCTTAGATGCTGGGAGGTTCTCTAGCCACTGCCCTAATGAAGTGATGGGTTGTCCAAAACAGTGGCTAGGTTGTGATGTCCTCTGTCATGACATCTAGGCTGCAAATCAGGTCCAGAGCATGACCGGCTGTGAGGCTGGACCAGAGATGATCTGTGAAAGTCCTACGGAGGCAAGAGAGGAGATGAATTTTTGGACTTTTGCATCTGCAGCCTTTGTCAATGTGTATGTTGAAATCTTCCAAGATGAGAAGTCTGGGGTATTTCACCACCATTGCCCCTGGAGCCACTCTTCTAATGTCTAGGTATTCCTGCCAGGATCAGCCAATTTGTATCATGTAGGTGTTGAAAGAGAATAATACTTGTAGCCTTTAGTAGCAGGAGAGCAACTTGGCAGTATATTTGGTAGATTAGATGGGGTTTTGGCCAAGGGCAAATATCAAAAAGCATAAGGCCAAAATCATATTTGACTTCAGTGGAGTTATACCAGGGATTAATTTGGCCCACAGCGTATTGCAGAAAACAATTATGAGCTTTCAAAAAGAAATAAAAGGCTGCCGCTAACAGAGAAATGTTGACATTTAACCCTTGCAGGACAATTACAGGTTATGGGTTGGCACCTATTCTGGTGATGCTGGTGATGCTCTGTCTGGCGGGAGTAACTTTGAAGAGCAGTGGTCAGCATCACTGAGTGGGATGCCGTTCTCCACATCAGACAAGGATCACGATAGATTCCTAGCAGGCAACTGTGCACAAGAGAACAAGTGTGGCTGGTGGTTTAACAGGTATGGGAAGAAGTTGACTGTATCCAATACGCAAAGAGTGATGCACCTGGGACTAAGGCGGTGGGTGGGTGTGCAGCAACAGTCTGTTTTTTCATTACCATTCAAGGCAGAGAAGTTTAAATAGCTTTCACGATGACTTCCAGAATAAAATTATAAGAGAAGTGTCCTGTGTACCAAGGGCCTGAAGGAAACACTTGCTAGCCACAAAGAGGCTCACCTGGCAGTTAGAATGTAGTTAAGGGCATTTCTCTAGTTTGAGGTGATTAATTTTTGAGCTTTCTATCACAGTTGGCCATAATTATATTTTGTTTATGTTATATTTCATTGGTGGGTATTACCAGTATGTTAGCAATTACTGGGTCTGGTCTCACAGGCCCTCTGTGCAGGGAACGCACACTGAAGTCAATAGCTCTGCATGTTGACAGTTTTCAAGACTAAGCCTTTTGTTTCATATTAAGCCCTTATAAGCCAGGTCCTCATCAGGTGTAAACTGGCATAGACCCATTGAATTCAAATGTATATCGATAAAAATATGTTGTATTTTGCTGTAATGATGCAATGCCTTCTCACTTTAAACGGAGTCTCCTTTCTTTCTCCCCTTTCGTCCCTACAAGATGCCACGCAGCGAATCTCAATGGGCAATATTATAAAACGGGAAACTACACCGGACGCCATGACAATGGAGTGGTTTGGTCAACCTGGCGTGGGTTGTGGTACTCCCTGAAATACACAGCCATGAAAATCAGGCTTCCATCTTTTGTCGACGTAGGGAGTGGAAATGGTGAAAGCAGCTAGGACAGCTAGAATCCGCATAATTGGAGACAGAGTAAAGGATAGAAAGGATTTTAGAAATCAAGGGCCAAACCCTCAGCTGGTGTAAATCAGCACAGCTGGACTGTAGTAATTGGAGTGATCAGTTTATATTAGTTGAGGATCCATCCCCAGGGTTCTAGAATACGCCTATCATGCGTTCTAATGGAGGATGTAAGGGTCTCTCACTCTTGTTAAAACCATTGGAAACACCACAAGTTTGTTTTCCAACGATCTTTATTGGAGATGAGAGTACTCAGCATTTCACAGGAAACTCTGCACCTTGCAGAATCAAGCCCTTACTCCTCTTAGCCATTTGTACCTAGTAATGGCCAAATTCTTCTGACCTTGATTTCAATGGTCAGTGAATGTGGTAAGCAATATAAGAACACAGAAACAGAACAAACAGGGGGATAAGGATTTGGCCCTTAAATTTGTCAGCTAGATCTAGGCCCCAGATTTAATTTTGTTTTGAAGTGGATTTTGTAAAGCCTAATATGAATGCAAATATTCTGGGGAATTTTTTATTTCAGTTGCTATTTGTTTATTTATATGTTCTTGTCAGTGTTCTGTACCAGACAACTTTGTGCTAGTGAATGAGAACTAGGAAGTTCTCTTCTAGTTCACTGTTCACTTCCACTTCATTATATTAGCCAAGTGAAATGAGAAAAGTGTACAGCACAAATTAATGAGAATAGAATAACAAGAAGAAATATAATGCCAACAGTTAATTCTCTTCCGATAATTTAAGTTGTTAGTAACAAAAGCTTTGGGCTTGACAGAGATCCTTTAACCTCCATGCTGTAAAATGAGCCTACACTTTGTGTATTATAAATATGCTCTTTTAAATTAGTCGTTCTTTTCAATTTATGTTACTTTTCCTTTAGATAAATACACATTGTAATTTGTATTATATATTCGTACACATGTGAATTAAAAATCATTTGAATGGAAATTTACATTGTTTCTGTTCTTAAACAATACTGGGAGATGGACAAAGATTTGGATGGAAAGTCAGAAATGGTTGCGAGAGATGATGCTCCAAGACATTTCACTCACACTTTTATCACTGGTTCTAGTAAATCTTAATTTTCTTGAATCAAGCCACATTGGGAAAGCTGGATGTTCAGTGTGAAATTTTATATGCTCTGCTTCCTGATAGCTCATCTGCCCAGAGACACAAGGATCAAATCCTGCTCTCCATTACACCTCTTTTGAGTGTAGACAACACATCCATTAAAATGCTGACTGATGTCCACTTTTGTTCCCACTGTGCTAGTGCACCAGTGAGAGACAGTCTCAGGGGCTGCAGCCTAGGAAGAATGCATGTGTAAGGGGAGTGTTATCCCCTTACTAACATTCAGAGCTCCCAGTACCAGAAGGGGAAGGGTCGATGGGACTGACAGTCCCCAGGGGCAATGGGGAGAGGCCAATGCTCCAGGTCAGCTCTGATTGACAGGGCGGGCAGGCGAATCAGGGAGTCAGGAGGTCAGGGTGAATCCCGTCCTCCGTGTGAGCTGAAGTTGCCTGAGTCAGAGTGAGTGGGGCCGAGCTGAGGAGAGGACAGAAGCCAGAGGCCAGAGCTGAGCTGAGCTGGGCCAGATCTGGAGGGGCCAGAAAAGCAGCCCAGAGACACAGACCTGCCCTGGGAGCAGAGGTGCAGCCCAGTGAGACAGACCTGCCCTGGGAGCAGAGGTGCAGCCCAGAGACACAGACCTGCCCTGGGAGCAGAGGTGCAGCCCAGAGACACAGACCTGCCCTGGGGGAGAAGCTGCAGCAGCCAGAGGGGCCAGGGCAGCAGCCCAGGGAGCTGGAGGCAGAGCAGCAGCAGCAGCCGTGCAGAGGCAGAGGAGCTGGAGCTGAGGCAGAGCGGGGAGCTGGGGCTGGAGCAGTCCGGAGCCGGGTGTGGTGAGCAGCTGGGGAGAGCGAGGGGAACCCTGGGCAGTGGGCCCAGCACAGGGAGAGGCCTCAGCCAAGGGACCCTGCAGGCCAGACTTGCAGGGGGATCTAAACCCCGACAGGGCGGGGGCGACGCTGGGAAGAAGGGTCCTGCCACCCAGAGCCTGCGAGCGTGTGGCCACCGCCAGAACAAGTGTCCAAGCAGCGTCCCTGCAGCACAGCCAGGGCCTGAGAAGGAGCCTGGGACTTGCACAGGAACAGACTGAACTGCCCTGACATTTTAGGGACACTGTTGTGATGTTCCCTGCCACGGAGCGGGGTGATGTGTTTTCATTCGCCTTTCCCATTTTTCCTTATTCCTGTTACAAATTAATTGTTAATTAAATAATTTGCATTTGCTTTGAATTGTATGCAGTGATCAGTGGGTCAGGGAAGCATCCTGTACAGAGAGAGTACCCCGGAGTGGGGACACCCTAGCCCCTGACCTAGGTGACCACAGCAAGGTTGGGGGTCGAGCCCCCCAGGAATCCTGGGCCCAGCCTTGTTGGAGTTACGAGGACTCTGCCAGACAGGAGAGTACAAGGGGAGTCCTCGAGGGCAGGGAGGCCTCTGGGGTAAAGGAGGTGGGAGCGAGGACTGAGATCCTTCCGCTAGCCCATTTCACCGGGGTAGTGCAGAGACGAGGAAAGTTCCCCACAATAGCGGGACTATTCTCCCGCTTACATAATTGGCGTCACGAACAGGATCCTATCCACAGGGTCCACCCCATTGGTTTACTGGTTGAGTTCTGGTAGCACTGTCCAGGCCTAGTCAAGAACCCTACCATGGCTCGAATTGAACAACTACAAGCCCAGGTCGCTGAACTTCAGCGCAGATTGTCAGACCAAGCTGAGGCATTACAACAAGCTAGAACAGAACAGAGAGAAGCCTTATCACTGGCTAAGGCTGTAATAGACCAACAGGCAGCAGAAGCTAAGAAACCCCCTACTATTTATGTCCCACGGGAGCAGAAAGTCACAGAGTTTGGTGGCTTCCCGACCAGAGCAGGAGACATTACAGTAGAGGAGTGGGTCAAGTCTGTGAAGACGGCTCTGCGTGTGCTAAGAGTACCTGAGGAAGACCATGTGGACTTCATAGAGGAACACCTCAAGGACCAGGCGAAGGCCACAGTAAAGTTCATGGCAATGGCAGACAAGAAAGATGTGAAAAAGGTGTTTGAACTCCTCCTGGAAGTGTACGGAGACAAGGTACCTATTGGAACTCGACTAAAGGAGTTCTTTGAGAGAAAGCAGGAACCCGGTGAAACTATCCGGGCATACGCATATGATCTTCAGGAGAGAATGAGCAAAGTGGAGCGGCGAGATTCTCAACGAGTTCCAGACCCAGATATGTTTCTAAAAGAGCAGTTGGTGTTGGGGCTCCGGGACGACTCCCTCCGACGTGAAATGAAAAGGAGGTTTAAGGAAGAGCCCAGTAAAAAGTTCCATGAACTCATGCAGGCTGCCATTATGTGGTCAGAAGAAGAGGAAGTTCCTGGGGCAGAGAGGGCCAAGCCTAACCCCCATACACAAAGTGGGGGCCTAGTGAATGCAGCAGCTGGGGAAAAGGCCCTGCCCCAAACACAGCTAACATTGGAAAGCCTAAGTGAAGCTGTCCAAAAACTGGCTGTCCAACAGGGGGAGATGATGAAAGTGATGACTGAGGTGATAAAAGGAAATACCTCCACTAATGTGCCAAAATATCCAAGAGCTCCAGGATCCCGAAGATCTCCACTGAAGGATGAGCTAGGGAGGTACATTTGTTACACCTGTGAAAGGCCAGGACATACTAGCAGAGATTGTACACTGAGAAGGAGACCAGAGTCCCAGGCACTCGAAATCGATGGGGCACCAGGAGCGAGTGGTCCATCTACAGTAAAAGGCCAAGCAGTGGCAGAAGGATTCCTAGGCCTGTCCTTGGTGGAAAGTCACTCTGCATACAGTGTTGAGAGGAACATGGGCAGCACCAGCATATCTAGTGACTTCTGTAAGCGAGCATTTGGAGACTGTCTAACGGCTGAAGTATGTATAGCAGGGGTAAAAACCAGATGTTTGTTAGATACTGGCTCAGAAGTCACCACCATTACTGAATCACATTTTCAAAAATATTTGAAAGACAAAGAGCTGACCATGCACAACACACAGTTTGTACATCTAACAGCAGTTAATGGACTGGCAATCCCAGTAGTGGGATGCCTCGAAGCAGACATCGACTACATGGGCCAGACACTGCCAGGGAAATGCATCTTCATCCTGAAAGACAAGGCCTCTGAAGGGAGCCATATAGGAGAAGGAGTCCCAGGGATTCTAGGGATGAACATCATTAGTGAGCTGAAAGAGCTACAGTTGCCAGTAAAAGGAACCAGGAGGATGAACCGTCATGGGCATGCTAAGAAGAATGCTGTGCTGAGTGGAGTACTGGCTCGAGCGGAGACGCAGAGTCATTCCCTGGGCCCCACAAAGTGGATTGGAAATGTTAACGTTGGCAGAAACCGGAAGACCATTATTTCTCCTTGGAGAGAGAAGATCCTTCATGAACGCTGCTGGATGCCAGGAAATACCAATGAATATCGAGTGCTGGTAGAGCCTACATCTGGGTCAAGCCTACCTAAGGGACTTCAGTCAGCCAATGTATTGACTAGTGCCATCAAAGGAAGAGTACCAGTGAGTCTTTTCAACCCAAGCGTGAAGGCTATGGAGTTGCAGCCTGAGGAGGCGATCCCTCAGGTGAAGGTAACATTTGGGGAGAAGGGAGAACAAGTTACCTTTCCTCAAGAAAGATGTGGTGGCAGACTGCCAGTTCCAGTTCAAGCGGCATGCCAAGGGCTGATTCCTGCACAAATGACTAACTTAAGGGTGTTGCCAGAGAAGCATCAAGAAGCCTTTTCTAATGATGAGGTGACCAGTTTTGATGACGGGGTCAAAGGTGTCCATTACAGGCCAAAGACAATCAGCAAAGTTGCTCTCCGTACAGCTAAAGACACAGCCCAAAGTAGGAAAATGACTTATGATCGCAAGTCCAGTGGGGCTCTCATCAGACCTGGTGACCGTGTACTAGTTCGTAACCGTGGACAACAGGGGCGTAATAAAATACAGGACAAGTGGGAGTCAAATCCCCACATTGTAGTTGCTCACAACAATCCCGAGCTACCAGTTTACACCATCCGGCCTGAGCGAGGAGGCCCTCAGAGACTAGTACATAGGGATCAACTAAAACATTGCACTCTTAGTCCAGTCAGGGACCATAGGAGGCGTACATCAGCACACCCTGAGGAGAGAGAAACCGATTGGGGGATGGTTCTAGTCTCACAAACTGAATACAGAGGGGAACAGAGTGGGGCAAACCCAAACCCTAATGAGAATGGCCAGATCCCTCAAGCTGACCCAGTATTACCCGAGGACAGGGAAATAGAAAATATGGGTAATGAACCACCAGATTTAAGAAGATCCCAGAGGGCTAATAAGGGTGTACTGCCTGTTAAATTTAGAGATGATTATGTTATTGGTTCTATGTAGTGTTTTAATTAATATTATTATGTATAGTATGAGGAAGTAGATGTGAAATGTTTAATATGTTAAATGTTCTTTTGATGTTAATGGGTTTGATATGATGTGGGTATATGTTGTTAATAATGGGTCCGGAGGTATTAGTGTAAACCTTGTGGTTGTGGCAGAATTTTAGCAAGGGGGAATGTAAGGGGAGTGTTATCCCCTTACTAACATTCAGAGCTCCCAGTACCAGAAGGGGAAGGGTCGATGGGACTGACAGTCCCCAGGGGCAATGGGGAGAGGCCAATGCTCCAGGTCAGCTCTGATTGACAGGGCGGGCAGGCGAATCAGGGAGTCAGGAGGTCAGGGTGAATCCCGTCCTCCGTGTGAGCTGAAGTTGCCTGAGTCAGAGTGAGTGGGGCCGAGCTGAGGAGAGGACAGAAGCCAGAGGCCAGAGCTGAGCTGAGCTGGGCCAGATCTGGAGGGGCCAGAAAAGCAGCCCAGAGACACAGACCTGCCCTGGGAGCAGAGGTGCAGCCCAGTGAGACAGACCTGCCCTGGGAGCAGAGGTGCAGCCCAGAGACACAGACCTGCCCTGGGAGCAGAGGTGCAGCCCAGAGACACAGACCTGCCCTGGGGGAGAAGCTGCAGCAGCCAGAGGGGCCAGGGCAGCAGCCCAGGGAGCTGGAGGCAGAGCAGCAGCAGCAGCCGTGCAGAGGCAGAGGAGCTGGAGCTGAGGCAGAGCGGGGAGCTGGGGCTGGAGCAGTCCGGAGCCGGGTGTGGTGAGCAGCTGGGGAGAGCGAGGGGAACCCTGGGCAGTGGGCCCAGCACAGGGAGAGGCCTCAGCCAAGGGACCCTGCAGGCCAGACTTGCAGGGGGATCTAAACCCCGACAGGGCGGGGGCGACGCTGGGAAGAAGGGTCCTGCCACCCAGAGCCTGCGAGCGTGTGGCCACCGCCAGAACAAGTGTCCAAGCAGCGTCCCTGCAGCACAGCCAGGGCCTGAGAAGGAGCCTGGGACTTGCACAGGAACAGACTGAACTGCCCTGACATTTTAGGGACACTGTTGTGATGTTCCCTGCCACGGAGCGGGGTGATGTGTTTTCATTCGCCTTTCCCATTTTTCCTTATTCCTGTTACAAATTAATTGTTAATTAAATAATTTGCATTTGCTTTGAATTGTATGCAGTGATCAGTGGGTCAGGGAAGCATCCTGTACAGAGAGAGTACCCCGGAGTGGGGACACCCTAGCCCCTGACCTAGGTGACCACAGCAAGGTTGGGGGTCGAGCCCCCCAGGAATCCTGGGCCCAGCCTTGTTGGAGTTACGAGGACTCTGCCAGACAGGAGAGTACAAGGGGAGTCCTCGAGGGCAGGGAGGCCTCTGGGGTAAAGGAGGTGGGAGCGAGGACTGAGATCCTTCCGCTAGCCCATTTCACCGGGGTAGTGCAGAGACGAGGAAAGTTCCCCACAATAGCGGGACTATTCTCCCGCTTACACATGGATGCCCTCAGTCCAAGTGGTAGCACATACCTATGAGAAATGAAAACCACACCTATGTCTTTCGAATGAAAGTCATGCTTGTCACCAAAGGGCGTGGAGTCCATCACCAGAACTTCCTCTCATCCTACTCACTTTATCTGTACTTCACACCAGTAAGCCTTACCGCGAGGCCATAATTATGTACCTAGAGCATTTTGTTAAATGAAAAGTTACCAGAAGAAACCAGTGCTAACCTGGTGGCTCCTACCAAGCCTGATTTACCATATAGTACAACCCTGTAACAGTGCAGCCCTTGGCACAAAATCCAGTAGCCATAAGAAAACTTCGGTCAATGTAGAGGCATGGAGGCTAGTTCAGATGGAACAATTGCTTCCAATCTACTCAGGCTGATGCTGACACTTCTTATAAACACTATTGCTTTGGCAACATCCTGCTGGGGACACACTCCAGGATAAAGCTACCGGCAGGTGTTTGCACACACCAAGAAGCTGAAAATCAATTTCAGTGCCAAAAAGCCAGCAGGATCCTGGCCCAGAAAGTCACGGAACACCCACCAGCCACTCTCTGACACTAGAATATTTAAATAAGGGTTTAAAACAATTTAATCAAATAGTACAAACCAGACATTTGCTTTAGAAGAAGACCTTGCACAGGGGGGAGATGTGTACCTGATCACAGAGAGAGGGTGCTAGATGGAACCCTGCAGTACTTTGTGGAGGGCCCGGCAAAATCTTGTACAAGTCCCAGAATGTGTTTCAGAACATGTCTACACAGCAATAAAAAACCCCAAACCCAGGGCAGCACGTTTCAGAGCCCAGGTCAACTGACTTGGGCTTGCAGGGCTCGCGTGGCAGGGCTAAAAATCGCAGTGTAGACTTTCCCACTCAGGCTGCAGCCCAAGCTCTGAGACCCTCCAACCCTCACTGGGTTGCAGAGCCCAGGCTGCAGCCCAATCCACCCTGAACAGCTACACTACTAGATTTTAGCCCCGCAAGGCGAGTCTGAGTCAGTTGACCTAGCCTCTGCAACTCGCTGCTGTGGGTCTTTTTTTGCAGCGTAGCCATACCCTCAGACACGTTTTGCTTAATGCATTTTGAAAAGTCCCACTGGCCAGGGACAGTGGCATAGCCAGGTTTAGAGCACAGGGGGAGCGGAGCTAAAAAATGGCGCCGGGAGCAAAAAGCGTCGGGAGCAAAAAAAAAATGTTCCGCTCTGGCTGCAGCGTAGGAGCAAAAGGCGTTGGAGCACAAAAAAGGCCCCGCTTCTGCTCAGTGGGGGAGCGGCCTCTCCCACTGCTCCCCCCCGGCTAGGCTACTGGCCAGGGACCTATTTGCTCTGAGCTAGACAGCTGCACTCAGACATCTCCCAGGGTAAGTTATGCAGATTGTTGCTGCAGGGTGTCGGACTCCTGTTCACAGTGGGGCTCTGTTGCATCACCTGCATTTTCTCTGGTGCCACAGGAGCACCTGCGTTGGGAGGCTCAACGAGCCAGATGCAGGCCTTCAAATCGCTCTTGCAGCACTGCAAGTTCTAAAATCCACAGATCCCGCCACTGCAGGGACAACGATTTACATTGACACACAACTGGTAAATAGCTGAAGCAGTAAACACGCTAAAAGCCTGCTCTCGAGCCCAGTGAAGTCAGTGGAAAGCCTTTCATTATTCATGTTAATGAGCTTTGGATTGGGCCCGAATATTGGGTGTGTTTTAAAACACTTTACACACTGTAATCAATCTAGGCTGGCCGTTTACAGTGGCTAGTTAATATAAAAACTGGTCCTAACACTATGTTACACAGATTAACTCACCAAAGCCCACTCCAGAAATGGGCCAAACGTTCACAACACAGCATGCTGGAACAGGCCCAGAGCAAACGGTGACTCACCTCATATAAGTCAGACCTGCCCTCCCTGCAGTTGGGCTGAGGTAACACAGCCAAATGATGCTATTTGAGTAAGCAGGGAAAGTTTAACCACCTACAACTCAGTGAACTTAACATCTAATTCCATATGGAAGCAGAAGTTGGTAAGGGAACATGACTTTGGTAAACCATTTCTGTTATACACTGGTATGGCTTTTACCCCAGTACAAGCTGTAGTGAGACAGAACCTAGGTTGGGGAGCGCTTGGGATGCACTCAGAGATGTTTGTCATCCCTTCCTGCATCAATTTTGCGTTGGGCGTGTGATGTTGTGAGTATAATATAATATCTCATTGAAAGGTGACAGGGCCAGAAAGAGTTAATGAACTCACAGACTGACCTGACCCATGGCCGAACTTTAAAGACTGGTTAGGAAGATATGTAAATGAAAAAACTAAATCCTGAACAACTCACTCACTATACTATAGCAATGAGGCACACCAGGCTGTGTGTTAGCAGGCTATCTGTGCATGCCATGGGTGTGTCCGCCTCATGCCTTCGACAACCCACTGCCCTACTAATGCACACCTGATGTGCCTTATTGCGCTATCCTTTCAAATTGTTTTCTTAAAAAAAAATACCAATGCCATAAAATGTTATGTCTCCTTGCATGCTGAAAAATAGCTCCTATTGAAAGGTTCAGCTAAACTAGGCTGGAGAAGGATATACATATAATTTCCCCCTCCTAATCAGAACATACTGATTGTGAGTTCATTTTCTCTCACTCTCGTTCTCTAGCCCTTTTTCAGGAAGACTCTCTGAACTCTTTGGACCCTTGTCCCTCCTCCTGCCCCCCCATCCCCGGATCCTGGCTGACATTTCCTCAACAATTTGTTGCCATGCAATCCTTTTATAACTCATATTTTAGTTTACAAATGATGGTCCTGACTCTGCAATGCACAAAGCCTGGACAATCCCTTGTACCTGTGCAGTGGGGCTCTATGAAGGTGTAGGGATCTGCCTGCACATTGTAAATTGCAGGATCTAAACCTATATTTGGAATATTGAGCATTTCCAAATGTAGCTTTTCACTGGAATGTGGATTACTGGTTACCAGAGGACGAGCTGCTGAAAGGGAAGCCTGGCACTATGAGGACGGGGTAGTTTAAAACTGTCAAGTCTCTCTCCCCTACCCCAAACCCTCCCTTTTCAGTCCCCATCTGAGGCTTCTTTTATTTTCTTTGTTTCCTCCATTAATGTATTCCTTCCACCTGTTTTCTCTATACCTCTGACGAGTCTGTTATTCCAATAAATGGCTGGAATAAAGAACCTGAGTCAAACTAGCCTGCCTGCCATTCTTTGCATCTCCAGGGTGTGCAATGACTTCGCTAAAAGTGTTGAACAAGTGCAGCAGTGTCCAATCCCATTTGTTTAATATCCTCTGGTGAAATAAACATGCCTATGGAGAAGGTTGTCCAGGAATCAACAGACATGGACAAGTTCATTTCCTTTTTCCTTTGTTTGCAAAGCATATCTTAATTAAATAGGCATTTTATTCCACGGGTTTTGTTCATAATTTATTTGTATCTTGCTGTAGTATCTGTCAACTTGTTTAAGCAAAAATAAAAATACAACATTTAATAAAGGGAAAGAGCATTACAACGAAGGAGAGAAGGTAAGAGGTCTTTCACTGGCTTCTACAGGTGGGTAGAATACTGCAGTAACAGTTTTTGCAAGTGTTTGTTAATGAATTTTCCTTGACCACACTAGCAACCCTCTTCTGTTTATTTTCTACAATGCTTTTCTGTTCCTTTCCACACATTTTTGCAATCTCAAGTTTTCCTGGCACCAATAGTATCAGAAAGCAAATGGCAAAGTCTTGTATGTGAAGAATCACAAAAACCAAATTGTAAACAAGTATTCACTCCAGAATTCCCCATGCTCTCCTCAGCTAACCAGGGAACAGGAAAAGCATCACATGACTTAGTTGACCAGTTACAACCAATCAACACAGTTCAATAGTGTGATGGGATGTGTCAATGCTGCACTGGGCAAGCAGGAGTTAACCAGTCACTTTGGGCCCAAGAGGCCACGCCCTCTCGCCTCTGCTGCACATGCTCCAGTTGGAGGGATCAGATAAAAGGGAACAGCTCATTCCAGTCCTGACTGGTAGAGAAGGAAGATGGATGCGCATTGCCGGCTCCCACTGCGGTACCACCAGCCTTCCAGATTACAGACGCGAGTCTCCCTGACTATATGACGAGGGATCTTCATCTATGGAGGCCGACGGAGATGCCAAGCCTTTGCCGGGAGGACAAGCCCAAAGTGGTCTTAGAGGTAGGAAGTGACTGAGGGAATATATTGGGAGCTGATAGAGGGAGACTACAAGCTCCACAGGGCCCTGGGTCAGAACCTGGTGGAGCAGGGTGGGCTCGGCACTGGCAGGTGGCTATTACCACCAGAGACCCCAGCTATAGATTGGTTACTCTGCCCTCTCTCCCCAGGGGGCTGAAGCCCTTTTTGTGATTGTTTGCCCCAGCCATGAGACTCAGGAACTGTAGACTGTTCATCTGTTTGGCCCCTCCTGAGGGCCAGAGTCTCTGAATGTGTTTGTCTGGCCCAGCTGAGAGTCCTGATGACTCTGAGGCAGAGTGTATCAACCCCACACGGGGCAAGCAGGGGCACCCACACTCCAACGGCTGCGCAGAACCCTGTGACAAATAGTACATTTTAAAGATACACTGAAAACTGTTCACAACCTAGGTTTAAAAAAATCTGAAACAATTAATCAAATAGTGTTGAACAACAGACGTTAGAGGATATTGTGCTCTGCTGGTGGATGGTCCACAAGCAGAAAAAGAGGCTACATTGACTGGATTCCTGATTCAGTATACATTATTGATTGAGCACTGCTCTTTTCAGTGCTCTATAGAATAAAATCTGTCCGATTTTCTCTGGGTCACACTATCATTTCCATTTGCTTTCCCAGGGTATGTGTGTATATTAGACAAAATAATGACATCAAAGCCCTTTCTATTAATTAAAAAGGAATGCATGCTCACAAGTCAGGCAGTAGGTTTTCCCTCCTGCCCCAAACAGCTGGAACCTGGTTTCCATTATTGCTTTTATTATAAACCAACAGGTTTTGCAGCAATTCTCTCACACACCCGCCTACAGTGTTGCAATGAGTCATTCAGATCACCAGTTTCTCAATACTTAAAGTACTTGTTTCATCTTCTTCATTTGAACCAAAATATCCAGGCAGGTCAATCATCCATTGCTCTGATTCTGTTAAGCCAAAAGAATTATTGTCATAAAAAGCAAATTCAGGGTCTGTGGGAAAGCTCTGGCATTTGTCCTTTCTGAACTGGACAGGGCTTAGAGCACTGCCTCGCTGGTAATTATCTTTCATAGTTGAGATGGGTTCTTTCCTCAAAGCTCCTCGATGGTTTGGCGAAGAGACCCTCCTATTTCTGGTTGGCTCTGGTTTGTCAGCTCCTGCAACTTGGCCTGCAGGCTGACGGTCACTGATCAGATCCGGCCTCCTCACTGGGGGGTTCCCTTTGTAGCGGTATTTTGTGCCATAGCTCAATGGTTCACCAGTTAACAGAGTGCAATGAGACTGGTCAAACTTTTCAGAACTTGGATCAGCATCTTTAGATGTCGGCCGGGACTTGTCTTCCGGTGCCTGACCCCACGTTCTGGCCCTGGCACTATAAAGAGGAATCTGCCGTGAGGTAAGAGTGGACATGCTCCGTTCCCTATAGGGCCTGACCTTTTTAGTTTCATGGAAACTGGCTGTTCTTCTGAACTGTGGGTTTCTGTGACAGCCTCTCTCTAACGGCTCCCCTTTGTTATCTTGGTATTTCAGGTGAGCTCGTTTAATGAGGGTCTGACTAGGGCTTGTTACAGGATTGGCCGGTGACGGTACAGAGTCCACCCTAGGATTAGATTTTTCCCTAGGGAATTTGAGATGACTGACTGGCTGATCCAGAAATGGAGATTTGATCCTGAATTTGTGTGCAGCAGCCTCCTCCTGGTTTTCTGTGCCCAGGGGAAGCACAGCCGTGGCATCGATAACGGTGTCAGTCAGAGGCGTCTGAGATACGTGATACACCTTTGTGGTTTCAGTCAGGCCTTTCTTCTTCATCTCTTTCAGTTGCTGTTGTGCAATGCGATAGCTGAAAATTGGAGGGATTATTTTTTGCGCATTTGGCTGAAAACTGTCACCGACAGAGGTGTTCTCTTCTTGAGCAAACTGAAGACTCCTCCTGCAGGTCAAAGGTATATTAACAGGCTTTTCAGCATGCGCTCGAGGCGCCTCGCTGCCCTCGGAAAAGCTCTCCCGCTGCTTGCCGGCTTGACAGATGTTCTCTTCGTCGGAGTTCTTGTGGAAGCTGGGCGAATGGACAGAGTTACGGCGCACAGAGGTGCTGCACCGCTGAGCTCTGCAGAGCTTCCTCCACAGGGTGATGAGAACAGTGGCTAGGATTATGAACAAGCACAAGGAGATGCCAGTGATGGTGACTATATTATTAGCTTTCTGGTCCTCTTGGTGCTGTACAGAAGAAGGGGTTGTAGGCTTTATAACTGTAACAAAGAGTGAACACATTCTGTTATCAAAGTTGCATTTTCATTGGACATTTGGCGTTTTAGATAAGATATTTTACAATTAAGAAAGAAAATCAATGAATAAAATACATTAAATTGTTTATTTGCCAACATGTCCCTAGCCCACATCTGTAGAAGCGACAAAGGGTCCTGTGGCACCTTATAGACTAACAGAGGTATTGAAGCATAAGCTTTCGTGGGTGAATACCCACTTCTTCGGATGCAAGCAGTGGAAATGTCCAGAGGCAGATTGCATCCGAAGAAGTGGGTATTCACCCACGAAAGCTTATGCTTCAATACCTCTGTTAGTCTATAAGGTGCCACAGGACCCTTTGTCGCTTCTACAGATCCAGACTAACACGGCTACCCCTCTGATACTTTAGCCCACATCTATCTGTCTTCAGATAAAAAAAGGATAAACCTTGGTTTGCAGCAGCAAATCCACCCACTTTATACTGAGCGCCCTGCAGACCTGTCTACCTTTTAAACTTCATTTGCTATCTACCTTTTCTAGTCTCACCTCTTTTCATGATGCCAGAAGAATATTTTATACACCTGGCCCTAATGGCTTTTGTTAGGTTTGAGTTTCGCAAATCCAGTGAGAAGTTTTTTGCAAGAGTTGGTAGGGTTTCTATGAAAGGAGCAAGCACATAGAGGCAGTGTGACCAGCTGGAGGGGGGGTGTCAGGCTCTGCCATTGGTCTGTCAGCTGACCTTGGGCAAGTCACTTCACTACCCAAGCCTCCGTTTCCCCATCTGTAAAATAGGGATAAAGACACTTGCCCTTTTTGGAACAGCACTTGGAAATCTACAGATGAAAAGTGCTATCCAGGAGTTAACAATTTGTTATTGGAATTGTTATATTAGGTCAGCCTAGTGGTTAGGTCAACCCAGCAATTATTATTTTTCAACTGATCTTAGGGTTTGTGAAAGGTACTTGTTCCCCTTGTGCCACGCAGATCCCCAATGAGAAAGGTAAGTGACTTGACAGCTCTGAGGTCTGGAGAGAAGATGGACAGCATAAGCAGTGGCAGCACAACTTTCCCCACGTTGCCCTGAGAATGTTTCCCCAACTCTCAGCCAGCATTACACCTCAGGGAGTCAGACAACAGAGTATTCTCTATGCCCATTCAGTTCTGGGCTAAGTAGAAGTTTTGGTTTTCTTGGTATTGACATTTGTCTGTTATGAACTGGAGAGGGACTTCCAAGAGAAATCCTAATAACAATACTTTGCACATAGTGCATGTTACGAGGTTCTAAAAGCATTTTGCAAACATAAATTAAGCCTCACAGCACACCTGGACAAGTATTATACCCATGTTACCAAAGAACAAACCAAGGAGCAGAGAGATTGAGTGATTTTGCCCATGGTCGCCAGCAAATCAAACATAGTAATAGAACCCCAAAATCCTGGCTCTGAATCTACTTTTCTAGCCATTAGACAACACGCCTTTTCTAATTTCTATCAATCTTAGCTTTTTATTTAGTGCCTGTTACCATGGTGTTCAAACACTAATTTCTTATAGGCCACTAAACAGTTTTCTGATGGTAGTTATGTTCAGTGCTACTGCCCAGACCTGGATAGAAATCAGTGATCTAAAAGTGAAAGGCTCAGGCATCCCTTTACCAGTCCCTCATCCCATCCAGTATCCACTCTACACATTTACATGTATGTTACGGAGTGTCCACCATATAAATTCCCGGAATGCTTTTCAGTCTTCCACAGTGACTGCTCAACTAACTGCAGTGTACATGCAGAATTCATAGCAGCAGTCACCAAACCACATGTATACTCCAGAATTCAGGAAAACACTTTTTCCTTCCCACGCCCATTGTAAAATGCCACCTTGATAATTAGCTTGTTATTTATACAATATTTTTGGCTCAACGGATCCATAAGGAATGCAACTGCAGTGTGGCATGGTCACTCATTCAGGAAGTCTGGCAGTTAATTTTAATAGATAACATGTACATTTATTTCCAGATGTTATGTCAAAAAAGCTGCACTCAGTTGGTCACTAGAGGCTCACTGTCCAAGTAGCACTACACAATTTTTAGAGTCACATGGTGGGAGGTGTGGGGAAAGATGATGCCATCAGAACAGAAACAAGACCAGAATTTGGCCAAGTGTGGTTGTGGCTGTGATTGAAACCCATGGAGTTACTCCAGATTTATACCAGTGGAAAAGAGAAAAGAATCTGGATCTGAAAGTTAGTTATTCATTTTCCTTCTCTCCTTATTTTATTTTCTCACTCCTGTTTGTTGGTCTTCTTTATTTATTTCTGCTTCCCCTCTTCAGCCCTTCCACCAGGGTTCCAACCCTCTGTGCTGGCTTCTGTTACTCGGCCACTTGCTCCATCTACTGGACTAACGAATACAAATATAATAATGCTGAAACAGACTCTTAGGCCTGGTCTACACTAGGACTTTATGTCGAATTTAGTAGCATTAACTCGATTTAACCCTGCACCCGTCCATATTATGAAGCTATTTATTTCTACATTAAATGGCTCTTTAATTCGATTTCTGTACTCCTCCCCGACGAGGGGAGTAGCGCTAAATTCGACATGGCCATGTTGAATTCGTGTTACTGTGGACAGAATTTGACACTAATAGCTCCGGGAGCTATCCCACAGTGCACCACTCAGTGGACGCTCTGGACAGCAATCCGAGCTCGGATGCTCTGACCAGCCACTCAGGAAAAGCCCCGGGAAAATTTGAATTCCTTTTCCTGTCTGGCCAGTTTGAATCTCATTTCCTGTTTGGACATCGTGGCGAGCACAGCAGCACTGACAACGATGCAGAGCTCTGCAGCCGTGGTGACCATGACATCGCAGAATAGGAAGAGAGCACCAGCTTGGACTGATCGGGAAGTCTTGGACCGGATCGCTGTGTGGGGCGATGAGTCCATGCTTTCGGAGCTGCGATCCAAAAGACAGAATGCGAAAATTTATGAGAAGATTTCCAAGGCAATGGCGGAGAGAGGATACGTCCGGGATGCAATGCAGTGCCGCGTGAAAATCAAGGAGCTGCGACAGGCATACCAAAAAAACAAAGAGTCCAACGGGCGCTCCGGATCGCAGCCACACACATGCCGTTTTTACGAGGCACTGCATGCTATGCTCGGTGGTGCTACCACCACTACCCCACCAGTGTCCGTGGACTCTGACGATGGGGTCTTATCTACGGCCACGTCGTCTGAAATTTTCGCAGACGGTGAAGAGGAGGAAGGAGAGGAGGAGGACGAGGCAGTCGACAGCGCTTTCAACGCTGATTTCCCGGACAGCCAGGATCTGTTCATCACCCTCACCGAGCTCCCCTACGAACCCTCCCAAAGCAGCAGCCCAGACCAGGACCCAGGCGAAGGATCATCAGGTCGGTGTTTTAAATATTTATTTTGAATAGAATAGGCATTGCTTTCTTATCAATGTGTTTTTATTGCTTGCTTTGCAATAGGCGCTTCAGTTTTCAATCTTTTCAAAGGCAACTACTCGAATAGTCTGTCAATATGTATGGGGATAGAGGAGAAATCCCCATTGGAGATCTCTGCGAAACTCTCCTGTAGGTACAGTGAAAGCTTTTGCATCAGGTTCCCAGGGAGAGCGGCCTTACTATCTCCACCATGGTAGGATACTTTTCCACGCCATGCCAGCTGCAGGTACTCTGGTATCATTGCCTTGCATAGCATGGCGGCATACAGCCCCAGGGTTTGCTTGCATTCACGCAGCATGCGGTCTTTCTCTGTCTCCGAAATCCTCATCAGAGTGATATCAGTCATGGTGCCCTGGTTTGAATGGGTGTTTTTGTTAGTATAGTGACTCCTTGATTTTTCCTTTAATGAACGACAACCGGCGGTTGGCAGACATGCGGGGTGGGGGGGGGTGGTAGCAGTGAGGCTAACTGCAGAAACTTTGCGGTGCGCAGTCAGGGAGAGTTCCCTGGACCGGCCACGCGGAGGGGGTGGGGAAGGTAGGCAAGCCGTTAAAACACAGTGGGTCGCGGGCAGGGAGAGTTCCCGGTACCGGCACCGCGGAGGGGGTGGGGAGGTTAGGAGAGCCGTTAGCACACAGCCGTGCGCGGGCAGCCAGAGTTCCCTGGACCGGCCACACGGAGGGGGTGGGGAGGGTATCTGAGCCGTTACAACACAGCGGAGCGCAGGCAGGCAGAGTTCCCTGGACCGGCCACGCGGAGGGGGAGGGTAGGGTATCTGAGCCGTTACAACACAGCGGAGCACAGGCAGGCAGAGTTCCCTGGACCGACCACGCGGAGGGGGTGGGGAAGGTGGGCGAGCCGTTAAACCACGGCGGGTCGCGGGCAGGGAGAGTTCCCGGTACCGGCACCGCGGAGGGGGTGGGGGGGGGGAAAACGTGTGTGCGAGCCCTTGTAGCCGAGCGGTTTTGCCGGCATCAGGAACTGGCACCGCTAGGAGCTGTGTTTTAAACATGGGAGTACCGCACTGCTGTGAAGTTAAGTCACAGCAGTCCAAAGGCACTGGCTTACCATGGCCTCCGGAGAGCAGTTTTGCAGTGTCCAGGTCCGCTTGTGTGATCAGAACACCAGGACCCCTGGCACTTAATACAAATACATAATATTCGACCTTGTACTGAGTGCACATGTGATAGATAGTATGCATGGTCTTGTTCACAGGGAAAGAGTATAGGCATTGTTCGGGAAAATGTATCTTTCTGAGGAATTCACTCCCTTTCTCCCATCCCACAGCTGCGAGTGTCTCCCTCCCTACCCGTGGATCGCCCTCCCAGAGGCTTGCGCAGATCAGGCGGCGCAAAAAAAAAACCCGGGACGACATGTTTTCGGAACTGATGGTCTGTTCCTGAAATGATGCTGCACAGCGGAGAGAGGACGTCTCAAGGTCCGAGCGAGCAGTCAGCGAACGGGAGCAGAGGGCTGAAGCTCGCGAGGACAGGTGGCGGTTGGAAGACCAGCAGACGACTCAAATGCTCCTTGGACTAATGCGGGAGCAAACAGATACGCTCCGCCGCCTTGTTGACGTTCTGCAGGAACGGAGGATGGAGGAAAGGGCACCTCTGTATGTTCTTTCCAACCGCCCTCCCCTGCCACAAAGTCCAATTCCCCCCTCACCCAAAGTCAGTAGAACGAGGGGAGGCAGGGGCCGAGGAAATAATCACTCCACCCCTGCGGACTGCTCCAGTAGCAGAAGGCTCTCCTTTCCAAAAATATAGATGGGACCTTGACTTCCCTCCAAACGCACCACACCCCAGCCCCCGTCCAAGTGTCATCCTAAAACTTTGCTCTCCTTAATAAAAAATTGTGTTCTGAACAATCCTGATTCCTTGACTGTCTTTCAAAGGGCTGTTGTATTGTGGGGGATGGGAGGGGTGGTTTGTGATTTGAGACGATAGTCGCAGATAACAGGGTGGGAACAGGGGAAAAGGTTCATCAGAAAGTCACACTCACATTGCATTCACTAGGCACACTTGCCATTCTAGGAGGGGGTTTTCCTATTCTCTATGGGGGGGGGCTGTCACTTTCAGGTGGTGGAGGGTGGCTGCAGATCATTGACGGCAGGCAATAGCCTGCATGACAGATCCATGGAGCAGGGGATCAGTGGCCGCAATCCCCTGCAAAGAAGTCACGCAGGCCCCCCCTCACAGAGTTGCGAACAGGAGTGGTTGCAGGCTCCATTGAAACAAGCAGTACACCATTGCGGACTGCTCAGGGAGCAGGACCCTGTCATTCCCCGAGTTGGGAAGCGCCCTTTCCATCACTCCACCCGCTCCCCAACCGCGGTATTTGTCCCAGTCTCAGCACTTTACCAAGAAATCATTAATAAAGAAGACGGTTTCAATAAACAATGTTTCCTTTATTATACTTTTAAACCGGGGACTGAAGGGGGGGAAAAGGGTGCTGGTAATTGGAGAGGATAGACAACGGTCACTGGGTAAAGAAACGGGGGCTGGTTCAGCTTCAGTTTTAACAAGCGAAACAGTCACTGGTTACCCTGCTCGCTCTGGAAGCTAGCTTTCAAAGCTTCCCGGATGCGCAGCGCGTCCCGCTGTGATCTTCTAATCGCCCTGGTGTCCGGCTGTGCGTAATCAGCAGCCAGGCGACTGGCCTCAGCCTCCCACCCCACCATAAACGTCTCCCCCTTGCTCTTGCAGAGATTGTGGAGCACACAGCAAGCTGCAATCACAATGGGGATATTTGTTTGGCTGAGATCAGAGCGAGTAAGTAAGCTTCGCCATCTCCCTTTCAGACGGCCAAAGGCACACTCCACCACCATCCTGCACTTGCTCAGCCGGTAGTTGAAGAGCTCCTTTTCAGTGTCCAGGGCGCCCATGTATGGCTTCATGAGCCAGGGCATTAGCGGGTAGGCTGGGTCCCCGAGGATCACTACAGGCATCTCCACATCCCCGACAGTTATTTTGCGGTCCAGGAAGAAAATACCTTCCTGCAGCCGTCTGAACAGACCAGAGTTCCTGAACACACGAACGTCATGAACCTTGCCCAGCCATCCAACGTTGATGTTTGTAAAACGTCCTTTATGGTCCACTAGTGCTTGCAGCACCATAGAAAAATAACCCTTCCGGTTAATGTACTGGCTGCCCTGGTGGGCCGGTCCAAGGATGGGGATGTGTGTCCCATCAATAGCCCCACCGCAGTTTGGAAATCCCATAGCAGAAAAGCCATCTATGATCACCTGCACGTCTCCAAGGGTCACTACCTTTGAGAGCAGCAGGTCAACGATTGCATGGGCTACCTGCATCACAGCAACCCCCGCGGTAGACTTGCCCACTCCAAATTGATTCGCGTCTGACCGGTAGCTGTCTGGCGTTGCAAGCTTCCAGAGGGCTATAGCCACTCGCTTCTGGATAGTCAGGGCAGCTCGCATCTGGGTGTCCTGGCGCTTCAGGGCAGGGGACAGCAACTCACAAAGTTCCAGGAAAGTGCCCTTACGCATACGAAAGTTTCTCAGCCACTGTGATTCATCCCAGACCTGCAGCACTATGCGATCCCACCAGTCAGTGCTTGTTTCCCTGGCCCAGAATCGCCGTTCCACAGGATCAACGTGACCCATTGCCACCATGATGTCTAGGGGCCGGGGTCCCGTGCTTTGCGAGAGGTCTGTGCCCCTCTCAGAGTTCATGTCCTCACGGAGCTTCCGTTGCCTCCTCGCCCGATTTCTCTGCATCTGCCTCTGGAAAAGGTGGACGATAAGGCGCGAGGTGTTGACAACGGACAGAACAGCAGCGATAATCGCGGAGGGCTCCATGCTCGCTGTCCTGTGGCGTCCACGCTGTCAATCACCAGAAAAGGGCGCGATGTAATTGCCCGCCAGCGCTTTCATGTAGGAGGGCGGGAGTGTGGGTCGAATGACGACAGGTTCCCAAAACCACCCGCGACACATTTTTGGCCCCAGAAGGCACTGGGGGCTAGACCCAGAATTCCAATGGGCAGCGGGGACTGCGGGAACTGTGGGATAGCTACCCACAGTGCATCACTTGCATTGTCGACGCTTGCCCCGTTAGTGTGGACTCACAAACTCGAATTAATGTCCTTGGTGTGGATTCACACGATCGAGTTTGTAAAATCGATTTCACAAGTTCGGTTTAAGATAAATCGAACTATTCCCGTAGTGTAGACATACCCTTAGATGGACCAGAGGCACAGCAGAGGATGGTCTGATGCTATTATTTACAGCACAAGGTCAGCAGTACCCAGAGCTGGAGCACAATGTGAAAACATCTTTTAAATTCTACACAAGATTAAATAATTCAGGCATAATTCTGTAGTGGCATAAATCTGACTTTGATGCAGGAAGATCAGAAAACAGGTTTAAGGGTAACTTGGCAGGGAGGCAGTAAGCCAGTGTAACTTGCACAGCTGAGACATTCTGTGGGTATGCAAAATGGGTGCACATTGATTTATGCACAGAGGGGAAGAGTGTAGCAGGAACAATGTTTCAATGTTGATAAATGCAAATTAATGCACATTGGAAAACATAATCCCAACTATGTATATAAAATGATGGGGTCTAAATTAGCTGTTACCACTTAAGAAAGAGATCTTGGAGTCACTGTGGATAGTTCTTTGAGAACATCCGCTCAATGTGCAGCGGCAGTCAAAAAAGCGAACAGAATGTTGGGAATCATTAAGAAAGGGGTAGAAAATAAGACAGAAAATATCATATTGCCTCTGTATAAATCCATGGTACGCCCACATCTTGAATACTGCATGCAGATGTGGTCGCCCCGTCTCAAAAAAGATATATTGGAATTGGAAAAGGTTAAAAAAGGGGCAACAAAAATGATTAGGGGTATGAAACAGCTACCACATGAGGAGAGATTAATAAGATTGGGACTTTTCAGCTAGGAAAAGAGACGACTAAGGTGGGATATGATAGAGGTCTACAAAATCATGACTGGTGTGGAGAAAGTAAATAAGGAAGTGTTATTTACTCCTCATAACACAAGAACTAGGGGCCACCAAATGAAATTAATAGGCAGCAGGTTTAAAGCAAACAAAAGGAAGTATTTTTCACACAACGTACAGTCAACCTGTGGAACTCCTTGACAGAGGATGTTGTGAAGGCCAAGACTATAACAGGGTTCAAAAAAGAACTAGATAAGTTCATGGAGGATAGGTCCATCAATGGCTATTAGCCAGGATGGACAGGGATGGTGTGCCTACCCTCCATTTGCCAAAAGCTGGGAATGGGCAACAGGGGATGGATCACTTGATGATTCTGTTCTGTTCATTCCCTCCGGGGCACTTAGCATTGGCCACTGTTGGAAGACAGGATACTGGGCTAGATGGACCTTTGGTCAGACCCAGTATGGCTGTTCTTATGTTCTAAGGGAAGTGCAGCAGAAGACTGTTACACTTGGGAGAGTGGGAATCAATAATGTGGGTTTGCAGGCCCAGATAAAAATGCTAAGGGCTGACGGACAGGAAGTACTCGGCACCCGACAGCACCAGACCCCATATGGCTATACATACGGTTAATATATTATCAATCTGTTCCACACAAACTTCCGGTTTTGTTGTATTTGAAATACATTTTCATTATTGGCAGTATATTTTTCATATATATTTTGAAATACATTACAAATCTCTCGCCTCTGTTCAGAAGCTAGTGATAAAGCGGGACTGTCTGTGTGACTCTTTACTGGCTTTCTTTGCCTTAGCAACTGTGACAGACAGAGCCAGCCCAGATTCATCCCTATTGTGACCTGTGACCTCTCCCACAGATCATCCCCAATACTCCCTTCCTTGCTGGCAGATGTGATGCCAACGTGGACTCCACCTCCATGGTATGAGTGTCCCTGGACCAGCCATGCTGCCTGTATCTCTCTATCCCCAGCAAACACACAGAGGGACAGTACTGCATGGGTTTCCATCAGCCAGTTGGTGGAATTTACTCCAGGGATCCTGGCCACAATGTAGGCAATGGGAGTTTTCCATTGACCTGAATGTGGCCAGGATTTCATCTCCAGTGAATAAGAAGTCACAAAGCCTGGTTTAAATGCTTTAGTTTCTTAAATCTATTATAATAACATGCATTTTGTTTTCTCCAGAGAAAGCTGACACATGTCAAGGAGAAAAGCTTTAAAGAAAGCAGGACCACATACTAGAACATTCCTCTAGAGAGCACAGCGAAGTCTCTTTCGGTGTCCCCACACAGCCTGGTTTTGCTGGCAACGATGTGAGACATTCTCTGTGTCGCTCACGGACACCATCCCCACAGGTCACGCTGCAAGGACTCCAGGGCTGCCACAGGCTCCATGTTTCTGTGGATACATGAGATCATAGCAATGAGGAATGCAGCCAGACTCATTTCATCTTACAGCAAAGCTTTCAACTGTCCCTCCTTTATATAAAAACTAATCAACCCCAACTCTGCAATTATAACACTGCAAAGTAAATAGCTACCAGGGCCTGGGCCTGCTCCCATCGGAGTCAGGGGCAACGCTTCCACCATCTTCAATGGCAGCAGGATTGCACTCTTAGTCTGTTAACTAAGGCCAGCAGACAATGCCTTGTACAACAGCAAATAGAAATGAATCCACAAGTCTTTCTAATGGCTTAGCAGTTTAGGCATTTATAGGGCCCAATTCCTACCTTGTGTATGCTGGTGTTACATTAGCATCCCTATTGATTTCAGTGGAGTTACCCCTGATTTATACTGCTGGGAGAGGAGGCTGAGGCCCAAAGGGACTATTGAAAAAGCTGTGTTGGTTTCTCTCTTATTATCTTCATAGCACAGAAATATGTTATTGAACCACTAGTTTAACAGTTTTTTAGGGGTCCTGATATTTTATTGTTTGAGGGGACTCACAATAAGTAGTTTTAGGATGAAAATGTAAGGCTTTTTTTAAGGGGGCAGGGTTCAAGGCGTAATGCATTTTCATTATTTTAAATGCAACGAAAGCATTTTTTGTTTGAATTTCAACATCCTCTTGCTGTGTTCATAACTCAAACTTTACAGCACTGAGAATCCAGAAGCTGAAGGTGAGCATGCCTGCCAACTTTTGAATGCTATAAATAACATTTGGAAAGAAAAATAGAACCACACCCTTAAACTCCAATAAAATTCATTAGACCTGGTGCGATTTTTTTGGAGAGACAGAACAATGTGTGATAGATATCTTGGGATTGTCCCCATTAAATATTATTAGTTGGCTTATAGGAACTGATTTGAAATGGACCAGAAACAAAACCATTAAACTGACTATTTTCATTATCTAGGAGGAGTAAAATGCAAAAAGTAAAACCACATAAATGATGGAAAAGTAAGTTAGGGTTTTTTTTAATTCTCTCTCTTTAATAATTATGTATTGCTATTACTAATACAGGTCATTAAATTTGTTTTTAATTACATGATTCTTAACCTCAAGATGTCCCCATGACTTTTGCTTTAACCCCTGATTCAGGAACTATTTACACAAATCTAAAGAATTAAAGAATGTGGTTGTATGACAGAGATGGAGGTTATGGTACATTAGGCGTGGTATTGTTCATGCTGTGTTATTACTTGCAAAGGACCAAAGGGGAAAAATGCAACTGTATTTAAATATGAGGATTTTAACTGCTTTGGGCCCCAATCCTGTAAATACTTGCAAACATGCCAACGTCAGTAAATTTACACAGGTGAGTAGTCCTATTAAACTCTGGGATTACTTACATGCTTGAAGTTACTCTCTTTTATATGCCTCTGTGACAAGTGTGTCATGCATGTGTGCTAGATACACCTTGGTTTTACCCGTTAATCTCATTCAGATATAGGACCAGATACAGCAAGGTGTTGAGCTCCCCAATTGCTGTTCACTTTAATGAGAGATGAGGGTGCTCAGCAGATCACACGATCAGGCTCAGAGACTAAATAAAATACACACAATTTAAATCAAAGATATTTTCTAATCTCAGGTCCTGTTCTGTGAGGTACAAATTCTCCTAATCTCTGCAATGACTTCAATAGGAGCTGAGAGCTCCTTACAGAAGACACTTGGGTCGGATTCCACAAAAGGACCAGGGTATTGCAACGCTGCACTTCTCAACACTCTATTTTTAGGCACCTAGAAAATCACAGGAACCACAACGTAATCTGAAAAACCTGAGTTAGGTGCCCAGGTTCCCTGTACAATGAACTGGGAGAGACAGACACCTTGGAATGAAATCCACAAAAGCCAGCATGAGAGGCAAGCAGCTGCCTATGGAAGCTAATGGGAAATGCTGACAAGATGGGTGTATCCTAAACTCCTCCCCTCTCATAGAGTTAGATGCCTAATTCCAGGCTGTAGTGAGGCACCGATCTCTGCTGGCAATTCCCAACCAGGAACCTCTCTCCTGGAGTCAGGTGGGTTTGGTGTCTAAGCTGCTGCTTGCCAGAATGAGTGAGTGACTGCCTCATACCACACAAGATGGCTGGAGGAGGTGGTGATACTAGTGCCACCCACCTTGCTGCTTTTAGCCCCATGGTGAGAGCACTCACCTGGGATGTGGAAGACACAGGTTCAAATCTCTCTCTGCCTGAGGAGAATGCTTTTGAACAGAGGTCTCCCTCCATCTCTCGGGAGCCTTCTCTAACCACTAGGCTAGGGGCTATTCTGATGTCAGGCCCTCCTCAGTCTCTCCTGTTGAAGCTCTTCCATTGTATGTAAATGCTTAAACAGGCATTGGGCCAGAGACAGAATGAGTCTAGAGTCTTGTGGATAGGGCACCCACCTGGGAGGGGGGAACCCCCGACATCCACCCTCCCCCTCCAATGACTAGTTAATCATTTATCCAAAGTGGAACTGCTTCAACAGGAGAGATTGAGGGCGCCCACCATATGTCCCGTAGGAGACCTCTGTGCAAATCATTTCTCCCCCACAGGCAGAGAGAGGAATTGAACTTGTATCTCTCATAGCCAGGCTGAGTGCTCTAACCAGAGGGCTAAAAGTTACAAGGTGGGAGGCACTGGCACCACCACCTTCTCCAGCCAGATTTGGAATGGGACCTGTCTACCTATGAGTGAGAGAGTTGGAGGAACACCTATCTTTCCCCCAATTTATGAATTGCTCTGGGGCTTAGACATGAGATAGGCGTACACACATCTAGAGTGGGGCAGCTGTGCACATGACCAAAGGTAGAAACTTAGGCGGTAGGGAACCTTTACAGCAGAAATTTAGGTGCCAAGTGAGTTGGCACCTACAGGTTAGGTAGCAGCCTAGCGGGAGTTTCGTGAATCGCAGTGAAGCCTAAAACCAGGGCCTAGGCACCTGAGTCTGGAGTTCAGGCTCCTTTGTGGCTCTGGGCCTAAGCACTTTGCAGGTTTGGAGCTCACAATAATCAAAAAGTCTCTCATGGGAGGAAATTACCCAGCTTCTGTGAAAGATAACAGTTTAAGCTTCTGAATCTTTCTCTGCAATCTACTAAAATTACAAAAAACAAAGGAAAAATAAAAATAAAGCACAACTCATTTTTCTCCATGGACACAAAATCATTAAAGACAAATGGATCTAAAGAGCCAGGGGGAAACCTTTACTACAGGTGTAGAAGGCACAGACTGTAAACTAACTGTTAAATGTGAATTTTTAATGTAAAACTGGGGAGCCTATCAACATGCAGGTGTTTAACTGATGAGTTAGACAATTTGAAACACATGGGCAATTCGGGAGTCATGAAAAACAAACACAAGTGAGTGACTGTGTTAATTGTTGATTTGTGTAGCATCTCTCTCCAGTTGTGTGTGTTTCATTCTCACTTTGCAATGGGACACTTTAATATAGCATGTTATCCAACAGAACAGTCAACTCAGATTAATTTTTTCCCCAAAAGGACCCCTCTAAAAATTCCACATCTAGTGCTCTTGCAAAGTTATTGCAAGAAGTTAAGGGCTGTCCATATTAGCACATCACATCAGATGTATAAAAAACGTATAGGGAATATGGAGATTAAGGACCTGCTCCTTCTCTTATTGATGTAAATGGAAGCAGGATTGGGCCCTCAGAAACTTGTAAAGCAGGCATAGTTTTGTAATAAGGGAGTAGTCTTACACAAAAGATGTTTTCTTTTCTAATGCTATCATATCTGGTTACTTTGAATCCATCTTCAAATTCTATTTTTATCTCAATTAAAACCACATCAGATAAATGTGTCAGATATGGATTCAGGTTATAAAACTAGTTGGTTCTCAGATCTTCCTAGGGATTAGAACACTCACAGAATAAGGGGGTCTGAGTAATATAATCTTACTTACACAGGGACCTGGTGGAACAAATTTTGATGGAATTTTACCTATGTCTTATCCTTTCCCTAGATACTGATCTTCTGCTCCCTTCCCTTGGTAACTACTGCCCCTTCTTATGGTGGCTCTCCCCGTTCCCTTTCACTTTTCTTTGGTAGCAGCTGTACTCTCAAGGTGCTACTAACCACCTTCTCCTTGCCCCTTTTTATTGCTCACTAAGAACACTAGGGATCAAAATTCAGCCCTGATGTAAGAAAGCACAACTCTCATTGGGTTCAAAGGGAATTGCACACAGGCTGAACTTTATCCTCAGGCATAACTAAGTGTAATGGGGTGAAATTAAGACCAGAAAAGTCAAGAAAACCTTCCCAATTATGAGTGCTATTGATACTATTTTTGATTATTTTTAGTAGAGTAAAACCCAGAGACTTCAAATGGAATTAGGACTAGAACATGGAATATTCTCTCAAGCAAATTGGTGCAAGCCTTGTTGCTTGGGACGTTTAAAAGAATACTGGACAAAACACAGGAGAACATGGTGAAGAGAACAAACTTGCAGCGACCCAGGTGATGCATACAATGGCCTAACAGGAATTTTGTATCTCACACTTCTATGTTATATAGACCCAAACTAGATACAGATATTAGCTGGATGATTTTATTAAATCAGCAGAGAAGCAGTTAACTTTGACATTTAAGCTGCTATCATTAAACTTCAGAGTTAGCACCCCATTGAGATGAATAGTAAGAGCGGCCACACCCATCTGAGCTATTGTCTCATTGGCCCTCTATCTGCAGGCTTAGGAAAACTGCACAGCATGGTTCACATTTAAAAGGTTTATTTCACAACCTTAGAAGGGATAGACTTTTTTTTTAAACAAAAGCTGACATTGTTTAAAAATGGATGGGTCTAAGATGGGAGTACTGGAATGGCATTTTGGTCTGTTCAGGGTTACCTACAGACCTGTATTTACTACTCAGAGGACATGCAAGGCACTCCCTCTTCACAGGCATCACTAATGCTCTGATCCTGTGCCCTTCCACCCACAATGCAGCACAAGGTGACCTAATCTCCTTGGTTTGGGGCCCAGGATCTCAAAGCCAGCTCTGTGCTCAAACTGCCCATTGGGCCAGAGTGACAAAAGGATAATAGGTTAATATTTTTCTTTAGTAAGATGTACAAGAAGAAATGGAGCAACACATCTGTCTTTATTTCACCACTGCAATAGTAATGCTAAAAATGAATGGATGTCTGTCATGAGATTAAGGTCTTTAGACACAACACAACCCCAAGACGGGCTCAAGCACATCCAGATCATTTAGGAGAGGGGCTTCACGACAGGGTTCTGACTTGGAATACAACTCCAGCTCATGCACAGGCAGCAAAGATTTCCATCTTTGTACTGTTTTCAGACGTCTGCACCCTTCGCAGAATTCCTTGTGCATCTAGAATACTGCCATGGGCCTTTGAAGTCCTGCAGACACTGTCACAAAGTCAGATGTGCTGCCGTCTAATTAATTTGAAGTTGACATTTTATTTAGTTACGCTGTGTAGGGCTGCTTTCATCTGCTCTATACAAGTAACTTGTGAGTCAATTACATAAATCCTTCCTTCACATGTGTAGCCTGATTCTTTCTGCTGGAGCACGTAAATACAGTACTACAGTGAAAGCAAAGGATACAAAGCAAATTGCAGGGAGTCATATCTTAAAGTGAATCCCACAAAATAAAACAGAGAAATAATGGGCACTGGAATGTATCTGTGTCATATTGTAGGTATCTCTCTGACTAGATACTTATATGGACCAAAGCACTGTAGCATCCAAGCACCTAGGTAGGGGAAAGAAATATAAATAATCTTTCTCCTTCTTTCAACTATAGAAGAATTGCCTTGATTAATGTATGAATTTCTGAATTTTTAAATGTTTTGTGTGTGTGTGTCAGAAAGAGTGTGAAGAGAGTAATGAGGGAAACTGAAGTTGACGAGATGAGTCTGTCATGCAGTGAGACTAGAAGTAATTTTCAGGCTATACATTGGTAACTGAAAAGTTAGTCATTTTAAAGTCTACACAACAGAATGAAGTAAAACAGCACAGCAACACAAGTGTAATTAAGCCACAGACATTATAGCATTTCCTTATGTGACAAACACTTTATGAAGGACTGAAAATATAAAGCTTGTGTTAATTTTAGAGACTGACAATCTCTGAGGAGCTCTAAAATTCCAGTTCTGTCATTTCCACGCACAAGACAGGACAGAGGAAACATTCTTTCAAGAGACTGTTACAATTAGGGATGGGCCAGAATCGAAAGCTCTAATCCAAAACACTTTGAATTTTGTGGGGAGTGATGCTTGGTGTCTTGCCCTTGGATTTGAATCTGACCTATGAATTTGGTTCCAGGTCAGGTCCAAAACTGGAAATATTTCATTTTCACATTGTGGATTAGGGTCAGCAGAAACTGCAGAATAGCTCATGAGAATGGACTGGCATCTGTCCCTGGGTTATCCTTGAACACAAACCCCACTCAAAACCCAATCCCCATCTAAACACCACCTCCTTAGCCAGTCTCTAGTTACAACTGCCCCCCATGAATCAGTAGTGATTTTGACACTCACCTATCTCCTCAATGATAGACAGAGCAGATAATCTCTGCTACCATGATCACTACCAAATCTGGGATTCCCATCTGCCATTCCCAACTGAAAGATGGCCAAAGAAACCTATGAGCTATACACACAGGAAAGAGTTCTTCCATTATGGCCAAATCCCGATCACATTAGCAAAACTCCCAGTAATTTCAAATGGGCAAGAAATTGGCCCCTAGCCGCTATAGCAGTTTCTCATGTAATTCTTTGCAATTACCTATTTCAATTCCTACTGGGACTAGATACCCAGATAATCCACTAGTCATGGAAGGTTTGGATTTGTGGTTAGAGTACCACTAATGTAGTTAGTACCATTGCAGTACCACCTGTTACCAACCTGATGTATATGTTCACACACAAACTAAACTTTATTCCATCGGCAATTAATCATGACTTATTTTATCTGGTGCTATGAGACTCAAAAAGTTACAACTTCATCAGTCCAACTTATCATCCCTATTGACAATATAGAAGGATGGTAATTTTCCTAGAGTTTCTAATTAAAGACAGAAAATGTCAATACAAACCTAAATTCCTTCGGATCACCATACATTCCTTAACTCTTGGGGGCGAATGGCTTTGGCTCAAAATGTCAAAAAATTCAAAGCAATATTTATTTTTCCCCATGTCAAACAAAGTGCAGTTAAATTCTGTTCTGTTGCTCCCTGGGCGTAGGAAGTTTTCATCTAGCCACGTCGTTCTTTCACCAGGACGTCTGAGAGCTTCCTTGTACACAGCAACCTTCCCATTGATGGCAATGCATGGAGGGGAGACAATAAACACCAGAACGGAAGACTTGCACATCACTTCTGGTACCACCACTAGTTTGTATCCAAATTTGTGGATGAGGTCTATGGGCCCTGTTGAGGCGATGACTGAGTTGGTCTCTAATGATTTCAGTAACACAGTGACATATACTTCTTGGTCAATAGGTGGGCAGTTAAACTCCACCCACTGGGATCTAGACAGAAAGATTCCTTTGCTAGTTCGCATTCCCAATGCCTCATCAGAGCTTAATCTTCCTAGTTCATACAGGCTGTTGGTGAATATCACATCCAATGAAACCACTGTCTCATTCATAGCACACAGTTGTTTGTTAGTGAAAAGTCCAACCTGAAGGGAACTCCTGAGCACCTCAGAGGTCCTGTTCAAGTCAATGTGAAATACAGGCCATTCCACACTTAGGAGGGTGCTCCCACCCCTCCAGTGAATTTCAGTGCCGTTATCAATCTCAGAGATCATTCTGAACCAATAATCCCCAGCACTCTTGAAACAGAAACATTCAAACTCTACCATCCCCCGTGACTGGCTTGGTGGAAGCTGTTTTTTTGCAATGGTCTGGTTGGTGCTGGCATCCAGCAGTAGAATGGATACGTTCTTTGCTGTCACATTACCATTGACAAAATACTGAAAATCAACAGACATCGTGTCGTTACTTAAGGCTACATGACCTGGTCGCTCCAAGAGGAGATATTCCACTTCACCAAGAACTGAAAGAAAACAGTTTCACAAAATTGTTAATAAGCAAAAAGAAAAGTGAAAAATACCCATTTAATGGATATTATGGACAATCAGCTGCTTTAAGAAGTGGTGCCTTTCAAAGCAAATGAATCAATTTAGTCGAGTAAGACCTTGGCTATACCAACTGGCACTCACCCCTTTCCATTCATGCAGAGCTGGGATTTGGAGCAAGTCAAGCTCCATCACAGATTACAGTGTGCACAACGGGAAGAGCAGAGAACATCAGTCACACAAGCCTGAAGTATCAGTGCAGGTGATGTCTAGCAGCAATTGGAAACCACTGCTTTATAATTAATAACCATTTTATTTATAAAGCTTACTTACAGGACAACCTTACAGAAAATATCCCTTAAAAATTCATATCTTAGTTATGAAGGGCTTATGTAGTTCCCAACTTTAAAATCTATCAAGCAAAAGTAATTTGAGGTCCTGCTTCTGAATTATCCTTCTTTATCTTTTACTCAAAATCAAAATCTCCCCCAGCTTCACAATGTCCTGCCATTGTTCCACTTAATTTTCATATAATGAAAAAAATAGAATTGGAGTTTCTTAAAGCAGAAATGTATAAAATACCACTCAAATTACACAAATTAACAATACTATATGATGCTTTTTGAAGCCACCTTTCATACTGCTAGTTTACAAATCTGTCATACAATCACAGAAGTGTAGCATTGGAAGGGAACTCAAGAGGTCTTCTAGTCCAGTTCCCTGCACTCAAGGCAGGACTAAGAATTATCTAGACCATCCCTGACAGGTGTTTGTCTAACCTGCTCTTAAAAATCTCCAATGACGGAGATTCCACAACCGCCCTAGACAATTTATTCCAGTGCTTAACTACCCTGAGATTTAGGAAGTTTTTCCTAATGTCCAACCTAAACCTCCTTTGCTGCAATTGAAGGCCCTCGTTTCTTGTCCTATTCTTAGAGGTTAAGAACAACAACTTTTCTCCCTCCTCCTTGTGAAAAACCTTTCATTTGAAAACTGTTATCATGGCCCCCGCTCAATCTTCTCCGACTAAACAAACCCAATTTTTTCAATCCTTCCTCATAGGTCATGTTTTCTAGACCTTTAATCATTTGTGTTTCTCTCCTCTGGATTTTCTCCAACTTGTCCACATCTTTCCTGAAATGTGGCACCCAGAACTGGACACAATAATCCAGTTGAGGCCTTATCAGTGGGGAGAAAAGCAGAAGAATTACTTCGTGTGTCTTGCTTACAATAGTTCTGCTAATACATCCCAGAATGCTGTTTGCTTTTTTTGCAACAGTGTTACACTCTTGACTCGTATTTAGCTTGTGATCCACTATAGTCCCCAGATCCCTTTCCATAGTACTCCTTCCTAGGCAGTCACTTCACATGTGTGCAATTGATTGTTCCTTCCTATGTGGAGTACTTCGCATTTGTCCTTATTGAATTTCATCCTATTTACTTAAGATCATTTCTCCAGTTTGTCCAGATCATTTTGAATTTTATTCCTATCCACCAAAGCTCTTGCAACCCCTCCCATATAAGTGTACTCTCTATGTCATTATCTAAATCACTGATGAAGATATTGAACAGAATCAAACCCAGAACTGATTCCTGCAGGACCCCATTCGATATACCCTTCCAGCTTGACTGTGAACCACTGATAACTATGGCTTTCCAACCAGTTATGCACCCACCTTATAGTAGCCCCATCTAGGTTGTATTTCCCTAGTTTGTTTATGAGAAAATCAATGTGAGACAGTATCAAAAGCCTTATTAAACTCAAGATATACCACATCTACCGCTTCCCCCCATCCACAAGGCTTGTTACTCTGTCAAAGAAAGCTATTAGGTTCTTGACAAAGCCATGCTGACTGTTATTTATCACATTATCTTCTAGGTGTTTGCAAATTGATTGCTTGATTATTTGCTCCATTATCTTTCTGGTTACTGAAGTTAAGCTGACTCATCTATAATTCTCCAGGTTGTCCTTATTTCCCTTTTTATAGACTATCACTATATTTGCCCTTTTCTAGTCCTCTGAAATCTCTCCTGTCTGCCCTGAGTTTTCAAAGATAATTGCTAATGGCTCAGATATCTCCTCAGTCAGCTCCTTGAGTATTCTAGGATGCATTTTATCAGGTCCTGGCGACATGAAGATGTCTAACTTGTCTAAGTCATTTTTAACTTGTTCTTTCTCTATTTTAGCCTCAGATCCTAACTTATTTTCACTGGCATTCACTATGTTAGACGTCCAATCACCACCAACCTTTTTGGTGAAAACTGAAAGAAAAAAGTCTGTTAGCACTTCTGCCATTTCCACCCCCCACCTCTCATTGAGTAACAGGCTACCCTGTCCTTGGTCTCCCTCTTGCTTCTAATGTATCTGAATGTTTTCTTGTTACCCTTTATGTCTCTAGCTAGTTTAATCTCATTTTGTGCCTTGGCCTTTCTAATTTTGTCCCTGCATACTTGTGTTATTTGTTTACATTCAGCCTTCGTAATTTGACCTAGTTTCCACTTTTTGTAGGACTTGAGTTTCAAATCATTGAAGATCTCCTGATTAAGCCAGAGCGGTCTCTTGCCATACTTCCCATCTTTCCTATGCAGTGGGATAGTTTGCTCTTGTTCCCTTAATAGGGTCTCTTTGAAAAACTCATTTTATTTTACTCATTTGCATCACAGTGATGCTTGAGGAGTGAAAGAGCTGAAAATAAAAGCAATGGTAACTGCAGCATTTTTTCCTGTCTAACATGTGGTGCAGCATGTCGAAATGACGTCATTTCATTATAAACTGAGTGGTTTTACTTTAAATCTAATTGTGGCATGAACATGCTTGTGCAGGTTACCAATTATTCTGAAACATGCTTTGACTAGCAGGGAAAGACAGTATCTAACACACAGGACCTAGAATGATCACAGTTCTAATCCGAGTTCTGCTATAATTCTCCTGTGAGACCGCAGGCAACTCATTTAGGAATCTGAAGCACAGAGAAGTTATCTGCAAAATGAGAATGACACTTATCTGCCTCCCAGGGGTGCTGTGCTGTGAGACTCACTTTGTTAATATCCGTAAAATGCTTTGAGATCCTTGGATGGAGGGTGCTATAGAAGTACAAAGTATTAATTATAAATTAATAATACTTCACACTTTTAAAATCTGCAGTATGTATTTTTAATTAAGGCTGCGATTTAGTCATAAAGGTTGCAGAAGTCATGAAATCCGTGACTTCCAGCGACCTCCATGACTTCAGCCTGCAGGAGTTGGGAGCTGCAGGGTCCCCTGCCACCCACTGGGGCAGGAAGCTGTGGGGTACCTCCGCCATCTCTGGCAGCTCCCAGCAGCCTCAGGCGGCAGGGGCACCCTGCAGTTCCCTGCTGTTGGGAGCTCAGGGCTCCCCTGCTGCGCTACTCCTGGTGGGCGGCAGAGGGGAAACCCCTGAGCTTCCTGCTGCCTGTGACAGAGGAGTGACCCCACCAACTCCTGGTGGGTGGTGGTGGGGAACCCTCAGCTCCCTGCCACTGGTGGCAGCACTGCCGGGGAACCCCAGACCTCCCCGCTACCAGGGGTGGCAAGGAACCCCCGAGTTCCCCACTACCAGGGGTGGCAAGGATAGGTCCATCAACGGCTACTAGCCAGGATGGGCAGGGATGGTGTCCCTAGCCTCTGTTTGCCAGAAGCTGAGAATGGGCGACAAGGGATGGATCACTTGATGATTACCTGTTCTGTTCATTCCCTCTGGGGTACCTGGCACTGGCCACTGTCAGAAGACAGGACACTGGGCTAGATGGACCTTTGGTCTGACCCAATATGGCCATTCTTATGTTATGTTCTTATGATCTGCAGATCCCCATTTTGTCAGGGATATTTTTAGTAAAAGCTAGGGACAGGTCATAGCTTCCGTTAATTTTTCTGTTTTGCCCATGACCTGTCTGACTTTTACTAAAAATATCCATGACAAAATCTTAGCCTTATTTATAAATACATTAAAAAACAATGTTGGAAGAACACTAAGGTTGCAAAGTCAAGCATTCAAAATTTAGGAAATGTCTGAAATAAGACTGCCTGTGCAACCTCACTTCAGCTCCATTGTGCATTATGATACAGTCTTGAATTATATATTATTTTCTCCATATGACCGTGTTTCACTCTGTACCCTGGATGGATGGTGCTCACTGAACGGGTAGTTACTGAATATTTCCTTTTATCCCTGTCATTCAATGTGTAGTCCCAGGCCTTATTTACTGCATACCATCCAAACCCTACACTGATCATACAGAATTATTCATTTCCTCATGGGCTTTTCTATGGTGCTCTCATCATAGTATCTTAGTGCTTTACAAACATGAATGAATTTATCTTCACAATACCCTAGTGAGATGGTATTATCTCCATTTTACACATAAGGAACCAAGGCACAGATTTAAAGGCAAATATTGTCAAAGGTGTCAGCTAAATGTTGATGTCCAATTTCAGAAGGTTACTGTCTGATTTTTCAGAATAATTAGCATTTTATACCCTTATATGTCCAGAGCAGAGCTCCCATTGACTCAGTTGCAGTTGTAAGCAATCAGCATTTTGGCAAATCAGGCACTCCGAAAGTGAGGAACAGACACTAGCCACCTGTGAGAATTTTTGCTTACGTGACTTGCCCGGCATCAAAAAGAAACTCTGTGGCAGAGGCAGGGATAGAATCCACTTCTGCAGGGCACCATTCAACTGCCTCATCCATGAGACTATCTATCCTTTCTCTTCCTGCAATTCCCTGCCTCACTCACTATACACTTTGCAACTTCTGAAACAATGAGGAAGGGGTCCTACAGAAAATAGCCTCATTCACTACACAACCCTGATTCATTCCCAGAGTAGGTCCAATTTGTGCACTGAATAAGTCAGGGCAGGGGTCCGGTGGAAAAAAAGGTATGTGATCATATAATTAAAGACTGTCTCATAATTAGGGGTTTACTTAAATTGTGGAGAAATCACACATTTTTCGCAAGTTGATCACAGCATAAATAGCAAATTTTGTGGATTTGTTACACATCTGTGAAATTTGTTATTCATGCCATGAAAAATGTGTGATTTATCCGCAGCATTTCTCAGTCTTGGGGCCCCAGCCCAAAAGGAGATCACAAGCATATGAGGGGGTCACAGTATTGCCACCCTTACTTCTCCGCTGCTGCTGGTGGCGGCACTACCTGAAGCTGGGTGGCAGGAGAGCAGTGGCCTCTGCCTGAGCACCCAGCTCTGAAGGCAGTGCCGCCGCCAGCAGCAGCAGCAGCAGCAGCAGCAGCAGAGAAGTAAGAGTGGCATACCATGCTATCCTTACTTCTGTGCTGCTGCTGGCCACACTGCTGCCTTGAGAGCTTGGCACCCACTCTGCTTTCAGAACTGGGTGGCCGGAGACCATATTTCACAGTACGTGACACAATTTTCACGGCCGCAAATTTGGTAGAGCCCTAATCACAATGCATATGCACAAGAGGGCAACCTTAATTCTGACGTTTTCTCATTTCTTTGCAACCATAGTGTTTTTTAACATAGTTTTTTTTTAAATGTAATTTCTAGAGTTGAGCCGGAAATGGTTGCCGCATATCATGAAGATTTCTAAAATTTTGAAAAAACTTTTCCAGGCCTGAATCAGGATGAAAAGTCAAAAACTCAAAATGTTCACAAACTAAAAATTGCGCACACACAAAAAATTGTGTTCAGTCACTTCAAATTTTGTTTCAATGTTGATCCTTTGAAACTTTTTTTTACTATAAATTAACTTACATTTTAAAACAAAAAGTCATTTTTAACAAAAAATCTGAACTTTTCATTTAAAAGTATTGAAATGTCCCATTTTGACAATTTCAAAACTTTTTAATTTTTTAAAACAGGAAATTCATCTAAGCCAATCCTTTCACACAAATAAAATGTCCAATTTGAAAAATCAACATTTTGCAGTGAAAAAATATTTATTTTAAAAATTCCCAACCAGCTCTAATAATTTCCAATTTTTTTAAAAAAAATTAAATATTTAAAGACAAAAATAATCCATCATATGGAACCATACTGACCCCCAACACAGGTCATCAGCAGGGTGGGGATTTGTAGATCCATAGCATAGTCCTCTATTATTTGAGCTAATGGAGGAACTGGTTGCAATAGTAGGCTATCATCTTCAGTGTGGGCCAGCCACTAGATGGGGATCAGACACACATTTTGCCTGTGGGTTTCACACATATTTGCTGGACAGAAGAGGAATTGTGAGTGTCAGGAATAATGGGTCCATTCCAGGTTCTCTAGAAGAGTGTAATATAGTGGTTACAAACCCTTATACCTTGCTCCTTTGCCCAGCTTCTCCCAGTCCCTTTCTGCTCCTATACTTTCTTCTCCCTCTGCTCTTTCCCATTGCCCATTCTCCTCAGCTTCTGCCTGTCTCTAGGACTTCTCCTCATCCCCCACCCCTACTCCTATCCTCCCGCATCCTTGGCTTCTATCCCTCTCTCAAATCTGTGTTCCTGCCTCTTCCAGTCTTTTGACCCCCTCTGCTCGCTCTCGATCTTCCACTCCTGGCTTCTACTCTCAGCTCCAATGTTCAGTGCCACAATGATCCTTGGAAACCAGGAGGAGCAATTTCAAGGACAGTCCAGCTCAAACCTGCAACCCTGGAATGGTGCATGCTCAGTCGCTCTGTATGGATGCTGCTTGTGCAGTCTGGTTGATAAATAAGAGTTATGAGGAGCTGAAGCATGCTCAGTGCGGGCAGAATCTTCAGAGAATATAGTTGCAAAATTCTAGTAGTCCCTACTGAGCACAGGTGATGTGTGATTTTTCAGGTGCTTAGCAATTGGCCAGATTTGGGCAAATATTCACAGGGAATAGAAAAGGCACATCCCTGACACAAAGGTGTCCTCCCCAGGGCCGGCTCCAGGCTCCAGTCGACCAAGCACATGCTTTGGGCGGCACCTTCTAAGGGGCGAACAATCTTGGGGTGGCAGCACTCGAGGGTTTTTATGTTGGGTTTTTTTTTTACTTCGGTGGGGCGGCACTTGGGGGGGGTTGTTCTTTGTTTATGTTTCGGTGGAGCAGAGCTTGGGGTTTTTTGTTTTGTTTTTTGTTTCGGTGCGGCGGCGCTCAGTTTTTTGTGGTTTTTTTGCTTGGGGGGCAGCGCTCGGGTTTTTTGGGGTGTTTTTTTGCTTGGGGCGGCAAAAAAGTTAGAGCCAGCCCTGTTCCTCCCAGCCAAATGTCAGCTCACTGCTCCATAGCACAGAAGTGCTAGAGTTTCAAAAGGGTTGAAAGAATTATTTAACTGGGTCAAACAATCTCATCCTTGAAAAGGGATGAACCATTTTAGCTGAAATGTGAAAAATCAGCCTCAGGCAGACATACAAGATGGAAGATTTCAGCCCAAACGATTTAAGCTTGTCAAAGCTATAAGCAAATGAAAATAGGGTCTTATAATGGAAAGTATCAGGCAATCTTAACTATATGCATTGCTACCTGCGTCTCTTATACCATCCTGATTCCTATTTACCTTTATACAGACTGTATAGTACTGTAAGGCCTGGTTTAAACTAGGAATTTACATCAGTAAAGCCATGTCTCTCAGGGGTATGAAAAATCCACATCCCTGAAATATGTAGCTATATCAACTTAACCCCCGGTGTAGACAGCACTAGGTTGATGAAAGAATTCTCCTGTTAACCTAGTTACCACCTCTTAGGGAGGTGGAGTACCTACGCTCTTGGGAGAACCCCTCCTGTCGGTGTAGGTAATGTCTACACTGAAGTGCTACAGCAGTACAGCTGTGCCGCTGTAGCATATTAAGTGTAGACATACCCCAAGAAATAGAAGCAGTGCGTGGGGTTTTAGTGATGTACCTGCCATTGACTTCAATATGAATCATATGGTAAGTCTTGGAAAGGGCATTACTGGGGGCAGCTGTCATTGGGTTGGTGCACTTTGACTGAGACTAACCCAAATGCACAGTGTCCTTTCCCTATCTTTGCACAAGAGTAGGAATATTCTGGTCATACACTGACAAAGCAGCTTCTGCATGACTTTCGGAAGGGCTTAAAATAGGGGCAGCCAACTTCCATTGCTTACTGCTGCTGCTTTCTGGTATGAATGTGGGTGCATCACCAGCCAGAATGTGGTCCCAACAGTATGGATAGCTTGCCTATGGTTGTTTTCAGCCTTTTGTGGGTCCTGGTTGTGATGCCAATGACCTGCCAGTGTAGTTACTGCAAGAATTGGTTGCTATTGTGATCAGAGTTTTTTCTCCTAAAAGTGAAAATAATTTTGTACTTCTGGGTATTATTCTAATTTTTTAAAAATTATGTTTAAACCAAACTGGACTTCTCAGCTATCAGTATTTTACTGGCAGATTTTTTAAAAGTGTACATCTTAGTAATGAGGATAAGATTTAAGAAGAATATTTTATTTTACTGCAAGGTAATCATCCAGGTTATACAGGTATTTTTAGTATGTACTTCTGATGTACAGAGATGGGAAGGAAATCGATGGGTGAAATGATGGGTAAAAATAGATGTGTGAGACCATAAATCAAATTAGTGTATATACAAAATTGCTTGGCAGTTATTTTCTGGACTATGGAGTATTCTTTATATCAGAAATATTGTCACTACAAGAGCTAAAATGCTAAAAATGTTATCATGAGGATTTAGCATCCTTAGCCTCACCTTGTAATAAGACTGATTGGACAAAGTTCCATTTAGTGTAGGAATCATGGCTTTCACGTTTGTGAGTTAACTAGGTAAAGTTTGTATGCACGGTTGTCCCCTCAAAAAGTTGTAGACAATGTAATATTTCATTTCACCCAGACATAAGTGAATTAATCATTTATCTTCACCGTGTCTCTCATTCAACTTTTCTAGTTAAATTTGTCTGATTAAAATGACAGGGAGTTGACAGCTACATGCCATCACAAAAAACAAACGTCCCCATTTCTACTGTGAGCTAGATTACATCCCAGACTATTACAATTGAAAGGCTTGTTAAATGTAGAACTGATCTATAATAATATATGCCTATCTTATAGAACTGGAAGGACCTTGAAAGGTTAAGTGCAGTCCCCTACTTCACTAGCAGGACCAAGGACTGTCCCCTGACAGATTTTTTTTTTTGCCTCAGATCTGTAAATGGCCCCCTCAAGGATTGAACTCTCAACCCTGGGTTTAGCAGGCCAATGCTCAAACCATTGAGCTATCCCTCCCCCCTTGATCTCTTGTCATAGTGCTGGGAGCAAAGATGTGGGTTTGTGTAACAAGGCAGGTGCAGTATTTAATAACTGTCTGTAATTCAGTTTTTCTCGCAGATATTTTGACAGCAAATAGCTGTAAATGTTGCACCATTTATACCTGGTGTTCATCTTTTTGGCCAGTGTGCAGCTTGTTACCGCACCACATCCATAGAAGCAGACTAAATCAGGACTTCAAACTTTTCAAGGCTGTACATGAAGGTTGAGCAATGCATGGCTTAATTTTCTTGCTTGAGCTTGAAAATGTACTGAGAGTCAAAATACCAACTTCACTTAATTTAAATGTCAGGGATAACATTTTCAAAACATCAAAGTGATTTAGGAGCTTAAACCCCATTTTCAAAGTGAGTTATACACTTAGTAACTCATGTCTCTGAAAAGTCAATGGTTTTTAAGCACCTAGGTGCCTGTCACTTTTGAAAACTGGCATTTAGACTCCTACATCACTTAGGTGCACTGGAAAAAAATTTCATTGCTCTATATTCCCCCACTTCCTTTGAATTATGTGAAATACAGTGATATAGAGGACTTGCCATATAACATTGCTCAGTTAGTTACTGGTAACATAGCCAGGATTGCTTACTGATACCCACAGAAATCTGTTCAGTTTATTCTGTTTCTTATTCTGAACAAATCCACAGCTGGAGAAGGTCCTCTTTCTGTTCCGATACAAATACAGCCCTTATTTAAGTAATTTAAATTTTTCACAAGTCCGAGACTATATTTCTGGGCACTCCTGAGGTGGATTATGTGTATGTTCCCAATGCACCAGATCATCTGTTAACATCACTACACATTAACATTTTTAAATGACTTTCGTTAAATATCTACAGTACTCCTTTTAGAGTTAGAATACTCACCATAATCACAGAGCACAACTAACAATAGATTTGAAAAATCTTTCAACATCTGTTTCATTCTGATCAGTGGGCTCCCAGGTCCTTTTATTCCTCATGTCCTTTTCCACCCCCAAAGCGCACACACTTTTTTCAAGAACACCTGAAAATTAAAACTTCAAAAAATTAGAACCCTGTTGAATTTGCTTCATAAAAGAAAACAAACCTGAACATTAATTGAAAAACTTTTGACAAATAATTAATTCGTTATTATTTAACATCTCCATTTCCTCTTCTATCCTCCTTACAATCAGCTACATATCTCCAGTGCACCTAGACATGTATGGCTACAATTCAGTATATAACATAGTTCACCTCCCAAATGTCAGAATAATGAGATTCTCTTATCGCTTTACCCTTCCAACCAACCTGTTAAGGTCTGGATAGCAATCCCATTGCAATGACTGCTGTAGTCAGCTTTTATATAAGGATCTGAATGTGCTAAAGCATGGGTTCTCAAACTTCATTGCACCATGATCCTCCTTCTGACAAAAAACATTACTGCTTGACCCCAGGAGGGGAGACCAAAGCCTGAGCCTGCCCAAGCCCCGCCACCCCGGGTGAGGGCCAAAGCTGAAGTCCGAGTCCCGCCTCCCTGGGCCAAAGCCCTTGCTCTTTGGCCCTGGGCACTGGGGTGCGGGCGTTGGGCTACAGCGAGTCTAACATCAGCCCTGGCAACCCCATTAAAATAGGGTCGCGACCTACTTTGGGGTCCCGACCCACAGTCTTGGTAGGAGTAAGTATTATCTACACCATCCCTGACAGGTGTTTGTCTAACCTGCTCTTAAAAATCTCCAAAGATGGAGATTCCACAACCTCCCGAGGCAATTTATTCCAGTACTTGCATATATAAATCCAACAATAACTTCACTTTCTGTTAACTGTTTTGTTTGTGTTTAAGAGAATCCTTGTTAGCACAAAAATGAATCAATACAAATCTGTCATTGATTCTCAAACTGCCCTTTGGTTCAGGTTTATCAATATATAAACCTTAGATCTTAGATCTACAATTTGTTTGCACATCCTTGATATTGATCACAGGGGGAAGGTGCTAAGATTTGGCGTTTTCCCCATCTATTTTATTGGTGATATCGGATATTTGAAGTCTAAATGTTGTCAGTTTCACCTGCAGTTAATTGTGCCCACAATTATAGATGCCATTTTTTGAAAATTCATCCTACAATGCATATTTTTAATTTTTGTTCAACTTATATAGATTAGAGTAATCACAATTTTGTTTTAAAGTGCATCAAGTAAATCTCCATGAACCTTGTAGTAAAAATAAGTAGAGGAGGATTATGATAGCAGAGCAACAATTTGTTTGAAAAGGAAGTTACAATCAATCCAAAAGATAAGACCTTCTCAAAAGGCACTACTATCAAAGCAAGGCAATTATTATTATTTGCATTATAATGGTGTCTACCCCACTATGCTAGCCACTGTACAAACACAATGAAGAATGAGTTTTGTCTGAATAGAGTTTACAATCTAATTTTACGATCAGAGAAAACAGGTAGATACAGCCAATAGATGGGGGAAGAGCACAAAGATGACAGTGAGACAATTTTAAGTCTCCCAGTCACAATGCAGACCATTCAATTTGTCTGTAATCATAAAAACAGTTAGTTCATTTAACATTGACAAGATTGTTAAAGTCATTGATCTAGAACATACATAAAATTTCAAAGAGTCCTGTGGCACCTTATAGACTAACAGATGTATTGGAGCATAAGCTTTCGTGGGTGAATACCCACTTCGTCGGATGCATCCGACGAAGTGGGTATTCACCCATGAAAGCTTATGCTCCAATACATCTGTTAGTTTATAAGGTGCCACAGGACTCTTTGTAGCTTCTACAGATCCAGACTAACATGGCTACCCCTCTAATACATAAAAGTTTGTTATTTTCTTAGTTTCTTCTCCTGTGTTCCCCATGTCCATTTTTCCTCCACATTCTCTTACCCATCAGAGAGATTGATTAATAGTAGCATGCACATCTTGGCAAAGCAATAAGTAAATTGCTTTGAAAATCACAGTGCCCGGCTCCTGCACCGGAGGCCTCCCTCCCTCCCTCCCACAGCTGTAAGGAGACACCAGGTGAGAGACAGACTGCTCCGGAAAGGCTCACCCTGCCAGCCGGCTGCACAGTGTAAGTGAGAAGTGTAAGGTTATGCATTTAGGGATTAATACCAAGAATTTTAGTTATAAGCTGGGGACACATCAGTTGGAAGTAACGGAAGAGGAGAAGGACCTCAGAGTCCTGGTTGATCATAGGATGACTATGAGTCGCCAATGTGATGTGGCTGTGAAAAAAGCTAATGCGGTTTTGGGATGCATTAGGCGAGGTATTTCCAGCAGAGATAAGGAGGTGTTAGTACCATTATACAAGGCATTGGTGAGACCTCATTTGGAATACTGTGTGCAGTTCTGGTCTCCCATGTTTAAGAAGGATGAATTCAAACTGGAACAGGTACAAAGAAGGGCCACTAGGATGATCCGAGGAATGGAAAACCTGTCATATGAAAGGAGACTCAAGGAGCTTGGTTTGTTTACCTTAACCAAAAGAAGGCTGAGGGGAGATATGATTGCTCTCTTTAAATATATCAGAGGGAGGGAGAGGAATTATTTCAGCTCAGTACCAATGTGGACACAAGAACAAATGGATATAAACTGGTCATCAGGAAGTTTAGACTTGAAATTAGACGAAGGTTTCTAACCATCAGAGGAGTGAAGTTCTGGAACAGCCTTCCAAGGGAAGCAGTGGGGGCAAAAGACCTATCTGGCTTCAAGATTAAACTAGATAAGTTTATGGAGGGGATGGTTTGATGGGATAACATGATCTTAGTCAAAGGTCAATTAATTGCCATCAGTGGTAAATAGGACCAATGGTCAATGATGGGATGTTAGAAGTTACTACAGAGAACTTTGTCCTGGGTGTCTGGCTGGTGAGTCTTGCCCACATGCTCAGGGTTCGGCTGATCGCCATATTTGGGGTCGGGAAGGAATTTTCCTCCAGGGTAGATCAGCAGAGGCCCTGGAGGTTTTTCGCCTTCCTCTGCAGCATGGGGCCCGGGTCATTTGCTGGAGGATTCTCTGCATCTTGAAGTCTTTAAACCATGATTTGAGGACTTCAATAGCTGAGACATAGGTGAGAGGATTATTCCAGGAGTGGGTGGGTGAGATTTTGTGGCCTGCATTGTGCAGGAGGTCAGACTAGATGATCATAACGGTCCCTTCTGACCTTAAAGTCTATGAGTAAACGGTAATATGATAATAAAGCCACACATATCTGAAGAATGTAATCATCACCAAGTCCAAGGCCTTAACAGGATTCTAAAAAGGATTAGACATTGATGTAGGTAATGAGAACATCCACAGTTATATTAGAGAGGATGCAGATTATACAGTGATAATAAAGCCTTATGCCTCAAGGCATAAATCCACTGCTAACTGACAGAGGTTAGGAAACAACTTTCCTATGGGCAGATTATTCCATAACTGCCTATTATGGGTATTCTTGCACTTCCCTTTGCAACATGTGGTACTGGCCATCATCAGGGACAAGATACCAGATCAGGTGGACTATAGGTCCTGTGTGGCAATTCTTCTGTTCCTATCATAAGAACATAGGATGGCCATACTGGGTCAGACCAAAGGTCCGTCTAGCCCAGTATCTTGTCTTCTGACAGTGGCCAATTCCAGCTGCTTCAGAGGGAATGAACAGAACAGGACAATTGGCTGTGAGTGACTCCAGGGTGTTGGGGGAGGAGAGGATGTGCATCGGAGGAGAGGGGTGGCTGTGAGTGACTCCAGTGTGTGTGTGTGTGTATTTGTCTTGGGGATAGGGGTGGTGGTGAGTGCCTCAGTTTCCCCATCTGTAAAATGTGGATCCTGACCTCCTGTGCAAAGTGCTTTGAGATCTAATGATGAAAATCATTAGATAAGAGGTAGGGATTATTATTATTATCTCTCTGTGCCTCTGTTTCCTGTCCCACCCTTTGCCTGTCTTATCTATTTAGCTTATAAACCTATCAGGGCAAGGATTCTCTCTGACTAAGCATATGCACAGCACCTAGCACAATGGGGGTCCCAAAGTTAGTTGGGGACTTTAGGTGCTACTGTAATCCAAATAATAAACAATAATTGCAACCTTCTCTTCTCTGGCATTCCCTCTTCATGCCTTTCCCCTTTTCACCTAGTCAAAATTCTCCTGATAAAATCATCTCCTTAAATCCTTTCCAGTCTTCTAGGATAGTGATTCTCAACCGGAGTATGTGTACCCCTGGGGGTACGCGGAGATTTTCCAGGGGGTACGCCAACTCATCTACATATTTCCCTAGCTTTACAACAGGCTACATAAAAAGCACCAGCGAAGTCAGTACAAACTAAAATTTCATACGACTTGTTTATATTTCTCTACATACTATACACTGAAATGTAAGTACAATATTTATATTCCAGTGGATTTATTTTATAATTATATGGTAAAAATGAGAATGTCAGCAATTTTTCAATAATAGTGTGCTGTCACACTTGTATTTTTATATCTGATTTTGTAAGCAAGTAATTTTTCAGTGAGGTGAAACTTGGGGGTATGGAAGACAAATCAGACTCCTGAAAGGGGTACAGTAGTCTGGAAAGGTTCAAAGCCACTGTTTTAGGCTGTACCTACATGGAGAATTTTAGAAATTCTCCCACCATTGGCCTAGTACCAATGCTGCTCAACTGTTGGAAGCACTAGTATAGAGCAAGTGCCAGCACGTTTACCACTGATTTGTCTGATCTACTCAGAAAAGGCTTCAATGCAGTGACAAAAATGTTTGCATGTGGTCTACATTAGTGTTATCACCTTTGCTAGCACTGCTGGGGCATCAGCAGTTGGTGACCAACTGTGAAAGAATTGCTAAGTGTAGTGAAGAGCTTGCAGTCTCGCATTTCAAGCTCTGAGCGTCAGTTTCAATCCTACACCCATTTGCATCTCTGCTCTCATTTCTTCCTGTTCCTTCTCTGGCTCCATACACATTCCTCAATCCTCTCCCCTTATTGCTCCCTGCATCTTTTTCTCCCATCTCAGCCTGGTGCAAATACTGACAAAGTCAAGTGGACTTATGGGACACAGCCTGCTAACTTTACATAGACTGTTTTCACCTATTCAAATGAGTTTTCCACATACTTAAAATTACAGGACTCTTGTCTCATAGTCATGCTGCTGACTCTACTGATTTTATACAAGACAGATAGAAAACTGTTTACCACCCAGTGGATTCCTTTAATTTCTGGATCTGTTTTTACAGCATCTGCCAAAGATCCAAGAGCCAGTGTGATGGCACAAATACCAGTTCATTACAAGCTTCTGTAGGTGAATCATTATATTATGCAGTATATGTTTCCTCTTTATAAAGGAACATAAGGCTCCATATAAACCAGATTATATACCACACTTCCTTTAATAAAGGGCCTTCAATAATTAACCAGATACTTAAATGAACACTACTTGAGGAATTAGTTCAATAAGGTTATAAAATGAACTTGACTTAAAGCAACATCTTTCCACTCTCACAATTCTGACCCACTACAGTGTTAAGGGGAGCAGCAGTTTTGGTGGCTCCCGCACTTCTCCCAACAGCAGGTGCTCACCCTCCTCCTCCCTCTCAGATCCCCCATCTTCTTTTGCTCCCCTCTACCCACCCCGAGAAGCCTTGGAACCCCACCCTTGCTCTGCAATAGACAAAGAGATCCATGCATCTCACCTGAGCTATCAGCCACTTCCCTCCTATTTCTCTGTTCAGATGCGATGCTGGCACTATGCCAGCCAGTGCCTCCCTGGTCTCAGCAACTTCTTGGCCTCAGGAGCAGGGTGGGACCAAGCAGCGGGAGGAGGAGTGGCACGTTGGGCAGGCAGCTTGGAGGATGAGAGGGGTTCCGGAGACAGGAAAGTGAATAGAATCAAGTCTGGACTGGCTCCTCTCAAGACTGGGCCTTTCCTCCACAGCAGCTCTTTCATCCGCACAATAGTGCCCCCTAGCAGCTCATCAGGAAACTGGCCAGTTTTTACAGGGACACTGTCAGGAAAAAAAATAAAAATGTTTGGGGAAAATAAAGTTTTACAAAATCTAAGACCCACAGAAATGTTGCCAGGATTATTGTTAAATCTGGTGGAAAACAGTGTTCTTAATGTTTGTTTGTTAATAAACATTCTTCAGCAGTCTTTGCAACCTGAACATTGAAGCATCTTACCAGTGCTTGAGAACTTGAGAGTGAAATCAACCTGAAACTCAATATCAGCACAAGTATGAAACTGGCTGCTATGTTCCTTTATATTGCCCAACATGAAAAGAATGCAAACAGTATAAACGGTGAAAAGAAAATAATATTTTTAAAGTCTCTTAGTTCTAATTATCTGTACTTCAGGAAAGATGATTAATCATTTTTAAGCAGTATCTCTTTAACTGCCTTTAGGATTAGCTGATTTCCTAAGGGTTAACATCTGCTGGGAATTTCAGATCTTCTAATATAATCTCCCAACTCATTATTATAAACAGAGTAGTCTATGTGGCATCATATTTTATCAAAAGCTGACCAGTGTTGGATGTATGAGCAAGACAATTTTGCATTGTTATTGTATGTGGTTTTATTCAAATTAGAAGTCATATCTTCAGTTGAAAGACATTGATGGCACTAGAAATGCCATGTGTAAGAAAGATCTTTTCTGTGCTATTTAATTCATCCTGGACTCCACTCAGAAAAGCATCACTAATGAGTGGAGTCCAGGATGAATTAAATAGCACAGAAAAGATTTTAAAAGGAAAAGAAAAGAAACCCATAAAGGTAAAAGACTGGATGCTTGAATTCCATCTCTTCGGAATTACTAAGTGATTACTTAGAATCTATGGATCTATGATTTCTAGGCTTTCTAGTGATTTTATTTTATATATGACTTTTTAGTTATATTGAACTGTACAGGACAGTATTTTCAATAGTTTTTGAGGTTTCTAAAATGTCTTATTCTTTTCCCCCCTTTTTTATTCCAAGGCTGTCCATTGTAACTATGGATATTGGAATTTATATTAATTATTTTTATTACTTGTATTACAGTAGCACCTAGGGATTCCAGTCATGGATTGGGGCCCCACTGTTCTGGCCATGTAACAAAAAAGCTGGTATCTAAACAGCTTGGAATATAAGACTAGAGACAACAGAGTGGTATAACAAACAGACGGGGGAGCCTAAGGAAACAATGAAAAATTTTAGACAAAAGAATAAGAAAAAAGTAGTACCAATAAAATTAATGTTGAACTAAAAAAGATTCGAAACTCACTTTTAAAAACAAACAACTCAACATTTGTGGGGGTATGGAGTTCTGATGAGCACTCTTTCTGGACAACCCCCATAACTTAGCCCAAATCCATGCCAATAGACAACAGAGCCTTTGTGCCACTATATACCATCATGTATTCTATAAACATAACAATATGTGGACTTTGCAAATGGATAAGAAAAAACAATCAGATCAAATCTGGGGCTTACTGACCTTCAGAGTGACCCTGTAAGCAGGCAGTCTGAGACTTTGGAGATGGAGGGAAACAGAAAGACCCAGAATTGCCCGTAAATGTAGATAGGCAATATGTCTATAATATCATGTGAGGACATGTTAACTAGTGCTATGTGTTAACATCTACATGTGTATCAATCTAGGTACTTCTATGGTTCCCTTCACTGAAGCATCTGATCATCTCACAAACATTAATGAAGATCTTCATGACACCCTCGGAAGCATGTCAGTTTCATAGATGGAGAATTAAAGTACAGAGATTCAGACCAAATCCTCAAAGGTGTTTAGGCTTCTAATTTCCATTGATTCCAATGGAAGTTAGGAGCCTAAGTACTTTTGAGGATCTAGGCCTAAGTGATTCGCTCAAGGTTTCATAAGAAGCCTCTGAGAGAATTTGAACACAGATCTCCTGAATAGGGTGACCAGATGTCCCGATTTTATAGGGACAGTCCCGATTTTTGGGTCTTTTTCTTATATAGGCTCCTATTACCCCCCACCCCCTGTCCTGATTTTTCACACTGTGCTGTCTGGTCACCCTACTCCTGAGTCTCAATCCAGTGGTTTAAACGAGAGGAGATGCTCAGTAAAAACAAAATTCCAACTATAGATGAGATTTTGTTTTGCCTTTGGTGCATTTCCATGTTATGAGTTTATAACTAGCAGGGTTATCGAAGCTTTTCAATAACTAAACGGGTACATATCAGAACACTTCTCATAACACATTTTCAAAGAAGGTCCTATGGATAAAGGATGAAGGATAAAGACTGGTACAAATATTGTATGTATTGAGATTGGTTGGTCAACAGAAGTTAGGACTAGTTTGGCTAAGTAACACTAAATTTCCAGAGTATCTTTTCTACGCTGTAATATTAAAATATTTTAACCACAAATAGCAGCACTCTCACATTTTTCTGCAGGTCCCATTGTTTTAAGGAACTTCTGTACTTGAGGCACAGCTGTATATGTGTGAAAAAGAAGTGTCTTTTTTTTAAAAAAAAGTAGGGGGTGGTGGAAAGGCTAATTGAGATTGGAAAAAAGGTGTTAGAGAAATGCAGTGTTATATTTTTAACTGTAGCACAAACAACATTAGCCAAGGGAATTTAAAAAAAGTGTGTATGATTGTTTGCGTCAAGATATTGGAAATATTTTCATGTGAATTTTTTTTAAAGACGACTAAAAGTAAGTATTTGTTTAATTTAAATTTGTGACTATGAAGAAGTAAAGGTCTGTAGAAGTGTGCATTACTGATATAGGACATTTCCACAGCTTGCATCCGAAGAAGTGGGTATTGACCCACGAAAGCTTATGCTCCAATACCTCTGTTAGTCTATAAGTGCCACAGGACCCTTTGTCGCATTATTGATATAAGTCTCTTGACAGCTACACTGCTACAATCCCATAGAAATGAATGAGGTTGCACCCGTGCCGCTGAAGGCAGGATCTGTCCCCTTGTCTGAAAAGGGCAGCTTGGGGCCCCAGGGAAGAGAACCGAGAAGAAATCACCAGTGTTTCGCTAGCTGTGTGCAGGAACCGGGTCCCTTGTGCCCGGGGGAAATTGCGGCAGTCATGGCAAGTCCCTGTAGGAGCATGCACTGAGCCAGCCAGCCCACAAGTTAACACTGTCACAAGACTCCAAGTGCCGGGGGCTGCTGAGCTGACCGGCAGGACACGGAGCTGTGGAGGATCCTGCCGGAGCTGCTGCCACACCACACACCGCCCCACATCCGAAGGGCAGGCAAGTATTCAAGCTGAGCCGTTTGCCAGCGCTCAGCGCAGGATCCGAGCGAAGGGGAGTAGACGCGTCCCGGCCACCCACTGCCCGTGCCAAGAGCAATGGGCTGCAAACCCCGCCAGGCGCCCGAGTCCAGGGGCGAGGAGGGGCCGGGCCGTGGGTCTGGCCCCTGGGCCAAGCCCTTACCTGGAGGGAAGGACGCCTCTCGCCGCCACACATCTGCGCGTCTCTCCCGCGGAGCCTGGCTCAGCAGCAGCCGCCCTGTGGGACGCGCCCCGGCCGAGGGGAGCTGGTCCCGCGCCCGGGCTCAGGGCGCGCCTCCCCGCGGCTGCCTGGCATCGCTCTGTCGGCGCTCCCCGGGCCGGGCGAAGCAGCTGGAAGCGCCGTGGGGCGCGGGATGGAGACGGGAAGCCCAAGCGGGGAGCGCCCTGCCCGGGATCTGGCGGGGCGGGGGCGGGAGGTTCACGCCTGTGCAGCGCGCCCCACCCCCACGGACAGCGCGCAGGAACCGCCAGCTCGGCCTAGCCCCGAAGAGTTTCCTGGCCCATGCACCGACCCCCCAAGGACAAGCTGGATCCCACACCCAGCCCCTAAGCGGCCGGGCGGCCTATTAGCCCGACGCTGCCTATTTCAGCACAGCTCGCCCAGCACAGCTCGCAAGGGCAGAAGCTGAATTCAGGCAGAGACAACATAGTTTCTCTCTCTTACTCCTTATGAACTGTAACAGGGTTCGAAAAGGAGCTAGATACATTCATGGGGGATAGGTCCATGAATGGCGATTAGCCGGGCTGGTGTCCCCAGCCTCTGTCTGCCAGAAGCTGGAAGTGGCCAGCAGATGAGGGATCACTAGATGATTACCTGTTCTGTTCATTCCCAGGGGCACCTGGCATTGGCCACGGGCCAAAGACAGGATACTGGGCTAGATGGACCTTTAGTTTGACCTAGTGTAGCCTTTCTTATGGAGGCTTTCTCCTTGTGTTTCAGACATTTACATTTGCAACCAACCTTCTCAGTACAAACTCAGTACTGAGTCTTCCTCAGTCTGATCCTCCCAGCTTGAGAGCAATCCCTAATGGATAAACTGTTTTAGAGTTATTTTTAGTCGACATGATCCAGGTGGTCTAACGACTAAATGTGTGTCTCCAGAATCTACTTCAAAGTAAATGCTACAGTAAAATGCTCCTCTCCTAGGCAAAAAACAAACACACAGAAAAGGATGGGCTGGCAGGGGGCTGGGATCTCAATGCCAAGTGCCAATGCCACTCACACTCCACCAACCACTCAGACAAACGGCCGGGCCCTGTCTTCTCCTGAACTCCTCTGGGTTCTGTGGTGGGTGTGGAGAATAAGCCAGATGCAATACACATGTTAGAACCAGGACAAAATGACCATTTAAACTGACTGTGCAAAGCATGATGGCCCAAATTTTCAAACCTGATTGCCTAAAGTTAAGCACTGAAAACCACATTTCCATGCCTACATCAGTGGCCTGATTTTCAGAGGCACCGTACCACAGCTCCCATTAAAAGCACTGAGAGCCATGAGCATCGGCACCTCTGAAAAATCAGGCCACTTCTATTACGTACTTATAAATATGGATATATTTACCTAAATGTAAGCCCCGCACTTGAATAATGCAGATGTTTTTATTGTTGTCTAAGAGTGGGAAGGTAGCAGGGGAATCTTCAAAAACCTTTTTACAGCGGAGGTGTAAAACTGAATACATAGCACTAAAATGCTTCAGTTAAGCCAGAGCAGCAGCCCCAAATATTTGCAGTGCAAATATGAAACTACTGCATTTATGGATATTCTTCATACTCAAGATCTATAGAGAGCACTTAGATACTATAATGAAGGGCACTGAAGAAAGGGATACTTAATAAAAACTACTTTCTTGCAGAAAGACATTGTAGCGTAAAACAAATTCTTCCTTCTATTTTGTGCAATTAGCTGACCCCCACGTACCTAAATGTCACTGCTAAAACTAGTGTCCTTAGTGGCTGGGTTACATCGCTCTCTCTCTCTCTCTCAGTCTGCTTAAATCTATCAATATTTGTTATATGTAAAGAATCTTTTTGCTTTCAGGCACTCAGATACTATTGTGATGGGCATGTTATAAGAACATGAACATAATTTGTCTGAAAATATGCAAAAAAAAAGTTTGGGGTTTTAATAGTTAACTTATCTCATTCAAATGATTAGGAAGATAAAGCATCCAAAAACATTGAGTATTTCTTGCCTCACCCAAATATTGAAATCATGCAATTGGTAACTTTCATCTAACTATCCAGCAATTCCCCCCACCCTTTCCCAGGTTCACTCATTGTGAAAGCCTCTCTATTTTGATCAACCTAAGTTAAAATCTTTTCACATGCTAGTCTTCGTCCAGGGTGTTTTAAGCTTCAAAGGCAGACTGCCATCTGGAGTGCTGTCAGAAATATTCAGAAAACAAGATAAACACTTGCATAGTAATTTGGACAATTTTCTGGAAAGCAGAGAGTAAAGTGTTACAGTAATAACAAATCCATGTTCATCATCCTGACTTAGACAACCCATGCATAGATATATGCTACTAACATTGGTCATCTCTTTCCCCATCCCTCCCCCCTCGGAAACTGATGGACATGTGGTTTCTTTATGTAGCCATGATGACCACCCATGTTTTAGTACTTGTAAAAGTTTGTTTGGGGGTCTAGTTCTCAAATCTCACTTGATGTTATGGAGTTCTAACACCACTAAATGGCAAAGCACAAGCAGCAGCCATGCAAGTGTCTCACACTTCTCGAGGGACAAGACTCAGGCGAGATGCCTCAACCCTATTAGAGGATAACTCAGTCCTTGGCCTGTCTAATCACTCTGGCAACAAAAATTCCAGTTCACGCCAGCAGTGGGGGTGACTGATGTGGTCACGTGCACTAGGAAAATAACTAAAGCCACAAGCTCATTCCACATAGGTCTCTTAAGACTGCCAAGAACAGATGTAACAGAATATCAGAGCGCTTTGTGTGAAATGGATGATGAACCACACTGAGTTACCCCTTTTCCCTTTCAGTAAAGAAGTTGTAAAATAACGTTAATAATGACCGAGCAGTTGAGACTAGAGGGATTATGTTGTAAAAAAGTCTTTCTCCACTGGAGGCTCTGTTGAATTCCCAGCACTCAAATCAACGCCTCACTCACGCTGCTTATGTTTAACATCTGAAAAACCTTATATTAGTCAATGTTTCACCAAGTTTTTCCTCTATGGATAAGACTTTTTTTTCTAATTTAGTCACAAGTACTTAAGAAAACATAATCTAGTTCTTTCATAGTTATTCAAAGGGTCTAGAAGTCATGGCAATATACTTGACTCATAATACTGCGCACTTCTATAGTGCCATTCATCCAGTGATCTAAAAATGCTTTAAAAACAGTAAGTAATCTTCAAGGCACCCCTGTGACAGAGGTTTTATACCCATGTTATAGCTAGGTAAACAGAACCAAGAATAGAACCCAGCTCTAACCACCCCCCATCCCCTTGCTCATGCTTCGTTCAGACCAATCTCTCTGCTTATCTCCTCTGCCAAAAGCAATATACCATATATACTCGTTAATTTATATTTAATTTATAGCCCATTAATTTATAAGCCGACCCCCCCACGATGGATAGGTAAAAGTAGCAAAAATGGTATGCCCCTTTCATAAGCAGACCCTATATTTCAGGGGTTGGCAAACTTTGGCTCCTGGCCTGTTAGGGTAAACTGCTAGCGGGCCTGGACATTTTGTTTACCTGGAGCGTTCGCAGGCATGGATCCCCTCAGCTCCCTGTGGCCACGGTTTGTTGTTCCCAGCCAATGGGAGCTGTGGGAAGTGGCGCCACTTCCCGCAGCTCCCATTGGCTGAGAACGGCAAATCACGTCCACTGGGAGCTGAGGGGCTCTGTGCCTGTGAACGCTCCAGGCAAACAAAACAACAATGTATTAGATATTCAATTCAATAATTCCATAGAGCTTAAAATCATCAAATTTTGGTGTAGACCTGTTTATAAGACAACCCCCGCTCTTTGATGCTTAACTTTTTTAACAAAAATATTCGGCTTATGAACGAGTATATACGGTAATCCAAAAGTTTGCAATACGGAAACAAAATTCTCCTTTTGTGATTATTTGGTTGCAATTGTAAGGTACTCACATAATAGAGTGATGAGCACAGTATGAAAATCTAGATAAGATTATTATTCTGTTCATAGCACCTTGCTTAGGTCTGCACATAACAAACATGTTGTCATGCTAAGAACTGATGTCCAATTTTGTTAAAGCACAAAATTTCAGCAGGAACAATTTTTTTATAGAACTATTTGACCAGCACTGATTTTTGAGGCAGCTGGCTAGCAGCAGACAAAATCTCTAGTTCATTATCATTAAAGCTGGTTGCCCTTAAATAGTTTACGGTCCCTGCTGGAAGTTAGCCCAAGAGAAAGATAATCGCTTTCCCAAAATATTCCTGAAAAACAAAAAAACAGGACTGTAGAAAGATCAAAAATAGTAATTGTTCAAGCATCACTTCTGGTGACGTGGCAAGATTCAAATTGATGAAATTTCTAACATACCCAAACCTACATTTATGAAGGAATAAGGAATGGTCTAGCAAATAGTAAGAAGCTCTCAAAATACAAAAGCACAGGGTTGATAATAATAGGTGAAGGGAAGCTAGCTAAAGTGAAGAGGAAAGTGGAAATATTACAGAACCATAATTATATATCCCTTCCCACCACTTCATCTTTTATTCATATCGGCTCCAGTTTCCCCTAACTCTCAAGTAACCCTTTGTCTATTTTGCACAAGCCAAAATATTGTGTTATTTCACCACATCCTTTAAACAATCCTTTGTTTCTATGGTATCACAACCACTCAATATATTCCTCTTTTTTAAGTGATTAACTCACTGGGGCTTAATAATTATACTAGACAATAGGACTAATCCAGCACCATTGGGGTCAATGGGAGTTTTGCCAGAAGTTTCAACAAGTGGCGGATCAAGCCTGGTTTAGGTTTGCAGGATTCTAATTCCTAATTCTGCAGTGCTCACTTGGCACAACTGACATTGTCTTAATTGGTCTAATAAAAACATTTATCATGGAGGGGGAAAAAAATCTAAAGTTGTCATATTTAAACAAGCATCTGAAAAGAACTCTACCTACATAAAGGTAATCACTAAACACCTACAATATAAAACCAAACTAAATATATTCTTATATATGTGACAATTAGTTATGCCATGATTTTTCATTGCAAATAGTCGCTGTTTACTTTAAGAGTGGTTATGGAAATAAGAGAACCAAAAATGTCAGCTTGAAAGTTCCCTTCTGCAATCTTTTAAAAGAAAATGTTAAGTCCCTTTTTCTGTGGGTATCTGGATTTATAAATCAAAGAACAAGGAAGTCTTGGCCCTAGGCTCTGAAAGTGCTGGTACCCACAACTCTATAATATGTTATTGGGGTGTAAGTGTAGGGATATTAAAGAAGGTACTGACAGTGATTCCAAGTGAAAGTGACCCCCCCATAACTTGTCCCCCACGCTCTAAAATCCAACAGCTTCACCAAGTAAAAAGATCTCTTGGGTCTCCTGTTAAAACTTGTAAGTTACTGTATGTATAAACATTGATTGCATCTGTCCTTTGAAAGATACTTTTACTATGTAAAACTTACAAACAAGTTAATTGACTTTGTTCTTGAAGTGACCACTATGTTACCACCCCTGCTGTGAGCCTAAAGCCATTAATTGACTCTGGGCTTCAGGCAGTTTATTCTGTAATTGATACAATGTAAACAAACTCTATAAGCTGTTCAGTGACTTGTGGTGGAGATAGTAAATTAAAATATGGTTAAGATATAGAATGTATGTTGATGAATGTGTGATATACATGAATGGCTAGGGAGGTGCCAGCCTAGAAAGGGAGTATCCATCGGCTGAAGAAAGGTGTCGAGTGGACCGATACAACCCCCAGAGGGTAAACTGGGATCCACCCCACCACCTGGAACGATGAGAAAAACAAACTTTGGACAGTGTGGAGCCACCAGGAATGTGCCATCTGCTGATTGAGTTAGCAACAGCAGGATGAAACAGTTCCCATAGACTAACATAGGAAATAATTCCTATAAGAATGGCCCCTAAAGACTGAGAGTCTTTGGTTCCGCTGCCAACCTCCAGGAGCATCAGGTGCATCTGACACAGACTCGGCTCCATCCTCATGCCAAGCTACCTGGCCAGTAACTTGGCATGAGCAACTTCTAGGCTGGTAAATATAACATCTATATAGAATTTGAATGAATGATTGCATGAATGAATATAAGTGTATAAGGAATAAATAGTGATAGGAATAAATAGTCAAACAACGTTGTTTACTTGTATCTTTTGCTTTATTATTATATTTACAATAAATGTGGCATTTTTGCCTTATCCCTCTTAATAAGATCCTGCTGGTTTTTATTCTATTGGTATAATATAAGTCTACCCAGGCAATCAGAAGCAGCAGACCTTGTGCAGACTCAGATCGTTGGGCACAGTTCCTTTAACTATTAGAAGAGCTTACTGTTGGGGAATTCGCAGATGATTTGTATCCTGCTGTTGTCACTCAAGAGGTATTTCCAAACACTTAAAAATAAATAAATAAATAAATAAATAATCCTTTATTTCTAATAATTATGGCCAAAATCAGACCTGAGGTTCCATGTGCTGAACCCTAAACAATGTACCAGTGGGAAGAGTGGCTACTCAGGGACTAAAAAAAAAAAAAAAAAAAAAAAAAATGTTTAGAGCTCCGCAGAAGTATATGCTTCCTGATGGAAGAGTGACAAGGCACTTCTGCTGAGATGTGTCTAACCACTACATTCCAGAAAAAGATATAAGATACATTGTATCCTTAAGGATACAATCTGAGACAGTGAAAATTTAACCACTTATCCTACCAAACTGCCAGGCCTCTGACTTGTGGCGTCAAAGTTCCCCAAAGCATTTAGAAAACAGAAACAGACAAATTAAGAAAATCAGTTTATTTTTATTACTTTGTGGCAACAATTTTCTAATATATACACACTTAAATTCTAAACGAGCCACATAAATTAACCCATGGAGTTTTCTCTCCCTATACAAAGAAAAAGGACTTATCTTGAAAAAAGGCCGAGGAAGTACTATAAGGCTAAAGCTAAGATGTATGTTGTACCATTATTGCTCAACTGAGACAAACTAGGGGCTCTATGTGGGTTATTCCTGAGTAGGAGAATGGAAGCTTGGAGTGTAAATTTGGTATTTTCTTTTTACACTTTCATCATGGCTGTGGAGAGGAAAAGCTGCCCCCTTATGAAGAAGGTTTCAGCCACCTAAACCAGTGGATCTTTCCCTAACATTCATGGCTCTCCAGCGACACACGGACAGCAAGAACATCCACTTTAGGTGTCCTCGCTGCCTCTCAGTTCTTCAACTCCTTGAGAGTACATTGTACGAAGTAACTTGTACTGATCTGTCCCATTGTTTACTGGGGGGAGGTGAAAAAACAGAGAATGTGGTGGAGTTCAACTGGCCCCTCCTTCCCCACCCATAAATCTGGATCCCTACAAAGCTGCTGCAGAGAGCGTAAAGAGCATTGAGAATACCCTGGTGCCAGTTCTTCCCAGTGTAATTCCTTTCCCTGCCTGATCAATGAGTTTTGGCTCCCCTCCACTTGAGGAAATGCAAAGAGAACAGTGCCCTAAGAGAGCATGGCATGAAAGCTAACTAGGGAGATGCACTAGGGGACAGCATGTCTTCGCTCCAAATGAGCATCCTACAAGAGCCTGCAATGAAGGCGTGGGAGAGGACCCAAAGCAAATTTAAAGCAGAGGTACATGGAAAAACAAACAGGTAAACAGTAACTTTTCATACCTCTATCAAAAACATGAGCATGGGTAGGCCCTTCAACCTTGACCAAACTGTGGTGATATTGTAAGATTTCTAGAAATATTTTCAGACAATTAAAATAACCTCTCTATTTCCTTTCTTTTAACTTCCATCTGATTATTATTGCCATATCTTTCATTCAAAGCTACATCAATGCAGTCTTCACCCAAACTTTGAACTGAATACTGCAATAATACATCATAATTGGTCATGTGGGAAGCTTAAGTTATGTGGCACCCACTTACCATCGTCTATGTAACTTTAGCTCTTCTAAAGCATATAACTAATATACAAGTCCACAGGAGTTACAGAAAGTTAGGGCTGTGTAACTGAATTCTGTAAATCCACAACATAGATAAAACCAAAGGATTTATACCTCTTGACAGTTAAACATAAGGGTTTTTCTGTTCCTTCTTTTAATATTAAAAAAACTGGTTTCTGCAGACTAAAGATATGCACGTTAACCAACCGTCTCTCCAAGACAGACATGGTAGGCAGCTTTGATCAATGACTTTTCTTTAGAAGTACAAAAGGAAAAACAGCTCATTATGCTGCTGGACAGGATGTAGTGACATAATAATAGATTTCCCTCAATACTATCTAAAGGAGTGGGCAAAAGCGCACAAACAGCAACATAATGAAGCTTTTTTGGGGAGGGAGAGCAAAGAAAGGAGGACCTCTGCACTCACAATACTTGTTGTTTGTCTATTTAGCATCAGACATGACACATTAAACACTATGTTTTCCAGATTTTCATAACATTGGATAATCTCTATTAAGGCAGGTTATTTATATCTATAAAGAATTCCCTGGGCTTCGACTCCCAAAATTTGGGATCCTCGCTAGGAAATTTTTTTTATATTTCCTGGGAAAAGGGAGTATTCAATATTGCTTTGTTCCTCAGACCTCAACATGCATAAACCATGTCACATTTCTCATCCCTATGGAAATAGGACTCTGATCTGAACTCAGACACAAAATATACTGAAGTTGGAGAGTATGGAGAGGAAGCTTGCTTTGGAAGGTACACACTTCTATTTCCTTGTTATCATCTGTCTGCAGTAAATGACAGTGCTCTGTGTTCTGTCTGCCTTTGCAAACAGACCACAAAGGATATTTCCTCCACTTTAATTCTTGTGAAATCATCATCATCTCACTTCTCCTGAAGTGAAAAGTTAAATGGACTATAGAGTAAAACTTACACTGGCTACATGTATGTCAGCTTGCCAATTTGAGATCAGATGATTCTGACTCCATGATTCCTGTTACTTTCTGTAATATTCCTCTCCATTCCATATAGGACCACTCAGCATATGAAATAGCTGAAAAAGCTTTTTCCTCACAATAGTCACCACTGTCTTGATTGATTAACAAAGCAAAATCTTAAAATTTGAAGGGTTCCCCCTTCTGCTCCTGTGTTCAACCATCACATGATAAACATGCATGAACCACAATATTGTTAACTTTGTGTCATAAATAAGTTTGGATAGAATCTCAAGCCTTCCACTGAATCATCTCTGCAAAGATGGCCCATCTTTTCAGCTAGAAGCAGCCTGAAGAAAGAGAAAGAACATTTGTAATATTTGGTAAGGGCAATATGATAATCAAGGCGTTATTAAAAATTATATTTACCTCTCTTTGGCTAAAAGAACAGACATCCCCACAAGCTTGGCAAACTCTTCAGCTGTAAGAGACCCCTTTTCAGATACCTATCAGAGAGAAAAAGCATGGCATTAAAATAGTGTTGATCTTTTCCTTTCTACTACGGGATGAAAGAATTTTCTCCATTCTTTTAGTTCAGAGGGTTAACTGTTACAAATTGGTAACAAATCCCTAGTGAAGATTACTGCTTTATCTGCATTTCTGTTCAATGGCATTTCTGTTCAAGGGCTTTTTCACATCCCTAAGTTAGAGTGACTTAAGTGGTAGTGTAGACCTGCCCTAAGATGACAGCTCTCTGACGATGAAAAATGCTATTTAAGTAAAAAATATTGTTTTCGGATTTTGGAAGTGGAAAATTTTGTATTTCAAAAGCTCAAAAGGAAATCCTGTACCTCAAGTTTTACATCTAATGTGTCTAAGTTTCCCTAGCAGACAAATTACTGGAGGAAATGAAGTTCACATACGGTCTCTAAAGCAGAAGCCACCATTTCCTCTTCATTGTGGGACTGGAGCTCAATCACCATTACACCGCTGTCAAATAGACGAAGCCTAAAAATCAAAGGGAAAAGAGCAAAAAAACCCCCAAAAAACGAAATCTGCAAAATCAACAACGGAAAAACGTGTGTATTTTAGCAGTCTCTTATTAGATATGTGAAGCTGTGATAACATGTCAACAAATCCATTGTAATTAAAAGAAAAAAATTGAAAGAGCAAAACTGAACAACAATAAAATCAACTGCTGAATCTTCACAAATGAAAACAGAAGAATAATTAACTGAACAAGGTGAACAAATGTATTGGCGATGCACCAAAGTGGCTTTATTTTCACATTCTGAAAATATACGTTTGGCAAATAAAACCCCAGCAACTTAAATTCAGCCACATTCGTATTTTTTAGTGATCACATAATTTAGTTTTGCATGAAACGTAAGTAAATTCTGTTCATGCTGTAAAACAATGGTGGATGTATGTATTTGTTAGTGTTATTAACTGCATCTGAAGAAAAGACCCTGTGAATCTATTTCTGTGGGTCACATATGTGAAAAGGATGGATGGTCCAATAGGTAGGGTGCAACCTTGGGACATAAGAAACCTGGGTTCAATTCCCACCTCATTACGTGTGTGACCTTGGGCAAATAACTTAGCTTCTCAGTGCCTCAGTTCCTCATTCCGGAAATGGGGGCAATCCTTACCTATCTCACAGGGGTGTTAGGAGGATAAATACATATTAAAGAGTGCAAGGTGCTCACAAAGTACAGAAAGAGGCTCCTTGTAAGTTGGATCAATAGACAGGTGATGTTCATGAACTTAAAGGAAATTGAATGAATACTGACCTCTTAGAAGATTAAGAAACAGAAATAGGTTCACATTTTACATTAAAATGGATTTTGGAAGGTAAGGCATTTCACAAGACTGTCTGTGCAAGGGACTCAAGGGTCCACAGTTGAAAATGTATTGAGAAATGCACATGAAGGACTCTTACCTTAGGGGTAATTTCAGTGCCACTAGCATCTTACAAGCATTTACTAAATCTTCTGGAGAGAGCAACTATTTAAAAACAAGAACATATTTACTCACATTTTACATGTTAAATACACAGCATCACACACACAAAAACAAAACAGATAAGTACAGATGAAAAAATAACAGTACAAGCACCGATCTAGTGCACGATTGCATTTTCGCCTTTCATCTCCTCCCTCCCATGTCCTGCAGCCTTCTCTCACCCTCTTACTCCATTTTCTGTTCTCTTCCTATTCTTCTCTACATTACTCCTGTTCATGACTTCTCTCTTCAGGTAATTTATTTGATTACTGTCCCCTCCCCCCTTCTATTATTATTTCTGTGTCTGTCCCTCCTGTTACTTTGCCTGTGTGAGGAGGGACTCCCTCTTTTTATGTGTTTAATTTTCTTATGCTAGCTCTCATCCTCCTTTACTGGTAGTACTACAGGAGAGGCACATCAGAATGACATACTATGGAAGATGGCCAAAGATTAAATATTAGCAGGGAGAGGGAGAACCCTCCCCACCCCCCAAAAAAGCTACATTTTCCATTACAAGAACAGCAATACATCCATCATTTTAAGCAGTTGGACTGCATGTGGTGGACAGTTAAAGATTTGTTTGACACTTCTTTCTTTAAAGTACCTTCTCAAGCAGATTTATCAAAGAATACCACAGAATCAGTCTCTTACCTCCAATCCCCGAGCCCGATTTACCAGACAATACACCTCTGTAAGTGACATTATTCCTCCTCGTTCCTGTGGAAACATGAAGCCAATAAGCGAAATAGTATTAACCTAGAACACAGAGCACACTGTTTTGCATATAATAAAACATTTGGATGGATGAAAGTTTTAAGCACCACGTGACATATTAAAGCAGAGAAGATAAACTATGAGCTTGATTTAAAAATGTACACAGACAAGACCAATGATATCTAAATTATAAGTTAGTGTTCAGACTGTAATTTTCTTTAATAATTTCAAATTGCAGAACACCAATTCTAAAATTCAAGAATTGGGAATTATTTGAAGGTTAAAATACACGTTAAAGTACGTGGAATTTCATTATATTAAATCTATTAATCAATTTATCCAGTTTCTGTTTTTCGAACTCACAGGGTCATAATGTAAGGTAAAAAAATCTAAGAGATCGTATAGTATTTGAGTTTCACATACATATTGAATGTGCGCATCCTTTTTCAAATAGGCAAGCTTCAGATTAATTCAATAACATTTCAGTTTTTAATAAAATAGAAAAATTGATAATAAAATCTGTATAGTAGCCTGTATTACAGCAGTGATATATATGAAGTTTACATTGAAACTTTTATTTTTAGGTTTCAGGAGTTAGCAATCCATTGTGATTAATGGAGGTTGCTCATATTTTTGAGTCAAGGAAGACAACTCTTAATTGGCTTACACACTATTCATTTATTCAAAGTTAGCATTGCAACCATATAGATCAGAAACATTTTTTTTTAAATAATAGCTTAGATTCAGAAGCACAATTCTGTGAATTCTATAGCCACAGTATATACAAGGCCCTGTGGCGGGAAAAAAAGACTACTAATTGAAACGTATGAAGAACTATCACACAAACTCTGTTATGTGGAATATGAAAAATAATTACTGCAAATATAAATTCCCATAATTCCTTTTAGATATTTCTGCTGAGAAAGAGAATAAATGTTCTTCAAAAGCAAAATGAAGACTCCTCTAAAAGCTGAATTTGAGGTTGCATTATTGAAATCTTAGATCTTGAAAAGAGACACATTGTCAAGGTCCATGATACTGAAATGCACTGCATTAAAAACTTATCAACATGCACAAAAAGAGCATCTTGGGTGCTTTACCTCTAGTGGTGCCTGTAGTATTCCAGCTAGTTGTTTTGCCAGTTGCATATGGTAATGTGTGCCAGATCCATGCGTTTCCCTGGTAACTGGGTTAGCGATACCCATGCTCAACAGATAAGATTTAAACCTAATAGTCTACAAAAAGAAAAGAAAGTTGTATCAGTCATTTCACAGTTCTATTTAAAAAAAAAAAAGTTTACACTTTTATTTTTATAATAGACTTATATGCATTTTGGGAGATTTGAAAATTCACAATGCCAACTATTGGGCAGAATATAAATTTATCAAAATGGTGGCAAGCTCTACACAAAAAAGTCTTCAGAAATTTATAAGGGATACTGAAATCTCCAAAAGAAAAACAGAAAAATTGTCATCTTCTAGTTAATGGAGTCAGCATTTCTGACCCCTTTTAAAGCAAACTAAGTGGGGAAGAGACACGCACATCCTGTAATCACTTCATATTAGTTATTTTTTTAAACAAGGTCTCAGACGGACTGACTGTCTTCTCTCCCCACAGCTCGGATGTATTGTATAAAGAAAGCTTTTCATTAAATAAAAAATCAAGAAACAATGGGACATTAGTAAAATATTATTTACTTACATTATGAATATTATCACAATAGCTGTTTAAGTTTACACAGTGATATTTCACAAAATGCTTTTTTATCAATCTAGAAAGAAAGCATATTTACCTCATCTTCTGTGATGTCACCTTGTTTATCTTTAATTTTGTTAGCTATTGACTTGGATAACTCCACCATTTCCTTAGCCTACCAAAACACACACAAATATGTCAGCTTTCAGCAGTGTATTCAGACATTTTGGTTAAAAGTTAGGTAACTGGTATAAATGTAGTTAGATGTGCTGGTAAATGTCGCATCCCATACCTTTTCCATTAACTTGCTGAGATCTTCAAAAGCCTAAAATGAAAAACTGACATTATAATATAGTCTGCCTAAAGAAATTAAATGATTTAATGAAGTAATTTTTCCAACGATCTTCCCAAACGCCAAGAATCCTGAACAATATTAGGGCACCTAATGCTTTAGACCAGCACGTTATCATTTCAAACTGCTTAGAGTTATAAATTCATGCTCTGGTTTACAAACAGGCACTTTTCCTTCCCAGAGAGCTTATAATTAAAATCAGACAAGACAAGGACAACAGAAAGTATACAGGAAAGTAAAACAATCCTATGGTTTCCTACATGGAAGACACACACTAATCTCTACTTAATAAAAATGTAAACAACAGAGCTGGGGGTGGGGGGGAAACAAAGTACTGAGAGTTGAAATAAATTTAATTAATCAAGTTTACCCCTTCTTCCTAAAAATGTTAGGTGTATTTTTTTATTCATACACCTCCCCCCTCAATAATCAATTTTTGGCCAGTACAGCTGTGGAAATGCTCATAGTGACATCACAATTCTGCCTTTATCAGTAGGTATTGCTAAGATAGCACGCAAGATCACCATGTATTTGGAAATAACAAGGGAGATGGATTGCTAGGTTTGTTTCACACCACTCTTAATTGAGAAGACAAAGATTTGAATATTATTTGCGGGTAAAATGTATGCATCTAAATACTTGATTCTCAGAAGCAATTAGGTACATAGGCATCTAACTGAACTAAATTATGCTGCCACAAAACAAGATCCCAATTAAGGCTTGTTTGAAATCTGGCTTATAAAATGGATTATTAGATAAAAGGCACCCTGTAATAAAATCTGTACTTGCTAGATCTGATCTGATAAAAGCAGGGGGAAATTAAAATATTTGTATAAAGTATCAGATTTTTTACTACAATTAACTTTTATGGAACTTTTCCACAAAAACCATGTACAAATTTGGATTTCCATCACAGGACAAATGATTTATTTCAGGATTTTTAAAATACAAGTTACTTTAATAAAGCTGTGAAGTTCTCAAATACAAAACTGCTATAGGGAGCACATAACACCAGATAAGCCTTTAACTTTTGAAAAAAGGGAATTTAGCCTGTCAATATATCAATGCCACAGAAAGGCACTTTTACCCTCTCAGGAACATACCCTCAACCCTCCTTCAAAATCCTCTCTAATAAATGGCTTTTGCAATGTGTCCAAGTGGACATTAACTTGGATTATTTTGGACCAAGTGTGTGTGTGTGAATGCACGTGGGGAGTCCCAGAACCCCAGAACTATCATAGCTAGATCTGTGAGGGCAGCACCTCCCTTTTATAAAGAGGGCAACCCAGGTAGAACACCACTACAGACCGCAAATGTAGCCAGCCTATGGTTACAAGCTATCTACGATTTAATAGTCTAATCTGAAGGTAACAAAAGCATGGCTTCCATGTAAAGATCTACACAGTAAACTTGCTAATCCCGAAGAAGAGTTGTGTGTAGCTCAAAAGCTTGTCTTTTTCACCAACAGAAGTTGGTACAATAAAAGATATTACCTCACCCGGTTTGTCTCTTGCTAGTCCACATAGTCAAATGACAATCACTCCCCATACGTCTTGGCAAAAATTTAATACAGAGTGTTAAAGAAATTATAATAAATTCCCATAGAATAATGAAGTACCATTGTCAGAGCACAGATATTTGTGATACAGTGTCTTTTCTTTTAAAAGTATTTGACGACTTACTTGCTAACTTGCCAAATTCAGTATATTCGTAATGTCTCTCTCAGGCACTAGCATGAATTAAGGAGCTTCTACGTATTGAATTTTAATATCAACAAACAAAGTTTTTATATCTAGGCTTTTACTAGTTTAACTCCAATTTCAACAACATGCATGAAAACATCATCCATTAAAAAAAAAATCCTTGACTTAGGTAAATAAATAGCATGTTGTGCATAGTTCCTCCTCTGACCAATTCACTCAGGGCAGGCCTGGAAACAAAGGGGAATGTGCACACACCTAACAGGAACTTCCTCAGATAAACAAAAGGCTAAAGAACTGGATTCTTATCAGTGGCGAACAGCAGATGCAGGAAATCTTTTCGTGGAACCCAGGGCACCACTTTTGAAATTAAGTCCTTTATAACATTTAAAGCTGGGGGAAGGCAGGATTTCACAAATCCCGTTTTTACTTTGCTCATACAACTCGCACAAATGGATTTCTTTTACTCTCTGACAAAGTCAGTGAGGAAAAAATAACCAGACAATACCTTTTGAATTATATACACAAGTAACTTCATTCATTACTTTCTTCATAAATAGGGGGAAAAAATAGACCAAACAATTAAAACAAAAAACAAAAACAAAAAAACCACCCACCCTTTAACGCTAGTAATAACTGAAAGACCACAGTAAAAGTGTTCACAAAGCAGGTACAAATTTCCTGTAATAGTTAATTTATGCAGACTTCTTGACGTTTCAAATCCATCTCTATTACTGTGACAAAACCAGTATAATCTCCTCTTTGATGATTATTTGCAGTCTCAGGATTGCTCCATTAGATATAGTGTCTAAAGCAGTGTTTCTCAACTACCGGTCTGTGGACTGGTGCCAGTCCCTGAGATCTCCCTGACACAGTTGAGGAAGGCAGCAAGCCAGTCCCTGTATCAAAAAGGTCGAAAAACACTGGTAGAAAGGATTTTAAGGAGAGGAAGAGAATGACGTGGGCAGGGGAGGAATAAGCTTCTGCTGTATATGTAATATCTCAAATTCAACTATGGGACTGTTTGGCAAAATAGTTGTTTTCTCTTTGGGCAATATTTTTGCAGAAATTACTGTGACATCTGATTACTGAACACTTTGCCATGCATAATGATAAACTCAAATGTAAATTTAAAAATATGAATTTCTGTTAGACAAATTTACTGTATAATGATTTACATATATAAAACCCCTTTGAACAATACACCTGGTAAATAAATACTTAATCTTCAACTGATCCATAACTAGACCTGCTAAAACAATAGTCTTAGTGGACTGGTCCCTTTCTGTAGAAGGCTCTTTGTTCTGCTTCCCCCGATGAAAGGCCATTGAACTTTGCCTTTCAACTGTACTGAAATCCATAAACACACAAAGTATTTGGAGCCAATGAATGTCCTTCTTGAAAAGGAGCATTTAAATGAAATATTCTTAAACACCTGGGATAAGCCAGTTAAACAGAGACATAACTAAGTTACACACGTGTAATCTGTTCAGAGTTTTTCATTGTAGAGAGTTTTAACAGTACACGGCTGCATCTAGAAGAAAGACTGAAGGAATGCAGGTGACTGACCTTGAAACCTGAGCAGTATTTACCTCAGAAATGTTTTTGTCAGTCTCTTTTCTCTTTTCTTCTAATTTCCTCTCAATACCTACAATTCCTACAGCCCTTATTCTTCCTGCCTGCAAAAGGAAATAGTTTAAAAGAAAAGAAAAGGAAGGAAATGTTAAGAGTTCTCTCACCCACCTCCCTGTGAGTTTATATTTACAACAGAGGAAAACGTCCCACAAAGAACTAAGTAAAATGTAACGATTAGATGTACTGTAGCTCATTAACAATTTCCTGAATAACATTCCTTAAGTCAAGGTCATAGTTTCTCTATAACAACTTTTTACAAATAATAAAAATACACCAAATATAGATTTGCTGCAGAATACTACATGACAAACACGCTATTTAAATTGTTAGTATGATGTATAACACAGCATCTCTTGTATGATACAGAGACAGTGGATAAGCTGGGGATGCTCAAACTGATGATCCCCTAGTCCAGGGGTCGGCAACCTTTCAGAAGTGGTGTGCCAAGTCTTCATTTATTCACTCTAATTTAAGGTTTCGCGTGCCAGTAATACATTTTAACATTTTTAGAAGGTCTCTTTCTATAAGTCTTTAATATATAATTAAACTATTGTTGTATGTAAAGTAAATAAGGTTTTTAAAATGGTTAAGAAGCTTCACTTAAAATTAAATTAAAATGGAAAGCTCCCCAGACCCGTGGCCAGGACCCAGGTAGTGTGAGTGCCACTGAAAATCAGCTCGGATGCCACCTTTGGCACCCGTGCCATAGGTTGCCTACCCCTGCCCTAGTCTAACTGAAGCGAGCCTAGAGGTAGAGCATTTTCAGTGAGGATCCTGGACTTAGGAAGTTGCTCTCCCCATTGCTCCATCACAGTCTGAATAGGTTTCCCTGAGGGGAGACTTAGAAGGGTACAAGGTTGGACACTCACCCCATTTATTGATAGTACGTCATACAGATAATGTGTGAGACATACATGCAACATATGGGGTGATATCCTTTTACTAAATTAGGAGAGTTGTGAAATTTATCAGCCTCTTTCTGGCCTAGCCTCCAAGTCTCGAACTCCACCCTCATTCTCCTTGTCCTTCCTATTGATTTTGACACTCAATAATACTTTCCTTAAAATCTTGAGTTTCCATCCTCTCCTGGTTCTCTCACCATCTCTCTGCTCATTCTTTTAGATTCTCCAGCTCTGTGTTCCAGAAGTCTCAGTTCTTGATCCCCTCCCTTTTCTTGATCTACACCTTTTCTTTGGGCGGTCTTATCCGCGTACGTGGCTTCAACTACCACCTTTACATAGACATGGGCAAACCTACCTTTCCATCCAATCCTGTATTTCAGCCAGTCTCAACAGCTTCTCAAAGGCAACTTAACATTGCCAAACTGAACTCTCTCTGTCCCCTCCTATTTTCTGTCACCATTGACAACAGCACCATCCTCCCTACTAACTCATTTATATCATTGCTGTACCCAAAATGTTACCAGCAGTTTCCAAATACAGAGGATGATATTCCCAAAGAGTTTATGATCTCAAAATACAGAAACAGATAAAGGAAAGCAATCTAATAGGCACACATCTTGAAGATATTCCCAGTAATCAAAACTGTCCACTTAAATCATAGCTACTCAAACATATGATGCACACAGGCTCCAAGCAACTATATTAAAGCAATGTCTAGAATCTAGAACCCACAAAACCAAGAAAGTGTAAAATTAAGGCTGAAACTCCATCCATCATCTTCCTTGTGTGTCTCATATTGTAGAAGTTTCTACACAGAACATGATTGTTTTACATCATGAGTTTCAATACCTAGGCATAATTAAAAGACTACAAATGGCACATCAAACCAAACACCATACTCACTCATAAATTAGAATTTCCTCACTTTTGTGCCATTCCAAGAATACCATTAACTCTATTTTGAATGTATTTAAACGACATAATCTAAGGGGCAGGTTCCCAATTGTGTCTGAGCTCTTCTCAGATGCAGCGAGAACACCCAGCTGCTCAGCCCCAGTACAAGGGAGAACTGCAAGAGAACAGCTCCAGTTTATGACAGTGGAGAAGCAGCCATGGTGGAGTTCCACTCTGCTATGTCCCCTTTCTGACCTCAGAATGCCAGAGGTGGGCTGGGGAGCTGATGTAGGTGATGGCTGTGTTGGCAGCACAAAATGGACACAATAGTCTGGAGATCTGAACCTAAGCATTCAAATATGAAGAGAAGTCTAACATACAGAGGAGAGTATCAAGTATTTAGTAAGTACCTGTGGACCCCTGTTAATTTGAATGGTCTGAGAAACAGGCATGTTCTCCCATCTCCTCTGTCTCATTTCTTCTGACAATCGCCTATAGAACTGCATATTTTTAGAAAAAAAGTCAAACTAAGTTTTGTAGAATATTTTTAACATCTCAGTGATCAACAAAACAAATTCCAATGAATATCAAATGCCATAACAATGTCACATTTATACTGGACTTTTAATTTTTTAGGCTGAAAAAAAAGTTACAGACCATGCAATCATATACATTTCAATGGTAGCTGTAACAATTGTGAGTTAAATGTGCATGATTACTTATTTCCATTCTAAACACATGTTCAGACATTCATAACTTTCCAAAACTTTCACTTAATGAGGCTGAAATTTCCATCCTCAGTATCTGTCCAAAGGTGATAAAAAGAAATTTGAGCAATCCAGTTATTACTGATACTGTTACCACGAGATTATGTTCATCCATCCATGCGGCTGGAATTGCAATGGAGTAATTCCGTTCATTAGTTTGGGTTAATGCTAGCTGGTGGTGATGGTTTATTAATTGACAACAAGGCCTCCTACACACAGAGGTCCACAGCAAATACTGCAAGATGAATAGTATCACTAATACAGGGAGAGCAGAAATATTTGTGACAAAACATCTCACCTATTTGGTTGCAACGTATGTACACATACCTCAATCTGACCATGTTCTTTGAAAGAAAGTTTGATGTAGGAATATTTGCTGCTCTGGAACGGGCCAGGCTCTTTGTTTGAAGGAGCTGGATGAAGATGAACCACTATTTTGGCACTAAGGAACAGTGTAGGCAGAGAGCAAGGAGGGGGAAAAAAAAGATATATCCCTTATTTATAAAATAATATTTCTTAATCGTGCAAGTCAGGTTTAAAAGCTTAACCTAGTTCTATATTAACTAAGCCCCCAAAAAACTGTTGGTTATTTTACATTCAGAACATTTCAGATAATCCTTCAGGATTTTAATAAAAGTCAAGCACATTAAATAACGTTAATAATAGATTAGAATATAAAAAAAGAATATTTTCTGTATACTAGAATTTTCATATTAAAAATACTGTAACCCCTAAAATTGTAAAACCTCACTAATAAAACACATGTACAATCAACTCTCAGAAAGGTGATCTAGCATAAATATTAGAAGTTCAAACAAAGATCTCTGAAAAAGAAATTGAACTACAAACTGTCAAGTGGTACCTTTGATTAAGGCTTCCCACCTGCAACATAACCCCCAATGGCTCTACAGTGACTCATAGCTGCTGCCAAAATACACTACCTTTCTCATGGAAACAAAAAAGGTCTGGATATTAAGTTTAACCTATCTCACCATGTGTGCCAGCAGAAGAATTTGCATATGAATTCATCCAAAACCAACATCCTAGGCTAACATATGCATGAAAGCAACATGGTCTAGAATGAAGCCGAAGGAGCAAAACAACTCATGAAAGAGCACTGTTTCAGCAAATACAATAGCCCCATCTCACTTCATCACAATAATTCTATTATTCTTCTCCAGCTTTAATAATATATCTATTTTGTCAATACTCTTATTTAGTCACCTCCTCTAGCACTAGATCTCGCAAGCCCCAGTGTATGGTTCTACCAACTGAGATAATGTCTCCCTGCAGGCTGAAGCAATTTGATCTACTTATAACATCCAGGACACAGGCATAAGCAGATGTAGACTAGACACACTTCTTCATAAAAGCTTTATTTTTCCTTTGGTGTTAGCACCTCTCTTGTTGCATACATACCATACTGCTCTAATTATCTGTCCAGTGATATGGCCCCAGTTATTGGTCTCTCCTTCAGAATCAGTTACAAGGCGGTGTAAGTTACATCTGCTGAGAACTGAGCAGGATGCTCCTCTGCTGGGTTCCTACACCCAACCAGCCTTGCAGAGCAAAAGAGCTGGTCTGAGACCTAAATTTGAACACTAGCCTATCACCACGGCACTGCTGATTAAGTGAGATAAACCCAAATATTCATTGCTACGAAGCGGAAGACTGAATCACAGACTTAATCACTGTGATTACAGTGCAATTATTTAGCACACACACACAATTTTTCATAATGAAGCTCTCCCCCATTTGATCCTTATATCTTATTGTAAGACAGGAAGAATGGTCTCATGGATTGTGAATCAGGATACCTGGGTTACATTCCTGGGCTCTACCACAGATTTCTTGTGTGATCTTGAGCATGTCACATAACCTACGTGTCTAAGCTTCCAAAGTGAAAGAGACACACCTCTTACCTTTTTCCTATTCCAGCTGCTTGCTCTTCAATGAAGACAATCTGAGAAAGAGGGATAGCAATGCAGCATTCCTAGAATAAGCAACACAACATAACAACTAGAAATTAAAAGCTATTTTCTTGAATGGTTTGTAAAAAACAACAAACTTCCCCCCCCCCATTTCCGTCCGTTTAATAAATAAAAAAAGTCAACAGCGCTAGCATTTGTAGGAGGTTCTCCCACAAGACATTTCATATAGAAGAAGATGCTGATTGCAATAGAAAATTATCCTTACACTAATATTTAAAAAAGGAATTTAAACTGAAAACTAAAAAGTGAACATGAAGTTATAATTGTTAGATAATCAGACAAGGAAGGGACTTAAGGATACATTGTGTCCATCCTAACTCAGCCACTGGGTTTCTAGGCATTTTAGGTGGTGTACAAATTTATTATTATTTGTAGAGTGGTCAGAAAGAATTAGGTGCCTCACATACAAGTCAGTCAAGGACCCCACTACAAAGATCTTACATGCTGGCAACATGCAGGCAAAGACAATGACAAAAGGCAACACAATTGCTTCTTGTAGATACCCCATTTTTTAAGTTCTTAAATCCGAAAACAGGTAAACTGACTAGAAGTGTAAAGGTCTCCTTGCAGCCTACACCCCAATGATAAGATGTTTTGATAAAGAAGCAAAAGGAGGCAATACAAACAGCCAGTTGGGTTAAGAGTGCAGTGGGAGTCTGAGATCACAGAATGTATTTGTATTTATTTTCCAATGCCCAACATTCTCATTAACACCAGTTTAGAACTACACAGCTATGCATCAAACTAGGAAATATTCAGTATTTAGGAAATCACAGCATTTTCCTGTACTGACCAAATACATAGGGTACGTGATCATATAGCAGCTATAAAATGGCTGCTGTTGTTTGTCACAGTTTTGTTGTCACAGAAGATGTAATATCTAAAAATAATTATTGGTGAAGGAGGAGAGACGAAGGGCAAGTCTACACTTAAAATGCTGCATCAGTGCAGCTGCATTGCCTCTGTCGTGCTTTAATAAAGATACTCTACCCCGATGGGAAAGAGTTCTCCTGTTGGCATAGTTAGCTCCTGCCTCTTGGGGAGGTAGATTATGTCAATGGGAGATGCTCTCCTGCCAACATAGTGCTGGCTACACCGGGGCTAGGTCAGATAACTACGTTGCTCGGGATGTGGATTTTTCACACCTCTGAGCAACATAATTATACCAATGTAAGTCTGTAGTGTAGACCAGACCTATTTAACCCTTGGAGTGAGTGAGTTTGTTATGTGCTTGCTTGCCATATGCTTGCTTGATTAAAGATTATCATCTGGTCCACACTAGAAAATTCACATCCCTGAGCGACGTAGTTATGCCGACCTAAGAACCTGTGTAGAAGAATTCCATCAACCTACAGCCTCTAAGGGAGGTAGAGTACCTACACCAACAGGAGAATCTCTCCCATCACCATAGGTAGTGTCTACACTGAAGCACTACAGCAACTGTGCTACTGTAGCATTTTAAGTGTAGAAAAGCCCTACAATGTGGTCTGTTGTAGGACCTGTGTGCTGAGCCAAGCGGCCTGCAAATCTAGGCTGAGAACTCACTAGCAAGGCTCTAACCTGCTACGCTTTGATCCCTAATCCCTCAACAAGGGGGCAGGACTACCTCAGGGAGAACAGGGGTTTAAAAAGCCAGCTCCAAAGTGACCAGGGGAGATTCATGAGGGAGTTTAGAGAGGGAGTGAAAGAGGCAGACATACTAAATTTAAGCCAATAACTCCCCCCCCCCCCCCCAAAACAACAAAAAACAAAAGAAAACAAAAACCCCACAAGAGTAAAAATAATACAGGCAGAAGTCTGGCAGGAGAATGGGGGCTATCCAATTAATTACACTGAACGCAGCATGTACAATTACCTGCCTTGTGGGCAGGTGGTCTATTGTGCATTTGGTGCAAGCAACTCATGATCCTCAGAGAGACTGTATGGGCTCTTGAGGCCAGAGTGGCTGAACTGCAGGAGCAAAGAGAGACAGACAGGTACACAGACAAGACTTTCAGGGACACTGGTCCCATCCCCAGTTTGACAGCCTCTGTGCTGTTAAGGAGGATGAGAGTCTCGGGGAAGGATAACATTAAGCTGGAGCAGAGGGAAACAATCCTATAATTGGAACCCTCCTTCCAGATGATGACATGGTATCTTCTTGCATGGAGGATACTCCTCTTGGGGAGGGGACCCTCATTCTTAGGGAGAGGCAGGTAATAGTAACGGTGGATTTGATTATTTGACACACAGATAATTGGGTTTGCGATGAATGGGAGAAGCCCATGGTGAATTGCCTGATAGGTGTGAAGGTTGCAGATCTCAAGAGACATCCAGACAGACTTATGTGCAGTGCGGGGAAGAGCCAGTGGTCGTGATACATGGAGGTACCAGTGACATAGGGAAAGGTAGGAGAAAGTTTCTGGAGGCCAAATTTAGGCTCCTAGGTAACAGACTGAAGTCTGGGACCTCCATGGTAGCATTCTCTAAAATGCTTCCCAGTTCCACATGCAAGACTACGAAGACAGGCAGAACAGCAGGGTGTCAATTCATGGACAAGACAATAGTATTGGGAAGGGTTTTAGGTTCATTAGGAACTAAGGGACCTTTTGGGAAAAGAGAAGCCTATACACCTAAATCAAAATAGAACCAGATTGCTGGCATGTAAAATTAAAAAGGTTGTAGAGGATTTTTTAAACTAAGGGCTGAGAGAAAGCTGGCAGGTTCGGAGGAGCACACAGTTTGAGCAGTGATATCCCTTAGCGATGAATTTATTAAAGGGGGAATCCTATATCCTAGGAAAGAGGATAGGAAAGAAGTTGGTAAAGTACTGACAGGAGCTAGTGAAGAACAGACAAACAAGAGAGTCACATGAAGGCAAGCAACTGAATATTGACAAAATGCACAAGTGTTTCTGTATAAATGCTGGAAGTCTAAATACTAAGATAGGTAAACTAGGAAGATATTGATACAACAGGCATCAAGGAAATTTGTTAGAATGGGGATAATCAATGGGATGCAACAATATCAGTGTACAAAATATACAGGAATGAGTGTAAGTCACACTGGTGGATGAGTGGTACTATATGTGAAAGAAAGCATAGAGTTAAAGTAAAAATCTTAAATGAATCTAACGATACCACAGAATCTCTACGGCAGGAAATCCCATGCTTGAACAATAAGAGTATAGCAGTAGGTATACTGACCACCTGACCAGGAATTCCAGGATTGTGAAATGCTCAGGGAGAAAACACAGTAATAATGAGAGATTTCAACTATCCCCATACTGAGTATATGGCACCTCAGAAAATGATAGAGATAAAATTTCTAGAAACATTAAATGACTGCATCTTGGAGTAACTTGTCCTGGAACCCACAAGGGAAGAGGAAATTCTGGATTTAGTCCTAAATTGGAATGCAGGATTTGGTCCAAGAGGTGAGGAGAGCTGAACCGCTCAGTAATAGCAACCATAATGTAATTTAATTTAACATTCTTGTATGGGGGGAAATGCCAAAGAAACCCAACTTCTAAAAGGGGAACTACACAAAAATGAGGAAGCTAGTCAAACAGAAATGAAAAGGAAGAGTTAAAAGAGGGAAATGCCTGAAACCAGCATGGAGGCCATTTTAAAACACCATAATAGAGGCTCAAACTAAATGTACACAGCAAATCAATAAAACAGAAAAAGGACCCAAAAAAATGCCTCCATGGCTAAACATAGGGGTAAAAAAGGTGGTTAGAGGCAAAAAGGTGTCCTTTAACAACTGGAAAATCAAATCTTAATGAGGAAAATAGAAAGGAGCATAAACTATGGCAACTCAAGCATAAAAGTATAATAAAGCAGGCTAAGAAAGAATCTGAAGAGCAACTAGCTAAAGACACAAAAAACTAGCAACAAAAATGTTTTTAAGTACATCAGAAGCAGGAAGCCTGCCAAATAATCCAGGGGCCACTGGATGGTTGAGATACTAAAGGAGCACTGAAGGAAGACAAGTCCATTGTGGAGAAGCTAAATTAATTCTTTGCATTGATCTTCACTGCAGAGAATATGGGGGAGCTCCCCACACCTGAGCCATTCTTTTTAGATGACAAATCTGAGGAACTGTCCCAGACTGAGGTGTCAATAGATGAGGTTTTGAAACATATTGATATTACTGTTTAATTTATGTCACCAGGACCTGATTGTATTCACCCAAGAGTTCTAAGGAATACAAATAAAAATTGAAGAACTACTAATTGTGTTATGTAACCTATTGTTTAAATCAGCCTCTGTACCAGATGACTAGAGGGTAGCTAATGTAACACTGATTTTTTAAAAGGCTAGAGAGATGCTCTTGACAATTACAGGTTGGCAAACTAAACTTGAGTACCGGACAAATTGGTTGAAACCACAGGAAAGAACCAAATTATCAGACACACAGATAAACACAATATGTTGAAAGAGTCAATATGGCTTTTGCAAAGGGAAATCTTGCCTCACCAAGCTATTAGAATTCTCTGAGGACATCAACAAGCATGTGGACAAAGGTGATCCAGTCATACAGTGTGCCTGAACTTTCAGAAAGTCTTTGATAAGGTCTCTTACCAAAGGCTCTTAAGCAAAGTAAGGGAATCACGGGCTAAGAGGGTAGGGACTCTCATGGATCAATAACTGGTTAAAAGAAACAAACAAAGCTTAGGCATAAATGATCAGTTTTCATAATGGAGAGAGGTAAAATAGTGGGGTCCCCCAATAATCTGTACTGGGACGTGTGCTATTTTACATATTCATAAGTGATCTGGAAAAGATATCAAAATTTGCAGACGATACAAAATTACTGAAGATAGTTAAGTCCAAAGCTGACTGCAAAGAGTTACAAAAGGATCTCCCTAAACTGGGTGACAAAACGGCAGATGATATTCAATGTTGATAAGTGCAAAGTAATGTGTGTTGGAAAAAAATAAACCCAGCTATATATACTAAATGATAGGGTCTAAATTAGCTGTTACCAGTCAAGAAAGAGTTCTTAAGAGTCATCATGGACAGTTCCCTGAAAACATCTGCTCAATGTGCAGCAACAATAAAAAAAAAATCCTAACAGAATGTTAGGAACCATTAGGAAAGGGATAGATAAGACACAAAATATCATAATAGCACTATATAAATCTATGATATGCCCATACCTTGAATACTGCATGCAGTTTTGGTTGCCTCATATCAAAAAAGATACATTAGAGTTGGAAAAGATGCAGAGAAGGGCAACAAAAATGATTAAGGGTAAGGAACAGCTTCCACATCAGGAGAGATTAAAAAGACTCAGACCATTCAACTAAAAAAAAACACAGATGACTAAGGGGATATGATAGAGATCTATAAAATCTTGAATGGTATGGAGAAAGAGAGTAAGGAAGTGTTATTTACCCGTTCACATAACAAAAGAACCAGGTGTTACCCGATGAAAACAACTGGCAACAGGTTTAAAACAAACATAAGGAAGTACTTGTTCACACGAGGCACAGTCAACCTGTGGAATGCCATGGGCTGTTGTGAAGGCCAAAAGTATAACTATGTTCAATAAGTATTAAATAAGTTCATGGAGGATAAGTCAATCAATGGTTATTAGCCATGATGGTCAGGGACGCAACCCCATGCTCCAGGTGTCCCTAAACTTCCTACTGCCAGAAGCTGGGATTGGACGACTCAAAATTGCCTTATTCTGTTCGTTCCATTTGAAGCATCTGGCACTGGCCACTGTTAAAGACAGGATACTGGGCTAAATGGACCATTGGTCTGACCCAGTACAGATGTTATTATACGGGTTCTTTTTTGTCTTTTCTGTGTTGTTTTTTGGTCTGTGTGAGCGGTTGGGGGAAGAGGGAAAAAGGAATGAGCTACTAAGTGGGCTATGAACATGTTGGTAAATTATCCTAAAATTTCCGAACCCAGTTGATCATACTATTTTGCCTCTCCATGTTGTGAGCATAAGGCACTTACACAGGGAGGAAAAAAGTTCAATCACGGAAACAATAGTTCTTTCTTGCACAGTCGCATCACTAAAAGTTACTTATGGTTTATTATGGAATTTATAATCAACCCACGTACAAGAATGGATGGGGTACGTACGTGATTTTTCAGATCTCTCCAGATCAGTCGGTGTGTGCTAAGTAGCAATACCCCAGTATCAAACTTTACCTAGACCAGAAAAAAACAGATACTAAATTAACAACAAATTTAACAAACAAGCTAGGTAAACATTGATTTTTGAAGCATTATACGTTATCATAATATATCACCCTGATTAATCAAATATTTTGAGAACGCCCTGTTTTTGCTGGTAGCACAGCGAGCCAAGTTGATGAAGCAACAAAACGAATTATTACAAAAGGATAAACACTGATACGGACAAGCTTCCTTTTCAGCTGTATAAACTTTCCCCCAGGAAACCCGGCAGGATCCTCCCTTCCCTGTGGTACCAACGCCCTAGACTATCATGGCGTTTCTGACCAGGCTACTGGGGTTTCAGGTTTTGCCCCGCCGGGAGTGCAGACATGCAGCGTGCTAGGCAGAGGACAGCCCTGGGGTCCCTTCCTGCCCTACATGTCTGTGATTAGGGAAAGGAGTTAAAAACTAAAGCAGCACTAGGCTAAAGGAAGAGGGGATTTGTTCCTGGTCTACCACAAAGCAACCCTCGCTAGGCAAGACCTGTAAAAGCAGGGCAGGTACCGCCAGTTCCATCCACCGGACACCGAGCCAGTTGGGGCTGGAGGGGGGCAGGCGCTGGCAGCCCGACCGGCAGGGAGAGGAGCCCTGCGGCGGCCAGGGCTGGCTCAGGGCTCCGTGGCCGGGGCGCTCAGCAGCTGAGCGGCGGGGTGGGGGGCTCCGGCGGGTGGTGCCCCGGCTGCCCCTCCCCGGGGTACCGGTGGTGATCGCTGGGTCAGGGCGGGCAGTCAGGTCCCGGCCGCCGCCGCTAGGCCCGAGCCGGGCGCTCCCTTTACCTTCTCCTCCCCGTCGTAGAGCCGCACCCCGCGCTGCTGGATCACCAGCGTCTCGTTCATCTCCAGCAGGCCGCTGGCCCACGCGAACCGGTCCATGGCGGCGCCTCAGAGCGGCCGGGGACCCCCCGCCACCACCAGGCCACGGCCGCCGCCTCCCCGCCCCTCTAGTCCGGCTGCAGCTTCCTCCCGGGACCTAACGCAGCGCGCGGCGCCCTCTGCTGGCCGCCGCCGCCCAGCCAGGACTCGGCGTGTGGGGACCCAAACCACCCGGCCGCCCCCGAGAGCGCCGGGCAGCGAGGAGACCGCGGGAGAGGTCTGCCCGGCCGCAGCGGGACAGGCACTAATGGCGGGGGAGGCTGAGTCTCGCACCCCCTCACACTCTTGCGAGAGGCTGGGTACCACAGTATCTCTCTCTCTGGGTCTGAATGTCCCCAAATTCAGGCACTTGGGATCAGGGCCGGCTCCAGGCACCAGCAAAACAAGCTGGTGCTTGGGGTGGCACATTTCTAGGGGCGGCATTCTGGCACCGGCCATGCTGCCCCTAGAAATGTGCCCCCTGGCCAGCCGCCCCAACTCACCTCTGCTCCGCTTTCCGCGGCGTGCGAAACAGCTGTTTCGCGCGCCGCTTCTATCCCTCCCTCCTAGGCTGAAGAGCCTGGGAGGGAGGGGGAGAAGAGAACCCAAGCGGCCACGGTGCACGTCCCCGCCCCAGACATGCCCCACTCGCCCCGGCGCTCTAGCCGGGGAGAGCGGAGCAGCCGGCATGCCCACATGCTCCCCGCCGGCCGGGGAGAGCGGGGGCCGCGGGCATGCCCCGCTCGCTCCCCGCCGGCGCTCGGGCCAGGGAGAGCAGGGCCACCGGCGTGCCAGCACGCTCCCCGCCGGCCGGGGAGAACGGGGCAGCCGGCATGCCTGGCTCGCTCCTCGCCGGCGCTCTGGCTGGGGAGAGCAGAGCTAACGGCATGCCGCGCTCCCTCCCCACCGGCTGGAGAGAAAGGGGGCCGCGGGCATGCCGCCCGCGCTTCGAGAGACGGGGTGGTTGTTTTTTTGGGGGGGTGTTTTTTTTGTTGGGGGGGGCAGCGTTTGGGGGGGGGGGATTGCTTGGGGCGGCAGAAACGTTAGAGCCGCCCCTGCTTGGGATCCAAGGTCTTGGCTCAATTTCTAGTCCAAAGCTGTAGATAATTAGAAATTAGGCCAAACCAGCCATCTGGAGCCAGAATCTGATAGCCCTAAAGAAGTTCAGAGCCAGATCCAAATTATTCATCTGAGCATATTCTCCATAAACGGAACCCCCTCACGCTTCCTCAACTGTGTAGAAGTCAACCTACAAATCCAAACTTAGCAGCTGGTGAATGGAATGGACCAACCATTGGAGCAGCTGCTGGACACCCCAAACTCTGGGGAAGATCAAACCTAGGTCCAGTTCTATTTTATAAGAAAATTACATGTATGGATAGTAATATGAATAATATATAAAGTATTAAATAAGGCCAGCAGATCATAGTGAGTAGTAGGGCACAGATGTGGAGCATAAAAGGGTGTTTTTTCACAGACAGCAGCCCCTCATAGCGCTGCAGTCTGAGCACGTGTGCATAACTCCCCCTGCAGCCCATACAGAACACCTTTGCATGCCTTCCCCAAACTCCCCCAACACATTCCTGACCAGTTCCCACCCATGGAGACCAGTTTTCATCATGAAACCAGAGTTATACACAGCTGTGAGAGCCTGAACCGAGAGACTGCTCCTCATTGCCATGTCCCTGAAGTGTGGGTGGGGGGGAGAGTGTTTTATCCTTTAATTAAAGTCTGGTATTTGAAACGCACTGTGAACTTCTGGAACTCCTTGCCAGAGCGTGTTGTGAAGGCCAATACTATAACGGGGTTCAAAAGGGAGCTAGATAGATTCATGGAAGATAGGTCCATCAATGGCCATTAGCCAGGATGGGCAGGAATGGTGTCCCTAGCCTCTGTTTGCCAGAAGCTGGGATTGGGTGACAGGGCATGGATCACTTGATGATAACTTGTCTGTTCATTCCCTTTGGGGCACCTGCCATTGGCCACTGTCAGAGGACAGGATACTGGGCTTGATGAACCTTTGGTCTGACCCACTATGGCCGTTCTTATGTTCTTATATCATGCGTATCTATGGATGTTCCCCAATATTGCATGCTAATTCCTACCATGGGACATCTTCCAGTGTACCTATCTATGTTGCTTTGAATATTTCAACTCTCCTGTCTTAAAGTCAACAAATGTTCTGGATGTCTGCTCATTAAGGCCTGCTCATTTAAATGTAATGGTTGTATGACTCAGCTTAGCTATACCACACAGTCTAGGGCAGCACCAAACATAGGGGCATCAGCTGATATATTGTGGCTCTCATGCTTGGGAACTTGAAAAATTACTTTATCCCCTATTTGGGTAATCTTTCTTGGAATCAAGCAGAACACTGGCCAGTTATAATAACTTGTCTGTGTTCTATATTAGAAGCGTCTGATCCATGAGGTTACACAATATTTGTCTTCTCCAGGCTTTGTTACCTTGGCTTGACCGTAGCCTGATTGCCTCAGCTGTATTGTGCAATTTCAGGTTTCTTCATCCAAGGTGAACCCACATGTGACCAATGCACTCTGCAGTATATCACAATGACATAACCACATACCATGCCTCTTGGAACAACGTGAGATGTCTGGGGCTTTCCAGACTGCCCCCCTCCCCGCCCTTTCTTACCAGTATCTGAGGATGAGTGACATATTCCTCTAAAATGTAACCTGCCATGGTAGGTTCCAATGTACCTATGAACTGGACACTATACACTCTTAATGCTTCACTTAGTCCTGTGTCCATTGGTACTGCTAGTACTATAGGAATGATCCATGTTTCATCAAGCATACACCTTTTCCCAGCATAATAGACTCTTGAGTAGTGCCTAAACCTACACCAATCTTCTCCTTTTAATTTTGTCCGTTGTTCTACCAACTTATTTGTTATTAAGCCAGGCATTTCCCCACCTTGAATTTCCTTTAGTCCTACCTGTAGCTCCTGTATTAGGAAGATGTCATACCAAAAATACCTTTGATACATTAGGATGGTTCATGATTTTTCCCATTTCATTTATTGCTACCTCCACTTCCCTAAATAGTTGTCCTGCTATCCTAACAGCCTGGACATCTTTAAATCCTCCCCTATACTCTGATTCTGTTGTTTATTTAACTTCATTAACAGATTCTGTAACTGAACTCTCATTTTCTGATTCTGGTCCCATAATACTATAATATCCATATGATTCCATGCTGAAGTTCCCAATGCCCCAACTCCTAGCACTGTTTCTAGAGCTCTTTTATTTCTCTTCCCCTGAATCTGACCTTTCTCAGGCTACCATATTTCCTCCAATTCCACCTCATCCACTGATTGTCTGAAATTTTGCACCACATTTGCATAAAGAAGCACACATATTTTGCATGACAGAGCTGCTGTGGTAAAATAAAACTGGTTACATTCAGTACTATAGGTATCAGTTGGTACTATACATTATTCTGCATAATCTGATATTTATGATTTATCGCTAGTCTATTGTCAGATCTTGCTTTCATTTAGGAGTAGGAAGCACCATTACTCCAGTATGCACTGGAGTGGTAGTGGAACTCTGCCAGTCCTTAAGCATGTTCAGAGAGAAGGTAAAAGCCCCAGTCACTTTCCTGGCATGGTAGGTGGACTCATGGGTGACAGTTCAGTGATCTGCTAAAATAACTGTAATATTTCCTGCATATGTTAACTGCATTCCATGAATGTTTGGGTGTGACATTATACTCCATATCAGGGGTAGGCAACCTATGGCACGTGTGCCAAAGGCGGCACGCAAGCTGATTTTTAGTGGCACTCACACTGCCCGGGTCCTGGCCACCTGTCGGGAGGCGGGGCGGGCTCTGCATTTTAATTGAATTTTAAATGAAGCTTCTTAAACATTTTTAAAACCTTATTTACAATAGTTTAGTTATATATTACAGACTTATAGAAAGAGACCTTCTAAAAACGTTAAAATGTATCACTGGCACCCAAAACCTTAAATTAGAGTGAATAAATGAAGACTCGGCACACTACTTCTGAAAGGTTTCAGTGTAGTAGCCGTGTTAGTCTGTGTCAGCAAAACGAAAATAAGAAAGAAAAACTTGTAGCACCTTAGAGACTAACAAATTTATTTCAGCATAAGCTTTCGTGGGTTAGAACCCACTTCATCGGATGCATGGAATGAAACATACAGTGTTTCATTCCATACTTCTGAAAGGTTTCTAACCCCTGCTCCATATTCTTTATGAAAATATGCTTGTGGTAGGAATATGACATAACTAAGATATACTTTATGCAAGATAACTCTTCTCTTGTAAGTTATCACTGGAAAGGTTATGATTTACTGAATATGATTATCCTATTTGTATGCATATCTCATTTCTGTATCTGAAATTAGGAATACTGACTATGTATCTGTATTTCAACTATGTTGCTTTGGGTGATGCCCCCTGCTAACACCTCAGGTACAACAATGAAAAAACCAGACAGTGCTGATGGACTGTAAAAGAGCTTAGTCTTCCTGTGACTATGTGGGTCACCCTGTGAAGAACAGCTACAGGGGCCCTACAGAGGCATATGACCATGTCACCTGACACTGGAACCCATCTTGAATTCTGTCCTTTTCCACAAGAAGCTGAGGGTGTGTGTGTGTGTCAAACTAGGAAACAAAGGACTCCTGCCTTATGCAAATCCTATTTAAGGGTGGGGAGTGAGGTAATCCAGGTCATGAGTTTTCCCCTGGACGCCACTGAAGATGACTGCTGGAAACTGCAATTTTGAAATGTTTTGTGAATTTGACAGCTTAGCTGAATTGTTTTGGGTAAAAAGAAACTCTGAATTTAAATATTATGATATTTTAGTTAGCAATTATGTTTTTGTTTCAAAATGTCCTTACATTTTATTTAAAAAAATAAAAAATATGTAAAAATGGTCAAAATTGAAAGGAAACATTTTGATTTTGTAGTAAGAAGACTGTTCATTCAACTGGCAGTGAAATTTTTTCAACTTTTCAATATGCCAGAAATTTTGAAAAAATTGAGTTTGGTTTGACCCAGAACAATTTATTTTTTGGAATTAATGCTGACTCCCCCCAAAAATCTGTTATTCATACAGCTCCTTCCAGCCTCTCGACTCTGTTCATGGACAGCAAAAGTGAGGCTGAAAATGGATTCACTAAAGTGGTGTACTGTGGTGAATTTGGCCCAGGGTTTCCAGATTCAATGATAATGATACAATGAACTAGTGACATAGGAAACTTCGCCCTGTGATTCAGCTCCAATGACATTTTACATGCCCAATTGACTTAAGCACAACATGATACCAAGTGATAGAACATACCAGATGCTAGAATGTAATGCTGATTGATCCTCCTGAGGAGAATCAGAGATGTTAGAGCCCTTAAAAGAACTGTGTATATTACTGTGGTGCTGGTTTTTCAACCAGTTACTGATCATAGAATCATAGAATCATAGAATCTCAGGGTTGGAAGGGACCTCAGGAGGTCATCTAGTCCAACCCCCTGCTCAAAGCAGGACCAACCCCAACTAGATCATCCCAGCCAGGGCTTTGTCAAGCCTGACCTTAAAAACCTCTAAGGAAGGAGATTCCACCACCTCCCTAGGTAACCCATTCCAGTGCTTCACCACCCTACTAGTGAAAAAGTTTTTCCTAATATCCAACCTAAACCTCCCCCTCTGCAACTTGAGACCATTACTCCTTGTTCTGTCATCTTCTACCACTGAGAACAGTCTAGATCCATCCTCTTTGGAACCCCCTTTTAGGTAGTTGAAAGCAGCTATCAAATCCCCCCTCACTCTTCTCTTCTGCAGGCTAAACAATCCCAGTTCCCTCAGCCTCTCCTCATAAGTCATGTGCTCCAGCCCCCTAATCATTTTTGTTGCCCTCCGTTGGACTCTTTCCAATTTATCCACATCCTTTTTGTAGTGTGGGGCCCAAAACTGGACACAGTACTCCAAATGAGGCCTCACCAGTGCCGAATAGAGGGGAATAATCACGTCCCTCGATCTGCTGGAAATGCCCCTACTTATACAGCCCAAAATGCCGTTAGCCTTCTTGGCAACAAGGGCACACTGTTGACTCATATTCAGCTTTTCGTCCACTGTAACCCCTAGGTCCTTTTCTGCAGAACTGCTGCCCAGCCATTCGGTCCCTAGTCTGTAGCAGTGCATGGGATTCTTCCGTCCTAAGTGCAGGACTCTGCACTTGTCCTTGTTGAACCTCATCAGATTTCTTTTGGCCCAATCCTCTAATTTGTCTAGGTCCCTCTGTATCCTATCCCTACCCTCCAGCGTATCAACCACTCCTCCCAGTTTAGTGTCATCTGCAAACTTGCTAAGGGTGCAGTCCACACCATCCTCCAGGTCGTTGATGAAGATATTGAACAAAACCGGCCCCAGCACCGACCCTTGGGGCACTCCACTTGATACCGGCTGCCAACTAGACATGGAGCCATTGATCACTACCCGTTGAGCACGACCATCCAGCCAGTTTTCTATCCACCTTACCGTCCATTCATCCAGCCCATACTTCTTTAACTTGCTGGCAAGAACACTGTGCGAGACTGTATCAAAAGCTTTGCTAAAGTCAAGAAATAGCACATCCACTGCTTTCCCCTCATCCACAGAGCCAGTTATCTCATCATAGAAGGCAATTAGGTTAGTCAGGCATGACTTGCCCTTGGTGAATCCATGCTGACTGTTCCTGATCACTTTTCCCTCCTTTAAGTGGTTCAGAATTGATTCCTTGAGGACCTGTTCCATGATTTTTCCAGGGATTGAGGTGAGACTGACTGGCCTGTAGTTCCCCGGATCTTCCTTCTTCCCTTTTTTAAAGATGGGCACTACATTAGCTTTTTTCCAGTCATTATGCAATTTAACACACATACCATCTTTCAGCTGGGTTTTGTTGACCCAGGCAAGTCTTGCTAAAGCGAAAGGTTTTGACATCATATTCCTTGAATTCTGCCTGTCATGTAATTAATCCTGCAGTACTTCAGACAAGAATAAAATGTGTAACTGCCTACAAAGAAGTCAGGTGAAGAAGGTGCTGCCTAGGGAATCCTACAAGTATCCAAACTCGGTCCTTTCCCTACTCCTCTTGATTTGGGTATCTCTCTTACTTTTGTCCCTCATTCACTTTAAATCTACATAACATTTTCCTTGGAAAAAGAACATAGAAAGCCATTACATCAGATTAAAGCAATGGATTATCATCTCTATTGTGCTGTCTAATGTTTCATCCGACTCAAAGCACCTGGCTATCCAAAAAGTGGGAGGACGTTAACAGGACTCAAAGTAGATGAAGACTTAGCAGAACCCTGTAAAAATAACTACTGAGAAAGAACAGGGGAGAGAACGTTTGCAAGATGTGAACATGCACAAATAGGCCCGTGTGCATCCGACGAAATCTTATACTGAAATAAATTTGCTAGTCTCTAAGGTGCCACAAGTATTCCTTTTCTTATTTTCTTTTTCTGACACAGATTAACACGGCTACTACTCTGAAACCCATCCTAGGGTATTAATTTAATTAGCTCAAAAACTTACTCTGCCGTTGGTACATTTATGAAACAGCATGGACATAGACACCTAGAGCAAGCAGTACCTGGTGAAAGGAGAAAAGCAAATGGGGTACTGATCTTCCCAAAAGACTTCTTTGTGTACATAGTTGCCCATTCATTTAAATTAAGTAGCCTTTTGCTTTTCTTTAAGTAGCTTTGTCACTGAAGCAGTGTGGCTGGTTTTTGGCTTGGTGATTGGCAGTGGGCGGGGCCTCCGAAATGGGGTTGGCTCGGGTTGGGCTGGCTGTGAAAAGCCAGCGCCGCTTTTTTATCTTCTAGACCCGGGGGCATCCCACGATTCAGCAGCTGTTGAAGTTTCAAACCTCTCTCAAGCAGCCCCCCTCCCTCCTGCGCCCGCTGGCCGTGGCACTGCCCATGCGCGCCGGGTCAGGCGGCGCGTCCCCTCAGCGGCCCCGCCTCTCCCAGGGAGCTCGCCCATTGGCCAGTTCAAGTCTCGCGGCCGGGCCAATCCAAGAGGCGGTAGCGTACCGGCCGCCTCATTCAAACGGCGGCGCTGGTGGTTGCGGCGGCGCGGTTCCCTTTATATCGTCCGCGGCGATGAGCGGCCGCCTCCCTCCGCAGCTCCCGGCCACCCGGAGAGCCGAGCCGGCCTACAGAGGTAAGGGCCGCGCCCCCGCCCCGCCGGGGCTCTTCTCACCCGCCGTGGAGCCGCCCCGGAGCCGGGCTCGCCCCCGGCCAACGGGGGAGCCCCGGCCACTCCCTCGCCTCCTGCTCGGGGACCCGGCCCGGCCGGCGCTGGCTCCGGCCAGCCCCGCTGCGGAGGCGGCCCTGAAACCTCCCTCCAGCTTCAAGCAGCCGGCGTGTCGCCTTGGGGCCGGGCCAGCGGGCGAATCTGAAATGGGCCCAGCTGCCGAGCTGAGACCAGGTGGGTGAGACGCAGTATCTTGCATGGGGTTACCACACCCACCTGGTCTCTCCTGTCCCGGGCCACCAAGCCTACGTCGGGCCCACACGATCCCACAACACAGAAACGAGCCGCTGTGGGGAGGGGCAGGGTCCGTCCCCTATGGCCAGAAAGGCGGGGTAGCCTCTTTGTTCACATGACAACATCGGGTTAGTTTACAGTGAATCAACTTAATACTCTTCTCTACATGGGGCAGTTCCAGGGACAGCACAATCCGACTTGGCTTTAATATACATACCGATCGCTACTGTTGTGCCTTAAAGAGACCTTGTTAAAGAAACTGATTCTGCAACCCTTGATGACAAAATAGCTAAATTTATCCTAATTGCCTCCTTCCTTTATAATCAAAAAGGGCCTTGAGAAAGTATGCCTTGAAGATTATCTAATTTGGAAAAACAACAAGGTGTCCTTGTGGCACTTTAGAGACCAACTAATTAATTTGGGCATAAGTTTTTGTGGGCTAGAAGCCATTTAATCAGATGCATAAAGTGGAAAATACAGGAGCAGGTATAAATACATGAAAGGATGGCAGTTACCTTACCAAGTGTGAGGTCAGTCTAACGAGACAATTCACTTAACAGCAGGATGCCAAGGGAGGAAAAACAAACCCTGGTACCAACTCTGGCCACATATCTATTCAAGGGACACCATCATAGGACCTAATCACATCAGCCATGGCATCAGGGGCTCGTTCACCTGCACATCTAGCAATGTGATATATGCCATCGTGTGCCAGCAATGCCTCTCTGCCATGTAGCTTGGCCAAACCAGACAGTCTCTACGCAAAAGAATAAATGGACACAAATCTGACACCAGGAATCATAACATTCAAAAACCAGTAGGAGAACACTTCAATCTGTCTGGTCACTCAGTAACAGACTTAAAAGTGGCAATTCTTCAACAAAAAAAAACTTCAAAAACAGACTCCAGCAAGAAACTCCTGAACTGGAATTAATTTGCAAACTGGATACCATTACATTAGGCTTGAATAAAGCCTGGGAGTGGATGGGTCATTACACAAACGAAAACTATTTCCCCATGCTAATTTTCCCCCCTAGTTTTACTCACACCTTCTTGTCAACTGTTTGAAATAGGCCATCCTGATTATCACTACAAAAGTTTTTTTTTCTACTGATAATACTCACCTTAATTGAGTAGCCACTTAAAGTTGGCATGGCAACCATCTCCACCTTTTCATGTTCTCTGTATATAGATATATACATCTTCCTACTGTATGTTCCACTCTATGCATCTGATGAAGTGGGTTCTAGCCCACAAAAGCTTATCCCCAAATAAATTTGTTAGTCTCTAAGGTGCCACAAGTACTCCTTTCTTTTTGCAGATACAGACTAACACAGCTACTACTCTGAAATTTGTCTTTCCGGGTGCAGTAAATGTGATAGGCAGCGTTGAAAGAGTGGTGCCATGGGGTGTTTGTCCTTTTTTATTGTTTGTCCCCCTCTTGAAAACATTTCCAGCTGAGACTCAGGAGACAGTCTATGTGGGAGGATATTCCCTGCTGTTTTTTTTTTTTTCCCCCTCACCTGTCTTTCCTCTTCTTCCCTTCCTGCTTGATGACTTTTATTTATTGCTTAAATGCAAATGAAGGCAAGCACACATTCTTTCCTTTGCTTAGAATAAATCTGTTTGCCACCTTCTGTTTGGGTGGGGCTGTGGGGTTTGGAATGTGTTGTAAGAGTCCCCTGTATGGGGTTATTAAACTCCAATGTTGCCAAACATATTTTACCGGGACAATACTGACAGCAAATTGAGTTTTTAAATCTCTAGGCATACCTTGTACTATACAAACCATATTACAATGGTGTGAACACAGGGGTAGACTGTCACAATGGGTATAAGGCACCTTTATTCTGATGTAAAAGTCCTAGTGTGGACTCAGTTACAAAAACCTCATACCCCCAACTACCATAATTACACTGGTATAACTTTTCTAGTGTAGACCAATCCTAGGTCTAATGAAACAGTGTTATCAGCATACTGGTGACAATGCAATCCCAAATCTTCCTTAATGCCTTTCCTTTCCTCTGTCATTGTACTATTTTCAACAGACTTTTTAAACACATTGGACAGGAGGTGAGAAGGAAGCAAATAGAAAAGCAAGTGGAGACAGAATGGAACTTTTCTAAAATCTTTGCTAGTTCTGTGAAAAGCAGATTTTTAACTTTTCACCTGAAGTTGCAGTGGGGAACAAGCTGCACCTTCCCTCACATTGCCTCTAACACAGGGGTGGGCAAACTACACTGTTGCACGGGCAGCGCTCTGGGGGCCGGGCAGCGCGCTCGGGCAGGGCCGTGTGGCTGTCAGATGTGCTGCTCTGAACGGCATGGTAAGGGGGCTGGGGCCAGGGGAGTTGGATAAGGGGCAGAGGGTCCTGGGGGGCAGACAGGGAATGTGGGGGAGGAGTTGGATAAGTGTGGGAGTCCCATGGGGCCTGTCAGGGAGGGTGTGGATAGGGGGCGGGGCAGTCAGGACAGGGAGCAGAGGGGTTGGATGGGGGTGGGGTCCTCAGGGGTGATTAGGGTGTCTCGGGAGGGGGCGGTCAGGATACAAGGAGCGGGGGAGGGGGGTTGGATGGGTCAGGGATTCTGAGGGTGGCAGTTAGGGGACAGGCTGTTTGGGGAGGCACAGCCTTCCCTACCTGGCCCTCCATACAGTTTTGCAACCCCGATGTGGCTCTTGGGCCAAAAAGTTTGCCCACCCCTGCTCTAACAGCTGGTATTAACCAAAGTCCTCCACTGATGGAGGCAACCAAATAAATGTATATATTTTAACGTTCTTCCAAAACACAGCACCAAGAGGTGAAATATGAACAATGAATGTTAGGTTGTTAACGCTGTAATCCTAGATTAAAGGTTTAACACATCACACTATTGTATAGAATTCAGATTTAAAATCTGAACACTGCATCCTTAACTTCTGACACGGATAAAAAAAAGGAGCCAGGGAACTAAAGCATGGCAGCGCTTTAACATGGTTGTGTAGTCGCTCACCAGCGCTGGGAGAGAGCTCTCCCAGTGCTGTAAAAAACCCACCTCCACGAGGGGAGTAGCTCGAAGTGCTGGTTGGTGTACTGCAAGTTTCAGGGGTGTGTTGTTGTTTTTTCATACCCCTGAATGAGAAAGTTGCAGCGCTGTAAAGTGGCAGTGTAGACAAGGCCTATGTTTGTTCTCTGTCTTACTTTATGGTAGTTTTTTAAAAATGCCTGAAAGGATTTTAGCAAAAAAAATATTAAAATTCCACTTGTTTTTGTTCACCTTTCTCTTACTGAATCACTCTGACAATAACTGGAGAACTACTAGTATTATGACTCTAGAAAAACGGGGGGGGGGGGGGGAGGGGGAAGAGGAACTGATTGATATAGGAAGTGACTTCCATTGAGACCGTTAATACTGAATTGTGTGTGAAGAGGGGAAGCTTGACTGAAGATTCAGCACCCTGCCCCTTCAGTTAGGGGGCTGAGAGAATTCTCTGTCTAGATCAGTTGTCCAACTCCTTCAGTAAAAACAGGGAAATTAAGGCTTCACATTCCTGAGTGTCTCACTAAGGTGTAAAAAACAGATTTTTTTTTTTTTTAAGAAACCAACCCTTTCAGGCCTTTTTACATGGTAAGACTATATCTAAATAAACGTTTGTCCATGCTTGTTCTACTGTTGGTTCCGCATCTAGGTGGTGACAAAAAAGCACCTATATAAAATGAAGATCTGGTTCAGATGGCTTTTACTAGTGTTGTCTGTCTGTAGACTCAGTGCTGGCTTTATGATAGCACTTCATTGTTGCTGCTGCAAGTGGAACTGTGCCAATGTACACCTGCAGTAGAAGAGGTGAAAAAATCCCTGTAAAGGCAGCCACAGAGAATAAAAACACCACTGTGACTTGGGGGTTCTTCTTGCTCAATGGTTAATTTAGCAGAACACCAACTGTGAGAAATGTTTAAATAAGCCACACTTGAATATATACAAAGTGTTAAATGAAAATAAAAATAAAATTGCTCAGTGTGTGGATATTAAGATTTTTATATATAGTCAGAATTTTTTCTTGAAATCTTTGTCCAGAGGCCTTATTTATTAATTTGTCTTTTGAGTCTTGATAAAATTGGCCTAAACGTATTTCATTTTATTCTTATAAATTTGTTAAAAATGGGTTGAGCTGGAAATAAGGATTTTGTGTAACACTAAAAAATGTTCAATGTTCTTTTAATCCATTAGAACAAAGAAGACAAAAAGTTGAAGAGTACCTGTTGAGAAAAAAGGCCATTTCTGGGTTGCTCATACAGGAAAAGCGGACAAATATCAGGTGGAGTCAATACCTTTGTTTAATTAAATCTCTACCCTGAAAGGGACAGTTTACACCTTTACACTCTTGCTGTGGGAAACTGAATTACCAATCAATATCACTTACCCAAATTTTAAAGAGTTACATTATTTAAATCTCTTTAGTTTTATATCATGCTCCTGGCTAAAAGCCTGTGAGTAACACATACTGCTTAACACAACATATTTGCTAAAACTATAAGGGATAGCAAACCTCTGTAGACCGGAGATAGTGTGGTAAGAAGGACTGAGTAAGAGAACCCTGAGTTCTAATCCTGGCTCTGCTATTTATTTGCTGCACGACCTTTGCCAGGTCACTTCACCTCTGTGCCTCAAATTTCCCATATATAAAACTCAGGAATAAGACTTCCTTAAGGGTGTTGTGAGAATTAGCATTTGTGCTACACTTTGAATATATAACATGAAATTTCAAATATTTGCTATATTCCTACAACTAATTTGTAGCAAGTCAGGCTGTTCATTGGAAACATCATACTATCTTAGTACAATGATTTCTAAATCTAATTATCAATGCAGCGGCAATATTGCTCATCCTAATTGAGTACTTCAATTTGTCCTTTCCCTTTCTTACTCCCCCTCCACCCCATTTCAGTGCCTTCTTTTACATTGTCCATTTTCAGTGTTCTTCAGTTAATTCATCACTTCATGCTATCATTTTTGTGATTTTCATTTAAGGCAGCATAGATAAAAACCAAGCTTTTTTGTAAAAAAAATTTTTAATTTGTCATTTTTTTCTATTCAAAAATAAAAATACATTTTTTTAAAAATACAATTGTTTAAAATACAAAATATGTTCAGGGCTAAACTTATCTCTTAAAACATTTAAAAAAATAAACTTACTGACTCCTAGAGCCTCTAGCAAAAACTTTGCATTAAAGGCTGCTTGCTTTTCTATATAAAGAAAGATGTTTTTCCCCGATGCTAACTTTTGAGGACAAGCTTTATAAATTTGGCACAATAGGTCATCCCAAGTAACTTAACTATTTCATTTTCAAGAGACTCTGGCAAGTACAAACTTAAGTTCCAGTCATTTTCATTTAGACATACTTGAAAATTTTTCCCAGGCTGACCTGAAATAATTAGTTTAATTCGCTGACTACACTTAACCCATCTGTTTTAATAAATCATTTAGCTGTAAATGTGTAACCCAGGCCTGCACAACACTGCGGCCCGCGGGGGGTGGAGCGGATCTGATGTACTGAGCATGCTCAGTACACCATAAATAGCACTTTCCTACTTTTCCCTAGCAGGAACACCGGGGGGGGGAGGGAGGGCGGGATGCCCCGCTCTCCCCCGGCCGGAGGAGCAGGTGGGCAGTGGTGGAGGGGCCGAGGAGGCGAGTGTGGGGTGTGGGGGGATGGCCGGGTGGGCAGTGGCAGGGAGACTGATTTGTCCAGTGTTTTGTTGGTGCTTCCACAAAATCTAATAAACAAACAAAAAACAACAGCGCCTTAAAAGGGAGGGGGGGAAGAATGTAATATCCCTCAATAAGGTATGTTATGTAAAAAACAACTTTGACGGCGGGAGACGGTTTGATTTTTTTTTTTTTTTTTTTTTTTTGCTCGCTCAACAACTTTGGTGGCGTCCCGATTTTCGGATCCTCGCATCTGGTCACCCTAGTTTTGGCCCTCGGCTGTTTTCTTTGGAGTAATATACGAGTTGTGCAGGCCTGGTGTAACCTGTTTTGATAAGAGAAGTTTGTATCCAAAATATTTAAGGTTATTTTGCTTAGTAAAAATAGATTTTATTTGCTATTTTGTGCATTTAATTAAATTCCAGTTACCATCCTAATGCACCTTGGCACAAATCACGAGCCGAAAGTTAATTATCTGATAAATGAGCAATAAATCATTCCCCATTTTCTAATATACAAAAATGTACAATTAGAATCTGAAAATATTAAGCTATATAAGTGCTTAAATAAGTGTATATAGTTATAGTGTACCCTTGTAGATAGCAAAAAAATGGACCAAATCTGGTTTAAAGGATCTATGTAGTTGTAAGTAAACATGTTTTAATGGTTATATTGGCCAATGAGAATGCACCTTTCCTTAGAATACAACTCAAGTACAAATGGAAAAGTTGATTAAAATCAATTATTTTAATCAAGGCTTTCCACTTGGTGATTTAAATTGCTGATTTAAATTGTCTTGCTTTAAATAAATCCACACTGATCTAGAGATTTTTATTTTTGCAGTGAGGTTTTGCCATCTTATTTTTCATTGTTGTTGCTATCAGTCTTGCCCTTTCTCTTGGGTATCAATGTGCACTCAGCATAAGACTTGGATCCCAGATTTCTGTGTCATTGTCCCAGATCAATCATAATTTGTCTGGCTTTGGTAAAATCCCTTAACCTGCTTTCACCTTCATCTATAAAAATAGGGACCGTGTTACTGAAACAGTTGGTAATAAAATTGTTACATCAAAGGTTGTTGCCTCATGTGTTCTCTGGATCATTCCGTCAGCTACTAGTTGAGGAGGAGGAAGACAGTCATGTGACTGTTCCTCGAGGAGGAGGAGGAGGAAGACAGGTCTTATGGAACAGTCACATGACTGTCTTCTAAAGCAATGGATTTCAAACTTTTTTTTTTCTGGTGATCCAGTTGAAGAAGATTGATCCCCACGACCCAATGGAGCTGGGGATGAGGGGTTTGGGAGGGGCTCAGGGCTTGGGCAGAGGGGTGGGGTAGGGCCAGGAATGAGGGTTCAGGGTGTGGGAGGGGGCTCTGGGCTGGGGGTGCAGGCTCCGGGTTGGGGCTGGGGATGAGGTGCTTGGCGCCCCTTCTTGCACCCCAGGTTTGGGGGGGCTCAGGGCTGGGGTAGGGAATTGGGGCGCAGGCTTACCTCAGGTCGCTCCTAGTCAGCAGCGCAGCGAGGGTGCTAAGACAGGCTTCCTGCCTGTCCTGGCACTGCGGACTGTGCTGCGCCCCGGATGTGGCCAGCAGCAGATCTGGCTCCTAGGCGGAGGCACACAAGTGGCTCTGCATGGCTCTCGCCTGCAGGCACCGCTCCCCATTGGGAACTGGCCAGTGGGAGTGCGGAGCCGGTGCTCGGGGCAAAGGCAGCGCGTGGAACCCCGTGGGGCCCCCCCCACCTAGAAGCCGGACCTGCTGCTGGCTCCTTCCGGGGTGCAGCGCCATGTCAGAACAGGTAGGGACTAGCCTGCCTTAGCCAGGCAGTGCTGCCGACCGGACTTTTCAGGCCCGGTTGGTGGTGCTGACCAGAGCCGCCATGACCCAGTGCCTTACGTTCCGCGACCCACAGTTTGAAAACTATTGTTCTAAAGCAAAAATAATGGCTACTGACCCTGTTTCTCTTCTGTTGGCAAAAGGAACTGGTATACATTTCTTATCCTTGTGGCATGAAATATTTCTATGCAGTGGTTTTGATTTGTAAATTCCAACTGAAATAGATTTCCTTTTGGGACAAAGCTACTATCATGTTATTTTGTGGAAACCATTAATGCTAGATCTTGGTGGTTTCCCTGCTAACATTCAGAAATGTTACTATGGTGTATATTATGCAAAATATATTTTTAGCTATTAACTCTTTGCTTTTGGCTTTTTTAAAAGCAATAACCGAACTGGGAAAGCAGCTAGTGATAAACCGGAAGGCAAAATAAAGATCTTAAAATCTGCAAAGCAGAAAATGGTAAGTTTGTGTGAAGGTTTTTTTCTTTTCCATAACTGATAAAAACGCTGATAAAACTGCTTGTTTTGAATTTGTAGCTACAAATTGAAATCCCTTTTTGTTGTTTAGCATTAACAAGTGACTTCCACAACATGAAAGACCTGTACACACGTAGCAGTAAATGATTAACTGGTTAGTGTTAACGAAATCTTAATCTGTGCTCCTGGAGAGCCTTACGAAGTGCTATCTTTATGAATATACTGTGTCCCAATTTTTTTCTCCAGTACAGAATAAGCCTTCTGAACTGACTAAGAGACTGAAGGGACTGATTAATGGAATTATTTTACTGTGACACCTATAGTTCTGTGGGATACATTCCGTTATAACACCCTGGCTTCACATACTCATAACTTCAGGAAATAATTTTTGGCTGAAATTTTCCATGCTTGGTCTTTGTATTTTTTCTCTCTCTTTTTTTTTTTTAAGTTTGAGCGAAATCTCTTTCGCTGTTAAGGGAGTGGAAAGTTCTACTATAAAAGTTATAATATCACTTTAACAGGACCACAGTAAAAGCCATTGATAAAAATCTAATGTAGCATGGGTATAATTGTGATGTGTGTGCTTCTCAAAGTTATACGGCACTGACAAGCCTACTAAGTATGTTTGGAAGTAATCTGCTAAAAATCTGATCTTAAAAATGCTCTTTCCCCATTTGTAAATTATTACATATGGCTTTTCCAGATCTGATGTGCACAGAGATTGTACCATCTCCTCTTACAAGTTGTCCTGCACCAACAATCAAATTGAAATTTCCTTTCCAAAAATTGCCTTGTTAGGAAAAGGGGAAAATATCAGAATATACATTCACAATTTCAGGATTTCCAATTTGAAAGGTGTAAACCATCAACCACAGAGTGTAACTAATGTAACGAGAATAAAATTAGAAGTAATAGAATGAAATAAAGAAGGAAGTTGGAACTGACTGCTAGGTAGGAAGTTGCCCAATGGGGAGAACTCAAGCTGTAGAAAACCACCCAAGGGAAGAGTAGAGGAAACCCTTAGAGTAGATGAAAGGGATCAATATTTCATTGATAAGAGGATGAACAAGATGGGGTTCATAGATATCCACTTCCTGTGCGGAAAGAACACTATTAACTTGATTAAGTCCTAAAACTTTCTTTTTAAATCTCATGCAGCATAAAAAGAGCTTTTTAAAAATTAGTGATGCCCTCCACAGCCCATGAGGTTCCATACAGTTGTGTGAAATCTATAAGGCCTCTTGTTATGCTGCATGGGGCTTGCCTTTCTCAAACAAGGCGTGCCTTATGGCCCTAAACTTAGTGTCCCTCTAATTGGTAAAATGAGATCCTATAAATTAACTTTTTAAAAGCTAAATTTTTAGTAGTCTATGTTCTCCCACCTGTTTTTTGTAGCCCACGAAAGCTTATGCTGAAATAAATTTTAGTCTCTAAGCTGCCACAAGTACTCCTGTTCTTTTTGCTGACACAGACTAACACGGCTGCTACTCTGAAACCAGAAAAAAGTTAGTGTCTCAGAAAGAGAGAGAGGCTAGTGTTCCAGAATGAGTTGATCCACATTTTAGAGAGAGCATCTTTACCATCAAACTCATTGGATCTTCCAACTTTCTCTTAGACATGCTGGTTGCTGCACTAAATCATTCCCTGTAGAGCAGGGCTGTCAAACTCATTTGGAGGAGAGGGTTGGATTCCATATTTAATAATCTGTGGGCTGGGATATACATTCAGAACTTCATACTCCCCCCCAACCTACATGGAATCTCCTACTAATGTCAGGAGGTGGCTTGCACAAAGACCAAGGGAAGAACACAGTATGTAGTAACTAAACTTTTTATTTATTCAGTACTTTGTCATGTTCAGTAAGAAACATATATTCCCCTTTAGGCCACAGCTATTTACTCTTTATCTCCCTCTGTACTTCCCTCCTTGCAGCAACTTCCAATTCCAACTTTTGGAGGCCTTTACTCCCCACCACCTTTTCCATTTCATCTGCTAAAATAGCGATGAAATAGTTAATGCAGACTTAAAGCCCAGTGAATACTTGTATTTGATTCTCCAGTAGGATTATTAGGTGATGGGGTGTTCGCACCCGAGTTGTCATTTTGGGCTGTCTGCTGCCTCAGGGAAAGGATGTGACATTGTTTTACACTCAGTTCATGTCTTACTCCTGGGGGGATTTTGTGCTACTCCGTGTGTGCATAATTAATGAGCCCCGCAGATTTCTAATTTTTTGCGCAGAAAAAAGCTTCTGCCAAAATGTTGCTGCAGTTCTGCCTTTTGCCCACCAGAGGGTGCTGTGGTGATATAACAAAGCTTCAGTAGCATGCCAGTGAGGGAAGAGGGAGAGCTGCCTTCCCAGCAGGCCAGGTCAGGAGATGGGGGGCTAGTGGAGGAAGACAGACTAGGGCAGGGCTGAATGGGAGTGGAAGCACAGGGCCACAGCGGGGAGGGAGGTGCAGAGACACATGGGCGCAGGAGTGACTGGGTGGGGGGGGGGGGGAGATACAGGGATGGGAGTGGCTGGGTGGCAGCACAGACGCATGGTGCTGGGGGTGCAGAGCTACATAGGGACAGGGGAGTGGCTGGGTGAGGGCACAGACACACACACGGGTAGATGTGCCTAACTGCATGGTCAGCCAGTGTAGACCAGGGCTAAGAGTTCTGTAATATGCCTAGTAAGGAATCTATTTGTCAAACATTTCCTGAATCATTTTTGTTGTCTGTATTGTTAGACATACTTGCTGACAGGTATTTTGAAATAAATGACCAAAAATAATTGAAACTGGTATATTTATATTGTGTTTTGACAAATAAAATATACAGAATTTTAAAATATATGTGCAAAATTTCTAATTTTTTGTGTAGAATTCCACCAGGAGTAACATTGTCTGGAAGGCAATCTCTACAGTTGTATAGGCTAGAAACATATTTTTTTTAAATCAAAACTTTGATTCTGCACAGTCTGAATCTGACCTGCAGACTGTATATTTGACAGACTTACTTTAGACCAGTGGCTCTCAACCTTTCCAGACTACTGTACCCCTTTCAGGACTCTGATTTGTCTTGCGTACCCCCAAGTTTCACCTCACTTAAAAACTACTTGCTTACAAAATCAAACCAAAAATACAAAAGTGTCACAGCACACTATTACTGAACAATTGCTTACTTTCTCATTTTACCATATAATTATAAAATCAATTGGAATATAAATATTATACTTGTTTCAGTATATAATGAGCAGTATAAACAAATCCTTATCCATATGAAATTTTAGTTTGTACTGGATTCTCTAGTGCTTTTTATGTAGTCTGCTGTAAAAATAGGCAAATATCTAGATGAGTTGATGTAGCCCCTGGAAGAACTCTTTGTACGCCCAGGTGTACATGTGCCCCTGTGTGATGGGATCCCCGGGGTGCAGCCTGGGGCTGTGGGACCCCTGTGCCCCCTTAACTCTCCAGCCTGGGCTGTCTCACAATGCTAGTGACAAGCAGCAAACCCCTCCGGGTGCTGTTATCACTCAGCACAACTGCATGTGGAGCCCCTACACCTAGCTAGATTCATGAATGGCCCTGGGAGAATTCATGCAATCTCACAGAGTAAGGCACCAGCCAGATCCCCCCCCCCAAGCTCACAGTCTTGTACTTCAGGAATATATTGTCTTGCTCTGCTCAAGACAAGGAGTGCAAGTTTATTAATTGGTTCACCACTTCACCAATGGAAAGTTGATATACACCAGCAGCCTTTTTGAACCTGAGCAGATTTGCCACACACTTCAGGCAAACTCACTGGTAAAGATAAACCGTAAAACAAGTTTATTGACTACAAAAGATAAATGTTAAGTGATTATAAGTAATAGGCAAAAAGTCAGTTACCAAAATAAAATGTAAGCTTGCAGTCTAAACTCTCAATCCTATTAGACTGGGCAACATTCTGGGTTAAGCAGGTTTTCTCACCCCATTGGATATTGCAGTTCATAGTACACAGGTTTCACCCTTGAAACCTGGGCCAATGTCCTCTGTTGGAGTTTTCAGTCTTCTGGGTGTCCTTGTTGCTTGGAGGAGGAGGAGGGGGAAAGGCCAAGGATGAGGCCACTGTGGTTTTATACCCTTAGTCCATGTGCTTGGAGAACACAAGTCCAGGCATGTATGGTGAGTATTGCTGAGTCACCAGGCAAAGTTGAGCAATTCCCCTGGTGTGGCCTTGTGCAAGTGAGTCATTGCATTGTAGCTCCCTTGCTGGACAATGGCTGTTGATGGTGGTTCAACACCTGCCTGGGCATTGGTTAGGTCCCTTGTCTCTAGGGATCTAATATCCGGGCAATTCCCCAACTCACAGCATGTTTTAGTGTCGACCATACAACACAATCTCATAACTTCAAATGCACTAATGATATACATATTTAGATATAACCATGGCTTTCAGCGGATCATAACCTTTCCTCTGATACCTCACATGGCATGCTTTATATAAAATATCACAATTGTATATAAATGACGATTATGGGGGTTCCAGGGCACTCGCCCCAAGGTATAGAGTGTCACACCCTGGTTGAGAACCACTGCTTTAGATTCTAGAGACAGTTGCCTCTTATCCTCATTCAATGCTTGGGTGGGGATTTTGCAGTGGCAAGTAGAAATAACAGTTCATATTCCCCTTCTTTGACTCCCTTGTAGATGTGATGCATCCCCACTTTCTTCAAGACCAACTTATAGTAGTATTAATTTTACCCAAAGTCTTGTAAGCCTACCACTGATTGGAAGGCTTCTGCATTTCATTTCAGCAACTTATATTATTGTCATATGTTACGCATTTTTAATATCTTCATGTTACTTCTAATTTCAGGAAGATAAAGAAAATGCTAATAGACCTCCATGGACCCAACCAAGCAACACTCTGAAAAAAAGCACTGCTGCTTCAAAGGATGAAACCTTGAAAACTACTACCATATTGACAAACTCAACTGTAGGAACAAATTGCAATCCTGAAGATTTTAGTTCGGCTATTAATGCCTCCAAAGATGAAGAAATAAAAACTTATCGTGTGTCATTTAGCCAGTCCTTCCTGCACAAAAGAAACATCAAAGAGAAGCAACTGATTGCAGACAAGCAAAACTCTGATGCCAGCCTGCCAAAGAAACATGTGCCTGGCTCATATTGTGGCAAGGTTATCCCATCGAAGATAAACTCCTTCCGCAAAACACTAGACAATGAAGATGCCAAGAGTTCTTTGGCAAACAAACCTATAGCTCCTGCCACCAAACCAGCAGCGAGACCATCATCCACCAACAGCAATAATGCAGTCATAAATAATATTAGAGCCACAAATTTGGCTAGTGCTGCTAAACCTATACATGCCACCCCCTTCCAGAAGAGACCACCTGTGAGAGCTTCTCATAGCACCCACTCAAAGTCCATCCAGAACAAGGAGAAACAAATAGTCACAAGTGTGTCTGTAAATAATACGACTGCCCAAAGAAAGCCTGATAGAAGTGGGCCACCATCATTAAAGACAGCTGTTCACAATGCTAAGCCCTCTTCTGTGCCTGGGGCAAAGAGAACTGAGGTTCCACTCAGAGATGTCAGATTAGGAATTTCAGCAAAGTCTGTTTCTGTAACCTGTGGTACCAAGGCCACCCAGGATTCAAAAGCAGGCAACAGAAAGTCTGTTCTGCCAAAAGAGTCAACAGAAGAGAGAAGGTAATCAAATTCTGTGGGGTTTTTGGGTTTGTTTTTTAAAGGTGATTCCCCACCTTCTTCCCCCGGTTAAGCAGATCTCAATAGACTTGTTTCAATTTTGAGTGAATGTGCTCGTATTGCTTTTAGGTCCACTGCCACACCCTCTGTTCTGTGGATAGAGGGATTCTATCTTTAGTGCTTCTCATAAGTATAAACTCAGTTCAGATTTTTGTTCTCTAAACTTAAGCGGCCATCCCAGTTGCTTAGAAACAGTTCTCTGCACTATGTAGGAAAATCAGGGTTGGTGGTGGGTTTTTGTTAGTTTTTGTACCCTCAATTTTTTGCTGCTGTTGGACAAGAGAAGATAGAAGTGTCTCAACTTGCTGATCATAGACATCTCTAGCAGATGGAAATAGCAGCATCAAGGGTTTCAAAGGCTCTCATTCAGGCAAAGGTGATGGATGCATGGCTAGATTTTTAGAGAGAGGTGATAATTAAGAATTCTCTAAGGACTTTCCTCATCTACCCTCAAAGTATGTTTTTATGTGACATGTTGACTGGCCCTAATCTTAATCTTTGTATATATGGTGAAAAAAAGATATTCTACTACAAATGCTAATATACTGATTTACTTAAATGCAGAATTCGTCTGGCTGACTGGAAGGTAACCAAAGGAAAAGTGATAAAGAGGCCACCATCTACTGTGCTACAAGTAGCCCAGCCTGAGACACAGACATCACAAGAAACTCCAAAAGAACCAGTTGAGTCTTTCTGGGCTGCCATAGTAGAAGAGGATGAGCAAGGATTATTCAGTGAACATGTCAACAAAACTCTTGCGGAATGCCTACATTTAACAGAACAGGTATTTATTTTGTTGTATACTAACATCATGATCCTGTATGCCCTTAGTGCGTGGAACTCCCATTGACTTCAGTAGTAATTTCATGCTCTGAGGCAGAGCTTTTCAAACTTTTCATGTTGGTGACACACTTTTTAGACATGCATCATTTCGCGACACACCGGAAGTGACGCGGAATCAATTCCGCCCGGATTACACATACTGTGCATGCGCAGTACCCAGGACCGGCCGCCCCAAGCGCAAAAAAAAACAAAAAACACCCCAAGTGCCGCCGCCCCCCCCCCACAAACGCCGGCCGAAACACCCCCACCCCCCCCAACAACGCCGCCCCGCCAAAACGCTGGGCGGGAGGGCGGCATGCCTGCCGCCCCGCTCCCCCTGCCAGCAGGGACGCGGAACGCCTGCCGCCCCGCTCCCCCGGCCGGGGAGCGGAGCACGCCTGGGAGCGGAGCACGCCTGCCGCCCCGCGACACACCTACACACTGCCGCTGACACACTAATGTGTCGCGACACACAGTTTGGAAAGCTCTGCTCTGAGGGCTCGTGTGATTCAGCCCCAAGTAACCAACCACCTGATTTAGGAAGCAAGATGCATACTACAATTGATTTTTATTTTTTTTTTAAATTTGGTGCCCAGTATCAAAGGAAAGGAAGTAATTCCATAGTCCACTTGTTGCTTCATAATTTATTGAACCTTTTTACAAAAGTTACCTAAAAGGTGACACTTCTAGAACTTGAAGGGAAATGATCTCCTATTTCCTAACACTCTGTACAGACAAGTTTCATTTTGAGACTAGGTGAATGAATAGCCCATCCTGATGAGAGAGTGATCGTAGCACATTCAATGATGGTTCACACTGTAAATATTTTTCATAACTACCAACTTAATCAGGGTCACTAGAAAAAACAGAAGCAAATGCAAGTTTTCAGTAACAACTGTATAGTTACTAACTTGGAATATGTTTGTTAGGATGCAGTCTTCCTGTCATTTTATATAAATATTCAGGGTTTTCCTGGGGATGAAGTACGTGCAATGCTGGAAAAGCTGATTCAGAGTGTTCCAGATGCAAAAAAACTTGCAAAATACTGGGTGTGTTGCATGCGTCTTGAACAGCTGGGCCCAATTGAAAAGATCATTGCTGTTTATGAGGAGGCTATTCTGGCAGGAGCACAGGTGAGAAGCGGAATCTTGGGGGTTTTCCAGTTAAAAGGAGTGATGGATGTAAAAACTGGTGCATGCAGAACTTCTATATCGGGGTCAATAGGCAGGCCAAATCCAGACGACCAGATGCTTTTGAATGGACCCTGAAATCTTTTTATTATCAATATTGTTTATAAAAATCATTTTCTCTGGAGTTTGGTCCTTGACTATACCTTGACCAAGCAATTTGGACCTTGACAAAAAATAGACTATCCCTGTTCTATATATTAACACTGGCTGCGTCTAGTAAAAAGGGTGGCTCACTTATATTGAGTTAATTATTGAGCTTGTTCCAACTATGACTTTCAAGGGGAGAGAAATGAGCATCAAAATTACTTCTAGGGAAAAAGGATGAAAAACTATAACTTCTAATGTATGCAGTATTGTAGCTGTGTTGATCCCAGGATATTAGAGTCAAGGTGGGTGAAGTAATAACTTTTTATGGACCAACTTCTGTTGGTGAGAAAGACAAACTTTCAGGCTACACAGGTCGTCTTCAGGGCTGGGAAAGGTACTTGGAGTCTCAGCTAAATACAAGATCAAACAGAATATGTGCCAACTACTTATGGTTCTCAACCTGTTGTTCTCGACCCCTTAGACCAGCGGCCCCCAAACCTTTGAGGTCTGCGCCCCCCCTGCTTCTTCCTGGAGTGGAGGGTGTGTGGGGTGGGGGCATCAGAGACCGGGTAAGGGGGCCAAAGCTGGGACTGCAGGGATGGGTCTGGAGACGGAGCCGCAGCTAGGGGCCAAGGTTGGGGGTGATGTCAGGAGCGAAGTCGCAACCAGGCCGCAGTGAGGGCTGGCATTGGAGCTGTGCTGAGGCTGCGGACGGGGCCAAGCACGAGGATGGGAGCTGAGGCTGTGGCTGTGGGATGGTGGTCCCTCCCTGCCCCCTGTGGAGGCTGGCTGAGACTCACCTTGCCCCCCTGAAGGCCCCTGGGGGAGGTGCACCCCACACTTTGGGGACCTCTGCCTTTGACATAGGTCGCAAAAGATTTAGACTGAAAACTGACTGAACAGAATTCAACTATATATACAGACAATAGATTTCCAAAGAGGTCTGCACCCCTATTCAAAAATGTTTAGGGGTTTGCAAATGAAAAAAGGTTGAGAACCACTGTTCGAAGGGACCATTTAATTTGAAGTGGCCTCCTAACGCCCCTGTAGTCATATGACAAAGAAGGGGCGGTGGGGTTTAGTGGGTTCTAAAGATGAGCCTGGAAGCTTAAATCATAACTTTGCTAGACAAGACCATTATTTTTAGTAATAAAGACACTGGATTTATGTCTCATTACAACAATCTGTAACCCACTAACCCTCCCTTTTTGTCATATGACTACAGGACTGTGTACGGGCCACTTCATCTTGAATGATCCCTTAGAACAGTGGTTTTCAAACCTTTTTTTATGGCAACCCACTTGAAGGAAATTGATGCCCACAACCTAGCAGAGCTGGGGATGAGGGGTTTGGGGTGTGGGAAGAGCTCTGGGCTGGGGTGTAGGAGGGGGTCAGGGCTCTGGGCTGGGGATGAGGGTTTTGGGGTGCGGGGGACTTTGGGTTTGTGGGGGCTCAGGGCTGGGGGTTGGGGCACAGGCTTACCTTCGACAGCTCCCAATCAGCAGTGCAGCTGGGGTGTACATGCAGGCTTCCCATCTGTCCTGACACCACCGACCGTGCTGTGCCCCGGAAGTGGCCAGCAGCAGGTGCGGCTCCTAGGGAGAGGCGTGCAAGTGGTTCCGCATGGCTCTTGCCTTCAGGCACCCTCCCTCCCCCTCTCCCCCCCCCCCCCCCCCCCCCCGCTACCATTTAATTTCCACATTAAACTCTAGAATAACTAAGTAGGGACTATAAAATCAGTCTCTCAGAGCTGACTTTATGGGCCATTAATGGAAGCAACTTTTCTTCCAGCCTAAGGATGAGTTACGACACACAGTAGCAGATATTATGAAGAATACTGAAAATCTTCCAAAGTCAGTTGGTAAGATTGAATACTCAATTTCTTTCAGTTAATTTAAGGTTATCTGACTCAGTGAATAAAATGTTAAACTTTTAAAAAAAAACAGCATGCACCCTATCTCATTCAGTTGTATGGTATGGAAGCCGATCCATTTAGGGCTGGTCTACACTAACCCCATAATTCGAACTAAGATACGCAACTTCAGCTACGTGAATAACGTAGCTGAAGTCGAACTATCTTAGTTCGAATGAAAAAGCACTTACCCGGGGTCCACACGCGGCGCGCAGGCTCCCCCGTCGACTCCGCCTACTCCATTCGTCGAGCTGGATTACCAGCGTCGACGGCGGAGCACTTCCTGGTTCGATTTATCGCGTCTAGACAAGACGTGATAAATCGAACCCAGAAGATCGATCCCGCGCGTCCGACAGGACGCGTAAGTATAGACGTACCCTTAGTGGCTAAACTTCACATTGTCTGAAACAATGCAGAGTTTCATTAAAACTTACTGATTCTGCCTCAGCTGCAAGCATGTTGCCAATAGTGACAAGTGACACTGGCAGACAGGGATCCCCAATCATATATAGATTTTTACAATTTTTATTCTTGACTGTCAGTGCTGTCCAGAGATTCAAATGTTTCAAAAAGGTCAGGGGCTAAAATCAGTAACTGGAGCAGATTCTCTTGAGTGGCACAAAGGTATCCGCAACTAACCTGCAAATTCCTGCTGCGGAATCGTCCAGTATGGTGAATTAAAGATGCCTAGTTTGGTGGGTTTTTTTCCTCAAAAAGTACTATACACCTGCTACCTGAAAATCTGACTGCTTTCAGGTATGTCAAGTTGACCATTCCAAATTATGATTTGCCTTTGAAAATTTAGGCCATTGTGGTTTGTGATGATTCACCTTGCTTGTGGGGAAAATGTAGTTTTAGCAACATAGGTGAAACTAAGGCCTATGAAACACTATTGTGCAAAAATTGTAAAAATGATTTGGTGTGCAGAAGCTCTAGAATTTCAAAGACACCCCTTAATGATTACTGAAAAATGTGGTGAAATCACTGACTTCTGCATCTTGTTTTACACTCTGCTGTTACTAGATCCTTAATTGCAACTAATCATGACTGTGTCCCTATTTCTAACTTTGTAACTTTCAGGAGAATGTGTGAAGGACGAGGTTATCAGCAAAGAAGCTAACTCTTCGGTAGAGAATGTAGAGGAAGTCTTCAAAGAGCTCAACTTGAATGATGAAGAGAAGGCAGAGATTAGCAATGAAGTAATCAAGAAAGAGGAAAGGGATTCATCCTTGAAGCCAAGACACGAGACCTTACCTAAAGAAAGTAAAAAGCACAGAACAAAGTACAAAGAACAAAATAAGAAGCCTGCAAACTACAAAACTGAAGATACAATAAAAGATGCAAACTTAGAATTTAAGACTCCTGAAAAAGAAAAGGAGGGGTCTTATTTAATTAAATACAATTTGTCAACCACTCCATACTTAGAAAGGTAAGATCACTTATGGTAATCATAGAAGTTCCTGCACTTCCAGTGTCTGGGGCAACCGTGATGTGTATTTGCATTACAACTGCAACAAATCAAACATCCTAGACTAGTGAACATCCAGTTTAGATTCTTGGAATTCCAGTTCCAATCTTTTGAAGGCTGCTTCTCCTTTCACTATTGGGATGAATGGGTGGAGAAAAGCTTTATATATAAAGGAATGACTCTTTATAGGCCTGTCACAACTCCAGTCTTTCAAATTGACACAAGCCATCTGTCTTGGCTTTTCTTTCAGCATAAATACCAATTGTCTCCACACCTTTAAGAGGATCTTCTTAGTTACAAAATGTAATTCTCTGCCTCTGGGGGTTAACACTGAAGAGCCTAGGATACTTGCCCTGAACACTACAAAGCAGAGTTTCCCCTGCTCAGGATGCCCAAAACACATTATGTACTTATGGGAAGTCCTGCCCAGCTTTTAGAACCTGTATTGCTGCATGCCTGGTGTAGAAGGCTGTACACTCTGGAGGAGTCAGGTAGATCGGTGTTTTGCCTGGAGCAACTCTTGGCTAGCAGACGTAGTGAAAAAGAACTCTGTCCTTGGGCAAAATGAATTTAGTGCTTACGACATAACACTTCTTTGGATTTAGCTTCCGGGGGCATTGCATGTGGTCATTATCTTCTCTTTTTGCTGGGGAGGGGGGAATGGGAGGGTACAGTTGGCTAAGGCAGGAAGCATGGCTTGCTGTTTGTATGGTCTCTGACAGGCTTTGACATGGATCTTTCCATAGAAAGACAGTAAGACTAAACGTGGCTCAATATACATCTTTAATCCACAAATGTTTGGTTTTTTCCTCTCTTCTGAAGTGTGAAGAAGAAGATGCAGTGTCAGGCAAATGACTCTGCTGTTAAAGATATAAAATTCTTGACCCCTGTGAGGCGTTCTCGTCGCCTTCAGGAGAAGTTGTGCAAGCTACCAGATATGTTAAAGGATCATGATCCCTGTGTTTCTTCGCTTGAACAGCTGGGAGAACTCGGAACTGTAAACAATGCCTTTATCTACAGACAGAACAGTGCACTACAAGAACCTGTTAATCATCTGGAAGAGCAAGAAGAGCAGTAACTTTAGTGGGGAAGGATTTACAAATCCTCTTAGATAAGTTTGATTCATTCCTGGTTTTGCAACTGGTGTATTCTGTTTTAGATATACAGAGCTGGCTTAGTAACTTAAAGGTTTTAAGGTTGTTCAGACAAATTCCATATGGATTAATTTGGAGTACAGCAGTTGCAGAATCAAGTATAGTGCAAACTTCTCTGTTTTATTTGAGGAAGAACTTTAAATATTTAAACTGTCACTTGTATTTTCATACGTTTCTCTTAAGCTTTGTAGCAAATATGCAGTGTTGGTTTGTTTTGCATTGTAAATGTGTCTTGTTTAAATGTTACATTGAATACTAATTAGGGAATGGTTTTAACATACTAATAACCTTGTAATGGATGTCTAGTCATGGTGACCTCCTCTCCCAGTTATAAGCTAAATTTAAAAATTCACACAACTTACATTCTTGCTCTTAAAAGAAAACATTAAAATGATGATCAATGAGGGGTATGTATTGATGTGTAACAGATTTGCTGAATTGGAAAACTGAAACCAAATACTAAATTTCTTTGAGTGGAGCAAATGGTGAACTTCAAAATAGCAACTACATGCAGTTTCTATTTTAGAGTCTGATCCAGTAAAGCACTTAAAGTCCCCTTGATTAGTGTATTGAAACTTTAATATTGGCTTGTGTTAAGTAATCTGTAACATAAGGCTTTCTATTAAACTTACCAATTCGAGTTACATTTGCTTTATTTATACTAACTGTTTACATCTTAAATTCCGGGGACTAGAATTGCAGAAAGTGATTTTTTTCCAGCTGATGCTTGGAAGATGTCCTCAATCCAAGAGCTGTCACCAGTATCTTTCAAATGCGGGGTATGCAAAATCCATTGTCTACATATCTGCTTACTTCCCTCATTCCTCCCATAGTTTAAAAAAAAGTTGGGCAAAGTGATCTCTTAATAACCACCATGATTAATTACAAGCTACCATTTTGAACGTTAATTTACAATCTTTCCACATCATAAGCTCAAATAGTTAACAAGGTTGTTCCCTTGTTGGCAACTTCAGCTGAGAAATAGAATTTAATGAGTATTGGAGCTGAATTACTCTTTTCACTACAGAATTCTCCATGTTAGAGAGAGCAGTACAAGCTTCTCCACACACCACTGGCTGTGCGGTCAGTGCATATTATCTGTCACCTGTTATGCACTAACTGAACTGGAAATACCAGCTGCCCACTAATTCCTTAAGATCATACTGGAACTCCACAAAGAGGAAGCAGTACTCTTTAGAAGAACCATGTTAGGTAGATATCTGTCTATCTATCAACCCTCACTTCCCTCTATGGCCTGGCTTATAGATAAGTTTTGCTAGCATACAGATTGGTTAGGAGCATGGACAAAAAAAGTCACTTCCATAACCAACGTAGCTATGCTGCCAAAAGCCTCGGGGTAGGTGCAGTCATGCAAGTAAAGTCCTCTTGCTGCTGTACTTTTATTTTGTTTGGGAAACATGTATAAACTACTGCTTTTAAAAATAAACAAACTTTTGCTGGTATAAGCTGTCTCCATTAAGAGGATTTGCAGGTGTAGCTAAATATAACTGGCAATAAAAGCACAGCAATCCCTGCTGTTCTTCCATTGTAGAAAATATATGGTACTCTCACCCTGGTGTGAATTTCTTGGGTCCTTGTGGCTATCACCTATAAAATAGGAGCTGTCCAAACATATATGAAAACTCCCTGCTTTGAAGAGATTACAAGGTAGGAATGATGCAACTGAAACTAGTAAATAGTACTTGACTCGGTACACTTCTCACATGCTTAATATTTACTACATTAAGAAGCAATACAAAAACTAATACTGCAATGTTATGCCTGAGGCTTCATATATTTCTAGCAGAAACTACACTTGCGCCTTCTGTAGATTAATACACAAACTAATGTGGTTGGTGCTTCTCCATTTGCATGTTTGGCTAGATTATTTTTAAATGAACTGTACTTTCAGTCTGATAGCGTGAGAGGGGGTGAGTTAATTTTGATATCTGCAATATGACAGAAACTGAAAATGTTTTTTCTTTAAGTGCTTGTTCACATCTGTTCCAATCAGGTGTGCACGCACCGTGTGCACTGTTGGAAATCTTTTCCCTTAGCAGCTGCTGTCAGATCAGCGCCAATATACGACACTGCCAACCCGGGCCTCCAGTTCCTTCTTACTGTCCGTGGCAGCATTGGAACTGTCTTGCTTGCTTCGCAAGTGCTCCCTTCGCCTAGTTACTTGTTCTCGGTTTATTGTTTTGTAGTATTAGTGTAGTTATAGTTAGTTACTATAGAGCAGTGGTTTTCAAACTTTTTTCTGGGGACCCACTTGAAGAAAATTGTGACCCAATGCGGTAGGGGATGAGGGGTTTAGGGTGTGGGAGGGGCTCTGGGCTAGGTACAGGCTTGGGTGGGGCTGGGGATGAGGGGGTTGGGGTGCAGGAAAGGGTTGGGAGGGCTCAGGGCAGGGGATTGGGGCATGGGGTTGGGGTACGGACTTAACCTCCAGCAGCTTTCAGTCAACGGCGCAGCTGGGGTGCGGAGGCAGGCTTCCTGCCGGTCCTGGCACTGCAGACAATGCTGTGCCCCAGAAGTGGCCAGCAGCAGGTCCTGCTTCTAGGCAGAGGCATGCAAGTGGCTCTGCACAGCTCTTGTCCATAGGCACTATGCCCCTGCCCTTACCCTAAGCTCCCATTGGCCAGTTCCCAAGGGCAGGGGCAGCATGCGGTTGGAACAGTAGGCACTAGCTTGCCTTAGCGGGGCTGTACCGCCGATGGGACTTTTAACGTTCCAGTCGGTGGTGCTGACCGCTAGGGTCCCTGGGTGCTCAGCAAGTCCTGGTGCAGTCCAGAAGCCTGGTGCAGTCCAAGAGCAATGCAGGCAGCTCGAGGGCCAGGAGGACCTTGTATCACTGCTGGTGACCTCATCTTCCTCACCCGATATGGTGGTAGCAGGAGTGTCAACCCTAGGGTCCCTGCCTATTGACCACAGGGCACACCAAGACCTTCTCTGTCGCATTGCTTGCAACATGGGCCTCCAGGCAGAGGAAGTGGTTGAGTCAGAAGACCCGATGGGGGACATTCTTGCTCCAGAAGGGCCTTCCGGGGTGGTACTGCCGTTTAATAAAGACCATCCAAAGCACTAATAAGACCCTGTGGGAGACACCAGTCTCCATCCTGCCCACTGCCAGAGGAGTTGAGAGGAAGTACTTCATCCCTTCCAAGGGTTATGAGTACCTCATCTCACACTCTCACCCTTGCTCCCTGGTGGTCTTGGCGGTAAATGAGGAGTGTCGGGGCAACAGGCTCTGGCCCCTAAGTCTAAGGAGGCTAAATGCATGGACCTAGTTGGAAGGAAGGTCTATGCTACTGGAGGCTTCCAGCTGAGGATAGCCAACCAACAGGCTATCCTCAGCAGGTATAACTTTAATTCTTGGTAGTCTATGACCAAGTATAAGGAGATGCTCTCTGCTGAGTCGAGGTCAGAATTTTCAGCCATTGTTGAGGAGGGGAAAGTGGTAGTGAGGACCTCCTGGCAGGCCTCCCTTGACTCAGTGTCCCCTATCATCTCCTCTGGGGTAGTTATGAGGAGGACCTTGTGACTGCAAGCTTCTGGCTTACCCACGTAAGTTCAACAGACCCTGTAGGACCTTCCATTTGGTCCAAAAGCTGCCCTGCGCCCTCACACTGACTCTAGGCTGCATAGCCGTAAAGACTTGAGGGCAACTATGAAGTCGCTGGGGATGCAGATGCCTGCTACCCAGTGCAACAGTTTAAGCCCCAGCAACAGCGGTAGTATCAGCCTCGCCCGAGGCAGAACTCCTACAGCCATAGGAGTAGGAATAACAGGCACAAACCTTCAAATCCACCTTCAAGGCAGGGACAAGGCCCGATGAAGCCATCGTTGGGCTACAAATAAGGATTTTGAAGGTGCACGCAAGGACGGCATACCAGCCACCTTACCGCATCTTTCCCCGTGCTTCCTGAATCTGTCCCACTTCTACCGTGCTTGGTCGCAAATAACATCAGATGGCTGGGTGCTCTGCACAGTAGAAGTGGGATGTTCTCTCCAGTTCTGCTACTCCCCTCCCTCCCACCTCCCCTTCCCCATCCTCCTTCAGGGTCCTTTCTCACGAGCAGCAACTTAGGCAGGTGGTGCAATCGTTCCTTGCCATGGGGCAGTGGAGGAGGTTCCTCAGGAGCTATGGGGTAAGGGATTCTACTCATACTTCCTTATCCCCAAGGCAAAGGGGGGAGGTGTCTCAGATCCATTTTAGAGCTATGAGGACTCAACCAGTTCATGGTGAAGTTCCGCATGATCTCCCTGAGCGTGATCATACCTTCCCTGGATTTGGGAGACTGGTACGCTGCCGTCAATATGAAAGATGCACACTTTCACATTGCCATTTGTCCGGCCCACAAAGGTTTCCAATGACTGTGTGCCTGGCGTGCACACACCTGATTGGAATTGACATGAACAACAGTTACGAGAAGGCGTATATAAATAAATAAATAGTAAATAAAGTTAAGTGACCCAAAGAAGTGCAAAAGGTTGCAAGCACCCCTTACTTCCCTGTAGTTAAGTCAGATCTGAATTTTGTCATTTAGGAGTGGGGGTGGGTGGGTTTGATGACGAAGTGGGTATTCACCCCGGGAAAGCTTATGCTCCAATACATTTGTTAGTCTATAAGGTGCCACAGGACTCTTTGAGACGCCTAGCTCTGAAGGGGCAGCGAGGTTGAGTTCTATCCAAAGGCAGTTTGCAGAGTGGGGTGATAACTGGATGAAGGGTGTTCTGGGACACACACTGTGCTAGGGAACACCCGTGCCTCTCAAGCAGCAGGTGGCGCGGGTGATGTCCTCTTACGTGAGCGGGGGAAGACGTTAGACATCCCTGTTCCCATGGCTGCTCGCTTGGGTGCCAGCTCAAGGTACAGAAGAGCGTCCGCAATAATAACCCTCCCACGTGGTTTCCTTGGATGGCTTTTGTCCGCTAACCACAGAGATGGCCCCGCGGTGTCCCACACCCGTCTCGTGACAGAGAGGAGGGGCGGGGCCTGGCTCGGAGCTGGCGCTCGGGCTGGGCAGCGCGGGAGGCGGGGTCTGCGGCAGCCCAGCGCGGGGAGCGGCTGTAGCACGGTACGGAGCCCGCGGGGGCCGCAGAGAAGGCGGGGGCGGGGCGGCTGGGCCCGGGGGCAGGGCTGGGGACCCCGCCCTATGGCGTGGTGGGCGCTGCCCCTCCAGGACTTAGCTGGAAGGGGCAAGAGCAGCCGCCAGCTCTCCCCAGCCCCGGGGGAGGCTGGTGCAATCCCGCCCCTTGGCCGCACGGGGAGTTAACGCTGCAAGAGCAGCTAATCCTGATGAGCTCCACGGGGGCACACGGGGAGCCTGGAACGTGCTTTGTTGTGGACTAGGATGAAGCGAATTCGGAAAAGGGCAGTCAGTCTGGAATAAGAGCATCCACACGTTGAGTTGCCAGGAATGGTTACTCTGCTTTAAATTCATACCCTATTAATTTTCTTGCTTAGCCAAGGCCCAAATCTATCCAGCCAGGGCGCCGATCCCCTCGCTGTGCAGCTCAGGGTGGCTCCTCTCCACCGAGGCTTTCACAGACCTGCTGCCCACACGTTAATTCTCATTCAACGTGTATCTGTCCTAGATCGCCATTGTTTCTATTGTTCATGTATACCCCTCGTAGTATAATGGGATGTGCTCTCCTTTCCTGGCTATGCAGGCTGAGGAATTGATCGTTGATCCTCTCAAAGAGTATCATAGAATCATAGAATCTCAGGGTTGGAAGGAACCTCAGGAGGTCATCTAGTCCAACCCCCTGCTCAAAGCAGGACCAACCCCAACTAGATCATCCCAGCCAGGGCTTTGTCAAGCCTGACCTTAAAAACCTCTAAGGAAGGAGATTCCACCACCTCCCTAGGTAACCCATTCCAGTGCTTCACCACCCTACTAGTGAAAAAGTTTTTTCTAATATCCAACCTAAACCTCCCCCTCTGCAACTTGAGACCATTACTCCTTGTTCTGTCATCTTCTACCACTGAGAACAGTCTAGATCCATCCTCTTTGGAACCCCCTTTTAGGTAGTTGAAAGCAGCTATCAAATCCCCCCTCACTCTTCTCTTCTGCAGGCTACACAATCCCAGTTCCCTCAGCCTCTCCTCATAAGTCATGTGCTCCAGCCCCCTAATCATTTTTGTTGCCCTCCGTTGGACTCTTTCCAATTTATCCACATCCTTCTTGTAGTGTGGGGCCCAAAACTGGACACAGTACTCCAAATGAGGCCTCACCAGTGCCGAATAGAGGGGAATAATCACGTCCCTCGATCTGCTGGAAATGCCCCTACTTATACAGCCCAAAATGCCGTTAGCCTTTTTGGCAACAAGGGCACACTGTTGACTCATATTCAGCTTTTCGTCCACTGTAACCCCTAGGTCCTTTTCTGCAGAACTGCTGCCCAGCCATTCGGTCCCTAGTCTGTAGCAGTGCATGGGATTCTTCTGTCCTAAGTGCAGGACTCTGCACTTGTCCTTGTTGAAGCTCATCAGATTTCTTTTGGCCCAATCCTCTAATTTGTCTAGGTCCCTCTGTATCCTGTCCCTGCCCTCCAGCGTATCAACCACTCCTCCCAGTTTAGTGTCATCTGCAAACTTGCTAAGGGTGCAGTCCACACCATCCTCCAGATCGTTGATGAAGATATTGAACAAAACCGGCCCCAGCACCGACCCTTGGGGCACTCCACTTGGTACTGGCTGCCAACTAGACATGGAGCCATTGATCACTACCCATTGAGCACGACCATCCAGCCAGTTTTCTATCCACCTTACCGTCCATTCATCCAGCCCATACTTCTTTAACTTGCTGGCAAGTAGCCTGCACCTAAGAGCATTTGCAGATTTTAATCTACAACAGAACCTGGGACGTCTTGGTTGAAAAACTTTACTTTGTCAAGTGAAATGAAACCTGTAATCAACAGCAAAATACTTTTTTATATACTAGAAAATGTATCCATTGTTGACAGTGGGTGGAACTGAATGGCACTGAAGTCTCTTTCATTGCAAACATAAGCAGGATAAAACTATATTAGGCACCTTCAGAAACTAGGATTTAATTTTGTTCTGAGTAGCGCTCCTCTATGGTGGTTTCTGATGCTAAACATGGTTTGGTCTTGTCCGTACTGTTTTGAGCACCAGCTTAACTGTGTACAGTACTGATGCCCATTATTAGCAATGGATATTCTTCCTAATGTGGTTACAGCAGGGGTGGGGAAACTTTTTGCCCTGAGGGCCACATCGGGGTTCCGAAACTGTATGGAGGGCCGAGTAGGGAAGGCTGTGCCTCCCCAAACAGCCTGACCCCAGCCCCCTATCTGCCCCCTCCCATTTCCTGCCCCACTGACTGCTCCCTTCAGAACCCCCAACCCATCCAACCCCCCTGCTCCTTGTCCCCTGACTGCCCCCTCCCTGGACCCTCCGCCCCAACCGCCCCCCGGGACCCCACCCCTTATCCAACCCCCCCTGCTCTCCATCCCCTGGTTGCCTCGACCCCTATCCACACCCCTGCCCCCTGACAGGCTCCCTGGGACTCCCACGCCTATCCAATCGCCCCGTCCCCTGACTGCCCCCAGGACCCCCTGTTCCTTATTCAACCCCCCTGCTCCCCGCCCCCTTACCATGCCGCTCAGAGCACCAGGACTGGCAGCTGCGCCGCCCGGCCGGAGCCAGCCACGCCACCGCGCAGTCTAGAGCACTAGGGCAGGCCGGCAGCTCTCGCAGCCGTGCTGCCCGGCAGGAGCTCGCAGCCCCACTGCCCAGAGTGCTGGCGGCATTTGAGGCTGCGGGTGAGGGGGGACAGTAGGGGAGGGGCTGGGGGCTAGTCTCCCCAGCCAGAGCTCAGGGGCTGAGCAGGACGGTCCCGCGGGCCATAGTTTGCCCACCTCTGGGTTACAGCCTTATTGTTCTATCCCCTTTCCTTCCTTCAGTGAAGTCCTGTCTACCGTACAGCTAACACTGGCACAACCTCACTAATGTTAACAATGTTAGAAACCCTAGTGTAGATGGGCCACCAGCTGCCTTCACTGTCACTGTCACTTTTTGATTAGATTTGTCCTAAGCAGGGTTTGATGGAACAGTCCTTAAAATGCTGGTAGCTCATTTATGCTAGGGCTCCTGACATTGCAAACCCGGTAGCATAGACGGGGCGTGAGAGTACTTTTGGCTGCATTCTCTTAGCCTTTCAAACGTCTTACCCACTCATTATGATTAATGTTCTTTACATCTAAGTGAAATATCATTAGGATTTTTGTTAAATCCTTCACAAAATTTACCCTCTTTTTGATTACCCTTATAAAAAGTTGACAGTAAGGGCTATAGCATATGAAACTTGTGTTGGTATTTGGGATGTGTGCTACAACACAGTTCCTCTAGGATTAAAGGTGTTAATTAGAGCTGGTTTTACTGTACATGCAATTTCCTAGGACAACAAAATACAGAATTAGAGAAGTCAAAATGTTTATAAGTTTTTCAGTTTGCGTAGGGCATCAAAAACCCAGGTTGTAACCCTAACCAAACAAGACAGAAAAGGGTAGTAATTCAATGAGGTTAAAGGAAAATCCAAGTGATATCAGAGTCCAAAAAGAGATTGTTGAGTAAGTATACGTTGTTACCATTTTATCATTAACTATTTACACAGCACCATAAGTGTGGATAGTACAAAATTATAAAAAGACAGTTTAAGATGTAAATGAAACATAATGCATCAAGCAATGACAGCAAATAGCCTCTCTTCTTTCTGTAAACAAAACAAAACCTCTTAATATATTTTCAGAAGGTGAACTCAGAATTGATGGAGCAGGAGAGAAGGTTAGCATGTGTTCTGGGTTCTTATTTTCAACACTTATGTAACCTTAGGTGACACTTAACTGATCTGTTCTTCAGTTTGCCCTCTAAATAATGGGGTCTGATTTATCATTTGATGATGTTGCCATTGGAATTAAGGATTTTAAGCCTGAGGCCTGGTCTACACTGGGGATGGGGGATCGATCTAAGTTACGCAACTTCAGCTACTTAGATCTGCTTACCCCAGTGTCTTCACTGCGGTAAGTCGACGACTGGCACTCCCCCGTTGACTCTGCCTGCGCCTCTCGCTCCAGTGGAGTACCGGAGTCAGTGGGAGAGCGCTCGGCGGTCGATTTATTGTGTCTAGACTAGACATGATAAATTGACCCCCGCTGGATCGATCGCTGCCCGTCGGTCCAGCAGGTTATGTAGACAAGCCCAAAGGGGAGTAAATAAGAGTCTTGTGACTCTTCTGCTGAAAATGTGAATGTTATTTTGAGTAGTTTTGGTTTTGGAGGTTTCTATTCTGAAAGTTACACTAAGATGAAATAAATGTAACATACCTTTTGTACTGTGATATGTGAGATCTGTTTTGACTGTAACCCATTCTTTTTAATGTTTATCACACATCCTATGTCTTGATTCTTAATTTTTGGATTTTTAATTTTAAAATGATAGATTTACTATTCATTCTCTGAACAAGCATGACTTGGATCTTTTTATTAAGACACACTATTAACCTGTTAAGGCCTCTAAATTTACTTTCCTAATTGGGAGATAAATATTATTACTAATCAAACCATGCATGCATACACGTGCACGTGTGTGTACTCACACACACCATCCTATAGGCTTGATGAATGATATTTATCTCCCAATAAAAAAAGTAAATATAGCGGCTTAAAAGGTTAATAATAATAGTGTGTCTTAATAAAAAGTTCCAATTCATATATCTCTAATCAATTAGTGGGGTATGAAGTCCATCCAAAATAAATTCCACTAACCCTTTATAAACACACAGCACCACCGTGTATTTTGCTTATGCCAAGTATTTTTCATATCCCTGTGCCTGTAAACCTGGTTGCTTGGGACTATGAATCCAGCTGCAAAGATGCAGGTAGAGGAAGATGATAAATAAAAGGAACATCTATCACTTCACAGGAGTACTATGAAGATTAATTCATGTTTTCAGAGTGTTTTGAGAGTTCTGATTATAAGATGCAATAGATGTACAAAGTATTACCATAGTATGAGTTTGTTTTATAGTAACATTTTCTGAAAACCTTATTCTTAGTAAAGTCATAATAGCATTGAACAAAAATTCATTTTTGTGGCAATTCTGAGCAGTTGTCATTGCCATCATGCTATAATTATATATTTTTGTTATTTTGCCATTTTCTCTCATACAGATAATGTTAACCAAAAATACAGCTTCTGATTTTTTCCCAAAAATTAACTGAGTTCATTATACAGTTTGGAAGAAATCCTTGTGAAATATAACATTTAAGGAAACGTATAAGACTTGGGCTTGCAAACAATGGAAGAATACACTGTGTTAAAAGTACTTGGAGAGGGATCCTTTGGGAGAGCTCTTTTAGTTTTTCATAAGAGTAGTGACCAGAAATATGCAATGAAGGAAATAAGACTTCCCAAGGTAAGTGTTTATGCTCCTTCTTTGTTTTTGTTATCTTAATGCTGTAACTGCCTTTTAAAAACTCACTATACCCTCAAACATGGACAGGCTAAGACTATTCTTGAGAAAGTGCAACATTTCAGAACTTAGGCCCAGATCCTTCAAAGGTATTTAGGTGCCTGACTCCTAGAGTTAGGCACCTAAATACCTTTGAGAATCTGGGCCTTAGCCAGCTCAGTGCTGAGTGCCTTCATTGGGAGATAAGGGTGTTGAGAATCTTACGGGATCTGGCCTTTAATAAGTACTGCAGGACAGAGGATGTTACTGGTAACCAGTAAAGACTGACCAACATCACATTTGTGGCTGAAGATTAGAATTATGGCACGTGGGAAGTTATATAGAGTTAAATCCTGGTTCTACTTGAAGTCAATGGCAAAACTCCCATTGACTTCACGGGGGACAGGATTTCACTACAAAGAGGAAGTAGTCAGGTTGTCATCATTGTTTGTTGCTGAAATTCAATTATTTCAAATGACTTGCTTTTCATTCAGCTATCCAAGAAAGCTCAAAATTACTTTTCACAGAGGCTTTGGTTATACCCTGATTAAAGTTAAGTTTATACTAAGGCATGTTCAAATAATCTGATATAAGCTCTGATAGACCTTGAACTGTTCCATTATTGCTGCATTACCTAGTTCTGCAGTGGTCCGAATAGAAAATCATAAAGTGATGTAGCAAGGTACCCTATCTATTCAAAAAAGCATACAGAATGGCTCTAAAATACTTACATTCTCTAGAGGTACAATTCTGGGAAGTTTATTTTGTGTGCTATTTTTCACTTATTGATTTTACAATAATGGATGGAGTTGTAAAATTTTTAAAAGAATGGCTTTTTAATCAGTTGAAGACAATAAATTGAAATCTAGTGCTTCAAAAGTAATTCTGGTTTTGTAAATGATGTAGTATATATGAAGATTTATTATTGCAACATTTGTATAATTTTACTTATTATCAATGTATTTTCAGTCTCCATCTGATTTACAGAACTCTAGGAAGGAAGCTATTCTGTTGGCTAAAATGAAACACCCAAATATTGTTGCCTATAAGGAATCATTTGAAGGTAAATATATAGGTCTTCAGAATGTATCTATTTGCATGATTTAGACTGCAAGCTCTTATTTTGCTTGCAAGCTTTTGGTGGGGCCTGGATTTTTCTCTTTATACCTATTGTTGGTGCTATATAATAACAATGATACATTTAGCATGCTAATGAAATTACTAATTAATCTTAAATTATCTAAAATTTAGCTGATGGACATCTGTATATAGTGATGGAATACTGTGATGATGGAGATCTAATGCAAAAGATTAAATATCAAAGAGGAAAGTTGTTTCCTGAAGATACGGTAAGAAAAAGAAACAAATTAAAGCCAGCCACATAAGAATACTTTTTCATGTGAACTGATGATCATCAAATGATGTATATTGAAAATGAGCAGGATGTTAGATAACTGAGCTGCCAGGTAGTTGAAGGGTGTTCGAAATATGCCCTTCCTTAGTATTATGTGAGGTATGTGACACCATTGTTTTCCTCTGGTGCTGCTCCCCAAAAAGCAGCACTAACCATGGTACTTTGGAGAGTGATGGCAACATGGCAGACAACTACTACACCAAGTGTGGCAACCTTGACTGTCAAAGTATCACTTTCAGGAGTAGCAGTTCATGGTTTGATATAAAAGAAAATTCACTATGCTGCTGTTTATGTGCGTGCATATATCTATGTGGTTTATATGTATGAACAGCAGTGCAATGACAATTTCAGGTAAAATCACATGTATGTGTGATTTACCTGCTGGTAGACGGAGACATCTACATTCAGAAGTACCTGAGATCTCTGAAACTAGGGAAGCCTGTCACTGAAGTAAATCTCTCGGGCCTCATTTTCCATTGCCTTGCAGTCATTGGTACCAGTGAAAGTGGATGTAAAATGCTACCAAATCAGAATAGTAGTGATTTACAGTCACTTTGTGCTAGTGTAAGTGACTAAACAAGGTGCAGGGCCCCACATTTTCAAGGCTGAGGTTATATGTAGATATAATCTTCTTAGCTGTTTCTGAAATAACTATCTTCGAGGGCTGTTTTAGTTACTAGCAGCCAATGTCATATAAAACAAATTTAAAATATACAAAAACCTACAAAAAAAGCCTGCTTGAAATTAAAAAAGAGGTCCTTCTGTATGTATGACATTATTTCTGTCTGAACAATGGTTAGGGTGGGGCAATTTCAGTAATAACAAGATACACCTGAGTTATTTGAGAGACATTGTACATAGACAACATACGTACTATGTAAAACATGGTGAGATTTGTATTTTTGCTGCCGAGTATCTAATGAAGAGTTTAAAATAAAATCTAAAGGTCTGCAAAGTAAAGTTATGAGGTTGTATTGCAAATGAACAGTGGGTGAAACACTCTGTGATACAAGTGGAGGTATCCACAGTGTCAAATACTAACTTAATATAAAGTAGTGAAATATGTAATCCCCACCCAAATTCATTTACACTTTGTTTATTTGTAATTACTAATATTTTCCATTTTGGAGGCATCTTTTTAGTTAAAACTAGAGGGCCAGGAAATGTTGATCTAATTCAGTAGTTAGATTGGCTGAGCATCCCTCAGAGCCTACAAAGTACATTTAAAGTACGTTTTACTCTTCTTAAAAATATAGTGCCTAGTTTACAGTTTAAACTATTCTAATTTAACTATACAATTATTATTGGAGTGCCTGTAAAATGGCTTACAGAAACAGGGTTCTTTGACTGTCCAGCTTTATTTATACTAGCAATGAGTGTTTTACTTGCCATATTGAAATGTCACATATCTTAGTAGTTAAATCTTTACGCTGTCTAATGGGAGGTCACTAGAGCTGTCAAGCGATTAAAAAAATGAATTGTGTGATTGGACAATAATAGAATACCATTTATTTAAATATTTTTGGATATTTTCTACATTTTCAAATATATTGATTTCAATTACAACACAGAATACAAAGTGTACAGTGTTCACTTTATATTATTATTTTTATTACAAATATTAGCACTGTAACAAAACAAAAGAAATAGTATTTTTCAATTAACTTAATACAAGTACTGTAATGCAGTCTCTTTATCATGAAAGTTGAACTTACAAATGTAGACTTATGTACAAAAAATAACTTCATTCAAAAACAAAACAATGTAAAACTTTAGAGCCTACAAGTCCACTTCAGCCAGTCGCTCAGACAAACACATTTGTTTACATTTACAGGAGATAATGCTGGCCGCTTATTATTTACAATGTCACCTGAAAGTGAGAACAGGCGTTCGCATGACACTTTTGTAGATGACATTGAAAGGTATTTATGTGCCAGATATGCTAAATGTTAATATGCCCCTTCATGCTTTGGCCACCATTCCAGAGGGCATGCTTCCATGCTGATAATGCTTGTTAAAAAAAAAAAGCGTTAATTAAATTTATGACTGAATAGCTTGGGTGAGAATTGTATGTCTCCTGCTCTGTTTTACCCGCATTCTGCCATATATTTCATGTTACAGCAGTCTTGGATGATGACCCAGCACATGTTGCTTGTTTTAAGAACACTTTCACTGAAATCTGCCAAAACACAAAGAAGGTACCAATGTGAGATTTCTAAAGATAGCTACAGCACTCAACCCAAGGTTTAAGAATCTGAAGTGCCTTCCAAAATCTGAGAGGGAGGAGGTGTGTGGAACATGCTTTCAAGAAGAGTTAAAAGAGCAACACTCCAATGCAGAAACTTCAGAACCCGAACCACCAAAAAAGAAAATCAACCTTCTGCTGGTGGCATTTGACTGAGATAATGAAAATGAACGTGCGTTCGTCAATACTGCTTGGGATCGTTATCGAGCAGAACCCATCATGAGCATGGATGCATGTCCTCTGGAATGGTGGTTGAAGCATGAAGGGACATATGACTCTTTAGTGCATCTGGCACATAAATATCTTGTGATGCCAGCTACAACAGTGCCATCCGAATGCCTGTTCTCGCTTTCAGGTGACATTGTAAACAAGAAGTGGGCAGCATTATCTCCTGTAAATGTAAACAAACTTGTTTTTCTGAGTGACTGGCTGAACAAGAAGTAGGACTGATTGGACTTGTAGGCTCTAAAGTTTTACATTGTTTTGTTTTTGAATGCAGTTATGTAACAGAAAAAAATCTACATTTATCAGTTCAACTTTCATGATAAAGAGATTGCACTACAGTACTTATATAAGGTGAATTGAAAAATACTGTTTCTTTTGTTTATCATTTTTGCAGTACAAATATTTGTAATAAAAATAATATTATAAAGTGAAATAATACACTTTGTTTAATGTTGTAATTGAAATCAATATATTTGAAAATGTAGAAAAACATCCAAAATATTGAATAAATTTCAATTGGTATTCTATTGTTTAACAGTGTGATTAATTGCAAATAATGTTTTTAATCGCGATTAATTGTTTTGAGTTAATTGCATGCGTTAACTGCGATTAATCAACACCCCTAGAGGTCACCTTAAATTTATGTCTGATTTACTTTTAATTCCCATCTTGGGAGGTTGTTGTCACTGTTAACTTGTTTGTTCTTTGCGCTGTCTTATCATTTTTCATTCCACCAATAAAGTTTGTATAACACGTGCATTTGTATTGTGATAACTTTTTTGTCACTTTTTTCAGATACTTCACTGGTTTGTACAGATGTGCCTGGGAGTGAAGCACATTCACGACAGACGTGTGTTGCATAGAGATATCAAGTCCAAGGTGATTGGAATAACTTTAATAGCTGTTATTACAAGTTGCCAACAGCTCTCTTCCACTTGGGATAGTCTAATTCCCTGAGTTCTGTGGTTCATTTTAAATTCTTTATCCCAGCATGAGAGTATTAGATTAATGGCGCTATCAGGATTATAACTAATTTAAATGAAAGTATGGTCTCAAAGTAGCTGCAGTCTTAAAATCTGTCATTTTGCTTCTATTCCCGAATCCTTGATGATAGCAACTTGCTTGTGGCTAGCAGCAGACAATTTAAATTTAAGGGAAGGCATAAAAATGGAGGGGCTGGAATGACAAACATTATACATATCTTGTCTTTCATCTTCTCTGAAAACCGTTCCCAAAGAGTAGTTATCAGAGGTTCAGAGTCATGCTGGAAGGACATAATGAGTGGGGTCCCACAGGGATCAGTTCTGGGTCCAGTTCTGTTCAATATCTTCATCGATGATTTAGATAAGGGCATACAGAGTACACTTAAAGTTTGTGGATGATACCAAGCTGGGAGGGTTGCAAGTGCTTTGGAGGATAGGATTATAATTCAAAATGATCTGGACAAACAAGAGAAATGGTGTGAAGTAAATAGGATGAAATTCATTAAGGGCAAATGCAAAGTACTCCATTCAGGAAGGAACAATCAGTTGCACACATACAAAATGGGAAATGACTGCCTAGGAAGGAGTACTGCGGAAAGGGATCTGGAGGTGATAGTGGACCACAAGCTAAATATGAGTCAACAGTGTAACGCTGTTGCAAAAAAAGTGAACATTGTTCTGGGATGTATTAGCAGGAATGTTGTAAGCAAGACATGAGAAGTAATTCTTCCGCTCTAATCTGCACGGATTAGGCCTCAACTAGAGTACTGTGTCCAGTTCTGGGTGCCACATTTCAGGAAAGATGTGGACAAATTGGAGAAAGTCCAGAGAAGAGCAACAAAAATGATTAAAGGTCTAGAAGAGTGGTTCTCAAACTTTTGTACTGGTGACTCCTTTCACATAGCAAGCCTCTGAGTGTGAGCCCCCCATATAAATTAAAAACACTTTTAAATATATTTAACACCATTATAAATGCTGGAGGCAAAGCGGGGTTTGGGGTGGAGGCTGACATCTCGCTACCCCCCATGTAATAACCTCGTGACCCCCTGAGGGGTCCCGACCCCCAGTCTGAGAACTCCTGGTCTAGAAAACATGACCTACAAGGGAAGATTGGAAAAAATTGGGTTTGTTTAGTCTGGAGAAGAGAAGACTGAGAGGGGACATGATAACAGTTTTCAAGTACATAAAAAGTTGTTACAAGGAGGAGGAAGAAAAATGTATGTTTCTTAACCTCTGAGGCTAGGACAAGAAGCAATGGGCTTAAATTGCAGCAAGGGAGGTTTAGGTTGGACATTAGGAAAAAATTCCTGTCATGGTGGTTAAGCAGTGGAATAAATTGCCTTGGGAGGTTGTGGAGTCTCCATTATTGGAGATTTTTAAGAGCAGGTTAGAGAAACACCTGTCAGGGATGGTCTAGATAATACTTAGTCCTGCCACGAGTGCAGGGGACTGGACTAGCGGTCCTCTCGAGTTCCCTTCCAATGCTATGATTCTATGATTACTCTCTAAAGGAAAGTTAGCAACTCAGAAAGAGGTTTGGGATAGTGGTTTGAGTACAGAACTGGGATGCAGAATTCCTGAACTCTAATTCTTCCTCTGCTACTAACTCTGGCCTTGGGCATGCCACTCAACCTTTCAGTTTCCCCTGTAAATTAAGGATAATTCTTACCTTCCTTGCAGGGGGAATATGAGGATTCATTTTGGTACAATGAAGATAAAACCTCTATCTATAGCCTTCCTGAATTGTCCATCACCATATTATCTATATAGTGTGCAATGCAGAAATATTTGTTAGAATACAATTTTTAAGTACATGAATTTTTACTCCTTTTTTTGCAATGCAGAATATCTTTCTCACTCAAAATGGAAAAGTAAAATTGGGAGATTTTGGATCTGCACGTCTTCTTACAAAGTATGTAGATATTGCCCCTGGATTCAGTGATCTAAACTATATTTTTTACCTTTGCTTAAATATTACAGAAAGTTTGTCATTGCTTTTCATATGGCTTTTCTTTTTTGTTTGGCAAGTCCAATGGCATATGCTTGTACATACGTGGGAACTCCTTATTACGTACCTCCAGAAATATGGGAGAACCTGCCGTACAACAACAAAAGGTAGGCACTTAATCGGTGATTAAAAGACGATGCATTATTGTAATATATTATTTAATACTTGTTCTACAGATTGCCATGGTCACCGACCCATGTATCAGGGAGACTCTGTTTAGAGCTTGTTCTTGTGACATTTGGGAGTATTTTGGAGGTGATTATCTCAGTTTTCAGATGGGAAAGCTTAGGTTACACCTCACTTGAATAGCTTCAAGTGCAGTACTGTCAAACCCAAATGTTCAAAGATCATGAGTCAGATCTTTTAGATTATTAGAGTTTGTTTTAAAGATGAGATTGTGTTTCTCGGTCTGTCTTTTGATTTTTGAACTCCCCCAGCCCACCCCCATTGTGGGTGTGTGGCAGTTAGTATTATCAGCTCTTCCAAATTCATCCTTGCCCATTCCAGGAGCTCTCACTGGTTGACTGATGGTGCAGAGATTTCAGCTTCTTCACAAACCCCAACATTTTAATTAATTCTGTTCCCCCCGCCTCCGGAGCTTCACATCTGCCCGTCCCGCAGCCCAGCAATTAATTATGTACAGTAGAACCTCAAAGATATGAACACCAGAGTTCCGGACTTGCCGGTCAACCGGACACCCTCTGTAAACAGAAGTAATCAGGCAGCAGCAGAGACGCAAAAAACCCCCTCAAAACCAGTGCTCCCCTCATAGCTAGAGCCACAGCCCCAAATACCTTCCCCCAGTGGCTGAGGTCTGTAATGTCCTGTTCAGAGTTAGGGACATTTCAGAGTTACGGACAACCTCCATTCCCAAGGTGTTCGTAACTCTTAGGTTCTACTGTAGTCCCCAGTCCTCACATCAGCTTTACTTCTTCAGACCAGACATCTGCCATTTTCCCCTCATTGCATCTCTGCTCCTCCTGCAGCTCCAAGGTTTTTTTTAGCCCACTCTCCTAGGCCTGGGGGGTGCAGCTCCATGGTTCTTTCCATCTCTTTTCCCATGTCAAGAACAGAGAGCAGACGGATCTATTTTTCACGTGAGGGAGGGAGAAGCAGAACTGTCTTGAGCCTCTGGGCTCTATCTGCTCCTCCCTCCTCTGCCTGTGAGAATGGTGTCAGTTGTTGACTTCTTGATGGGAGAACTCTGCATGTTTCCTGAAGCAACCCTCACTGGGTGCTCTTCCCCAGGAGGTGGGAAAATGGGGAAGGCAGCCAATTAAAGGGGGATTTACGCTGTCCTGAGATAAGCTCCAGCAGTGGTCAGAATCGCTACGTGTGACAGTTGGCAATGCTGCAAATGGCTGATGTATTATGAAACAGCCTGGTGGGAGAGTGCCTGCCTATGCTGGCTGCAGCGCGTGTGCCTCAATGAGCATGAGTAATTTTGCTGCATTAAGTCAGTCAGGAGACATGCTACCAACAAAAAGTGGACTCCCACTATAGATCGGCTAATCACTACTTATCAATGAGTTTTCTTGGTCTGTTTCCTCATCAGGTAGGGTAAGCAAGAGTCTTTACTCTCATTGTTTAAAAAGATAAACACATAGTCTTATTCTGGGAGGATGCAGTCCAGACTAGTGAGTGGTTGTGTCACTGCCTGCCCTGAAATTCTGGTTGTCTTAAATTCTCTGCTGCTGTAGCTCGCAGCCTGGACACCGACAGCCAGCAGACAAATGTACTGAGTGTCTTTGTGTTAAGCAACTCTGGCTCAGCACTCTAATTCCAGTAGTCTGCTTGTTACATCCCAGCCCCACTCTGGTATCCATCAGCCTTGGTTACTACTAACCAGGTGACTCCAACACATTTTGAGTCTCAGATTTTCCCCAAACTGTGTGCTTGGCAATGTCCAGCCCTTTCCTGAACCGTTCAGAGGAATAATAAGGTTCGTTTGCTCCTCTAAAGAGACAAAATGCACAGCTTGTCACTTTAACTGGTGTTAATAGTCACTTTAATACAAACACAGAGCTGGGTTGGTTTAGATTAAAAGTAAAACAAATTTATTAACAAAAGGAGATAGGATTTTAAGTGAGTTCAAATATAAAGGATAGAATTAGGAATAGTTACAAGCAAATAACAGTGAAAAACTCTTGCTAAAAACTAAGACAACAAAACTATAGTCTTAGTTCAAGGCAAGATTCTTACCACATCTCCTTCCAGCAATATGGCTCCCCCCCGCCACCCTGGGTCAGAATCTCTCCCCAAAGACAAAGTGCTCAGTTCCTTTGTGTTCTTAGGTGAAAGATAACTTGGAATTCTTTTCCACTCTCTCTTATAATCCAGTGAATCTTTGACATAGATTCTTGTGAAGGTTACCTCTCCTCCCCCCCAAAAAATAAAGTTCATTCAAGCTGTGAGGAAGGAGACATGGAATCTGTTGGTGAAGGAAGTTTCATGCAGGTTTCTTCCCCTACTGGTATTCGCTAAAATGCAAATTGATCTGTTCCTGCCTTCCCCATTCAAATAAATGGCCTCTTGACATGTGATTGCTAATCGACTTGGATGACACATGGCTTGTCCTTTGTCTGGGAGTAACCTGTTTACCCCCTCCCCAGACTTGCCTGGTAAATACATTTTAGTTCCACTTTTCCTTCATATTTGTAATGTCCTGTGGGTGTTTACCATACATACACCCCACAAGAATATTATCAATGTGTTGTTAGTTTTCCAGTGATACCTTAGGTGACACACATCAGATAAATTAATAAATTGGGGTACACTGACATGGTTAAGCCAGCTGAAACTTGTACCAGAAATCCGGGAGCCCCTTGCCCTCTTGTACTGGTATGCTGTTAGGGTCACGCACACAGTTTTATATCCTATTATATTCTGTGAATATTTCTGTTCATTTTAAGTTAAATGTATTTTTTAAATTTACATATAGTTGAACACTTGAATGATTAACATAACTTCTGCTAAACGTGAGATTGAATTGTAATAGTTGGTTAACTACTTCTTATTTTGACTTTTTTGTATATATATTTCTAGTGATATATGGTCCCTGGGATGCATTTTATATGAGCTCTGTACTCTTAAACATCCAGTAAGTGTGCTTATTTTTATCAAAACCATTCTAATTTTGCTTTATTTTATGTATGTATGTATGTATGTATGTACTAATGACCTCTAAAACTTCATTAGCAGTTAGATTAAGTTGGATGGATTAACTGGTAATTATGCATATAGGTTTTCTAAGTGTTTTCGTCTCACTGAGTTTTACTCCATTTTAAAAAACTGATTATGACAGGCAACAAGTAGAAAATTAATATATATTTAACAAAACACTCACTGCATAAGAATGGCGATACAAGTTCAGATCAATGGTCCATTTAGCCCAGTATCCTGTCTTCTCACAGTGGCCTGTGACAGATGCTTTAGAGGGAATGAACAGAATAGGGCAATTTCGACTGATCCATCCCTGTCATCCAGTCTCAGTTAATTCTTTTTTGAACACAGTTATACTTTGGTCTTCACAACATCCGGTGGCAAAGAGTTCCACAGATTGACTGTGTGTTATGTGAAGAAGTACTTCTTTTGTTTGATTTAAACTTGCTCCCTATTAATTTCACTGGGTGACCTCTAGTTTTGACATTATATGAAGGGGTAAATATTCACTTTGTCTGTACCATTTGTGATTTTTATAGACCTCTATCATATCCCTCTTTAGTTGTCTCTTTTTATGATGAACAGTCAGAGTTTTTTTAGTTTCTCCTCAGATGGAAGTTGCTCAATCCCCCTAATTATTTCTGCTGCCCTTCTCTGCACTTTTTCCAATTCTAATACATCTTTTTTGAGCTGGGGTGAGAATTGCATGCAGTATTCAAGGTGTGAGCTTATTATGGATTTATATAGTGGCATTTTATTTTCTGTTTTATCATCTATCCTTTTCCTAGTGGTTCCTAATATTCTGTTAGCTTTTTTGATTGCCACTCCATATTGAGCAGATGTTTACAGAGAACTATCCACATAGACTCCAAGATCTTTCTTGAGTGGTAAGAGCTAATGTAGATCTCATCATTTTGTATGTATAGTAAGGATTACTTTTCCCAATGTACATTACTTTGTGCTCATCTGCTTTGCTATTTTGTTGCTCGGTCACCCAGTTTAGTGAGGTGCTGTCACGGAGTCACAGGCTCTGATCTGTGCCCCAGCCGGTAACCAGTCTCCTGGGAGTGACCCCTTTAGTGTGCCAGGCTCCAAGAACCCACACAGTTCCACAGGGGCAGACCTGTGGCTTCCAAGACTCCAAGACTGGGCCTTCGGCACTGGTGATTCCTGTCTCTTTCCGTGGCTCCCTGCAGTGAATTCAGCCAAGCCAGACTCCTGTGGGAGGCTTGTACTGTACCCCTTCAGGGCGCAATGCTCTCAGGAAATACTTACAGTGGCACAGGCAACCTTTTAATACAAGGTAACCTTTTATTAGTCACCTAGCACACAGAATCTGAACATCCTTAGGTTAGCACAGAGAGGCAGAAGTTAAGCTATAGTCCATCCTAGCCAAACCAGTGCAGTGATGAGCCAGCCAAGCTCTAATGGACACCATCTCTGGCTCTGTCCTCCTGTTCCCCTTTGTCTCCCCTAGTCCAGGCTCCAAAGTCCCTCCAAAAGGGCTCCCCTTCTTCTAGTCACCCGACACATTGTTCTCCATCTCAGTTCACAAGCCCTGCCTGCTGGGATTTCCTGCTGTTAGGTCTTCATTGTTCAGTCGTTGTAGTCAGTAGCGCAGCCAGGTCCGGAGCACAGGGGGAGCGGCGCTTTAAAAAGGTGCCTCCCCCTGTACTCACCCGGCGGCGCTCCGGGTCTTTGGCGGCGGGTCCTCACTCACTCTGGATCTTCGGTGGTACCCGCTGCCGAAATGCCGCCGAAGACCCGGAGCGCCACCGGGTGAGTGCAAGAAGCGGCGCTTAAAAAGAAGTGGTGCCTTTTTTAGCTCTGCTAAAAAATGGCACCGCTTCCTTTTTAAGGTGCCGTTTCTGCTCACAGGGGGAGTGGCCGCTCCCACTGCTCCCCCCCGGCTACGCTACTGGTTGTAGTCTCTTTGTCTTGCTAGAGCCTCTGTTGATTTGGGTTGGTTTCAGCCAGTTTTTTTAATGACTGTTCATTCCACTAGGCAGCGAAGTGACACACACACACCCCTCCTGTCTCCTGCACTGTTCCAGGAGCACTGCTAACCCTTTTGCATCCATTGGGTAGCAATGCAAAATACAGAGGGAGACTGAGGCATGTCTTGGATTCATAAAATATATTACAGAAAATTCCCATTTCCTCACAGATCCCTTTGTAACCTTCACAGTCAGCTTTGGACTTAACTATTTTAAGTAATTTTGTATCATCTGCAAATTTGTATAATCTGCAAATCATCACTGTTCACCCCCTCTTCTAGATCACTTATAAATATGTTGAACAGCACAGGTCCCAGTACAGATCCTTGGGGGACTCCACTGTTTACCTCTCTCCATTGTGAAAACTGACCATTTATTCCTACCCTTTGTTTCCCATCTTTTAACCAGTTACTGATCCATGAGAGGCACTTCCCTCTTATCCAATGACTGCTTACTTTGCTTAAGAGCCTTTGGTGAGGGACCCTGTCAAGGGCTTTCTGAAAGTCCAAGGACTTTTGTCCGCTTGCTTTTCAACACCCTTAAAGAATTCAACACCCTTAAAGAATAGATTGGTGAGGTATGATTTCCCTTTACAAAAGCCATGTTGACTCTTACATCTTTACTGATTGGCTAGCTTTACTCTTGTGGTTTAATTTTAATCTCAGTAGTGTGAGGAAGAGGCCACTGATATAATAGTGAACTTTGCCTATGCTGTTTCCTGTTCCTTTGGAGGCCTAGTAGTGAATTATTAGTGCATTATTAGTGCATATATTATTAGTATAGTGCATTATTGTAGAAATAATTAAACGTTAACATTGCTCTTACATTATGTCAGCTTTTCTTTCCCTTCGTATTTGCTTTCAAGGCTTTAAAATTAATTTCTTTCAACTTTAGTTTCAAGCCAATAGCTGGAAACATCTCATCCTTAAGATATGTAAAGGATCCTACAATCCACTTTCATCTCATTACTCCTACGAACTTCATTATTTAATAAAACAGATGTTTAAGAGAAATCCCAAGAACCGTCCATCGGCCAGTACTATTCTTGCAAGAGGCTGCTTAGCAAAACTTATCAAAAATTGTTTACCAGCAGAGGTATAGTGTACTTTTATTTTGTCTCCAATTAGCAGAATTTAAAAGTAGTGCAACATTTTAGAGGCTAACTCAAATACCTATGTTGCCATATCTTTATGTTACTGAAAAATTACTATTTGGGGACCTACTTAAGGAGTGTTAAAAATTAGTCACCATCCTCTGTTAATACAGGTTTACAAATCAGAACTATTACTATAGGGTAGTTGCTGTCCTTATGTTGAATTGTGGTAATGTGATTAGGATTTTACAAAATCTGTATCTGTCCAGAGGAGTTTAATAGTCTAGGAAACTAACAAAGATGACAGATTCAGAAAGCACAAAGGCACAGATTCTCAAAGTGTTTAGGCACCTAACTCCCATTGAAATCAAGTGGAGTTAGGCACTTAAATACATTTGAGGATCTGGGCCAAAATGACCAGGTGGTGGAACCAATAGAAAACTGCAGAACCCTGCACCTGTAAAGTCTTCTCAGAAAAGTGGAGTTTTGATGAGGGATTTTTAAAATAAAAAACAACACTGGTGTTGATTTATGATTTAGTCAGTAATGGGTAGTTATTGCTAACTAGAAGGTGCTCTTGTTCCTGTTGATTAGCCTATATTTTTAACACAAAATGTGTTGAGTAATCTGAAAAAAAATTAAAATATGCACACTACATAGAATCTTTGTGTACAATTTCCAGATGACAGCTGAGTTTGAACAAATATTAAAGGAGACAAAGAAACACAAAGGTGATTTAGGAAGAATAAAAGGTAATTTTTCGTTAGAATGATATTATAAATGACTTTAAAATGTATCGAAATAAGTGAGTATGAAATGCAGTATCTTAGAATCTAACATTAAAGAACATGTGTCAGTTCTGTGTTTTCAAAAAAAGTTGAAATTATTTTTAAATGTGGAATCTTGAGCCTGTTAGGGTGCTATATAGTTTAGATTTGCAGAGTTTAGTAGGTATTTTGATTTTGCAAACTAAAATTTTATCCTTTACCATAGGGAACAAATTTATCTGATATCTTTTAGCAAAAGAGGGAAAAGTTTATGTGCCACATATTTTATTTGTAAGCAGTACTCTACTTTTGTGTGATAAATTTGAGGTAATAGTATCACTGTCTGGTCTGAGGCTCCAGTTCAATGAAGTCCTTTCGCTCATGTGCATAACTTCAAGCATGTAAATTGTTTTATTGGCATAGCTTCCTAGATTAAACCCTGCGTGTTTTTTTTCCCTTTCCTGGGGATATTTACTCACTGCTCAAACTCCCTGCATGATCACAGACAATCAACAGTTCCTTTTTTCCACAGAGAGGTTCAGGGGAATTGAATAGCAGAAGTGTCTCAAGCTGGGACTGAGGTATATTGGCAGAGCAGTGAAGAAGCTTTCACAGAATTTTCCTTCAAAATGCCTGGCTCAGTGGTGTTAATTTCTTACCTTCATGAGCACCACTTTACTCCAGCTGCTTACCTCAAATGTGGATTTAATTTTTGAACATGTCCATTAATTTAGCAGGTGCTGTCAGAACAGGTGGACGTTCTAATAATGGGGTAAGTACTCAGATATGAATACATCAAAATATAATCCCTATTTTTTAAAACAACATATAGCAAATTGTTGTTGCAGACTAGTTTCTGTATTCATTAATAATCCATAGGCTGCTAGATCAGCAGTGGAGTGAATTGTGATGGTGTTAATATAAACATCTCACCCGCATATCTATTATAGTAGGTACTATCCACATCTGCTACAGTTAAAATTGCAACATATAATCTCAGCTTCATAGCCTTGTGGCTTTCTGAAATTTTGGCTTAGGGTCTTGCGTTTTCCATGTTTAGTCTCTGCCCAGAGGTGGGTTTTGTTTTAATCTTAGTGAAAACACCTCCAGTTGTTTGAGTTATGGGAGAGTGGATAAAAATACACATGTACATTTGCTTTAAAAACAAAAACATTGAACAAGCCACAGCAGAAACAGTTTGGCTTGGACATAGTCCTCACTGAGAACTAGTGCCCATGATTGATTTGGGGTGAGGGTAATTACATTAAATTAATTAAGTCATAAATGACTGAAAGATCACTTCTGAGCAAATTTTAGCAGTGCTTACACTATCCCAAGTGACTGTATTTTTCAAAATAGAAAAGAGACATATTGCCAATAGGGCTCATTTCCTTTCCCTGGCTGAGTTTCTTAATGGACCTGTCAATCTGGGAGGTTCCTGTTTGGGTGCACCTTGTTTTTCTCCAGCTCAATTCCTGTTCATTCATTCAGTCCAGCTCCACTTATTCATTCTCCATTATATTGCTTTTGCTTAAAAAAATTAAAAGATGCATAGCCTTACGTAATTAAACTTGTGCTTGGTGTCAGAAATCCAGACTCTCTGTCAAGAAGGGACATACAGTATGAAATGGGGTATAGGAAGTGCAATTGCAATTGCTGGTTTGGTATCAGTGGTATTAACTTTAAAATTCTTGACTGGTATTTTTGTTTAAAATGTACCAAAAAAAGACTTGCGAGGACTATTGTTTAATTGCTTTAACAATACAAGTCATGATTAATGCTGTTCTTGTGCCTTTTAAAGCAACATGAAGATCAAAGTAGTACAGGTAGCAATTCAGAACTGGAGAACATTACCAAGCGCTTGAGTGAGAAGACACTGAAGCAAAGGGGCGCTGGTGAAGAGGGTAATGTATATTGAATTCAGAGTCTTACGAATTCTCTTCTTTATAGTGATGCTGATCTGCTGTACATACAAGCAAATCTTTAATTTACATATGTGGAGTACACTATATTGTAATTACAAAAAAAGGTGCCAGTACACTTGCATGGAAACTTTTTGAGATTCAGTGATAATTATTGAATATTTCAGATTAAAGTCTTGCCCACATTGTTAGAAAAGCAGGTTCTTTGAAAACAATTGATGTAATAAAAATAAACAAACACATGGGACCAAATTGGAGTTACACCCACTTCCATTAAGTCCAAATGTTGACCCTTAGGGTATGTCTACACTACGAGACTAGTTCGATTTTTGTTAAACCGAACTTGTGAACCCGATATTGCCAGGTCGATTGTTCGAATCCACATCAGGGATCTTAATTCGAATTTCCGAGTCCACAGTAAGGGAGCAAGCGTCGACATTGCAAGCGGTGCACTGTGGGTAGCTATCCCACAGTTCCCGCAGTCCCCGCTGCCCACTGGAATTCTGGGTGTAGCCCCCAGTGCCTTGTGGGACCGAAATTGTGTCAAGGGTCGTCATACGTAAATTTCGTCACTCGACCCACACTCCCGCCGTCCCTACGTGAAAGCGCCGGCGGGTAATGAATTCGCGCCCTTTTCCTGTGGCTGATAGCTCGGACGCCACAGGACAGTGAGCATGGAGCCCTCCGCGATTATCGCTGATGTTCTGTCCGTTGCCAACACCTCGCGCCTTATAGCGCACCTTTTCCAGACTCAGATGCAGAGAAATCGGGAGAGGAGGCAACGGAAGCTCCGGGAGTACTTGAACTCTGAGAGGGGCATGGACCTCTCGCAAAGCGCTGGACCCCGTCCCCTAGACATCATGGTGGCAATGGGTCACGTTGATCCTGTGGAACGGCGATTCTGGGCAAGGGAAACAAGCACTGACTGGTGGGACCGCATAGTGCTGCAGGTCTGGGATGAATCCCAGTGGCTGCGAAACTTTCGGATGCGTAAGGGCACTTTCCTGGAACTTTGTGAGTTGCTGTCCCCTGCCCTGAAGCGCCAGGACACCCGGATGCGAGCAGCCCTGACTATCCAAAAGCGAGTGGCCATAGCCCTGTGGAAGCTTGCAACTCCTGACAGCTACCGGTCAGTAGCGAACCAATTTGGAGTGGGCAAGTCTACCGTGGGGGTTGCTGTGATGCAGGTAGCCCATGCAATCGTTGACCTGCTGCTCTCAAAGGTAGTGACCCTTGGAGACGTGGAGCTGATCATTGATGGCTTCACTGCGATGGGATTCCCAAACTGCGGTGGGGCCATAGATGGGACACACATCCCTATCCTGGGACCGGAGCACCAGGGCAGCCAGTACATTAACCAAAAGGGCTATTGTTCTATGGTACTGCAAGCATTAGTGGACCACAAAGGACGTTTTACCAACATAAATGTTGGATGGCCAGGCAAGGTTCATGATGCTCGTGTTTTCAAGAACTTTGGTCTCTTTAGACGGCTGCAACAGGGTGTTTATTTCCCGGACCGCAAAATTACTGTTGGGGATGTGGAGATGCCAACAGTTATCCTAGGGGACCCTGCCTACCCGCTAATGCCATGGCTCATGAAGCCATACACGGGAGCCCTGGACACTGAAAAGGAGCTCTTCAATTACCGCCTGAGCAAGTGCAGACTGGTGGTGGAGTGTGCCTTTGGCCGTCTCAAAGGCAGATGGCGAAGCTTACTGACTCGCTCCGACCTCAGGCCTAAAAATATCCCCATTGTGATTGCAGCGTGCTGTGTGCTCCACAATCTCTGTGAGATCAAGGGGGAGACGTTTATGGTGGGCTGGGAGGTTGAGGCAAATCGCCTGGCAGCAGATTACGCTCAGCCAGACACCAGGGCAATTAGAAGATCACAGCGGGACGCGCTGCGCATCCGGGAAGCTTTGAAAGCTCGCTTCCAGACAGACCAGGGTAACCAGTGACAGTTACACTTCCTTAAACAGATACAGAACCTTCCCCTGTTTCTTTACACAGTTTCCGTTGCCCATCCTCTCCCATTACCAACCCCCTTCCCCCTCCTTCGCTCAATGCTTTAAAGGCACAATAAAGAAAACATTCGTTTATTTGGACCGTCTCCGGTACTGGTTTCTCGGTTACGGTTTTAACCGTGGACGCATTCCGCGGTTGGGGAGCGGGTGGAGTGTGGGAAAGTAAGCTTCAAAGCTTGGGGAATGACATGATCCTGCTCCCAGAGCAGTCCTAAGTGCTGGACTGCTTGTTTAAAGGGAGCCATTAACCCCTCCTATTCGCATGTGTGTGTGGTGGGGTCTCCGTGACTTTTTCCCTGTGAATATCGGCTACGGATCCCCCGGTGCATTGATCTATCATGCAGGCTATTGCCAGCCGCTAAAGATCAGCGGTCACCCTCCCCCACCAGACAGCGAAACACCCAACCACCAACCCCACGTACAGAATCTGAAAACCCACACACAGAATGACAAATGTGCTTACTGCATGCAATTTTTACTGTCCCTTTCAGTTGATCTGTTACCCTGTCTGCACCCTGGGTTGTGCTCCAGTCCTATGCACTTACAAACCCCGTTACCCAATCACCCGAAAAAAAAAACGGTCCTGTTTAAGACACTTAGGGAAACATCAATGAACCAAAAAAACCAGTTTTATTAAACAGAACATTTCTTTAACATGGAACCTGGGAAGGGAGGTGTTGCCGGGTGCTGCTGGAGGGAGGGGAAGGAACAATCTACGGTTTTGGGAATGAGAGCCTTCTGCTACTGGAGCAGTCTGCAGGGGTGGAGTGAATATTTCCACGGACCCTGCCTCCCCTCGTCCTAGTGACTTTGGGTGAGTAAACCACTGGACTTGGTGGCGGGGGTGGGCGGTTGGAAAGAACATATAGAGGGGCTCTTTCCTCCTGTCTCCTGTCCTGGAGAACATCCACCAGGCGCCGGAGCGTGTCGGTTTGCTCCCTCATTAGTCCCAGCATTGTTTGGGTAGCCTGCTGATCTTCCTGCCGCCACCTGTCCTCGCGCGCTTCAGCCCTCTGCTCCCGTTCCCTGGCTGCTCGCTCGGACCGTGAGACGTCCTCTCTCCGCTGTGCCGCCTCCCTTCGGGACAACATCATCAATTCTGAGAACATGTCGTCCCGGGTTCTCTTTTTGCGCCGCCTTAGCTGTAGCAGCCCATGGGAGGGAGAAACACGGGTAGGGCGGGAGACACTCGCAGCTGCGGGATGAGGGAAAGGGAGTGAATTCCTCAGAAAGATACTTTTTGCAGAACAATGCCCATACTCTTTCACCGTGAATAGGACCAAACACAGTGGCTATCACATGTAAACGTACTACAAGGTCAAATATTATGCCTTAATGCTGAGTGTCTGGGGTCCTGGTATACAGATCCCAGAAGCCTTGCCGAACAGTGAAAATCACCTCTCTGAAGACCATGGTAAGGTTATGAGTTAGGACTGCTGAGAGATTGCTTCACAGCAGTGCTCTACTCCCATGTCTCACTCACTGTTCCTGGCGGCGGGCAGGCACTGATGCTGGCCAAACCGCTAATCTACAGCGACTTTCCAAACACCCCCCCCACTCCGCGTGGTCGCTCACGGGAACCAAAACTGCCCGCGAACCGCTCATCATGAACGGCTCGCCTACACTTCCCCCCCCCTCCACGTGGTCGCTCCCGGGAACCTAAAGTGCCCGCGAACCGCTCATCATGAACGGCTCGCCTACCATTCCCCCCCCTCCGCGTGGTCACTCCCGGGAACCTAAAGTGCCCGCGAACCGCTCAGCACGAACAGCTTGCCTACCCTTCCCCCCCCCCTTCGCGTGGCAGCTCCCGGGAACCAAGATCGCCCGTGAACCGCTGTTTCAGAACGGATCGCGTACCCTTTCCCCGGCCTCGCGTGGCCGGTCCCCGGAACTGTCCCTGCCCGCGCGCCGCTAAGTACTAATGGTTTGGCTCCCGAATCCCTAACACCACGCGTTAACGGAAACAGCCGGGTGTCTTTCTTTAAAGGGAAAAGGAAGCATTCACTATACTAATTATACCACTCATTCAAATCAGGACCCCATGACTGATATCACTCTGATGAGGATTACCGAGACAGAGAAATACTGCATGCTGCGTCAATGCCAGCAAACCCCGGGGCCGTATGCTGCCATGCTATGCAAGGCAATGATACCAGAGTACCTGCTGCTTGCATGGCGCGGGAAAGTATCCTACCATGGAGGAGACAATAAGGCCGCTCTCCCAGTGAACGTGGTAAACAAGCTCTCACTGTACCTCCAGGAGAGCTTCGCGGAGATCTCAGATGGGGATTACACCTCTATCCCCATACATATTGACAGACTTTTCGAATAGTTGCACGGGAAAGCGACTCCAAGCTGAAGCGCATAACGCCAATTAAGCCACAGTTACACAGTGCTATCACACCATACCTATTGTATTGCAAATAAATGTATAACACACTAACCTGATGATCCTTCGCCTGATTCCTGGTCAGGGATGCTGCCTTGGGAGTGTTCGTAGGGCAGCTCAGTCTGGGTGAGGAATAGTTCCTGGCTGTCGGGGAAATCAGCAGTGAGACCGCTGTCTAGTGCCTCGTCCTCCTCCCCTCCTTCCTCTTCTTCGCCGTCCGCGAAAACCTCCTCCGACGTGGCCGTAGATAAGACCCCGTCGTCGGAGTCCACGGACACTGGTGGGGTAGTTGTGGCAGCACCACCGAGCATGGCATGCAGTGCCTCGTAAAATCGGCAAGTGTGTGGCTGCGACCCGGAGCGTCCGTTGGACTCCTTGGTCTTTTGGTACGCCTGCCGCAGCTCCTTGATTTTCACGCGGCACTGCGTAGCATCCCGGCTGTATCCTCTCTCCGTCATAGCCTGGGATATTTTTTCATAAATCTTTGCATTCCGTCTTTTGGAACGGAGCTCGGCTAGGATTGATTCATCTCCCCACACAGCGATCAGATCCAAAACTTCCCGATCAGTCCATGCTGGAGCCCTCTTTCTATTCTGGGATTGCATGGTAACCTCTGCTGTAGAGCTCTGCATCGTTGCCAGTGCTGCTGAGCTCGCCACCATGTCCAAAGAGGAAATGGGATTCAAAATGGCCAGACAGGAAAAGGGATTCAAATTTTCCCGGGGATTTCTCTGAGTGGCAGGTCAGAGCATCCGAGTACAGATTACTGCCCTGAGCGTCCACTGAGTGGTGCACTGTGGGATAGCTCCCGGAGCTATTAGCGTCGAATTCCGTCCACAGTACCTCGAATTCAACATGGTCATTTCGAATTTGGCGCTACTCCCCTCGTCGGGGTGGAGTACAGAAATCGATTGAAAGAGCCCTTTATGTCGAAATAAACTGCTTCATAATGTGGACGGGTGAGGGATTAAATCGAGTTAACACTGCTAAATTCGACATAAAGTCCTAGTGTAGACCTGGCCTTAGTGTCCAATCTCAGTGTTGCTAGAGTACTTTATTGCTCATCATAGTATTTTGTTTGAGCATAGAAATGTGTTAGAAGCTAGTAATCAACTTTCTTTTTCATGGCAGTTTCATCAGAAAACTCTGAAGTCCCCCCAAGGAATGCTAATTTGCCAAGTCCCCACAGAAGACATTGGGAAAAGGGAGTGTCCAATACAGTGTTAAATGTCCTGGAAAATGCGTCCTTGCTTTCTTCCAGTTTTACAGCTGAGGACGATAAAAGTAAGATCAGACTAAATGTATTTACAGATGACTTTTATTTGTTTTTCATACAAGAAATGTGCAGACTTCTTAATGGTGTTGTAAAAAAAAAGGTTTTTTTTAGAAAATGAGAGCACTATGCCAGGGATATCTAATAATGACAAAAACCACCATACCAATAAGGGTTTGAAGTAGTAAACAATGCAGAAGAGAATAGGTGTCTGATTTTTAAGGTGTGATTTTAAAAGTCTGAGATGGCTCCTAGCAGTGTGCGAAAGAGCCACAAGTGGTAAAAGCAGTGTTGACAGCAAAAAACGGGGGAGAGGGATAGCTCAGTGGTTTGAACATTGGCCTGCTAAACCCAGGGTTGTGAGTTCAATCCTTGAGGGGGCCATTTAGGGATCTCGGGCAAAAATCTGTCAGGGGACAGTACTTGGTCCTGCTAGTGTAGGCAGGGGACTGGACTCAATGACCTTTCAAGGTCCTTCCAGTTCTATGAGATAGGCATATCTCCATATATTATTATATTAAAATGGTCATCCTCTCTGTTTTACCAAGAGATTGTGCCTTTACCATAGTTAAGACCCTGTTACATGAGGCTAAATCACTTTAACATGCTCTACATTGAGCTAACCTAGAGAGCTACTTATACAATTCAGTTGATGCAGAATTCAGCTTCCCATCTTTTGATTAGAGCAGGCTGGTGGGAGCATATCAAATTTGTGATTCAACTTCTGCACTGTTTTCAACTACCATACAGGTAGTTCAAGTGCTGATTACTGTTGACAAAGACTTAAATGGCCTAGGCTCTAATTACTGTATCTCAGAGAGACTCTTTTTCTATGTCCTGCTGTGATAACAACTCTCAATAGGAACACTTCAGCACAGATCCTTTACTAAAAAATGTGCAGATTTTACCTTGTACAGTGCACCCACATACTGCAGTAATGGATACCTTGTTCATGCTTATAGGACTATACTTATTATTATGGGATAAATATATATTATAAATAAATGTGAAAACTAGCATTAGTATTTGATTACAAAATCAAAATATTAATGGTCAGAAACTTCCAAAAGTTAGGGGAGCAGATGATACACCAGGCCATGGAGTGGAAACAACATGTTTGGACTCGTGCATTTCCCTTGATTTCTGCTATAGGACTGAGTTTTTCTTCTGTAGAATTGGCCCCCGAGATTCATAGAGGCACATCATATCCAGGCAGAGGTGCTATACCTCTACACTTGGTCCAGGCTTCTGCTGGCTTCCTGACAGAATCCAGAATCTCTTGCTGATCTCAGTACCCTCATTCTGCTCTAGTGCTAACACAATCGCCATCATTCACTAACTAAAGGACTATGTGGTTGGGGAGCTGGGCAATAATGCTACAAGCTCAAACCTCCAGACCACACCTCTCTGTTATTTCTCTAGTAGATATCTCTATAATTCATTTTATTAATGGTATCTTATGTAGATAGTATGTTTCAGGGTATGATTTGCTAATGATCAATGTTTTGCTAATGATGTTTTTACTAGGTGGCTGTGTTATAAAACACAGTGAAGATAAACCACGTAAGCAGTGGATCAAAGAAACTCCTCACACCTTGATGAATATTCTCAAGAATGCTGATATCAGCTTAGCATTTAAAACCTACACAATCTATAAACCAGGTAAATCCCGACTCTACAGGCAGACTTGAAAATCAGGCCCATAGTGAACAAAGCTTTTCATTATATACCATTATTTATATGTTTGACTTTCAAAATCACAGCACATTTATTTTAAAATAATTGTATTAAACAAAATTTAGACTATTAAAAACAAATAAGAGAAATTTTACAGCTGCAAGTCTGTACGTAATCTCTTGAGCCCACACTTTGACCTACCGCTTGTGGTGGCCATGTCCATGGCAGCCTTCTGGAAGGCAGGATGCTGGAAGAGTAAGGTACAAAAGAATTTCTTCTAGCAGATTTGCCACTTCTTTAGTACGAGTGGCAGAGCTTTGGGAAGCCATGGCCCCAGGGGATGTCTATACTACAGGCATTACAGTGCTGCACATATGCTGCTGTAGTGTAGACATTCGCTACAGTGACAGAAGGGGTATTTCTGTTGCTGTAGTAAATCTATAACCTTGAGCGAAGGTAGCTAGGTTGACAGAAGAATTCTTCTGTTGACCTAGCTGCATCTACAATGGTGGTTAGGCTGACCTAACTACGTCACACAGGGCTTGACATTTTTCACAGCGCTGAGAAATTTAGCTAGGTTGATCTAATTTTTAGGTGTAGACCAGGTGCCAGATTCTGATTCTACCCTGCATTCTTTTGCAGACTGCTTTATTAGCTTTATTCATTTAACAACGAGTGTAGCAGTCTGTACTGATGCTGTGGGCATAGGAGAATGTCTTTCTTTGTGTCCAGTTTATGATTTGACTTCATACTTGCTTTGCTTGCCCACATTTAAAAACTGAAGAAAGGGTTAAGGAAAAAGTTACAAGTATGATTTGAGTTTGGGAAAACCTGCCTTACAGTGAGAGACTTAAGAAGCTCAATTTATTTAGCTTACCAAAGAGAATGTTAAGAATTCTAGGAGTACTGCATGGGGAACAGATTTCTGATAGCAGAGGGTTCTTTAACAGATAAAGGGACAATGAGATCCAATGGCTGGAAGTTGAAGCTAGACAAATTCAGACAAAATAAAATATACATTACCAGTGAGAGTAAGTAGTCATTGGAACAGCTTGCCTGGGGATTTGGTGGATTTTCCATCACTTGAATTTTTTTTTAAAAAATTGGATGATTTTCTAAAATATATGTTATAGCTCAGCCAGAAACTCTGAGCTAGATACATGATTTGATGGGTGAAATTTTTGGGCCGGGTTATGTGGAGTGTCAGACTAGATGATCATAATGGTCTTTCTCCTTAAAATCTGTGAATGTGCTCATGTTGGTTGATTTCTCATATGGTAGCAGTGAGAGGTTGTTAATTTGAGAGAGCTAAATTCAGACAGGCAAATTTGCCTGAGAAACAAAAGAGTTCTTGGACCGTGGAGCCTGATTTTGGCAGTATGTGTACTCTCTCTTGGGATGTGTGTAGCCCTACAAATACATAAGATGAAATTCACCCATGTCAAAAAGGTTATTTGAATGTAAGTGGTGGGAAGGCCTTCACATAGGCCCCCGGAAATAAGGTTACTCCTGCAGACATTCTGCTCCAAAAATTAAAAATTCTGCAAATTTTATTTGTCAAAATAACACTAGATAATCACGCCAGTTTCAGTTATTTTGGTAATTTATTTCAAAATACCTGTCAGCAAAAAATTTTCCCCAGGAGTAGAGAGTTAAAGAAACCCCTATGACAACTCAATTCCTGTTTTTCTGCCCCCTTCCCTCCCACCCCGAGCCCAGCCAGGGGGCCAGACACCTACAACCCCTCCCCCCCCATAGCCCAGCTGTGGTCCCGTCCCCCCCAGCCAATACACCCAAACCCCCTCCTCCCTAGAGCCCAGTCGCGGGGCTCCCTGGCCCAGATACCCCACGCCCTCTTCCGCCCCGCCCCCCCGAGCCCAGCCATGGGCCCCCCTTTGCCCAGATACTTTCACGCCTTCACCCCGGAAGCCTAGACATCCACTCCCTCCTCCCCAGAGGCCAGCCATGTGACCACCAGCCCCCCTCCTGCCCCAGAACCCAGGGATCCAGAGGGAGAAACAGCTTGATGCTTGGTCCCAGGCTTGCACAGAGTTTCCTGCGCGCCGCCCTCTCCTTCTCTCAGGGCATGCTGGGAACTGTAGCTGCCAGGAAGCTTCTAGGTGCCTCTCCCTCCCACCCCGCAGTGTCTTCTATGTGTGAGCTGGGCTCTGCCAGGTCCAGCAGCCCCTCATGGCGGCCAACAGCACTGCAGCCCATTTCCAGTTGGGAAAGGAAATTCTGCACGTACAACGTTAATTTCTGCAAAATTCTGCATTGTGCAGCGGCACAGAATTCCTCCAGGAGTAAGGTAGGGTGAATATTACCAATAGCTATGTCTTCGCTGCAGGGTTCACTCAAGTTATCTACATTCAAGTTAACTCCTCTTGAGTTAGCCTAGCTCAGGTCAAAGCAACCATGCTGCAAAACAACACTTGGGCTTTGTCTACACTTACAGCGCTGAAACTTTCTTCGCTCAGGGGTGTGAAAAACACCCCCCTGAGCGGTGCAAGTTTCAGTGCTGTAAAGTGGTAGTGTAGATAGCTCTGATAGCTGTTCCCCTTGCGGAGGTGGTTTTATTACAGCGCTGGGAGCCACGACTACACAGCCACGTTAAAGTGCTGCCATGGCCGCGCTTTAACATCGGCTGTGTAGACATACCCTTAGCTGCACAGAATGACTGGTTTATTGCACAAAGTGATTGTATTAGCAACACAGAGCAATTGTGGTAGCACCTGAAGAATTGTGCTAACTTGAGCTATAGCCAAAAAGCTTGTCAGCTCAAATTAAAAATACTACCACACTCAAATTAAGGGGTTTTATGTGTGAATGGAACTTGAGTTAAAGGCAGAGGGGTAGCCGTGTTAGTCTGAATCTGCAGAAGCGACAAAGGGTCTTGTGGCACCTTATAGACTAACAGAGGTATTGAAGCATAAGCTTTCGTGGATCAATACCCACTTCTTCGGATGCAAACATGGAGAAGTGGGTATTGACCCACGAAAGCTTATGCTTCAATACCTCTGTTAGTCTATAAGGTGCCACAGGACCCTTTGTTGCTTCTGAGTTAAAGGCAACGCTCAAGTTATAACTTGGGTTAACGGCAGTGAAGACAAACCTTATGATTTATGGAGCTTAGTTTGGTTGGAGGAGTTAACCAAGAGGGCGGTAGAAATAATTTATGAGCAATATTCAAAACTCGGGGGATGGTGAGGCATTGGGAGGTGTGAATTTTGTTGACATTTGATTTTGGTTTTGAAACACTTTTAGCTTTCTTTTTTCACACTAAATTGTTGTGGGTTTCCCTGCCTCTGTTTCAAAGCCTCTGAAGACTTATTGAGAGGTCCACTTTCTGAGGAAACCAAAATATCTGATGAAATAGATGGTGAAGTTGAAGCCATTATAATGGATTCTGAGAGGCTTGAACCAAGATCTGATGAAGAAGACACGTATGTTCTAACACAGCTTGAAAATTATATTCAGCTCTCATGGTTTTCTTTAGATTTGTTAGAACAAAAATAATCTTTTCTCATGAAAATGTGGAATGTTTTATCATTTTTCAGCATCAGTCCATGCCTTTTTTATCTAACCACATTTATTGCTATTGCTACTAAAGTATAAAATTGAAAGTACTTTTTCACTACCATATTTCACATACTTGCCGCATTGTGGCGAGCCAAATGGGAATGAGTTATTCCCACTGTAAGAAACTCCTTCCTCATCACTCAGCCTGATGAGGGACTAATTGGCTTCAAGCTGCCTGCCATGCTATCTCTGGTGCACGTGCAGCCATTTCAGATGTGAAGTGGTGAGGTGCGTGGCAAGTGAGCACACCTGGAGCCTCAGGAACTGTTGTTGCGTGGTTGCAGTGTGGTGTAGGATGCCGCATGCCTACTGAATGGCTGCTTTTCTCTTGCTGGTCTGTCAGGAGGACTTTTCAGACTCCACACTGCTGACCCCGAGACTATTGAATGGCCTTAGCGTGTGTGATGTCCACCTACGCTGTTTTGACACTTTGGACATTTCTGATTTTTGACTTATACATCATATATTATTTTATATTTTGAACCTTTTTTTCTCTTTATAGGCCACTTGTGTATTTGCTAATAAGTACTATTTTTATACATACCGGTGATGTCAAAATTAAATAAATTACACATTTCCTTACTGTTGTTCACGATTGGCATAAGAATGGCCATACTGGGTCAGACCAATGGTCCATCTAGCCCAGTATCCTGTCTTCTGACAGTGGCCAGTGCCAGATGCTTCAGAGGTAATGAACAGAACAGGGCAATTATTGAGTGATCCATCCCGTCGTCCAGTCCCAGCTTCTGGCAGTTGGAGGTTTAGGAACACTTGGAACATGGGATTGCATCCCTGACCATCTTGGCTGATAGCCATTGGTGGACCTATCCTCCATGAACTTTTCTAATTTGTTTTTAACCCAGTTATACTTTTGGCTTTCACCACATCACATGGCAACGAGTTCTACAGTGTTGTGTGAAGAAGCACTTAATTTTGTTTGTTTTTAAACCTGCTGCCTATTAATTTAATTGGGTGACCCCTAGTTCTTGTGGTGTGTGAAGGGGTAAATAACGCTTCCCCATTTACTTTCTCCACACCATTCATTATTTTATAGACCTTTATATTTCTGTATTTCTCCCCGTTAGTCATCTCTTTTTTAAGATGAACAGTCCAGTCTTTTTAATCTTTTCTCTTATGGAAGCTGTTCCAGACCCCAATCACTTTTATAGCCCTTCTCTTTACCTTTTCCAATTCTAATATATCTTGTTTGAGATGGGGTGACCAGAACAGCATGCAGCATTGAAGGTGTGGGTGCACCATGGATTTATATAGTGGCATTATGAAATTTTCTGTTTCATTATCTATCTCTTTCCTAATGGTTCCGAATTTTTCGTTAGCTTTTTGATCACCACTGCATATTGAGCAGTTGTTTTCAGGAAACTATCTACAGTGAGTCCAAGATCCCGTTCTTGAGCAGTAATAGCTAATTTAAACCCTAGCATTTTGTATGTATAGCTGGGATTATTTTTCCCAATGTGCATTACTTTGCATTTTTCAACATTTGAATTTCATATGCCATTTTGTTGCCCAGTCACTCAGTTTAGTGAAATCCATTTGTAACTCTTCGCGGTCAGCTTTGGACTTAACTGTTTTGAGTAATTTTGTATTGTCTACAAATTTTGCCAGCTGACTGTTCATTCCCCTTTCCAGATAATTTATGAGTACGTTAACACAGGTCCCAGTACAGATAATTGGGGGACCCTGCTATTTACCTCTCTCCTGTGAAAATTGACAGTTTATTCCTACCCTTTGTTTCCTGTCTTTTAACCAGTTACTGATCCATGAGAGGACCTTCCCTCTTATCCCATGACTGCTTAGGGCTTGTGTACACTTAGTGGTGGGTCCTGAGACCCGCTAAATCCACCGCAGATGGCTCTCCCGTCGACTCCTGTCCTCCACCGGATCGAAAAGAGTAGGGGGAGTCAACGGGAGACATCGTGTAGTGTGGACCCCGTGGTAAGTAGATCTAAGCTACGTCAATTTGAGTTATGCTATTCACGTAACTCAAATTGTGTAGCTTAGATTGAATTTCTCCTGTAGTGTAGACAAGGCCTTAGTTTGCTTAAGAGCTTTTGGTGAGGGACCTTGTCAAAGGCTTTCTGAAAGGCTTAACATACATTCCTCTTGTTGGCATCTCCCATTTTTTGGTTTATGTGGCTCTCCACCTAACATACTGGTTTTGCAGATCATGTTCTAAGCCACCTATCTCTCCCCAATCGTTATTATAAGAGCCTAGGTACTTAACTCAGGCTTTCTGGATCACTGTGTTGTTCCTGTAATTTTCTAGGTGCGTAAAAGTTAAATGACATGATGCTCAGCATTGCAACACCTTAGTCCCTTTTGTGGATCTTGGCCCTTGTCTTTGTTTTCTTATGAAAGCTATAATTTGAATGAATTTAAAAAATAATTCCTTTCCATCCCCTAATCACAAAGGTATAAGGAATGTATCTTTTGTAACTAGTATCAGAGGGGTAGCCGTGTTAGTCTGGATCTGTAGAAGCGACAAAGGGTCCTGTGGCACCTTATAGACTAACAGAGGTATTGGAGCATAAGCTTTCGTGGGTGAATACCCACTTCTTCGGATGCAAGCAGTGGAAATGATTTCCACTGCTTGCATCCGAAGAAGTGGGTATTCACCCACGAAAGCTTATGCTCCAATACCTCTGTTAGGCCTTGGCTACACTCACGAGTTACAGCGCAATAAAACTGCCTGCAGCGCTGTAACTCACTAACCGTCTACACTTGCAAGGCACGTACAGCGCTGCATCTCCGCAGGTACAGCGCTGCTGGTACTTCTCCCCGAGAGGAATAACAGCTGTTGCGTAGTGGCTGCTACGCTGCTCCTGGAATGTAGTTGGGGAATTCGCACTAACTGACCTCCGGAAGCTCCCTTTGTTTTGAAACGGCACTTCCGGGTTGGAGTTCACAGCTCCGTTCTGGGGTCTGCTTTTCAGAAAAACAAACACAGCTACTGTTTGCAGACGGGGGGCTCCATTAGGAGTGCCGGCAGCAAAGTTAGCTTGGAGAGAGGCAGCCGGGGTGGGGGGAGGGCGCTCCATTTCCCCGAGTTGTCTTTTATCTGCTCTTTAAAAACAAACAAAGCCCCTGCTGCTTGCTTTCAGTGATTGAGAGAGAGGCAGGGGATGTGGAGGTGTGTAAACTTGAGAGATAATGAGCTGACACTCTGTGGATACCCCAAAAACCCACTCTCTCTCCCCACACGCTCCCTGTCACACTCCACCTCGCCCCCCCCCATTTGAAAAGCACATTGCAGCCACTTGAACACCCATAATGCACCGCTCCCAATACAGCTGCAAATGCCTCAAATGTGGCCACAACAGTGCGCTGGCAGCTGCCAGTGTGGACAGACTGCAGCGCTTTCCCTACTCAGCTGTACGAAGATGGGTTTAACTCACAGTGCTGTACATCTGCAAGTGTAGCCTTAGCCTATAAGGTGCCACAGGACCGTTTGTCGCTTCTTTTGTAACTAGGTTGTTTTGGCTGTAATTCAACATATGTGGGATAATTGTGGAAGAAGGAAAAATAGTAGTCAAGATTTTTATGACTGTATTATTTTAGCTTTGAGAGTTTATTTTTGTAATCTGTTTTTAGGGACTTTGAAGAGGAAGATGATCCAGATTGGGTGTCTGAATTGAAGATGATGGCCAAATACAGTGACTGAAAGACTATAATGTAACAATTATATGTACAATATATAAATTACAGTTGTTAAATGTATCTAATCCAAATTTGGATTTTAATTTTTTAATGCTAAATCAACAGTTTTCAAGTTGATTAGTTCTGAATGTGTGTGTTTCATACATATCAAAATGGAGAAAAAATTTACATGATAAAAATTAAAACTCCAATCCAATGAACAAATCTGAGTATTGAATATATGCTTGTTCTGTAGAAATGCCCAGGAGAGCAACACAGTCTAAATTGATCACAGTGTGGCAAGTGAGGAATGGTAGCACTAAAAGAATATTATGCAAGGTGTTTCTTTTTGATTAAAAATACAGATGTTTTATAGTAGGAATAACTGATCTTACCTGAAGGTAGCTTTAGAGACTATAATAACTTTTAATAAAGGTCTACGTCTCTCTCCAGCCAGTGTGTAATCCTTTGAAAATGCCCTAGACTTGATTGTTTTTGTTTATTCATGTTAATAACAGAGATTTATACAGAAAACCTTGAATATGGTGGTGTTAGGTTTATGTGCAGAGGGGACATGGGTGTGTGTGTCTGTGGTGAAGGGAAGGGGACTCTGGTCTCTTTTGTGAGGTGCAGGTGGAACACTGACCTCCATCAATTGGAATGAGCATTCTAGTCTTGGCGCAGGAACACTGGGTGATGGGGGAGATGTAGTGCAAAAGACACGGGTCTCTGGATGTGTAGTGAGGACTCTGGGTGCTGGGGGGTGCAGTCAGGACACTGGGTGATTGGGGATGCAGTGGGGACACTGGATGATGGGGGTGTAATGAGGACACTGGGTGATGGAGGTATACTGGGTGATGGGGGTATAGTTATGACATTGGGTGATGGGGTACACTGGGTAATGGGGGTGTAGTGAGGACACTGAGTGATGGAGGTATACTGGGTGATGGGAGTGTAGTGAGGACACTGAGTGATGGAGGTATACTGGGTGATGGGAGTGTAGTGAGGACACTGAGTGATGGAGGTATACTGGGTGATGGGAGTGTAGTGAGGATACTGGGTGATGGAGGTATACTGGTTGATAGGGGTGTAGTGAGGACACTGGGTGATGGGAGTGTAGTGAGGATACTGGGTCATGGGGTGCATTGGGTGATGGGGGTCCAGTGAGGACACTGAGTGATGGGGGATGCGTTGGGGACACTGGGTGATGGGGGTGCAGTGAGGACACTAGGTGATCATGGTTCACTGGATGATGGGGGTACAGTGAAGACACTGGGTGATATGGGGTGCAGTGGGGACACTGTGTGATGGGGTACACTTGGTGATGGCGGTACAGTGAGGACACAGGGTTATGGGGTACACTGGGTGATGAGGATATGGTGATGGGGCAGTGAGTGGTGGGGTACACTGGGTGATGGAGTATAGTGACAATACTGGGTGATGGGGTGCATTGGGTGATGGGGATGCAATGAGTACACTGGGTGCAGTTAGGACACGGTGATGGGGTACAGTGACGATACTAGGTGATCAGGGTACAATGGGTGATGGTATAATAAGGACACTGGGTGATGGGGATGCAGTGATGACACTGGGTGATGGGTACACTGGATGATGATACGGTAATGGGGGTGCAGTGAGTGATGGGGTACACTGGGTGATGCGGTATAGTGATGACACTGGGTGATGGGGAGCAGTGAGGACACTGGGTAATGGGGTACATTGGGTGATGAGGATATGGTGATGGGGGCAGTGAGTGGTGGAGTACACTGGGTGATGGGGTATAATAATGACACTGGGTGATGGATGTATTGGGTAATGGAGATGCAGTGAGGACACAGTGATGGGGTATACTGGGTGATGAGGATACAGTGATGGGGTGCAGTGAGTGATGGGGTACACTGGGTGATGAGGTATAGTGATGACACTGGGTGATGGGGTGCATTGGGTGATGGGGTGCAGATGACACTGAGTGATGAGAGGCAGTGGGTGATGGGGTTGTGACGAACTAGGACTGTTGTTAAGGTTTCCCTGAGTACTGTGTGGGGGGCCTCGGTTTCCCCTATGCGGTGCTTGAGTATCTAGGTGGTGGGACAACGGTGCATGATTGTTACAAAGCCCTAGAAGACAGAGGCCTGGACACAGAGAATGGCCCTGTCTCCTGGCAACAGATGGCCCGGCCCCGCCCCGGCAAAGGTATGAGCTGAAGGTGTTGGAACAAAGGGATCAGGTGACCTCCTGGCCCGGGAAGGAGAAAGGGGGAGGAGGGGCTGGTGAGTTTCAGTTTGGAGCTGGCTTGGGAAGAGGAGGGGAGAGGGGCAGACAGGGTCTGGCCTCCCTGCCCCGTTTGGAGCTGTGGGGTGAAATGCAGGGAGCCCTGAGCTGGGGTCTAAGCTCCCTGCCCCCCGGAAGGGCCCGACTGAGGGGTCCTGGATGTACTGACAAGCTCTGTTTGGACTGTGTTCCTGGCATCTCTAATAAACCTTCTGTTCTACTGGCTGGCTGAGACTCCCAGTGACTCCGGGGAAGAGGGGTGGAGGCGCTGACTCCCCACACTCCGTGACAACTGGTGGCAGTGGTGGGATGTTCTGCACCCCGTGAACGGCACTTCCTGCAGTAAGTAACTGGGGAGCAGTAGAACGAAGGGGGGCTAACGAGGACCAGGCATGCTGAAGGCTCACAGAGGAGCGGTTTCGGGGAGCGGAGGAGCTACGCTTAACCCCTGGGAGTGTGTGATCAGCGAGAAGGACTGTGCAATGATGGGGTCCCCCTGGGGGCTGCAGTGAGCAGTCCCAGGGGCGGAGGAGCCTGCGGCTTGGCCCTGGGAGAGAGAAGGATTTTTGCAGTGACAGGGTTCCCCTGGGGGTGCCGTGAGTGGACCCAGGGGCGGAGGAGCTGCAGCTCAACCCTGGCAAAGAGGCGGTGACCTGGAGAAGGGCTGGCACACTTGGGGTTCTTCCTGGAAACCTGGGGGGAGCTAAGAGCACACAGGCCTGTGGATCCACAGCAAACTTGGGAGCAGTGAAGTGATGGCGTATCGCCTTCTCCTTAAGAAGAGCATTGTAACCCTGTGCAAAAAGAGAGGGATACACATTGGGAAGCTCACTAAAGTCCAGCTAATTGTGCAGCTGGAGGAGGATAACCATTCTAGGGAGCAGATTCCTGCCCCCAATGGGGCTACAGCAGGATCTGGGAGCAGCTGGAGTGATAGCCTGGCATCCCCAAGAGTCTGGTCCCCAACCAGACGTGGGTCTTCACGATCGGGTTCCCCAGCAGGGGATCGGAGACGGATGGGACTGGAGCTGAGTCCGAGAGAGCAAGAGGACTGTGAGAGACAGCGAGAGCCCGAGAAAGACCTACAGGAGAAGCAGCAGCAGCAGCAGCAGCAGCATGAACTGGTGGTGGTGGAATGGAGAGGCATAGGGGACTGGCCAGGGGAAAGTGGGGACAGATCCCGGGGTGCCAGCTCCGCAGGGAACCTCGATCCTAAATTGCTGCCCCTGGTTAAGGAGGGTGGGGATGTGGAGGCCCACCTCACTGCCTTGGAGCAGGCTGGTGATTGGAACCAGGGAGACCCTGCGGAAAAGCCCTGGGATCTAACCCCCTTGCTGGGTCCCAAGGCCATAAACTCCACCAGCCAGATGGGTGGGATGGTGGATGGATTTCCACTCCTGGCCCTGGACTCAAGCCGTATGGACCCCCAGTGGGAGCGGAAGGCGATGGTCAATGGAGAGACATTCTTGGGGTGGCGAGACCCCGAGAGAGAGAACTGTGGTCAGGCCCCGGGTGGTGCACCCCCACCAGAGGCTATGGGGCTGTGTAACCTGGGTGAGGGTCCCAGGGATGGAACAATTTGCCCTGCCTATGGCCCAGATCCCTGTTCAGACCCAGGAGGGGTCGGGCTGGCTGGTGGTTGGGGTTCTCCAGGATATAAGCTGTAAGGTGCTGTTGGGGGGTGACTGTGTATCTTTGGGACAGGATCCAGGCCCTGGCCCTGTAACGGCCGAGGATTTGAATTTGAACCCAGGGAACCAATTGGCTAAGAGGGAAATGGTCAGTGAAAATGCAAATGACCTGGCTGGCAGGGGGGAGGAGCTGCCAGGCCCCGGTTCCCTGCCTGCCTGTAACCAGACCCTAGGGCGGGGTGGGACAGAGAGATGCTCCCCACCCCCCTGCACACAGGAGAGGCTGGCTCTGATGCGGAGAGCAAAGCAGCGAGCTCGCTGCCTGGCCCCACAGGGACAGCCAGGGCAGCGCTGAGCACCGGGGGAGCAGAGACCCCAGCTGAGTGGGGGGACACACAGGCAGGGCAGGACGGCTGCCAACCAGGCTTGCCTGGTCCAGAGGTGCTGCTGGGAAGTGATTCCACGGCAGGGAGGGAGCCACCAGGGACAGGGCTCAGTGGGGCGGTGACCCCACGCCTGGCCAGTGAGCTGCAGAGGGATCCCGCCTTGGAGAAGCTAAGGGAACTTGCTGGCCACAGCGCTGCAAAACCCCTTGGGGAAGACTGCAGAGATAGATCCCTGTGGGAGAAGGGATTCCTGTGCCGGGAATGGGCTCCCCAAGGGGAAGTAGAACTGTGGGGAATCAGGAGGCAGCCGGTGGGGCCCCAGAAGTATCATCACCAGCTATTGTACCTGGCCCAGGGTAAGGGAGAAGATCCCTGGAGGTCCCTGCCCATCAGAGAGGAACCTTTCCAGAAGGTGGCTATGAATAGGGTGGGCCCCCTCAGCAGAGCAACCTGGTCAGGGAAGAAATGCATCCTGGTGGTGATGGATTTCGCCACCCGCTACCCAGAGGTGGTGGCTCTGTCCTCCACCGGGGCAGACACCGAGGCAGACGTGCTGCTGACCATCTTCAGCAGAATGGGGGTCCCCAGCGAGGTCTTTACAGATCAGGGATCCGAGGTCATCTCAGCCCGGCTCCAGGGCGTGTGGGAGAAAGGTGGGGTCTGGCCCACCTGGGCCTCTGCATATCACCCTCAGTCCAACGGGCTGGTGGAGAGAGTTCAGGGGACCGTGAGGCTGATGCTGAGGACTTGCATAAATCAGCATCCACAGGACTGGGACAAGTACCTGCCCCACCGATGGCACAGGGAAGTGCCCCAGGAATCACCAGGGGGCTTCTCTTTCAAGCTGTGGTATGGGAGGAGAGTAAGGGGACCCCTAGAACCGGTAAGGGACGATTGGGAGGAGAAGGGGGAAGACCCCCTGATGGATCTCTCCCCTGAGATGGGAGCCAATCCTCCCATCAGGTGTCCCCCATTCAGAGTAACTGGGAAAAGAGCCCAGAACCTGGAGAGAGAGGCCAAGGACAGGCTGGCTTTAGAGGTGAACCAGTCATTCAACAGCCCAGGGCTGGCCAAGGTGGAGGCGATCAGAGATTGGCCTGTTCCCCAGACCAAGAAACAGGTCCAGGCCTTTAGCGGGATGGCGGGGTACTACCAGAGGTTTGTACCCCCCTTTAGCTCCCTAGCTGCCCCATCACAGAGCTAGGTAAGAAGGGGAAGCCAGATGAGGCAGTCTGGACCGAGCAGGGCCAGAGGGCTCTCTGTGCGCTGAAGGAGGCTCTAATCCAGGGCCCAATAGATCGAGTAAACCCAGACCGGGCCAAGCCCTGTACAGTGTTCACCGAAGCCTCAGACACAGGGCTGGGTGCGGTGCTGATGCAGGCCTATGCGAAGCAGGGGAGACACCCCATCGGGTATCTGAGCAAGGAGCTGCTGCCCTGGAAGCAGAACGGTCAGGCCATAGAGAGGGAATGCCTGGCCATGGGGCAGGCCCTTAAGAAGCGACAGCCGGATCTACGTGGCTGGCGCTTTACGGGGTATAGTCACCACTCCGCCCCAACGTGGCTGCATCCAGGAAAAGGGGCCGATGCCGAGTGGCTGGTGACAGAGACACGTGGTCAGAGAGGGGACCAGATCAAGAGGGAGGCTCTTAACCAAGAGAGCCCAAATTACAGCCCTCCAGACTGGAGCGCTGGGAAAAGACCTGATCTCAGCTTGAACCCCAGGGGTTTTGAGATGGGAAAAGGGCACGGTCCGCATAAACCTTCCCACATGCGGCCTGTGGGTGCCATCAAGCCCACCCGACCTAAGGGAGCACGTGGAACTGGAACGGCCTGGTGTGACCAGGTTCGAACTTCCCCAGGTCACTGGCTAAAGTGACCCCGCTCAGTTCGGTCTCGAAGGGGGGAGAGATGTGACGAACTAGGACTGTTGTTAAGGTTTCCCTGAGTACTGTGTGGGTGCCTCGGTTTCCCCTATGCGGTGCTTGAGTATCTAGGTGGTGGGACAACGGTGCATGATTGTTACAAAGCCCTAGAAGGCAGAGGCCTGGACACAGAGAATGGCCCTGTCTCCTGGCAACAGATGGCCCGGCCCCTCCCCGGCAAAGGTATGAGCTGAAGGTGTTGGAACAAAGGGATCAGGTGACCTCCTGGCCTGGGAAGGAGAAAGGGGGAGGAGGGGCTGGTGAGTTTCAGTTTGGAGCTGGCTTGGGAAGAGGAGGGGAGAGGGGCAGACAGGGTCTGGCCTCCCTGCCCCGTTTGGAGCTGTGGGGTGAAATGCAGGGAGCCCTGAGCTGGGGTCTAAGCTCCCTGCCCCCCGGAAGGGCCCGACTGAGGGGTCCTGGATGTACTGACAAGCTCTGTTTGGACTGTGTTCCTGGCATCTCTAATAAACCTTCTGTTCTACTGGCTGGCTGAGACTCCCAGTGACTCCGGGGAAGAGGGGTGCAGGCGCTGACTCCCAACACTCCATGACAGGGGTACACTGGGTGATGGAGTGCATTGGGTGATTGGGTGCAGACGACACTGGGTGATGGGGTACAATGGTGGGAGGCAGTGGGTGATGGGGTGCAGATATCACTGGGTAATGGGGTACAGTGATGGGAGGCAGTGGGTGATTGGGTGCAGACGACACTGGGTGATGGGGTACAGTGGTGGGAGGCAGTGGGTGATGGGGTGCAGATATCACTGGGTAATGGGGTACAGTGATGGCAGGCAGTGGGTGATGGGGTGCAGATGACACTGGGTAATGGAGTACAGTAATGGGAGGCACTGGGTGATGGGGTGCAGATGACCCTGGGTAATGGAGTACAGTAATGGGAGGCACTGGGTGATGGGGTGCAGATGACACTGGGTGATGGGGTACAGTGATGGGAGGCAGTGTGATGGGGTACACTGGGTAAAGGGGTGCACTGGGTAATGGGGTGCAGACCACACTGGGTTATGGGTACAGCGATGGGAGGCAGTGGGTGATGGGGTACTCTGGGTTAGGGGGTGCATACGGTGATGGGGTGCAGACGACACTGGGTAATGGGGTACAGTGATGGGAGGCAGTGGGTGATGGGATGCAGATGACACTGGGTAATGGAGTACAGTAATGGGAGGCACTGGGTGATGGGGTGCAGATGACCCTGGGTAATGGAGTACAGTAATGGGAGGCACTGGGTGATGGGGTGCAGATGACACTGGGTGATGGGGTACAGTGATGGGAGGCAGTGTGATGGGGTACGCTGGGTGAGGGGGTGCATTGGGTGATGGGGTGGAGACCACACTGGGTTATGGGTACAGTGATGGGAGGCAGTGGGTGATGGGGTACTCTGGGTTAGGGGGTGCATTCGGTGATGGGGTGCAGACGACACTGGGTAATGGGGTACAGTGATGGGAGGCAGTGCGTGATGAGGGTGCAGTGGGGACCCTGGCCCCTGGCCGAGGGGGCCGCGCTAGGAGGATCCCCGGAGGGGTCAGGGCACTATATTGTCCAGGCTCCTCCCCGCTCCGGGAGCTCGGGCTGCTCCTCCTCCCCCCGCTCTGCTCTCACTGCTGCGGGGCGCGGGACCCGGGCCGGCTCCGGCACACAGGTACCGCGCACCCCGGTCTAGACCCGCCGGGGCCAGGCGGCGTCGCGCGGGGACTGAGCGAGGGGCTGCGCTGGGGCGGCGGGTCTGGCCCTGCGCGTCCCGGCTCCATGGCAACGGAGCGCGCGGGGCGGGGGAGGCCCGGCCGGGCGAGGACTCAGGAATAATCCCGTGGCCCCCACAGCACAGGGGAGGGGCACAGGGGGGCAGAGCGCCCCCTCCCCCGCCAGACTGCACCAGGAGGCTGTAAATAGCGACAAACAGGGAGACTTTGTGTAGGGCCGGCTGCAAACCAAGGCTGCCCCCGCCCCGCCTCCTGCCTGCAGCTGCCTCGGGCCTGACTACAGGCGCCCACGGTCGGCTCCAGCCTCCCTCGAAGTGCGGGGCCCCACACACTCCCCCCCCATCCCAGAGCCCAGCTTGCGGCTGAGTCTCTAGTTGGTTGCCAGAAGACCCTGCAAACGCAGTTCTGGCTGTGAGAGGGGCAGCCAGCGCTGGCTGAGTTTGCCTGGTAGCTGTAGGGTGAACGTCCCCATTCGTTTCAGTGGGTGCTAACCCAGATGCCAATGATAATACTTTGTGTTAATGCTTTGAACTATTTCACTGAGCCTTAAAACTTATAAGGAAAGAGAAGTCATGTCATATGATTAAAACCTATAGAATTAGTGCCAGCACGTTTTGAGTAGACGTCTAACACCACTGAAGGGAGTGGTAACTGGTTTTATTTTCCGGAAGGTGATTGGGGGCTCAGCATTCTTACATTTGGAAAAGCTGGTTTAATTAAATACACTGCACACCAACCCAGTTGGTGACAGCAATTGTCATTGTGATTAAATTCTTCAAATTTGTGACTTCACCAAGGTGTGAAATCCCTTGGAATATTTTCAGAACACTGATTACCTGTGAACCCTTCATATTTGGGACTCTTTTTTTTGTATTTTAGACACTGCTTTAAGGCAAAGACATCATGGATAAATATGAAATTATTAAAATGATTGGGGAAGGAGCCTTTGGCAAAGTATTCTTAGCGAAAGGAAAGGTAGATAACCACCCATCTGTTATCAAAGAGATCAATTTAACAAAGGTAAAACAACAAAGCAACCTTATATAATACTGATGTTTTTTATTTAATTGGTTATAATGTTATAATATAAACTTGGGAGTTTTTTATTTCCTTTACAATTATATGTTGACTATATAAGGTTAAAATTTCTAAAAGACTGTGTTCAGTTTGTCTATTAATTTAGTGATTTGCAAGCATGATTACATGTACAGATTTAACATAACAAAAACATGCCCGCCATATTTCCAGTTAGTTCACACTTATCTATGTGTAGAGTATGATAGCAAGTATAGAAATTATGGGCATATCCCTGCCAAACATTTACCACCAGGCATAATGGTTACTAATTGTGAGTATTCCTGTTTTCTCCACCAAAATTTGTTTATATTTTATTTACTCATTTTGTTTGAATTTCTCACAAGAGAACTATGAATTGAAATGTATTAATACAACATGTTTTAGTCTTCAAGCCATTTCAATTAATTCATTTCTAAACTTCATTATACTTTAAAAATGACAGTGAGTAAAATATGATAGAACATATAATTAAAATGAAGCTACTGCCCTCAAAATAACTGAACAAAGTACATTTTGTGATATGTTATTCTGCTTCTTCACTGTTTGTTCACTTATTTTCAAAATTAAGTAATTCACAATGGGGGGAGAGGAGCAGTCCTCTTAGTGATTAATGTGAATTAGTGTGTGTGTGATGTAGTAGGCAGCTGCAGTAGAGGAATACATTTTTATATTCCAGGTCTGAAAACCTTTATACAACTTTCATACTCAAAACCAGAGACTTTACAACCTAAAAATTACCTGGATACAAAAATTGTACAAATTCTCTCTAAACTGTATTCACCAACAATACAATAATCAACATTTGCCAGGTATACAAGACTTCAAATTTTGGCTGTACACCGCTTTAAGATAAATAATTTTAAAAAATTGCCAAGCCTGAGCATTCAAAAATCATGAGTCATGTTCAAAAATTACAAGACTTTAAAAAAACCAAACAATAGATTTTTGGGTTCTTTTTATTTGCCTTTTGGTTTCTCATCCTGTGTACACATAGGTTACATTTTCAACTTTTACATGAAAGATGAGATTCTCAAGAAATCACTAGACTGCAGGATCTGGTGCTTTAAGAAAAACACCATGGGTGAAATCTTATTCCCAGTGAAGTCAATAGGAGTTTTGCCATTGACTTCAGTGATGCTAGGCTTTCACCCAAAATATTGGAAAAGTGGGTAACACTTATGAGGAGTATTTTTAAATATTTTTCCTTTGTATTTTGTTCATATGAACTTACCCATACCAAGAACGAAAGTCACATGGGTCCTGCTCCTGCAAACACATAAGCCTGGGCTTAACTTTACTCATGTGAGAAAAGTCACTTTGACTAATTAGGACTATTCACATGAGTAAATGTACACACTTGCTTAAGTGTTTTCAGGATCAGAGTCTAAAAATTTCAGAAAGTGTCAATATATTTTCAAATATCAGAACTTGTATTTTTCACTGTATATGCATCATATTTTTTTTAATGGTGAATAAAACCCTTTAAATAACTTTTGCAACATTTAGATCCACTACCACTTATTTAATGTGATCTCCTGGGGCTGTTTTGATATGAGCTTTACATAGAAAAAAGTTTTACTAGGAAAGTGACATTTTACTGTTTTTTTTTAAACTCACTTTAGATGCCTGTGAAAGAAAAAGAAGCATCTCAGAAAGAAGTAATTCTTCTGGCTAAGATGAAGCACCCAAATATAGTAACATTCTACAGTTCTCTTCAAGGTTTTAGTTTAACTTTATTTTATTTGTGATTTTAGTGTTTAAAATTAAGCCTTTATAAAACTCCTATTGATTCCCCCCCCTAGAAATTATGTGAGATTAAAATATTTTACTCACCTAGGAACCTGAAAAAATGTAGCTTAAGTGTTTTGTACACATTAATGACTTCTGGAATTGGACCAAGTTATTAGGTATTACTTCTGTAACACTTGAAGTATGCATGGTGTTTTATTGACCAAAAAAACCCACAGGTTTGCAGCCTTATTGAGCTATTTACAGCCAGGACTGACGGTTGGAAAAGGATGTACTATGCAACTTTTTCCCCCCATTTTTGTTTTTTCTGTGTGTGTGTGTGTGTTTTTCCCTTTTAATATTTTAAGCCTTCTCTGTTTGTGTCTTGCTTATTGTTATGGGGTACCACTCACTGCTAGGGCACCTCCTCCTGGCTGTTCAGGGGATTAGCTCCTTCCAGGTAAGACACCCCTTTCCTTGCAGCATGGCCCCGCTCTCTCTGCAACTCAGGATACTCCTTTTTGACTCAGTTCTCCGGCCAGGTCACTATAGTCCTCCCCTTCCAGGGTATCAAAGTCCCATTGGATGACTGTCCCAGACAGTCTTCAGCTCCACTGCCTAGCATACACCACTTCCTCATTGGCTGATAGGCAAACCTGGGCTGACCCTCTGCTCCTGGTTCCAGCCCAGGGACCCTCTAATTAACAGCCAAGCTCTGCTGCTACAGTAGAAACTCAGAGTTACGAACTGACCGGTCAACCACACACCTCATTTGGAACCAGAAGGAAACAATCTGGCAGCAGCAGAGACCAAAAAACCCCAAACAACCCAGTACTGTGTTAAACATAAACTACTAAAAAAATTAAGGGAAGGTTTAAAAAAAGAGATTTGACAAGGTAAGGAAACCATTTCTGTGTTTGTTTCATTTAAATTAAGCTATATTTAGTGCTTGATCTGTCTACAACATTATTAAAATATCCCCTCAGGAATAAACATGGGTTAGCAAAATGCGAAAGGGGAAGCAGGATCCCTCTAAAGAGGATGTTTTGGGCTATGGCAACCTAGGTCCAAAGATGAAGCAGCTTGTTTTTCAAGGACACATCCCTTCTCTTGGGGAAGCTCTGCTAAGAAACTGGAAGAATCTGTGACCCATGGAATAGATCTCACACATAAGAAACTAAATATTGCGCAAAAGCTTTTGGATAACATTGAATAACATATGAAGTCTGTTGCTGGATCCACACAGCCAGCATAACTTTCATTTATGGGCTCTAGAATATTGCACATGCTATGCTGGGGGAGAATTGGTTGAATATGTATTGGCCACAATTACTGGTGGAAATAAATTCACTTTGTCACAATGAGGGGTGAGTAAGAATGAACATTTGAGGATATGGGGATCATCCTGAACATGGATTGAGCTGTAAAGCTCTACTTTAGCAATTCTCCATCTCTTTTATGTATCGTTTGCTGTAATCAGTTTTTCCCCATTGGTCACCAAAAGCATCCATCTTAACAGAAATCTTTGGGGGCAAGAAGTAGAGATAGACGATCAAAAGCTGGGAAAAAAAATCAAACCCAGAAAAACCAAACCAAACACAGCAGCTGTAACCAAAATAATTAATTGCTGTATCCACTAATATCAATGAAGTAGGTAGGAAAACCTCTTTCTTTTCTTGCAGAAAAGAATAAGCTATATATTGTGATGGAATATTGTGATGGAGGTGATCTAATGAGACGGATCAATATGCAACATGGAGTGCTGTTTGATGAGGACCAGGTAAAGGGGTTATTTTTGGAGGAAAGGATTTATATCCTAATATGCATGTTTAGGACCATCCAATACGTGATACAGTTTCTTGTCTTTATCGTTAGAGTCACAAGGGACATATAGCTAAGCCCTTATGATTTCTGTGATGATTTAGAGATTTTTCAGTTAAGAGCTAGAGAAAAGATCTCTCCTTAGAAATGACATTTGAGATGGAAGGTGAGGAGTAATGTAGATCAGGGCTGTGTCTTGTAGATACAACAATGTTACCTAGATGGGGTGAAATACTGGCCCCATTGAAGTCAATGGCAAAACTCCCACTGATTGCAGTAGGGTCAGGATTTCACCCATGATGTTCAGTAATAGGATTCAGAATTGTTAAACCAGCCTTCTGAACGTATTCCAGTATATATTAGCTCAGAAATACGTGTATATATATTTAATGGATGGAATGGAATCACAACTGTTTCTCACCCTTCACTTTACTCCTCTCATTCTCATTCATGCTACTTTTTGACCTCCCTTCAACTAGCTGAAGCATACTTTTCTATTCTGCATTGCACTTCAGAGTACAGAACTCAGGGCTAGTTTTTCAGACATTGATTTCCATTTTCCAGGCGCAATCAAGAATTTAGCTACCTAGTGACCTAAATTGCTAGTGAAAATAACTGTTTGTAAAACTTCACATGCCCAAAAAGAAACCCAGTTAAGGCTGGCCTTAAAATGTGACTCTCCGTCTACTCTCAATCTAACATTTAAATAGAAAAAGAAATCTCTTCACTTTTCTTTTTTCCATTTAAGTGATAGGGAAAGAGGGCGTTAGTGGTGCGGCAATCAGTTGGGAGTTAATTGAGGGCTTAGGACTGTCTGGCTCATTCAGTTATTGGAAGCAGACGGAACACAAGGGAGAGAATGAAATTTATATAAGAAGACAAAATCACAAATAAGAAAAATACAAATTAGGGAACCAACAATAAAAAAGAATGCTGACAACAAGAGAGAATAACAAAATACAGATCCAAACTAATAGGAAATGTGACATCAGAAGACAGACAAAGGAAGAGCAGACAAAAAAAAAGGGGGGGGGGGAGACAAAAACAAAAAATCCCAAAACTAAAGAAGCAAAGCAAGCTACCCAATTATGTTTAGTCCCCATAATATGCTTATATATTTTCAAATGCATGTATGAATGTAGTGCTCATGAAAGGCTCCAAATCAAGAAATCACAACTAAGCAGGTGCTTAAGTGCTTCTTGAATAACGTTGATTTCCTGAATGAAATCATGAAGTCAATGGGCTGTACGCATGTGTTGTAAAGTTAAGCCTGTGTTTTAAGTGCTTTCCTGAATAGGGATAGACTTAATTATATGTTTAACTGCTTCCCAAAGATCCAGGAAAGTACTTAACCATGTATTTAATATAAAGTATGAACTTAAGTGTTTTTCTGGATCAGGACCAATGTAAGGATATAATAGCTGTGGCTTGCGACAGGGATAGTGTGAGAAGTGGCTATGCAAGCTTCCTTATACAACTCTGCCATTTACCCACATTTCTAACCGGCAATCTGTATTTTTCTATTCCTGGGCCTTTCTTGACAGGGGACCATAAATGTCATCAAAATTGTATGGTGGTTTATTGGTTTCCAACACTGAGGATTAGGATGAGACCATATAACTCTTTTTCAGATGTGATCTGAACTAAGATTTGAATTCACTCCTTCCTAAGTAAAAGGCTGCCTTGGGCTTGATTCCACATTCCTTATTCAGGCAGAATTCCCACTGCAGTTACTGGAAGGTTTGTTGGAATAAGGACTGTAAGATTGTGTATTTGTCTGCATATTATTTTCTGATAATATTTAAAATTGGAAAATTGATTACATGAGTCCAATCACTCAAGTTGATATTAACAGCTCTGTTTATTTTTCCATCTTTTTTGTGTATATGCAGTGTGTATTTTAGGTTTTTCTTTTGTTTTTGTTTTATGTTTTTCAGTAAGACATTCCATCGGAAATTACAGCAATGCAGATTTACAGAGTCTTGTACCTTTTGTCTTTCACTATAGATTCTGGCTTGGTTTGTGCAGATTTCCTTAGGACTGAAGCATATTCATGACAGGAAGGTTTTACACAGAGATATAAAAGCACAGGTAGTAAACTTGGGAGTTAGTTCTTTATTTTACCCTGTCACAAAAATGCATAGATAGGAAATTCTTCCATGTTTCATCAAGGCATACCAGTTTCTTCTTTATTTGCAGAACATTTTCCTTAGTAATAATGGAATGGTAGCAAAGCTTGGGGACTTCGGCATAGCAAGAATGTTGAACAAGTAAGCATCTTTTTTATACAATCTGTGTCCTATACCTAATGCCAGCCCTGAAAAATGTCACTGTTCCTAAAGATCAGGTGCAGATTGAAAGTGTCTTGTGTCTAATGAAGTCCAGGGGACTAAGGGTCTGATACTGCCCTGTGGAAATCAATGAGAATTTTTGCTATAGACTTCAATGGGAGCAGGAAAAGGCCATAAAACTGCACAGAAAGTATCCAGAATGATACATATTTTATTTTCTTTAAGAGGTATTTATAAGAAGGTAAACCAGAAGAGTATATGGGCTATGTGGCGGAAGGATGGTCCAGTGGCTAAGGCACTAGTTTACAACTCAGGAGATGTGGGTTCAAGTCACTGATCCACCGCAGACTTCCTTTGTGACTGTGGGCAAATTGCTTAGCATCTCTGTGCCTCAGTCCCCCCTCTGTAAAATGGGGATAATAGCACTTCCCTACCTCACAGAGGTGTTGTGAGGATAACTACATTAAAGATTGTGAGGTGTTGAGATACTACAGTAATGGGAGCCACATAAATACCTAAAATAGATGGCAGGTGAACCCCATGCTTTGTATCAGTTGTGACAAAGTTCCTCCTCTACCTCGGTGGGTCCTGCGCTTATTGGCGGATTCTGCTTGCCTCAGAGATCTTCCCCTCTAGTAGAATCCACAGTCCAGGTTAACTCCTCCTGTGTCTGATCAGGAGTTGAGAGTTTTGGGGTGAACCCGGGCCCGCCCTCTACTCCGGATTCCAGCCCAGGGCCCTGTGGATTGCAGCTGTTTAGAGTGCCTCCTGGAACAACTGCACGACAGCTACAACTCCCTGGGCTACTTCCCCATGGACTCCTCCCAACACCTTCTTTATCCTTACCACAGGATCTTCCAGCAGTACGCCCTCTTACTCTCAGCTCCTAGTGCCTCTTGCTCCCAGCTCCTCACACGCAACCTCCTTCCACAGCTCCTGACATGCGCCCCTCACTGACTCACTGGGAGGCTTTTAACTAGTTTCAGCCAGCCCCTGATTGGCTGCAGGTGTCTCAGTTAACCTCCCTGTCTTCTGGAAAGTTCTTAATTGGCCCCAGGTGTCTCAGTTTTGACAACCGAAAATGAAGGAACCCCAAAATTAGTGTCCACTCTTGAAAATGTAGATGTACAGTGATTTGGCCAAGGTTACCCAGCAAGTCAGCGTACAAAGCAGAAAATGGGATGTGCAAACCCTGGGACAGCACTCCCTTCTTTCAGTCCGGGTTTGGGTGGGATACTCACATCTAGAACAACATTGTTCCGTGGTTTAATGGATATATTGCAAAACCACCTGGTGTGTCATAAAATCTTGCTGCACAGTTGAATGCTTTTAAAATACTGTATTCGTGATAACTAAAGGTACAACTTTTTCATGGAGGTCATGGGAGCCTCAGAATCCGTGACTTCCAAAGACCTCTGTGACTTCAGCCCCGGCAGCTGGGAGCTGCAGGGTCCTACCACCTCACGGAGCGGCAAGGAGCTGTGAAGTATGCCCGCCGCCTCAAGCAGAGGGCCCCCAAGCTCCAAGCTGCCATGGGCAGTGGGAGTACTCTGTAACTCCCGGCCGCCTGCGGTGGTGTAGGGGGACCCTGGAGCTCTGAGCCCCCGCAGGTGGTGAGGGCCCCAGAGCTCCCAGCCACCCCACAGCTGCCCAGCCACTTCCCATTATATTATGGATATTTTTAGTAAAAGTCAGAGACAGGTCACAGGCTTCTGTGAAATTTTCTTTATTGCCCGTGACCTGTCCGTGACATTTACTAAAAATATTAATGACAAAATCTTAGCCTTAGTGCAGGCCTGCACAACATGTGGCCCGGGGGCCGCATGCGGCCCACGTGGGCTCACTGTGCGGCCCGCGGGGGGGGGGGGGGGCGGGGTGTGTGAGTAGGTGGGCTCACTGTGCGGCCCAAAATCTGGGACTGTGTCCATTGGTCCTTTTTGCTGCATGTCTCTGGGCTGGGGGTTGTCCCAATGCTGCAAAGAGGGTGTTCCCAAAGGAAGGTGCTTGCTACTAACCCCCGAGACCGTCAGTATGTCTGCTCTTCTCTAGTCAGCCCACTTGACAAGTTTGATTGTCCTTGGTCTGGTTCCCATCCCCTTTCCAAGGTGTCTGGAGGTGCCTGCCTTCCACGCCTTCCTCATTCACACCTCTTTCATTCAACAGGGCAATTGAATACAAAGTGGGGGGAAGATCTTATTCTACTTCTAGCAAAAAGACATTTTTCTTTTACCTTAATTATACTACCTTAGGGGCCCGCTATAACATATTACCAAGGTTCAATACAAAGTCATATAAAAGTTATACAAAAATGCATAATGCAGAGATTTATCTACAACTGCATTGATTGACTGTTGTGTGCAGTAATATAGTAACCCCTGGAGGGGTGAAGAGGGGTGTGATGGTAGGGCTGACCGGAGGGGGTGCGGGTCCTATTTTACTGGTGTGATCTGGTCACCCTGTGCACACTGTTTCTTTCCCCCTCTTTCCCCCACACCCCAGCGCTGGGGAAGGAAGGGTTGTTTCCGCAGGGCAGGTGGCACTGGGGGTGGGGGCTGTGTTTCCGTGGGGCCGGGAGGGTTCGGCCCTCATCTGTTTTCTTTGGAGTAATATGGCCCTCGCCGCTTTACGAGTTGTGCAGGCCTGCCTTAGTGATAACCATTTCTCCAGGAATGGTGATTGCAACACTGGTATGGGGTGAGGAGAGAGAATTCCTGAGCTTTATATTGGAACACAGGCATTCTCCACTATAGAATTACACAACCATTTTAACAGAGAGCTGTAGAATGTTTTAATTTTGTCCCTGCAGTGTCTAAATTAATGTATTATAGAATCATAGAATCTCAGGGTTGGAAGGGACCTCAGGAGGTCATCTAGTCCAACCCCCTGCTCAAAGCAGGACCAAACCCAACTAAATCATCCCAGCCAGGGCTTTGTCAAGCCTGACCTTAAAAACCTCTAAGGAAGGAGATTCCACCCCCTCCCTAGGTAACCCATTCCAGTTCTTCACCACCTACTAGTGAAAAAGTTTTTCCTAATATCCAACCTAAACCTCCCCCTCTGCAACTTGAGACCATTACTCCTTGTTCTGCCATCTTCTACCACTGAGAACAGTCTAGATCCATCCTCTTTGGAACCCCCTTTCAGGTAGTTGAAAGCAGCTATCAAATCCCCCCTCATTCTTCTCTTCTACAGGCTAAACAATCCCAGTTCCCTCAGCCTCTCCTCATAAGTCATGTGCTCCAGCCCCCTAATCATTTTTGTTGCCCTCCGCTGGACTCTTTCCAATTTATCCACATCCTTCTTGTAGTGTGGGGCCCAAAACTGGACATAGTACTCCAAATGAGGCCTCACCAGTGCCGAATAGAGGGGAATGATCACATCCCTCGATCTTCTGGAAATGCCCCTACTTATACAACCCAAAATGCCATTAGCCTTCTTGGCAACAAGGGCACACTGTTGACTCATACTCAGCTTTTCGTCCACTGTAACCCCTAGGTCCTTTTCTGCAGAACTGCTGCCCAGCCATTCGGTCCCTAGTCTGTAGCAGTGCATGGGATTCTTCTGTCCTAAGTGCAGGACTCTGCACTTGTCCTTGTTGAACCTCATCAGATTTCTTTTGGCCCAATCCTCTAATTTGTCTCGGTCCCTCTGTATCCTATCCCTACTGTGACGGTGTTCCCCATAAAACTTTATGGGGAGATGCTTATAAATGTATATATGTAACTAGAATATGTTTTATGCTACATGTGCCATGTAACATATCTCTGTGAAAGTTATGATCTACTGAATCTATTCCTCCTGTTTGTATGCATGTATCATTGTTGTAGTTGAAGTTATGAATATCGGTTGTATTTCTTGAGAAAGGAATGTGCAGGTTAAGTGCCCAATCAAGAAGCACTTAACAGACAATAGAACTTGCAGTCACCAATCCACATTTGAACTTTGCCAGGAATGTGGCTGGTCTGGAACGGAGTTGGGCAGGTGACTGGTCCATGTGACCCCAACTCCATTTGGTAACTGGATGCCACCCAGAGGAGAAAATCTATTTAAACCCCGAGGAAACCCCTCCATTTTTGTCTTGAGCTGGCTAAAGGAAGAAGCTCTCCACCCCCCAAGGAGACCTGAAAGAGACTGAACAGAGGACAAAGACATTAGGGGGGTGAGTGATTGTTGGACCCAGTGAGGGGTTTATCTGTACACAGGGTGATTAGACATAGAACTGCGTGTTCTCTTTTATTTTATTCGGTAATTCACTTTGTTCTGTTTGTCACTAATTGAACTCACTTACATCCTAATTTTTGTACTTATTAAAATCACTTTTTACTTATTAAGTTTCCTTGTGTACGCGTTAGTGCCTTGGGAAAGTGACCAGGTGTGCATACCTTTCTATCTTTGAAATAGAAAGCGAACTATTTATGAGTTTACCCTGTATAAGCTTTATACAGGGTAAAACGGATTCTTTAAGGGTTTGAGCCTCCTTGGAGTTGAGCAACTGGGTGTCAAAGGCAAGAGCGCTTCCAGGGGCCTTACAGTGGTGAGTGGGCTTGGTTCGGACCTGGGTCTGTGTTTGCAGCAGATCAGTGGAATCTGGCTCAAAACAGACAGGATTCGGGAGTCCCAAGCTGGAAAAGGCCTGGAAGCAGGGGCAGAAGTAGCCTTGGCACACCAGGTGGCAGCACCAAGCAGGTCTCTGTGGCCCCAACCCGTCACAGTGGCGTAGTCGAGCAGGATCTGTGCACAGCTGATTGCTTTGACGTACTGGTAGTGATTTTAAGTGAGTTTTAAGTGTGGTGGCTGGAAAACAGACAAAGTGGTTACTGGTTTGTTATTTTCGGTTTGCTTATTTCGGGTAAGGGAAGTAGGGACAGAAAAGGAAATCAAATAAGTAAGAGTGAAGATCGGGGAAGCTGGGAAAGTCTCTTAACTGAAGAGCTCCTGATCTGAGTGCAGTCCAGTTTCAGTGAACTGCAGAGGGGCGTGGCCCAGCACCAGACCGCAATAAGATGTCTGTAAGCGAGGCCACGGTAAAACTGGACCTTGCCAGACTCGAAATAACAGAGAAAGAAAACGAACATCGGAGACGAATCGAATTACGTACGCTGGAAATTAGTGCAGAGACAGAAGCCCACAAGAGAGCTGAGGAGGCCCACAAGAGAGCTATGGAAGCAGAGGAGCTGGCCCACAAGAGAGCTATGGAAGCAGAAAGAATCCGTGAGGAGGCGGCCCACAAGAGAGCTATGGAAGCAGAGGAGCTGGCCCACAAGAGAGCTATGGAAGCAGAAAGAATCAGGGAGGAGGCGGCCCACAAGAGAGCTATGGAAGCAGAGGAGGCGGCCCACAAGAGAGCTATGGAGGCCCAGAAGCATGAACTGGCTGTTGCAGAGTTGAAGAGTCGAAACCCTTCAGCGGCCGGCTCCGCTTCCCCAAAAATCCCCAAATGGGAGCGTCTATGCCCCCAGTATGATGAATCCAAGGATATAGCCGAATATTTTATCACCTTCGAGAGACTGTGCTCCCTCCATGCGATCCCTGAAGATCAAAAAATGACCACCTTGATAGCCAAACTGACTGGCAGAGCTCTGGACATATTCAATAAGATGCCCATTGGGGATGCCTCCAATTATGGTAAATTTAAGGAACTGGTTTTGAAACAGTTTCAGGTTACACCTGAAACCTACAGGGTTAAATTCAGGAGTCTTAAGAGGGGAGATGGATTAAGTAATGTGGCTTATGCAAATGAAATGACAGTTCTGGTAGATAAGTGGGTGAGGGGAAAAGACATTACAAGCTTTGAAGGGATGTGTGATTTGGTTGCTCAGGAACAATTCCTGAATATGTGCAGTGATGATGTAAAACAGTACTTGTGGGACAAACAGGTAAAAGCAGTTAGTGAATTAGCTGGGTTTGCAGACTCTTATGAGCAGGCGCAAGCTGCAATTAAGCATAAACCACTGGCAGAGGGGTACAGGGTTGAAGGAAAACAGAGTCACCGTGTTACCCCTGGGAAAAAGGAGGCTGGGCGCTCACCTCCCCATTCCCCTAGTACTCGTCCCAAATTCCCTGTACAATCAGAGGAGCCCAGGAGGTGCTATCAATGTAAGTCCACCGAGCACCTGAGAGACAAGTGTCCCCTGCTGAGTGAAAACAGGCATCAAGCGGCCCATGAAGCTGCTGCCTCTTTCCACACAGGGTTTGTGAAGTTGACTTCTACACCACCAAGCAGTGAGCATGTGCATGCTGTTAGACTGAATGGGAAGTTAATCACTGGGTTGAGAGATACAGGTGCTGAAATTTCTATAGTCAGGAGGGACCTGATCCAAGAGAAGGATTGGTTGCCGGGTAAAGTGGCAGAATTGGAGCTGGTGGGTGGCTATAAAGTCATTGCACCTCTGGCAAAAGTACACATGCAAACGGAAAACTTGCAGGCTACGCTAACTGTGGCAACAGTGTCACACAATTTTGCACCGTTTCTACTGGGAAATGATTTCTTTGCTGTGGCAGAATCTGTCCCAGGGCTGGGTGGCAGCAAGCAGGAACCTGGTGCTGAAAACCCCAGAGGGGGGGGCGAAGTCACAGGGACTGCAGCTGTGGCGGCAGGGGTGGCTGTGGCCAGTTCCTGTCCTGTAATCATCTCCCCGGGGGAGGGGAATGTTCTACGTCATAGCAAGGGGGGAATTTTGCGGGCCACTGAAGGGTCTATCTTAGCTTGCAGCTGGGAGCCCACAGCTGGACTAGGGTCACCTTCTCTTCAGGGGGACATGGGAGTGTCTGGCCCAGACAGAGGCCCAGGGAGGGAAGGTGAGGGGGGGGCGGAGAGCCCGCCCACCTTTTGTCAGGGGGATCTTGCCCAGGAGGAGCGTGAAAAGTCTGCATTTCAGATGCCAGACCCCTCTCCTGTGGATCAGGTTAGAATGGAAAGCTGGGGGTCAGACCTACTGGAGGGGGGAGTCCGTCCAGCTGACCTGTTGGGAACAGATACTGGGGTGTCCAAGAAAGAGATTGTTCTTGCTACACGGGTAGGAGGCAAACCTCTCTCTTCAAAGCAGAAGGGAGCGAGTCTCTGCATGGGTGAAGCCACACAAGGGGATGGGAACCAGCCCAGAGAAATTCCAGAGGGAGGGGCCGAGGGCAGGCCGGGACGCAGCACACCCTTTCCTTGCCAGAACCTCAAACCCATGCCTGATTCAGGAGCCTGCTCCAAAGAGGTAGAAGAATCTGCATCAGAGTGCCTACCAGGATACACAGACGGGTGGGTAATCCTGTGTCTTTCCCTACTTCATCTGTGGGTTATAACAAAGGAGTTAACACTGAGGGTCAACCCTTTCAAGATGGGGAACATACCTGATTGGTGGGAAAAACTGGTGTACATGCTTGGGATGGCGACCTCACGGTCGTACAAGCATGTTACCTGTCGGCCTATATCGAGTAACCGGCTGGAAGCTTGGCACAACAGCAAAAGCACAACAGGCCCAGGCTGCTGTGTGAAAGGGGAAACCGAGGCACGCCGCCTCATGGCAAAGAGAGCTAAATGCCGAGGTTCCTACGCCTTAACAGGTATTGCTATCTGTATCTTGTTAGCAATACTACACCCCAACCCATTTTCAGGCGCCTGGGGACCAGGCACCTCGCATTTTGCTAAAACCATTACGAATGACACCATGTGGTGTGCCGGTACTGAAGGGGCTTTATGTGTACTGCCTCCGCCATGGACAGTGTCCAAGTCTCTGGCAGTAAGTTCAGGAGGAGGGTGTGACGGTGTTCCCCATAAAACTTTATGGGGAGATGCTTATAAATGTATATATGTAACTAGAATATGTTTTATGCTACATGTGCCATGTAACATATCTCTGTGAAAGTTATGATCTACTGAATCTATTCCTCCTGTTTGTATGCATGTATCATTGTTGTAGTTGAAGTTATGAATATCGGTTGTATTTCTTGAGAAAGGAATGTGCAGGTTAAGTGCCCAATCAAGAAGCACTTAACAGACAATAGAACTTGCAGTCACCAATCCACATTTGAACTTTGCCAGGAATGTGGCTGGTCTGGAACGGAGTTGGGCAGGTGACTGGTCCATGTGACCCCAACTCCATTTGGTAACTGGATGCCACCCAGAGGAGAAAATCTATTTAAACCCCGAGGAAACCCCTCCATTTTTGTCTTGAGCTGGCTAAAGGAAGAAGCTCTCCACCCCCCAAGGAGACCTGAAAGAGACTGAACAGAGGACAAAGACATTAGGGGGGTGAGTGATTGTTGGACCCAGTGAGGGGTTTATCTGTACACAGGGTGATTAGACATAGAACTGCGTGTTCTCTTTTATTTTATTCGGTAATTCACTTTGTTCTGTTTGTCACTAATTGAACTCACTTACATCCTAATTTTTGTACTTATTAAAATCACTTTTTACTTATTAAGTTTCCTTGTGTACGCGTTAGTGCCTTGGGAAAGTGAACAGGTGTGCATACCTTTCTATCTTTGAAATAGAAAGCGAACTATTTATGAGTTTACCCTGTATAAGCTTTATACAGGGTAAAACGGATTCTTTAAGGGTTTGAGCCTCCTTGGAGTTGAGCAACTGGGTGTCAAAGGCAAGAGCGCTTCCAGGGGCCTTACAGTGGTGAGTGGGCTTGGTTCGGACCTGGGTCTGTGTTTGCAGCAGATCAGTGGAATCTGGCTCAAAACAGACAGGATTCGGGAGTCCCAAGCTGGAAAAGGCCTGGAAGCAGGGGCAGAAGTAGCCTTGGCACACCAGGTGGCAGCACCAAGCAGGTCTCTGTGGCCCCAACCCGTCACACCTACCCTCCAGCGTATCAACCACTCCTCCCAGTTTAGTGTCATCTGCAAACTTGCTAAGGGTGCAGTCCACACCATCCTCCAGATCGTTAGTGAAGATATTGAACAAAACCGGCCCCAGCACCGACCCTTGGGGCACTCCACTTGATACCGGCTGCCAACTAGACATGGAGCCATTGATCACTACCCGTTGAGCCCGACCATCTAGCCAGTTTTCTATCCACCTTACCGTCCATTCATCCAGCCCATACTTCTTTAACTTGCTGGCAAGAATACTGTGGGAGACTGTATCAAAAGCTTTGCTAAAGTCAAGAAATAGCACATCCACTGCTTTCCCCTCATCCACAGAGCCAGTTATCTCATCATAGAAGGCAGTTAGGTTAGTCAGGCATGACTTGCCCTTGGTGAATCCATGCTGACTGTTCCTGATCACTTTCCTCTCCTTTAAGTGGTTCAGAATTGATTCCTTGAGGACCTGTTCCATGATTTTTCCAGGGACTGAGGTGAGACTGACTGGCCTGTAGTTCCCCGGATCTTCCTTCTTCCCTTTTTTAAAGATGGGCACTACATTAGCTTTTTTTCAGTCATCCGGGACCTCCCCCGATTGCCATGATTTTTCAAAGATAATGGCCAATGGCTCTGCAATCTCATCGGCCAACTCCTTTAGCACCCTCAGATGCAGTGCATCTGGCTCCATGGACTTGTGCTCGTCCAGCTTTTCTAAATAGTCCCGTACTACTTCTTTCTCCACAGAGGGCTGGTCACCTCCTCCCCATACCATGCTGCGGAGTGCAGCCATCTGGGAGCTGACCTTGTCTGTGAAGACAGAGGCAAAAAAAGCATTGAGTACAATAGCTTTCTCCACATCCTCTGTCACTAGGTTCCCTCCCTCATTCAGCAAGGGGCCCACACTTTCCTTGACTTTCTTCTTGTTGCTAACATACCTGAAGAAACCCTTCTTGTTACTCCTAACATCTCCAGCTAGCTGCAACTCCAAGTGTGATTTGGCCTTCCTAATTTCACTCCTGCATGCCTGAGCAATATTTTTATACTCCTCTCTGGTCATTTGCCCAATCTTCCACTTCTTGTAAGCTGCTTTTTTGTGTTTAAGACGAGCAAGGATTTCACTGTTAAGCCAAGCTGGTCGCCTGCCATATTTACTTTTCTTTCTACACATCAGGATGGTTTGTTCCTGCAACCTCAATAAGGATTCTTTAAAATACAGCCAGCTTTCCTCAACTCCTTTCCCCCTCATGCTATTCTCCCAGGGGACCTTGCCCATCAGTTCCCTGAGGGAGTCGAAGTCTGCTTTTCTGAAGTCCAGGGTCTCTGTTCTACTGCTCTCTTTTCTTCCTTGTGTCAGGATCCTGAACTCTACCATCTCATGGTCACTGCCTCCCAGGTTCCCATCCACTATTGCTTCCTCTACTCTTTCTTCCCTGTTTGTGAGCAGCAGGTCAAGACTTCCCCTAGTTGGTTCCTCCAGCACTTGCACCAGGAAATTGTCCCCTACACTTTCCAAAAACTTCCTGGATTGTCTGTGCACTGCTGTATTGCTCTCCCAGCAGATATCGGGGTGATTAAAGTCACCCATGAGAACCAGGGCCTGTGATCTAGTAACTTCTGTTAATTGCTGGAAGAAAGCCTCGTCCACCTCATCCCCCCTGGTTTGGTGGTCTGTAGCAGACTCCCACCACGACATTACCCTTGTTGCTCACATCTAAATTTAATCCAGAGACGCTCAGGTTTCTCTGCACTTTCATACTGGAGCTCTGAGCAGTCATACTGCTCTCTTACATACAACGCAACTCCCCCACCTTTTCTGCCCTGCCTATCCTTCCTGAACAGTTTATATCCATCCATGACAGTACTCCAATCATGTGAGTTATCCCACCAAGTCTCTGTTATTCCAATTACATCATAATTCCTTGACTGTGCCAGGACTTCCAGTTCTCCCTGCTTGTTCCCCAGGCTTCTTGCATTTGTGTATAGGCACTTAAGATAACTCACTGATCGTCCTGCTGTCCCATGGGGCAGGAGCCCTCCCCTCTTGCACTCACCTACTTGTGCTTCCTCCCGGTATCCCACTTCCCCACTTACCTCGGGGCTTTGGTCTCCTTCCCCCGGTGAACCCAGTTTAAAGCCCTCCTCACTAGGTTAGCCAGCCTGCTTGCCAAGATGCTCTTCCCTCTCTTCGTTAGGTGGAGCCCGTCTCTGCCTAGCACTCCTTCCTCTTGGAACACCATCCCATGGTCAAAGAATGCAAACCCTTCTCTCCGACACCATCTGCGTAGCCATTCATTGACTTCCACGATTTGACGGTCTCTACCCCGGCCTTTTCCTACCACAGGGAGGATAGACGAGAACACCACTTGTGCCTCAAACTCCTTTATCCTTCTTCCCAGAGCCACGTAGTCTGCAGTGATACGCTCAAGGTCATTCTTGGCAGTATCATTGGTGCCCACGTGGAGAAGCAGGAAGGGGTAGCGATCTGAGGGCTTGATGAGTGTAGGCAGTCTCTCCATCACATCGTGAATCCTAGCCCCTGGCAAGCAGCACACCTCTCGGTTTTCCCGGTCAGGGCAGCAGATAGATGACTCAGTCCCCCTGAGGAGAGAGTCCCCGACCACCACCACCCTCCTCCTTCTCTTGGGAGTGGTGGTCGTGGAACCCCCATCCCTAGGATGGTGCATCTCATGCCTTCCAATCAGAGGAGTCTCCTTCTGCTCTGTTCCCTCAGATGTATCATCCACTCCACTCTCTGCACTATTAAACTGGTATTCATGTACTTTAGAGCAGAAATGATAGCCTCTTTGTGCTCATTCCCTGGTTACATACAAGCCCTTTCTCCCACTTTTAGAATAAACTCTTTATCACTTACGTTTCTTTTGTTTTCTATCTTTCATTAGTACTATGGAGCTTGCTTGTACCTGTGTAGGGACGCCCTACTATCTATCACCGGAGATCTGTGAGAATCGACCATATAACAATAAAACGTATGTATCTAAATATATATTTGCTTGGATGCTTTCTCCAACCATATGATGAAACATGCATGCTTGAAAACAGGAAGTTATTTGCTTTGATAATCTCATGACTTAATATTACAACTGCATTTTTATTTTCATAAACATGTTTGCAACTACTTATATTTTAATCTTCCTACTCATATTTGTAATACTGTCAGGTTGAAAATAAATTCTTTCCTTTGTTTCCTCTTTGTGATTTTATCCCACTGTGTCTCTAATGTGCAGTAGCTGACATAGATGAGGCTCCTTTTAGTTCTGAGTTTGCAAAATGTTGATAGATTGAATATTAATTGTTAATAATATTCTTCAAAGAATGGTGCTAGATTGACAGTCCTGGACAGTGACAGTCCCTGTTTTCAGTAACCCTTATAGAGTTCCCTGCAGAGGAGGCAGATACGCCTGAGACGTATAGAGACTCAGTGAGAGCCACCAAGACAGTAGGTGCTGAGGGTTGAAGAGTCATGGGGGGCTATGTACCCCTATTCTGTGTGGGAAACTTGACTTCAGACCAGAAGAGCCTTGGTTCCACACAGATACCTCCATTTCAAAGCTCTCGGGCTCCTCAGACTGCTCATCTCCCTTGCAGTCTTCTTGGCTGTCAATCAGACAGAGAGAGCCTACCCCTTCCCTGTGCAGGAACATCCCTGCTTGTGGCATCATACCCCGGTGACAGGGCTGCCATCTATGACAATAAGAGGGGAAAGTCTAAGGTATTCAGTTACTACAATGATGAATGTGATATAGAAAAATAGAGAGAGTAAAGGGCTCCACCTCTGCGGATAGAGCTGTGTTGCCACAGATCAGCTCTGCAACCACCTCTGTGTGGATCTCCATTCCCAGATTCACCTAGCTCTCCGTGGAGTCTAAACCTGACCAGCTCATTCTGCTCAGTCTGTATCCAGTGGACGGATCTGTACTACAGCTACAAGTACCACTGAAAATGAAGAGGCAGTTGTTTATATTTATACTGTCAGGCAGGCAAACATGATAGGCAAAAAGAACCACTGCAGTGAATGCTGAACATCTTTATTGCATTTCCAAAGTAATCTTCAAAAACTATTTTACACTACTACGAGTGCAAACTGTTGACACCAGCCCATCAGTTCTACTCTTGGTCAGGCCACTTGAAGGTAATAAAGTATTCGTGTGATTGTAATTGCTATTTATACTGCACCATCATTGTGCATGGTGTATAAATAAAAATTAAAAAACAAACAAAAAAGGCACCTCATTATGTACTTCAGAAACCAGAAAAAATAATTGCAGGTTAGTTTTGGCACAAATCTCTCTACAAATTACATTAATATTAACTTTTGGTGAAGTATCTTCAAGTAGTTTGAATGCTGAGGTGAGGGGATTGTACTATACTTATGAAAATGTTAGATGCATTCTCCTGACATTTGAATGGCTTTCGTCCACAGAGATATTTGGTCTCTTGGCTGTGTCCTCTATGAGCTGTGCTCTTTAAAGCATCCGGTAAGTATATTCACAATCTGACTAATATCATAGTATTTCAAAAAAAGATTGAACAGGGCAGAAAATTGTTGCAATGAGAGTATTTCAAAGACAGCTGTTGGAAGGAAACATTTGCAATTTAATGGAGTTGGTATTAGAATGTACTCCTCAGTGCTTTCACTTTAATTTCTCACATGAAGTCTGTTTTGGGCATATTGAAACGAAGTGAAGTGTATACACAGCAGACACAGACGCACACTGTATTCTTCCACAAAGCACTGTTATTTTTATTCTAAGTGTGTTTACCTCCAACACACTTAGGCCAGATACACTTCTGAATCATTACTTTTTAGGCGAGAGCTGTCCTGAAGCTGGGAGGTGGATGCTTCAGAAAATCCAGTGTGGACCAGTGATGAAGCCCTTGCCTTTAGGAAGGCATGGGCATCTCAGCTAATTATAATTAAATGGCAAAGTGGGAGACAGTGGAAGATGTCCTTTTGTGCCTTTTATCCTAGAGGATCCCAAGGCATTTTACTAACTTTTATGTATAAGAATCAACTACCATTAAAATGCATCTGCCTGTGGAATGGAACATGGCTACTGTGACACAGTTTTCCTGTGCACTGTTAAAGTGACAGGAAATGAAGAAGAATATCTTGTCCAAATGAAACTGTGATGGGAATTTACGTATGAAGATATACACTAAAGGAAACACTAAAGGAAGAACTAAAGCCAAACTTCAAACTTAGGTGCTTACATATGACTTTAGGTGCCTAACTTTAGACACCCAGGTTTGAAAATATTGATCTAATTTATTGCAGATTTTGAAATCCAAATTCATGTAGAGTCCTTGGAAACATTTTCCAAAAACTTTGATTTGAAATGAAAGCATTTTAATGCCAGAAGAAACTAGACACAACTTATTACAGCAAGGAGCATTCCTTTGATTGGTGCGCCAGTCCTGAGCTTTGTGTGGAATAGAGAGCAGAGCAGAAGCTGATCAGAGTGACCGGAGAGGACCAGCTTCATGGAAGCAGCAGAAGCTAAGCTCCCACTCTGCCTATAAATGGAGATATCACACAGAGCAGTATTGATGGAGGGGGCAGAAAGGCTGGCATGAGAATGGTACTGAGAAAATGCTAGGTACCCTCCCTCCTTGCTGCCGTGATCTTGTGTAGTGATTTTAAATGGCAGTGTGCAGTCATTACCTCCCATATCAAGTGGCAGTAATTATTATTGATTGATATATTTTATTGTTCAGTTTGAAGGCAACAGTTTACACCAGCTGGTGCTGAAGATCTGCAGAGGACATTTTATCCCAGTGTCTCCAAAGTATTCCTATGACCTGAGGATTTTAATTTCCCAGCTGTTTAAAATATCTCCAAGAGCTCGACCATCTATCAATTCCATATTAAAGAAGCCTTTCTTGGAGAAGCGCATCACCAACTACTTGCCCCCCGAGGTGAGTTTCTTGTGCTGCTGCCTGCACTTTGACACAACCTTATTCTTTTTTTTTTTAATTAGTCTACAAGTTTGGTTGATAAAGGTAATAGTATTGACATAATATACTTATACTTCTGCAAGGCATTTGACTTGGTACCGCATGACATCTTGATTAAAAAACTACACATTAAATGGATTAAAAGCTAGCTCACTAATAGGTTTCAAGATGTAATTGTAAATGGGTCAGCAAATGGGTGCTTCTAGTGGGGTGAGTTCCATAGGGATTGGTTCTTGGCCCTATGCTATTAAACATTTTTATTAATGACTTGGAAGGAAACACAAAATCATCACTGATAAAGTTTGCAGATGACACAAACATTGGGGGTGGTGTTAAAAAAAGCAGAGGACAGATCACTGATGCAGAGCAATCTAGATCGCTGGTAAGTGGGACACAAACACACAGTATGCATTTTAATATCGCTAAATGTAAATGTATACATCTAGGCACAAAGAAGTAGCCTGTACTTACACCATGGGAAACTCTATCATGGGAAACAATGACCTTGAAAAAGATTTGGGGGTTGTGGTGGATAATCAGCTGAATACTGAGCTCCCAGTGCGATGCTGTGGTCAAAAGGTCTAAGGCCTTGGATGTATAAACAGGGGAATCTTGAATAGAAGGAGAGAGGTTATTTTACCACAATTCAAGAAGGAGGTTAATAAATTGGAGAGGGTTCAGAGAAGAGCCATGAGAATGATCAAAGGACTAGAAAACCTGCCTGATAGTGATACAGCTCCATGAGTCTGTCTATTTTGCTTGACAAAGAGAAGGTCAAGGGGTGACTTGATTACAGTCTATAAGTATCTACATGGGAAACAAATATTTAATAATGGGTTCTTCAGTCTAGCAGAGAAAGGTATAGCACAATTCAGTGGCTGGACGTTGAAGCGAGACAAATTCTGAGGGGAAATAAGATGTAAATTTGTTAACAGCTGAGTAATTAACCATTGGAACAACTTATACAGGGTCATGGTGGATTCTCCATCACTGACAATTTTTAAACTGATTGGTTGTTTTTCTAAAAGATATGCTCTAGAACAGGAGTTCTCAACCCTTTTCGTTCTGAGGCCCCACCAACATGCTATAAAAACTCCCCGGCTCGCCTGTGCCACAACAACTGGTTTTCTGCATATAAAAGTCAGGACCGGCATTAAGGGGTAGCAAGCAGGGCAGCTTCCTGGGGCCCCAAGCCACAAGAGCCCCGTGCGAAGCTATGTTGCTCAGGCTTTAGTTTCAACCCCAGGTATTGGGGCTCAGGGCTCCAAGCTTCAGCCCCATGCGGTGGGGCTTGGCTTTCTGCCCTGGGCTCCAGTGAGTCTAATGCTGGCCTTGCTTGGCGGCCCCCCTAAAACCTTCTTGCGGTCCCCCAGGGGGCCCCGGACCCCTGCTTGAGAACCACTGCTCTAGGAGTTATTTTGGGGAAGTTCTATGGCCTATGTTATACAGAAGATCAGACTAGATAATCACAAATGGTACCTTCTGGCCTTGAAATCTATGAATCTATTAAACAAGATGCAGCAGAGAGAGTTGTAACAGATACTTTTTGCTTATAGGTAATACAGGAAGAATTCAGCCACACTGTTATACATAAAAAAAGACCAGCAGCACAGCCTGTAGCCAAGTTGGTACAGGGTAAGTCTTGTTTTATGACAGAATAATAATAAAATACATATGTTATTATTAATTAATGTTGGTTCTAAACTAATCTTAGTACTATCCAGAAGTGAAGATGCATGATAATTACTGGATGGACTTACCTTTTTCAGCAGTTTTTAATGTCACTTGCCCATCAAGGGTTTGATTTAGCATTGCTAAGGTAGGGGCTGAGAACTTCACCAGCAGAGGCACTCCACCCTGGAGGGGAGGGCAAGCAGTTTACACCACTGCCCTATCCAGGTATTCCACCAGCGAAAGGCAACTTCCATTGAAATCCAGATCACCATAGAAGCTCATCTGGTGGAAGCTGCCATGGGGATGTGCTGAACCAGTGGTTTAAAATAATGTTTGTGGTTAAACTTAATATAATTTACAAAACTGAGGGACTGCTATCACTTTCAGCTACCTATAGTTCAAGGCCATTGTTGGAACAAGTGTCCTTGCTTGGCTCTACCAAGGACCCCAGTCCTATCCTGCAAAATACATGCTAGTGCAGTGCTGCACAGACCACTATTTGTTTTACGTTACACAGTGATTTTGTCATGCGAACAAATGCCCTTTAAGGAGCAGTCCTTCCTCACCACGAACAAGAAAAGTCAATAATAATTATTATTTAAAAACAAACAAACATACCTTTGGACTATTAAATGCAGATGCCTAGACTAATTGAACACATACTCTTATTGCTGTAATTCTTGTTCTTCCTCATCCATTGCATCTATTATTAGATTTTAAGCTTATCTGGGCAGGGTCATTGTGTTGCTATGCATTGTGCAAAGCACTGAGCACACTTTTGTGTGCTGTAAAAATAAAGAATAATAATCTCATTTGTACTTGTGGCACAAATACAATTTAAATCAGCTGAAAGTCATAGACATCTCAATAGTAACATAACAGGTACATTGTATTATTTTGTCAGCTGACAGCATTTTGCAAAATAACATCATAAATTAGATCAAAATGTGAAAGACAACCATGTTGGATTTGTAATTGACACCCACTGGTAAATCAGGTATACATACCCGATCTGTGTTCTTCAGTATATCACAAATACTCCACAATGTTACTTATGGAAGAACAGAAGTAAGTCAAAACAAATTTGCAGACACAGATATGGTTGCTTCCTTTTTTATTTGTTTTTTAACTTCTAGGAATTGTGGGTAACATTTTCAGATGTTCCAGAGTAACTTAGGAGCCAAGTCCCATGTTCCAATGAGACCTAGGCACTGAGGAGCATACGTATCACTGACTTCCAATTAGATTGATGCTCCTTGGTGCCTAAGTTATTTTTGAAAAAAGGGACTTGGCTCCTAAGTCACAGAAGCACTTTTGAAAATTGTATCCAACTGCAATGAATCCCCCAATCTTGATACTCTTTGCAGTTGACAGTCCGTACTCAGGAGAAACTTGGGACTATACTAACAGTCTACTTCCTTCTCACAAGGGCACCACCTCTCTTCATTAGTGTTGTGGTCTTTGCAATGGCACTGACCATGGGACTCAAATTGGAGTGATGTACAATGCTCCTCATTTACCAGGGGCATGGATAAATTGAATTCCTCGTTTTGCGGCTCTTTTTTCTTACAGTTCTGAAGAACTGTGGTGAAGTGTTGTCTGATGGTTAGAGGACATGACTGAGGGCCAGATTTACAAAGGTATTTTGGGGCCTACAGGTTCAGCTAGGCACCTAGTGGGATTTACAGAAGTGCCTATGCAGGTTAGGGAGCTAACTGCATTGAAATCTGGCCCTGGACTTCAAAACTACTACATTCTAGTCTTGAGTCTAGCACCGAATCCCTGTGTAACCTTGTACAAATCTCTCTGTGCTTCAGTTTACTTATCTGTAAAATGAGTGAAAGGATACCTACCTCACAAGAGTGTTTTGTTGGCTTTTGTCGACAAAACTTTGTAGTGTAGACAAGGCCAAAGGGATATTTAGTAGACAGTTCAGTGTGTATTAGACAGATGCACTTTATTACAGTTTATAATTAGTATGTAATAAGAACAGTAGGAATATTTACCATTACAATTATATTTTTTATTGTTAAATAAGTTCCTAAACTTCAAAAAGTGAGAGTCCAGGATCATCGTCCTCCAAGATCCAGGATGGTGGCACCTGTCAAGAAACAGGACTTATTACATAGTAATGAATGGAAACCTCCTTCAAGAGTCCAGCAGCCTATTGCCCAGGTACTATGCCTACAAGACTTACAGAGCTTTTACTCCTTTCTGAAATGTAGTCAGGTTGAAATGGAAGAAATCTGCTTTTTAAAAGACTATTTTGGATTATTGGCAGGAATGCATTTCAAAGTATTTGGCAATGGAGGCAATTAAACTGAGTCTTTTCCCATTTGAAGGGTATAAGACTTAATTCTGCTCTCAGTTATACTGGTGTAAATCCAGAGCAATTCAATGGACATAGTGAAGTTGCTCCAGGTTTGCACTGGCATAACTGAGAGCAGAATTTGGAGCACAGTGTTTTCCTATTTAGGAAAAGTTACAATATAATTAGGGCCCTACCAAATTCACAGCAATGAAAAACGCATCACGGACCCTGAAATCTGGTCTCCCACCATGAAATCTGATCTTTTGTGTGTTTTTACCCTATACTGATTTCATGGGGGAGAGCAGTGTTTCTCAAATTGGGGGTTCTGACCCAAAAGGGAGTTGCAGGGGGGCTGCGGTATGGCCACTCTTACTTCTGCGCTGCCTTCAGAGCTGGGTGACCGGAGAGCGGTGGCTGCTGACTGAGGGACCAGTTCTGCAGGCAGCAGCACAGAAGTAAGGGTGGCAATACCATACCGTGCCATCCATCCTTCTGTGCTGCTGCTGGCCGTGGCTCTGCCTTCAGAGCTGGGCTCCCAGCCAGCAGCCGCTGCTCTCCAGCTGCCCAGCTCTGAAGGCAGCACTGCCCCCAGCAGCAGTGCAGAAGTAAGGTTAGCATAACCGCAGGACCCCCACACACAATAACCTTTGCGATCCCCGCACAACTCCTTTTTGGGTCAGGACCCCTACAATTACAACACCGTGAAATTTCAGATTTAAATAGCTGAAATCATGACATTTATGATTTTTTAAATCCTATGACCATGAAATTGGTAGGGCCCTAAATATAATGTTAACATATTATGTAACTATATAATACGTTATGTTATTTATTCAGGATCAGGTTAATATTCAGACAACCTGGCTAAATATTCTGGCTTGCCAGTTGAGGAAGCCCCCTCTTCTGCGTATGCTAGAAAAAGTGACCAATTTCTAAGTACAGTACCTATCCTCTTTCTGGCACTTCTCTTGTGTATGTACTTGTGTTTTTCCGCTACAAGGACAATCCATATTTTACTATTCCACAATTCCATAGAAAGAGGGCGGAGGAGTCACATTTTTCCAATAAAGTTCAATACAAAGTCTAACTGCTAATAATAAAAAAGAAAATAATTTGTTCTGTTTAAAATGTAGCTCCTTTACCAGAGCATTAAGTACGCCTGTTAAGGGATCTCTAGGAAGCTGGCGTTTTGTCATGAGATTAATCTTTTTAATAATTTCTTTCCAGAATTGTCTAATTCCTGGACAAAAGCACTACATGTGCAAATATGTTTCCCTTTCCCTGCAGTCTCCTTATTTGCAAAAATATGATGGATCTAAACTGGAGTCATATGCCATTTATACAATAATTTTTTTAAAAAAGTCTTTGAGCTATACACATTTTAAGATGTATATCCCCTTTCTCAATTTCTTTGTCCAAATCCCTCTCCCATCTTTTTGTCTGGATTGTTTTCTTATTAACATCTTTTGATATCAAAATTGTATATATCTAAGGCTATGTCCACACTACCCGCCCGATTCGGCGGGTAGTGATCGATGTTCTGGGATCGATTTATCGCGTCTCGTCTAGACGCGATAAATCGATCCCAGAGCCGCTCCCCGTCGACACCGGAACTCCAGCTCCGTGAGCGGAGGAAGCGCTGTTGACGGGGGAGCCTGCCTGCTGTGGTGTGGACCGGGGTAAGTACTTTTAAAAATCGATCCAAGATATTCGACTTCAGCTACGTTATTCACGTAGCTGAAGTTGCGTATCTTAGATCGATCCCCGCCCCCTAGTGTGGACCAACCTTTTTGTTCCACCTTGGTCCTGGGTAACTCCTGAAATGTAGTTAAAGGTGTAGATAGAGCTGCCTCATTATCCAAATTTCACAATAAAATGTGTCATAATAAGCCACCTCTGGAATTCATTCAGGGCTTCAGAGCAATTTGAATAAAATTTATTACAGTGGCTCTAATTTATCTAGTTTACAGGCACAAAGAACTGTTGACTGACTCACAATGAGGAGAGCCTCTGAATGAGGAGAGTTGAAGTAATGGGTAGACAGGAAAGGATTGCAGTAAGAAAAATGTGCCTCTGGAAGCCAGGAAGCCTCTGGATGAGGTGTGAAATAGGTATGGGGAAGTTGTCCTGGGTATAGTGTAGACAGCTAGTATTATCACCTAACTGAGAATGGGGAGTGGGAATGGAACTTGCCTTAAAAATGTGACTAGTGCAGAGGATAAAAACTAGCATCCGGATTATCACGTCTTGTGTTAAAAATGATCATTCATTACCTTTGAAATTTCATCTTGTTATATGTATTTTCAGCATTGGCGCTCCAGATTTAAGATGGCAGAAAGACCAGAAGCTGCCAGAGTACATGGACATTATGGTCATTACTATGATAAACTTGACAACTTGCAGAAGAGACTTTATGTACAAGATGACCTTTCTCACATCAACCAGAGAGTCGAGGAATATTATAAACAGAAAGGACAAGTTGCACCACCCCCAGCTGAGTGGTAATCCTTTCCCTCAATTTAATTACTGAAGAATCACCAATATCTTGACTCCTCAATCTTTTTGATCATGTAGCAATCTTGAGCTGTAGAAGCAGTGTCACTCATTCCATGTGATTCCTTTCCTGCTCAGGTTTTGATGTGGTTCTTGTATTACATATGATTCAACAAGAAAAAATGAAATGCCCATTTCTATCTACCCAATTCAACCTAGAGATTCACTTCTGAGTGTATTTTCATGACATTTGAAACTGTTAATTGTAGAAACTTGTCCTAGATCTCCATACAGCTCCCAGTCCAAATATTGTGGGAGAAATAAAACTACCCTTATCTGGACATGTGCTTTTTAAGAGCCAAAGGCTGTTCTTCCCGTCTCTCCCGCCACCCGACCTCAAATGCTCAGAAGACTCTAAACACAGCAGGACCAATACAGTTCTCTAGCCTGGAGATTGGGGTTAGGGTAGGCCACAGAGAGATTTTCTCCTGCAGAGCTTATACTATAGCTTCTGTAGAAAGGTTCCTTTCTCCTGCAAGTTTATAAACTTCACAGTCTTCCTCATTCAGGCTCCACAGTGAGAAGCGTTCTCCTATTTCTGAGGCTGCCTGTCCATTAGTCACAAATGGATGGGTTCAAGAAGCATTGCATAAAGTAGACCAGGTTAAGGATTCAGGGATGCCAGATTTAAATACTGACTTGTTTGGGAAGCTTCAGGTAAGGTAAGCTGGGTCATAAGGTTTTGGTCAAGGAAGGCAGGGTTGGGGATATCTCAGTTAAGGATGACAGAATTTAGGATACCCGGCTTAAGTATGGCTAAATTCAGGATGTTAAGGACAAACTAAGTTGAGTTTGGTTCTTTGAATGACAGCAGCATTCAGAAGGCATGATGCCAAATAACTGAGGACCAAGGAAATTACAAGTGACTGCTGATTGTTTTGCAACTAAAAAAAATAGAAGAAATTCTATGACGAGTCGGCAACCTTTGAGAAGTGGTGTGCCGAGTCTTCATTTATTCACTCTAATTTAAGGTTTCGCGTGCCAGTAATACATTTTAACGTTTTTAGAAGGTCCCTTTCTATAAGTCTTTAATATATAACTAAACTATTGTTGTATGTAAAGTAAATAAGGTTTTTAAAATGTTTAAGAAGCTTCACTTAAAATTAAATTAAAATGGAAAGCCCCCCAGACCTGTGGCCAGGACCCAGGTAGTGTGAGTGCCACTGAAAATCAGCTTGCGTGCTGCCTTTGGCACCCGTGCCATAGGTTGCCTACCCCTGTTCTGTGAAAAACCCCTGCTAATACAAAGTGAGGGTGTTACAGGCACACAGAAGTCAGAAAATGCAACATTTAGGATTGAACATGCAACTTTAACTCTTGGTTCTTGCGTGAATGCATTACAAAACAGTATTGTTTTTAATAACATGTTCATATACTATTTCTCAAACTTTAGAAGACTGGTATAATTGATGGAGTGGAGAGGGCAAGGGACAGAGGTCAAGTGAATATATGGTTACTCCATTATTATTGTTCCATTAGTATACTCTTTATACCTTTAGCACAGTATAGCTAGAATTCAGGAAGTAACTTCTGGTAAACAAATACATTTCTGGGTGTGTGTATATATAGGGAGCTTCCATGTTAGTATAATTTGCTGAAAGTTGTAAACAAAAATACCATAGTTGAATGCCATTGTGTTCTGTCAGGCCTGCAGAGTATCTTCAAAGACGGCTCGAAGCCCAGCAGTACAAGATGAAAGTGGAAAAGCAGTTGGTAAGTAAAACCTGAATTATAGAATACAGTCACTAAAATGGAAATGAGAGAGAGCCCAGAAAATGAACCTGTGTCTTCCTCACAGCAAAATATAGCACTGACAAATAGGGAACTCTGCTGTAATGTTTTAATTGCTTTACTCTGCAATTTTCTTCTCAAGGTTTTACTTTTTATTGTAAGAAAATCTTCCTAATGCGAAATACCATTATAACTATTTCTCCCTGAAATATGTACTGTATTTATGGCACTTTTGATTGGGGTGTGTTGGGGGGAACTCAGAAGAGAAAATCTCTAAATGGACATTCCTTTGCTCTGGAAATGATCTTTTGCATATCAACAGGGACTGCGACCATGCTCTGCTGACCCACACCACAATCAGATCCAGCAGCAGGAAGTGATGGAAGAGCAGCTCAAAGACCATCAGAGGGATCTGGCTAGCAAGAATGAAATACAAGAAGAGGTAAAAGACATGCTCATCTTAGTTGGCCAGAGCCATTTTATTATAATAATTGGCAATTATACTTTCCATTTGTGAAAAATTATACTCTTTCCTCTGTTCACAAGTAGAGTATTAGCTGGATTCATATGCAGGTTGCATAGCACTGCCACCACCTGTTAAGGTCCTGGTACAAGAAGCTGATTTGGGTAGCCATATAAAAGAGCACAGTCCTAATTTTGATCTCACTTCCTTTGAAGTCAGTAGAAATACATTGTTGTAAAAACAGCGTGAGAGGAGAATGAGTCCCCATGTGCACAAACCAAAAGATGCATTATTCTCTTAGTTTTTGTTCCCAGTTTCACCTTTCACTACTTTAGAGATGCTACTTACGCGATATATTGTTATCCATGGAGGTTACTTGTATTTTTTATATAAACTGTACTTGATTCTGTGATGCTTTTGTATGATTGATAAAACAGTAATAATACTTACTTCTCATATGTATACACAAAAATTACATGCTAATGTATTTAGTTTATAATAAACTTATTTGTTAAAACAAGTGTAACTACATTAAAATAATATTAAGGTAGAATCAGTGTTACTATATATAGTTACACAGATAAACAGACTCCAACGAGAAGCTGCTGAACTTGAATTAATTTGCAAATTGGATACCATCAACCTAGGGTTAAACAGAGACTGGGAATGGCTGGGTCATTACACTCATTGAATCTATTTCCCCAAAGTTAAGTATCCTCAAACCTTCTTGTCAACTGTCTGATATAGGCCTTCTTGATTATAACTACAAAAGGTGTTTTTTCCTGCTGATAATAGCTCATTTAAATTAAATAGCCTCTTAGAATTGGTATGGCAACTTCCAAGTTTTCTCTGTGTATATATACATCTTACTTCTGTGTGTTCCATTCTATGCATCCGATGAAGTGGGCTATAGCCTACGAAAGCTTATGCTGAAATAAATGTGTTAGTCTCTAAGCCCTGGTCTACACTACAAGTTTAGGTCGAATTTATTAGCGTTATTTCGATTGATCCGTGCACCCGTCCACACGACGAAGCCCTTAACATCGACTTCTGGGGTTCTTAAAATCGATCTCGCCACTCCACCCCCAACGAGGGGATTAGCGCTTAAAGCGATATTGCCGAATCGATGTAGGCTTAGTGAGGACGCAATTCGACGGTATTGGCCTCCTGGATCTATCCCACAGTGCAACATTTGACCGCTCTGGACAGCAGTCTGAGCTCGAATGCTCCGCCCAGGTAGACAGGAAAAGCCCCGCGAACTTTTGAATTTCATTTTCTGTTTGGCCAGCGTGGTGAGCTGCAGGTGAGCGCATATCTCATCAGCAGAGGTGACCATGATGGAGTCCCAGAACCGAAGACGAGCTCCAGCATGGACCGAGCGTGAGGTACGCGATCTGATCGCTGTATGGGGAGACGAAACCGTGCTAGCAGAGCTACGGTCCAAAAGAAGAAACGCCAAGACATATGCCAAAGTCTCCAAGGGCATGCAGGACAGAGGCTACAACAGGGATGCGCAACAGTGCCGCATGAAAATTAAGGAGCTCAGGCAAGCCTACCAAAAAACCAGAGATGCAAACAGCCGCTCTGGGTCAGAGCCCCAGACATGCCGCTTCTATGATGAGCTGCATGCCATTCTAGGAGGTGCAGCCAGCACTGACCCACCCATGTAGTATGACTCTGTATGTGGATCATCAGAAACCACAGAGGAGCATGATGATGATAATGATGCTGAAAATAGCGCCCAGACACAGCAAGGAAGCGGAGAAGCCCTTTTCCCCGACAGCCAGGAACTCTTTGTCACCCTGGAGCCAGTACCCTACGAACCCTCCCAAAGCGTGCTCGATGCAGGAGAAGGGACCTCTGGTGAGTGTACCTCTGTTAAATTAATACATGTTTTATAAGCAAGCGTGTTTAATGATTAATTCGCGGCCAGTACAGCTACAGCTACCGGAAAAGTCTGTTAACATGTTCGGGGATGGAGCAGAAATCCTCCGGGGACATCTCCAGAAAGATCTCCTGGATGTACTCCCAAAGCCTGTGCAAAAGGTTTCTGGGGAGGGCAGCCTTATCCTGTGCTCCGTGGTAACACACTCTACCACGCCAGGCCAGTAGCACGTAGTCTGGAATCATTGCTTTGCAAAGCATGGCGGCGTATGGTCCCGGTGTTTGCTGGCATTCAAGCAACATCCGTTCTTTATCTGTCTGTGTTATCCTCAGAAGAGTGATATCATTCATGGTCACCTGGTTGAAATAGGGGAATTTTATTAAGGGGGTATTCAGAGGGGCTCCGTCCCTGCTGGGCTGTTTGCCTGTGGCTGAACGGAAATCTTCCCCGCTGTGACCCACGCGGTGGGGGGAGGGGGAACAGCAAACATCTTGGATGTGTGTCTGTGTTGGGGCGGGAGGGGTCGATTAGGTTTGCGCTGCACGTTAACCCAAAAACCGCCGCCCCTCCCTTTTCAATTGCCAACCAGTTTTAAATTGCCAGCCCAAAGGCTGTTTGTTATGGGAAATGAGGGGGTTGCTGTTTGAAAACATTCCTACATGTTATGAAGGTTAAAGAAGCCTATAGACTGTGGCTTACCATGGCTGCCTGCAAGCCAAATTCTGTTGCCCGCCGGACCTGCTTGTGTGATCTCTCACACCAAACCGGCAGACCCTCAATATAACAGGCAAAGTGCAACCTTGGACCAAATGCACATGTGATATGTAATGTTTGGAGCATTGTTCTCTAATATGTGTCTTTTAAACTACTCCTCTCCCGTTTGTTTCCTCCCGCAGCTGCAAATGTTTCAACGCCACCCCTTTCATCACCGTCCCAGAGGCTAGCGAAGATTAGAAGTAAAAAAAAAAGGAATTGAGACGATATGTTCTCAAAACTCATGGAATCCTCCCACACTGAAGCTGTCCAGCAGAATGCGTGGAGGCAGACACTGTCAGAGTCCAGGAAGGCAGAATTTGATCGCGCGGACAGGTGGCGTGCTGAAGACAATGACTAGCGGGATGAAGAGAGACAGCGGCAGGATGAAGAGAGTAGGTGGCGTCAGCGTGCAGAGAGAAGGCAGGATGCAATTCTGAGGCTACTGGAGGATCAAACGGAAATCCTCCGGCTTATGGCTGAGGAAAGGCATAGGGTTCAGGAAAGGCCGCCTGAGCCCAGACTGCCGCTACAGCCCCTGTGTAACCAACAGCCCTCCTTCCCGAGTCCCATAACCTCATCCCCGAGATGCCCAAGAACGCGTTTGGGTGGCCTCCGTGCACCCAACCACTCAAGCCAAGAGAACAGTCCAAGCAAGAAAGGGCTGGCATTCAATAAGTTTTAAAGTGCTGTGTGTCCTTGTCCTTCCCTCATCCCTTCCTCCACCACCCATCCTGGTGCTTCCCTTCCTCCACCACCCATCCTGGTGCTTCCCTTCCTCCACCACCTATCCCGGGAGACTGTGGCAGTTACCCCCATAGTTCCCCCTCTGTGTTTTACGAATTAATAAAGAATGCATGATTTTTAAGCAACAATGACTTTATTTCCTCTGCAAGCGGTGACCGAGGTGGGGAGGGCAGGGCGGTTTGGGTAAAGGGAAGTAGAGTGAATGAAGGGGCGGGGCTTTTCATTACTGGGGAAAAACAGAACTTTCACACAGCATTCTGGCCATTCATGAAACTGGTTTTCAAAGCTTCCCTGATGCGCAACACACCCTGCTGTACTCTTGTAATAGCCTGGTGTCTGGCTGCGCATAACCAGTGGCCAGGCGATTTACCTCAACCTCCCACCCCGCCATAAATGTCTCCCCCTTACTCTCACAGATATTGTGGAGCGCACAGCAAGCAGTAATAATAATGGGAATATTGTTTTCGCTGAGATCTAACCTAGTCAATAAACTTCGCCAGCGAGCTTTTAAACGCCCAAATGCACATTCCACCACCATTCTGCACTTGCTCAGCCTATAGTTGAAAAGGTCCTGACTACTGTCCAGGCTACCTGTGTATGGCTTCATGAGCCATGGCATTAAGGGGTAGGCTGGGTCCCCAAGGATAACTATGGGCATCTCAACATCCCCAACGGTTATTTTCTGGTCTGGGAAGAAAGTTCCTTGCTGCAGCAGCTGAAACAGACCAGAGTTCCTGAAGATGCGAGCGTCATGTACCTTTCCCGGCCATCCCACGTTGATGTTGGTGAAACGTCCCTTATGATCCACCAGTGCTTGCAGCACTATTGAAAAGTAACCCTTTCGATTTATGTACTCGCTGGCTTGGTGGTCTGGTGCCAAGATAGGGATATGGGTTCCGTCTATCGCCCCTCCACAGTTCGGGAAGCCCATTGCTGCAAAGCCATCCAGTATGAGCTGCACATTTCCCAGACTCACAACCCTTGGTACAAGCAGCTTGGTGATCGCCCTGGCTACTTGCATGACAACAGCCCCCACTGTAGATTTTCCCACTCCGAATTGATTCGCGACTGACCGGTAGCTGTCTGGCGTTGCAAGCTTCCACAGGGCTATTGCCAGTCGCTTCTCTACTGTGAGGGCTGCTCTCATCTTGGTGTTCTGGCGCTTCAGGGCAGGGGAAAGCAACTCACAAAGTTCCATGAAAGTGCCCTTACGCATGCGAAAGTTTCGCGGCCACTGGGATTCATCCCAGACCTGCAGCACTATGTGGTCCCACCAGTCTGTGCTTGTTTCCCGGGCCCAGAATCGGCGTTCCACTGTATCAACAAGCCCCATTACCACCATGATGTCCACCTTGCGGGAGGGCCTTTTTTGAGAGAGGTCTGTGTCCATGTCCTCATCACTGTCCTCAGGGTGCTGCTGTCACCTCCTCGCCTGCTGTAGCTCTAGCAGCTCCTGGTTCTCGTTCTCCATATACTCCTGGACAATGCGCGTGGTGTTCATAACGGCGATAACAGTTGCGGTGATCTGATCGTGCTCCATGCTTTCCCTGGTATGCTGTTTGCAGGACAGCAGAGTGGGAGCAGAAGCGGCGGGTGGATAACAATGGTGTCAGCAATATGGCGCCCGCATGAAAAAAGGCGCGAAAGGATTTTTGGCTCCCCCCTCAGTTGCTTTCACGGAGGGAGGGGGGAGCAAGGGTTAGGCTCATTTCCTTCTAGCTGCAGATGGTACAATATGCGGTGAGCAAGGGTTAGGTGCCTTCCCTTCTAGCAGCAGATGGTACAATATGCTTGATAGCCATCATCATCTCCTGGCCCCCTCAAGGACTGAACTCGCAACCCCGGGTTTAGCGGGCCAACGCTCAGACCGCTGAGCTATCCCTCTGCCCATGTTCCAGGCAGTACTGAATCTCCCTTAAACAAAATGTAAAAAAGAGAATGACCAGAGTCACTCTGGTCACTCCCATTTATGTCCAAGCACTCCCAGCCAGCCACAACATAGGCCGCGCCAGCCAGGAGCACACGAATTTCAAGCATATTGTACGATCTGCAGCTAGAAGGGAAGGAGCTGCTGCTGTATGGTCCCGCGACCACGACCATTTATGGCATATTGCACCATCTGCAGCTAGAAGGCAAGGAGCTTATGCTGTGTAGTCCCGCGACTACCAGCCTCAGGCGGAATGGCCCCCTCAAGGATTGAACTCGCAACCCCAGGTTTAGCGGGCCAACGCTTAGAACGCTGAGCTATCCCTCTGCCCGTATTATAGCGTGACTGAATCCCCACTAGACCTAATGTCCAGGCGTACGCTGGAGATGTACGGTAATTGTGGGCTGAGCAGGCTTCCGTAGCAAACATGGAAACGCCAGAAAAAAGGCGCGAAAAAGATTGCTTTCACGGAGGGAGGGAGGGAGGGAGGGACGTTTGATGGCTTGACGACATGTACCCAGAACCACCAGCGACAATATTTTCTGCCCCATCAGGCTTTGGGATCACAACCCAGAATTCCAATGGGCGGCGGAGACTGCGGGAACTGTGGGATAGCTACCCGCAATGCAATGCTCTGAAAGTCGATGCTAGCACCGCTACTGTGGACACAGTCAATCGACCTCATGGTCTTAATGCTCTTTAGTGGGGACACACACAATCGATTCCATAAATTCGGGTTTTAATATATCGACTTCTATAATTTTGACCTAATTCTGTAGTGTAGACGTACCCTATGGTGCCACAAGTACTCCTGTTCTTTTTACGGATACAGACTGACACGGCTGCTACTCTGAAACCTGTCACAGATAATTTGGATGTCCATGTATTATTTTTTCTTAACCAGTGTTGTTTCTAAGGGAAACTGCATGCACAATATTCTAAACTTGTTCTGTTTAACAGGAATACCTGAACCAATTACAGAAAATTCGGCAACAGTACCACAGTGATGTAAAAGAACTTAGATTCAAAGCAGAAGCATTGCAGGTAACAACTCCCCCTGCAACTTACACAGTTCCAGAAGTGAACATTTAAAGTCAATATCCAATTTACCCAGTAACTGAAACAAGCTTTTTATAAATATATCCTTTAGGAGAATCCACAAATAAAAGACAAAACCTATCTTGTGAAACAAGGGAAAGCTGGGGGCCAGCCTGATCCAAAAGATACTCCTGGAAGAAGAGAAGAACCAGTCCAGGTACCAACATTGTATAATAGAGTTTGAACACATTACCGCAAAGTAACTAAAGTACAGTAAGTTAATGTGATCCTGCACACTACTAGTGTATTTCTCTGAGAACTCCGAGAATTAATAGTCAGGGAAATAAGGAACACGTGAAAAATAACTTAGATCTGATCGTCACTTATTACTGCATGTGAGATTTTATGTCCCTATGTTCACTGTATGTCTAGCCTGAGAAGTTTCTCTCTTTGGCCCTGGTTTGTTCAGGTCAATGTTGTTTCTCCCCAACTTTTACCATGATGTACTCTTGCTTTATTCGGCACTGGTGAGGCCTCATTTGGAGTACTGTGTCCAGTTTTGGGCCCCACACTACAAGAAGGATGTGGATAAATTGGAAAGAGTCCAACGGAGGGCAACAAAAATGATTAGGGGGCTGGAGCACATGACTTATGAGGAGAGGCTGAGGGAACTGAGATTGTTTAGCCTGCAGAAGAGAAGAGTGAGGGGGGATTTGATAGCTGCTTTCAACTACCTAAAAGGGGGTTCCAAAGAGGATGGATCTAGACTGTTCTCAGTGGTAGAAGATGACAGAACAAGGAGTAATGGTCTCAAGTTGCAGAGGGGGAGGTTTAGGTTGGATATTAGGAAAAACTTTTTCACTAGTAGGGTGGTGAAGCACTGGAATGGGTTACCTAGGGAGGTGGTGGAGTCTCCTTCCTTGGAGGTTTTTAAGGTCAGGCTTGACAAAGCCCTGGCTGGGATGATCTAGTTGGGGTTGGTCCTGCTTTGAGCAGGGGGTTGGACTAGATGACCTCCTGAGGTCCCTTCCAACCCTGAGATTCTATGATTCTATGATTCTATGATTTATTGAAAGAAATCTGTTCCTTTTTTCCTGCTTTAAAAGTGGCATGTAGTGGAATCCATTCACAGGGGCAGATCTTCATGGGTGTGGATGGCTCCATGCAAAGCTAAGGAGGTTCAGTTTTGCAGTGGAGGAGCAATACTTGCAGTGGCTGCACAGGGAGTGAGTTAGAGCCAAATTCCATTGGGACTTCTTGACAGGAAGAGACCTGGGAACAAGCTGGGAGGAGACGTAGGGCCAGAGGATCCCCTGTAGCGTAGATTCTCCACTTCTTCCTCACCAAGGGCTGGCAAACCAACTCCAGTTCTTAGGGGGGACTAGCACCTGAAGAGTGGCTCCATTCTCACTTTTCCAGACCCCAGAGAGTTCTGCAGCAGCCAGCTAGCCCAGTTACTTGGGCTGGGGAGAGGATTTGGTCTGACTGTTTTGGGAGTTTGACTATTTCTTTTTATAGGATGGTTATCAGGGAGTTGCGACAGGGGAATTGGTGGAAAATAGACATGCACATTTTGGAATGGAAGATGCCAGGGTCCTATGTAATTCTGAGGCGTGACTTGGCCCCAGGTAGTTTATTTTGTTATACTAGAGACAATAGAGTATATTGAAACCACTTGCATCTGGGACCTAATTCAATGCCCGTTTAAATCAAGGGCACAGTCAGTTTATGGGAAATCTGGATTAAAACAGCACAGAAACCCTTTCTCCTAACATCTAATAGATGGCGCAGTGCATCTGTGGGCTAAGCACCTGCTTGACTTCAGCTGTGTTCATGGACTTCCTCCATGTATTTGAGAGAGTTTTCTTATGCTTCACGTGTTAATTAAAGTCTGAAAATTGTTCGGATATTTTATTAGGGAGATGGCCTGACCCCTTAGGATATGCTAATTTTCTCTATTTATTTATTATCTCTGCTAATACAGAGCTATGTTGTGGCATTTGATATAGGAAAATGAAGCGGTATAATTAACATTTTAAGTGCCATCATGAGACAAGATACTATGGAGGGCAATTAGACTTTCCACAGTTAAGGTTGTAACCAGATTTCCATTCTAAACTTGATTTTTCACTGCCTCTCAAACTAGAACTAGATGAATCTGAAACTTCTTATACTGGTCCTGTGTCAGAGCAGGGGGTTGGTTTGTTGGTGGTAATCTGACAAAGTATTCTTTAAATACGGGAGTTTGAAAAATCAGAGGTTTGCACTTTTTGAAAAGTTTCCTAACTTCTTTTTTTGTGTGTGGCCAAGTCAGCTAACATTGGCAGTTATTTGCTGTTCCATTCCAATTAGCAGTGAAGCAATCAGGAGAATACTCATCCAGAGCAATTAATATATGTATACCATAAACCATACACTTTATACATAGTCTATACATACTCTGGTTCTGAGGAGTGGATGTATAATTGTACTTTTTGAACTTTATGAGCATTTTATTTTTTCTTCAAGGATATTGAAGAAAACTTGAAACATATCAGACTACAGAACTGGCAAGAGAGAAGAGTCTTGGAAAAGAAACATAAAAGAAAGGTAACTGAGATCATTGCCCTATTTTCTTCCCCTTTATAGCTTTCCTCTATTTGTCTCAGATGGTCCCACTATGCCACAATAGCTCTAGAAAGCAGGTTGCGTTCAAGTCAACACCAGTGCTACTTTATGGATCGCTGGATAAGAGTTTCTGTGGGAGCAAAGGGTCTTCAAGGAAAGTAGCATGGTAACACAGCTCTGCCCTCAACTTGATGGTGACTCCCATTAGATACTCTAGAGACAAAGTGGGTGAGGTAATATCTTTTATTGGACCAACTTCTCTTGGTGAGAGAGACAACCTGAAGAAGAGCTCTGTGTGGCTAGACAGCTTGTGTCTCTCACCAAGAGAAGTTGGTCCCGTTAAAGATACTACCTTCTCTATCTTGTCTCTCTAATATCCTGGGACCGACAGAGCTACAGCTACACTTTAGATACTCTACACAGTTATCATATCTCCTCTTAGTTATCTTTTAACAAGGCACACTAGTACTGTATAAAAAGACTCCAACTGAATTCAGGTTCAGTCAAAGTTAGGTCTGGCTGTTAATCCATTAACATTTCCTTTGTAAGTCATTACCTCTTACAGTAGAACCTCAGAGTTATGAACCCCTTGGAAATGGAGGTTGTCCGTAACTCTGAAATGTTCGTAACTGTGAACAAAGCGCAGTTCGGGCTCCAGATCCAGCAGCTGACACTTCAGGCCAGGATTCAGCAGCAGCTGAGCTCCCTACTCAGCCCCACGTGAGTTTGCAAGCTTGTCCCCCTCTCTACAGGGGTGTGTGTAAAAAGAGCATGTCCCCCTCCTGGAAGAGAGGTAAAAACAGTGTGTGTGTGTGTGTGTGTGTGTGTGTGTGCACGTGCGTGTGTGTGCTGCTCCGGCGCTGCTCCTGCTCTGCTGGCCTTGGGCTGGCCACCCCAGCATCTTGCTGTAAGTGGCTGCCGTGAGGGTGTGGGTGGGACAGGCAGCCCAGATTCAATACGGCAGCTTGAGATGCAATACGGGCACAGTAAAGTACTTGCTTTTTCTTTTTTTGGATTCTGCTGCTGTCTAATTTGTTACTTCTGGTTTCACATGGTGTCTGGTTGACCGGTCAGTCCATAACTCTGGTGTTTGTATCTTTGAGGTTTTACTGTATCTCTCTACTGTTGTTTGAATGATAGAAGCAGATGAAAATGTTAAATGAAAATTAGTGTAGTGACCCGGCCCCAGCCCTTTCCGCTCTACTCCCCTGGCTCCCAGCCTTCGGGGGCAGGGTGGAACCACCCCCCCCAGCACTCACCAGCGGCGCGGCTGGGAGCCGGCAGCATGGAGCGGGCTGGGGCCGGCCAGGTTGCTCCACTTACCGCCACCGGTGAGTGCAGGTCCAACCCCTGCTGCAGTCCTCAGGGGATTGGGGGCGGGGCTGGGGCAGAATGGGGGTGGGGCAGGAGCTTTGGGGAAGGGGTGAAATGGGGGTGGGGCTGGGGCAGAGCAGGGGTGGGAAGAGGCGGAGCAGGGGCTGGACTAGCTGGGTACTTTGTGTATGGGTAGGGACGGCCCTGCATTCAAATAAGGCTTCTAAGGGAAGTTATTGCAGACCAGGCACTGCAAGTATTCAAAATTTGGATTGGACAGGATTCTTGAGAACCTACAATAGAGACCAATCCTGTGCATGGAAAAGGGGGGCACGAGACGATTATTTAATAGAGCTTTTCTTTAATTCTCTGACATTGCCATCTTGTCTAGTCTTGTCATACAATCATTTGCTGTCTTGTCATACAATAATTGTCATATAATAACTATCTAAAAGATTGCTATCCCTCTTACGTTTATAGGGACATTGTCAATTTCAGTAAGTGTTTTTAAAATAGTTTTAAGTACTACTTCTTCCCTGAAACCACCTGCTAATCTTTGTTGCTACATTTTTCAATTTTGAAAACTTTTTTTCCCCTTTCCTCTTGCTGTGTGAAAGACACAAACATGGGAAACTAACCATACTGAAACTGACTATACAGAAATTGCTGTCAAATAAACAAATTGAACAAACAGGGAAATATTTTTTTTCTAATCTATTCAGGCGTAGTTATCTTAGTTGTCACTTGTAATAACGATAGATAAACAGTTTTCATAAAAAAGTAATTTTTGAGTTTGTAGTGCTCCTTTTAAGCTGCATAGATTTTAATGAGCTACTTTAATGAAGTATGTGAACTTTTTTTTAGGGAGGAGTAAAATTTGAAATTAATTTAAATGCATGTGTTCCTGAGGAAGATACTGTGCAAGAAGAGGTATGTTGTAGCTATGTTAAAAACACATTTGCTTTAGTAGTCTGAAGATATGATAGCAGCTCCATCATTTAAGTTGTAACTAGGTTTCCATTATAATCCTCCTTCTGCTCCCTTTGTTATAATGAAAACATTCCACTTGATATTGCACATGTATGATCATCTGCCAGAGGAAGATTTTTGGAGGGGGAAATTTGATGGTGATTGGATAAAGCATTAATCAGTAATAGGGCTGTCAAGCAATTAAAAAAATTAATCGTGATGAGTCGCACTGTTAAAGAATAGAATACCATTTATTTAAATATTTGTGGATGTTTTCTACATTTTCAAATATATTGATTTCAGTTACCACACAGAATACAAAGTGTCCAGTGCTCACATTATATTATTATTTTTTATTACAAATATTTGCGCAGTAAACCAAAAGAAATAGTATTGTTCAGTTCACCGAATACAAGTACTGTAGTGCAATCTCTATATCATGAAAGTTGAACTTACAAATGTAGAATTATGTACAAAAAAATAACTGCACTCAAATGCCTGTTCTCACTTTCAGGTGACATTGTAAATAAGCGGGCAGCATTTTGTCCTGTAAATGTAAACAAACTTGTTTGTCTTAGCGATTGGATGAACAAGAAGTAGGATTGAGTGGACTTGGAGGCTCTAAAGTTTTACATTGTTTTGCTTTCTGAGTGCAGATATGTAACAAAAAAAATCTACATTTGTATGTTGCACTTTCACAATAAAGATATTGCACTTCAGTACTTGTATGAGGTGAATTGAAAAATACTATTTCTTTGTTTATCATTTTTACAGTGCAAATATTTGTAATAAAAATCATATAAAGTGAGCACGGTATGCTTTGTATTCTGTGTTGTAATTGAAATCAATATATTTGAAAATGTAGAAAGACAGCCAAAAATATTTAATAAATGTCAATTGGTATTCTGTTTAACTGTGCAATTAATTGTGATTATTTTTTTAATCACTATTAATTTTTTTGAGTTAATCACTTGAGTTAACTGTGATTAATCTACAGCCCTAATCAGAAACAAAAGGATGAAAGCTCAGAGTAATTTTACTTTTGTAAAAGTTTTTTTGGGGAATATTGTATCTCAAAAGTGATTTAGTCTGCAAACTCCAAATTTGGCGTATAAAATTACTTTAATAAAGTGCCTTTGAGTATTTCTGGAACATGTCAATGGCTGCTTTTGGAGCTACTAACTACAGTTGTTTTGAGTTGGTGGTTTTTCCATAGAATTCAAAAGTCCATAGCATTTTTGGAGAACTTTGTACTGTATATAACTCTGTGGTATCAGTTGTCTGTGAAGCTTATAAATTGCACAGAATCAGAGAGGGTCACTGGGGCCAAAAGCCTCTCTGGTCTTATAGAATTATTAACTACACAGAGTCCTAGGAGTCTTTGTGGTCCTGGTTATTCTCTCTGAGTTTGCTACATGTTCAAGCTCTGCAGACCAGAGGGTTCCTGCAGAGTTTATAAGCTCAACAGTACCAAAGAGCTGGTAATACAGTGCAGTGTGTAGAAACTTTCACAGAAATAGGGCTGCAGTCAGAACTTCTGTCTAATATAATTCCTCTGGAGCTTTTAAAGTTACCATGTATGTCATGGTTCAGACAGCTCATCTTCACTTACTGGGAACTGAGCTTCTAAGGCAAGACATCCTGTTATTCCCCAATCATGCCTACCTACTACTTTTAAAAAATTCATTTATCAGCCTACTGAGTTTGCAGCTAAACTGATTTTTATACCCTTTTTTGTGGGCTGTTCAGCTGGCTTATAAATAAATATATATAACAAGGTCGGTCTTCATTCTTTTATTGAAATAACTTGTTCAAATAATTTAAAAGTTAAAAGATGGGCCTGAGTCATTGCTGCATTACTCCTGTGTTATGCCAGTGTAGCTCCATTTAGATTTCAATGGGCACGGAGTGGGGAATCACAATCACCTGATGAGGTTCAACAAAGACAAGTGCAAAGTCCTGCACTTAGGACAGAAGAATCCCATGCACTGCTACAGGCTGGGGACCGACTGGCTAAGCAGTTCTGCAGAAAAGGACTTAGGGATTACAGTGGACGAGAAGCTGGATATGAGTCAGCAGTGTTCCCTTGTTGCCACGAAGGCTATCGGCATATTGGGCTGCATTAGTAGGAGCATTGCCAGCAGATCGAGGGAAGTGATTATTCCTCTCTATTTGTCACTGGTGAGGCTACATTTGGAGTATTGTGTCCAGTTTTGGGCTCCCCACTACAGAAAGGATGTGGACAAATTGGAGAGGGTCCAGCAGCGGGCAGTTAAAATGATTAGGGAGCTGGGGCACATGAGGAGGCTTATGAGGAGAGGCTGAGGGAACTGGGCTTATTTAGTCTGCAGAAGAGAAGAGTGAGGGGGGATTTGATAGCAGCCTTCAACTGCCTGAAGCGGGGGTTCCAAAGAGGATGGAGCTCAGCTGTTCTCAGTGGTGGCAGATGACAGAACAAGGAGCAATGGTCTGAAGTTGCAGTCGGGGGGAGGTCTAGGCTGGATATTAGGAAACACTATTTCACTGGGAGGGTGGTGAGACAATGGAATGGGTTACCTAGGGAGATGGTGGAATCTCCATCCTTAGAGGTTTTTAAGGCCCGGCTTGACAAAGCCCAGGCTGGAATGATTTAGTTGGGGTTGGTCTTGCTTTGAGCAAGGGGTTGGGCTAGATGACCTCCTGAGGTCTCTTCCAACCCTAATCTTCTATGATTCTAAGCACAAAGCAGGAGTAATACAAGAGTGTATCAGACACTTTTGGAAGAAATTGAAATGACACTTTAGAAGATATAGGGAGAGTGATGTGGTTATGTGTTTTAAAAACCCCAACATCTGAAAGTAGAACTCCTTTTCAAAACAACGCACATTATTTATTAGGCACCACTCCTCCAACTTGTCTTCCTACATGTTTGGAACGCCTCTTGCAAACCAGTGTCATACAAATAATCATGTGTATTCTGAAAATCCTGCTGCATTATCACTTTTCATGTTGTGTCACTGTTTCAATCTGCCTGTCCACCTGAAAACATTTGGAAAAAATCAATAAAAATGGGAATTAAGTGACTGCCCAATGTTTGTGTTCTGTTTCTTACTAAAATCTATTTTGTTTCAGAAACTAGATAAACTTAATGAGACATTAACTTTTGAGGATGGTGAGAATCTTAAGGCGAAATGGATGAAGATCTATGAAGATCACACACACAAAACTTTGGAGGAACTATGCTCTCCGGAAGCAGGTATTACTTAGGGAAGAAGGGCAAGTGTATCTATTGACTGTGGAAATTAATTAGTAGTTACACTCACTTAAATTCAGTCAGTGACTCCTATCATAGCTTCTGATGGATTCTTGTTTACAGGATTTGTTTCCAATATATGTCAGAGTAAGCATTAAAACAGTAAAATCTGTTTGAAGAGCATTGAGATATTTATTTGTTCTTTTCTTTCCCTTAGAGGCTGGCAATATAGATAATGCCATGGAAATCAGAAAACAATGGCAAGCTGGAGCCCCACAGACTCTCCTGGACTTTCTAGCTGAGGCAGATGTCACATCTGTCTGCCCTACAATGGCTGAAAGTGAACTTGGTATGAATTTGTTGTTTTTTACTGTGTGTGGACAAAGACCAACTTAATCCAGCCAGACTGGTTATAGACATTTAAACAACAGTGTTTTAATTTGGGAGTTTCACAGCAGAATATTCATGAGATCTGCTGTGCTGTTATTACAGGAGTTTGTCATGATAATTGAGGTTATCACATATATTCAACCAAAGGATGTAATAATAATTTTCCATTTCTTCTAACGTGTGTGTAAAATGGGGATAATGCTGCTTTCCACCTTTTGTAAGGTGCTTTTGAGATCTACTGATGAAAAGCACTATATAAGAGGTTGGTGTTATCATCATCAATCATCATGAGTGCTTAACTAGTGCTTTATTATATGAGCTATACTGTGGCTTGACCTACATGGGTGGGGAAAGGTGCAAGAAGCTATCTCCCACCTTGCAAATGTGCATAAGGGATACCACAGTCTTGGGCCTTGTGTTCCTGGCACCCAGGGACCAGGGATGTCTATCAGCAACAACACCCAAGAGCGGGGTGGAGATGGAGTCATGGTCCTTCTCCTGTTTCTGCACTGACACACACAAATATGCTGTCACATGGCAGAGTGCCTATTGCACCCTTCCAAAGGGTGGTGGTTGTTGTGGTCCATCTTTTTAGAGGAGGCTGCTCTGACACTATTTCTCTCTGTGTGTCACCTCTGCCATGGGTGCCTGGACTCAGCAAGACTGCAGGGACTGCCCCTGGGAAAGACAGATATGGCCTTATGGCCTTAATTTTCACAATGACCTCCAGAATTGTAAGCACAATGAAAAGCAGGTTTTCACAATGACCTCCAGAATTGTAAGCACAATGAAAAGCAGTTTTTTAAATAAGTGCAGTTGTGGGTGCAATTTAATCGTATTTAATTGTGGGTAAAAAACTGCACAGCTAATACTGGCTGTTTGGCTGAGGCCCAGCTAAAGCCTGGCCTAAATATTTTCCTGGGGGGCCCTCCATATCAGCACACTGAGGATTTTCCTCTTCCTTTAATATCCAAACTCCACATTGTAACGAATCAGCGTTATAGCCATCACTCTCCCAGCAGAAGGGAATGTCATGGAACTGCCGTGAGAGCTTTGTTAATTCCTAGTTGTCCAGGGGCTTGCTATTTACTGTTGTGGAAAAGAATATCTGTACCACTCTTAGACTAAACCTTCGTTCAGTGTATTATACATGAGCTGTATTATTTATGTCTAATTTTGACTGTAAGCTTGTTCTGGAAGGCTCCTCTGTGTGTACAGGGCCAAACTCCACTATGGTACTCAATAAATAACAACAGTGAGCTGTCTCCCCGCCCCAGAAACACTCACTAGAGGGCAAAGATAGCAGCAGTCTCACTTAGGACTTGCAGACCCTCTGCTTTCTCTCCTCCAGGGATTAGTGACAGGGTAGATGGAGCTCAGGGATCTATAAGAGAAGCACAGCACCATCCTGTAGCTCCTTGTCTATCCCAGGGGAAGACCAGCACCACTACTGTGCTGGCTTCACTTCCCCTCCACATGCAGGTTTCTTAATGGACATTTGTACACATGCCTACAACTGACATGGAAAGGCTTCCATCAGCCCCAGGAATTGGAGCTAAACCATGTTTGCTCTTCTCCCCTTTACATGGGTTTAGGGACCACACCATCCCTTTTTTGTTTCATTCCACCTTTGATGACATATGTCAGGGACACCGCCTCTGCAGCTTTCTCAGCCTGTCATGGAATATGAGAAAGAGATTAGGAATTAGTCAAAGGAGTTGCACCTGCTTACACAAGATCTGAATTGTAGGCTATTTTGCTTTAATGAACATGTAATTATGCTTACAGAGATACTTTATAGTGAGGACAAAGTGTTTAATCCTATTATTTTTGAGTATTAGAAACAATGGTGTTATCTGATCACTAGAAACTTTGGTGGCAAATACTCCAGAAGTAGGCCTTCCTTACAATACCAGTCAGATCAAATACTTCAGATAAAGCAGTCCGCTTGGAGAAGGAAAATCCCACAAGGAAAACAATTGGCTACTTAAGGAGCCGAAGAAATGAGAAACTCCACTATAAAAATGAAAATATTTTAAGTTGGCAAGGGAACATGGCAATAATGCCAAGTCACATTCACGTTTTATCACATGCAGCGACCTGATCCTCCTCCTGTTTCCTAGTTGGCCAGGTGGTTGTCATGCCTGAAGAAACCCCAGAAAACAGGAAACAGTGGAAACAAGAAGCACCTGGGACACTGCTGAGTATCTTAGCGAAAGCAGAACTGTCTAATGACTCCTTTGGTTGGACTGAAGAGGACTCTGGTAGGATATTTGTTACTGTAAATTATAGGATGAGTCCTCTGTAGAATTTTACTATATATTTTGATAATGGAAATGAGATATCTCAAGAGTGGAAAGAGACATAAGATGTCCAACATCTCCAGAGGGCGTTTTTCTTTGATTACATTGTTCTTATTGTAGTCGGCAGAGGACTTGTGAAACAAAAATCTTTTCATCACTTGGCAAACTATTAAGACTGAAGAGAAGGGTGTAGTCATTTAGTAGATGATTAGTATTTTAGAGCTAGTGGGATCCAGATGGTATTATAACTGCCACTGAATTTTTGCACCTTACTGACATCACAAAGCCAGCACATTTTTTCTATCCAGCATTATTTTGATATATTTATCAGTTTTACTTTGTCAGGGGACAAGAACTAGACTAGAATGGGAATTCAGCCACTATTACTTTAGAGAAAGCCATCTCTGGCAATGAACATTTTTCAAAACACTTTCCCAAGACATAAGAAAATCTTCCATACCTTACTAGCTGCATCCTGTTTTTGGATACATCAACATAAACTGCTATAGATCTTCTACAAGATATAGCATATGATGGCATAAGCACAATAACTGACTTTACATGATCAAACATGGTACAATTCCACATATAAGACATCTGCATTGAGCCCTAATCAGTTAGGTTGCAGCATACTGTTAGGGTGATGGTTTTTTTTCTTTTTAAAAACCAACACAAAGTTACAGTGCATGTTGCCAAAAAGTATAAAACACTTATCATAATGTAATTAGTGCAACTGGGAATTAATATGTTTTGCATGCTCCAATGCAAATTAACTGAACATGGAATTAGATACAGGCCTTTAAAACCAGCTCAATTGCATGTGTCAAACACCAGCATGCTAAATGGATTACAGGGAAAATTCTTTCATTTGAAATCACACAATCAACATTCTCTAGCTAACTAACATGCATGCACTCTCTTAGCATGTCAGGCTATTTTAAAAACTACCCCATCCTGACAATATTATTCTCTCCCCATAGATATACTACTTTTAAGAAATTTGAACCAAGCTAAGACCTTACTACCTGTATTCAACAAGCCATAGAGCGAGTGCTGTAATAGGATCACAAACTTTTAGCTGATTTATCTTTTGGCGATTAAGTCTAATAAACCAGACTTAAGACCCAATTCTGCCGCCTTTGCTCACATTAAATACCTTGCTACCCAAATAGTCACATTCATTCCAGTTGGATTATTTGCAGAATAAGGCCCTTAAGCAATACCAGGGCAACTTTTAAAAATTCAGTCTTCTCTGAACTTTCAGATCTGCGTTGCCCTCCCACCCCCTAGGTTTTGTGTTGAAAAGTAAACATGATTAGGGAGCTATAACTATCTAAATATTTCTATGAACAGCAACCATGGCAATCAGTGAAGTCTGGTGTTTGCATTGTTGTGATTTGAACAAAATCCTTTCCAAGAATTTCTGTAGTGGTTTTAGATATTTTATGTACACTTATCAGGTATTTTTCCCCCCCACTCTCCAGAAGGGACATTATCACCCTGGCCACCAAAAGAGAATAAGGAAGATAATGCAGAAACAGGCTCTACTATCGATACCGATGAAAACAGACTTGAGCCAAGATCTGATGATGATGACACGTAAGTCACTGATGTGGATAAGGTAACTTAAGTCAAGTTACTCCAGAAGAGGAAAAAGCTATGAATGGACAGATTCCTTCTCAGGAAAATTGGCCCAGCAGGCTAAGTTGCTTAAAAAAAAAAAATCCTCTGTCCCTTTAGACTTTTCACAGTGTAATTAAACAGAGAAACTTATCAGCCAAATTGGATTTTACATCTTGTTAAACTACAGAATTGGGTCAACTTAAATTAGTTCATGAAGATGCCAATACTAATGCTTTCTACACCATTAGTATAGAAAATGCAGATACAACAATGATAACATTGGCTCTCTGCACATCATTTACATTGTAGTTTTAGTGGAGTTTAACAGGATGGAGGAATGGGGGCAGGAAAATATTTAAATTTCATACCCAGCTTTTATACTCCTCACAATTTTTTTTTAAAATGGAGACCTTATGGGCTTTGAGACCAGGACAGCTAATAACAGTGACACATTTTATTAACATCCATTTTCTCTGTTTAAACATGTAGGAACTTTGAAGAATCTGAAGATGAATTGAGGAATGAGCTGGTGGAATCACTAGAAAAAGTGATAACTTCTCTTGCAGAGGAAGTCAGAGAGGTGCCAATACAGGCAGCAAACAAAGACAAACCAGAAGAAGAGAAAGAAAGCTTAGGTAGTGAAATACCTAGGAAACCTGATGAGGTTTTAGACAATAACACTGATCCATTTACTGCTGACATATGTAATGGAGAAAGCAGGCAGGAAGCAGCAGTCAGCTAAAATAGTAGGTTGACTGCTGCTTCAAGACTTCCATAAATTCTTGGAAGATACAGCCATAGCAGGGCCAATATTTTAAAAACAGGTGCCTAAAGTTGGGTTCCTCAATCCATATTTAGGCACCTGAAGAAGTGGCCTGCTTTTCCAAGTGCTGAGCACTCATTTGAAACAAATGGGAGCCGCTCGGCATGCTCCACTTTCAACATTCAGGCTACTTATTCAAGTGGCTAAAGTTAATCTCTTTTTAAAAAATCTCTGGCCAAAATGAAAAGCAATCTCAGCTCCTGCTTATATCTTTACTCATCTACACTGCCTCTCTATCCACTCTTTAGTACATTCCTGACTCGGCTTGTATCTGTTCCGCATGACAGCAATGCACTCTTCCAGTTAGCATCCACCTACTCCCCTACTCCTCTTTCCCCAAAGCCATCTGTTTTGTGAAGCTTTTTAGTCATTTATATGTTGTTCTGTACAGCTTGTAGCTCCTGCTAGTAAGCCATTAAGAGACAGGAACCCGTAGTTTGACTTCCACAGTTCTTATTTTATATAGCACCATGTACATGTAAACTTTTATAATAATTAATAGCAGCAGCAAAGTTTACTAGTATCCCAAGGATGTTATGTATCTGAATTTCTAATTAGAAGTGCCATTATGCAAAAACAATTGACAGCTGGAAGAAGATTAAAACATGGCAAAAAGTTATTCCAGCTGTCATTTTCTCCCCAGTTCTCTCAAATTTTAGATATAAGCTGTCTGGATAATACTTAAATGGAAGGAACACAAATAATAAAACTGTTTGATTTCAATAGTTTTTGCCCTTCTCTTACTAGCTTTTTGACTTAGCTAAAATATATATATATAAAAAAACTATAGTAGACCACAGCAAACTAACCATTTTTGTTAAAAGCAAAAGTCTACTGCTGCAATGTTTTAACCATTAGACTGTTTCAATGTTACACGAAGCAGTAGTTTAAAGTCCAAATTTGTGACCCACTGAAATAGGCTCTGTCTGACCAAGTTTTCAATTTTCTTTAAAAATAGAAAAAACAAGTTGTCCCTATAAGAGGAAGAAAGAAATGGTTAATACAAGGGACAGCTGCACATAGTTATACCTCTGCTCCTGCTTTTTTTAAAAGCACTGTAGGATTAAACCTTAGTGAACACTACAGCTAAGGCTGCAAAATAGTGTCTGTTTAATCAGATTTGAGACAGATGTCTGAAAAATTTGCATTAGGGAATGCAAAGAAACTGTAAACTGAACTTTTTTTACATTGTGAAAGTACCTAATATAAATATTAGTAGATTTATGTAATATTTCAGGGAGGATTTGGCAATATTAAGGTTTGCATCAGAAATACAAAGAAGCGTTCATCATGAGAGTTTGTACTCAAAAAGCAAGCAGAGCCATCACTGGAAACTTCAGAATAGTGTTTTACCACTAACCCTGGAGATAAGTTTTTTGTCTTGAGCATCTGACTCTTATCAAAATCAGCAAAGTGTTAATCTTTAAAAACTGAATCCCTCCACTGTAGCATGCCACTCAATCTGTCTTCCCTGCCTGTTTTAAGACAAGTCTTAAAAAAAACCAACCCAAACAACTTTAAAATAACCTAAATATGGGGAGTTTCCACATGCAGCTCTACTACTCATGAGAAAACATTAAGAATTTAGAAAGCTTAGTAGTGCCGTGGTTAGTCCATTGGAAAAAAGTTAATTTTCATAGAATGGGGTTTCCTCCCTCCCCTAATAAAAATCTTTTAATGCACAGAACTGATGTCCTAATAGAAGTATAGGACTCTTTATTGCACCATGATAGCATAGATTAGAAAAAATATTTACAAGTTACATATGTATTAAAAAGTTATTTTTATACATGTACACAAATACAACATTTATTTAAATAACTGTTCCACAGACAATAGGAATGCCACTTCAAACTCTTGGTCAGCAAATCTGTTCACAGACTGGCGAGCATTTTGTCTGATTTCCAGCCTCTTTTCAGAAGACAAAGAAAGGATCTGAGCAATGGTCTCAGAATAATCATCCTCATTTTCTGCTAAAAATCCTGTAATATGTCCTTCATAGGGCACCACGATATCTAGTTTGGGGCCACCAGAATTGTGAGCCAGAATAATTGTGCCAGCTGCCATACATTCAACTATTCCTGGAAAGAGACAAAAAAACATGTTAAGAATACAGTTCTCATACGTACAAAGAGCTGGTTGAGCTTTTTCAGTGGAAGTGTTTTTTCAATGAATTTGTCAAAACAGACACTTCAAAATCATTTCTTTCCAAAATGTTTCACGTTTTTCATTGAAAAAACCTACACCAAAATGTTCATCTTTTTCTGGCAACTAAAAAATGAAGATTTCAGCTGATTGGATAAAAATAAAAACTTTCAGTGAAACCAAAACTGCCTACTCCCTCGGCTTTTTTTTTTGGGGGCGGGGGGGGGGGGGGAGTGGATATACTGGAAAGATAGTTTTCTATTTGTTTTTCCATCTGAAACCTGAAAAATTTTCTAGAAAGATGACCATTAAAAAAAAAATGTTATCAAAATTTGGGGGAGGGGAAGGGGGAGACCATCTCTGCTTATGGATTTCAACAACATTTAAAACTGTAGGGAAAAGACAAACAGTGACAGAATTCTAAACTGGTATTAGGTACTGTTTGATCATTTAATTTCTTAGCACCTGACTGTTTGATATCTGAGTTCAAGCTCAGTCTGACAAGAGTAGGAGGCATTACAACAAAAGAAAATCAGTTTGTTTGTCAGTGCTATCCAGGGGCTTTAGCCATATCTTTCAAGATACAGCCAACTCCTATTGTAACATTGGATTTCTAGGTTGAGATTTTTAGTATATTTCACTAGTCTGATTTGTATAATAGACACAATATGACTTGAATAAAAAGCTACATATTGAAAAGAGTAGAGGTGTACGGAATGAAGGTGCACTGATCTAGGCACACTGCTAACCCCAGGGACCAGCAACAGCTGAAGTCAAATAGTTAAAACACCTGTGAAGACTAGAAGAGTGCTGGAATTGAATGGTACATAGCATTTGTATGCTATGTACCCCCATAGATTACACAACAACCCTCAACAAACAGACATTCTGATTACTACGTTGCTGCTGCTTTGCTGCAATTCTGAGATTTTAAATGCTGTTAGCTCAAGAATTGCCAGAGGTAGAAAATAATGCTGTAACTATATCCTAAAGGTTGGAATCCTATTTTCTAAAGATAAAAAGCCCTAAAAGGAGCTGCTAAATCATCCTGGAATTCAGGGCCATAATCCGAGTGGGGCGTCTACAGGCTATTCTGGCAAAAAGTGAAGTCTTGCGGGGAGAGGGTGTGTGTGGACATCAGCAAAATTATAATTGCGGATTTAAAAGTCCAATATCTTGTGACTAGAATTCCTCTGAGGGACCATTACAAAAAATTACTGGTATTGAAGGTACTTCTAAGTACTGAGCCTGGACCAGAACTCATAAAATTTTTTTGATTACTGCACAATCATAAGAGAAATCAGCTAACTATGTTACAAATGACACTGTTGCTAGTATTTATCCCCTTACTGCAGCAAAATGGGAGCAAGACTGAAAAGTCTCAGCAGTTTTAGTAATGGGAAAAATCTAATAGGAAGTAGCAGGAAATAGGAAAAAAGCCAATAACGGAGGACAACAAACAGATTCTCACATGTAGAAACAAAGTAGATATTGTAAATAAAATGGCTTGGGCGGGGGAGGTGAGAAGCAAGAGTAGGCAAAGAAAGACAATGAAGACAGTAACAGAGGCAACAGAAAAGCCACCAGGATACTACATAGGAGGAAAATTCTATCAGCTAGAGAATATGCTTCTGAACTGACTGAACAGGTTTTACTTACATCACGGTCCTGTACAGCATAAGTCACTTCTGTTGCTACTTTTGTTAACTGTAGTTTAGTAATGGCTGATTACATCAATTTCAGCTTGCTGAAGCCACAGCCAAGTAATCAGTCCATCCATTAGGATGCAAGCTTGTCTCATCCTGCATGCATGCCAGAAAGGTATGGTCGGTCTTACCCCATTCCACAAATGGGAAAAGTGAGCAAATCCCTATTTCTGTGCCTCGTTCATGTTCATAAATCAAGCCCAGTCCTCTCCCCCCAGCTGAATTCAGAGCCTTAAGGTGCTTGAAGTAGAGGAAAAGTACTCACCAATTCCAAAGTGCTCATTCCACATGGTGTGCAGACCAATAATTGCATCTGCCAGGTACTTCTTTAGCTCCTCAAATGGAATGTTTACTTTGAACTCCACCTTTTTGTCAACTCCTAGCTCTTCACAAAGCTTTTTAAGTCTGTTTACACGCTGCTCATCTTGTTGGTTACGACAGCCTCCAATCAGGATGAGCTTTGGCAAGGACTGTTGCCCCAGAGCTGTCTTTTCCAAGAATTTGGCAAAGGCTCTGATTTGCAAAGGATGGTCCTTCTCAGGCCTAAACTGTCCTAGAGAGACAATGAAATATTCTGTGGTGCTCTTTTCCTCATGTAATGGAATATCCAGGAATGTCTGAACATCACAAGGTGGATACACAACACTTGTGCAAGCGCCAGCTCTCCAGAGGGAAAGGATGTGTTTTAGGGTCCATGAAGAATTAACCATAATGACATCACTGCGAGAACCAACCAATCCATATACAAAAGCAAACAAGTAGTAATAGACAAGTTTAAGTTTGCTGAGAAGGGGATTCCTTGTAATGAAGGCTGCATTGTTAAATCTGGCATTCTGACTCCTAACCACAGAAAGCATGTCAGTGCTGATAGTTGGATAATGAACATAACACCCAACACGGCAACTTCCTAAGTACTTAAACAGAGGCAATGTGAAGGCATAACCCATTGAGTCAATGTAAACATCAGGAACACACTTCATAAGAGCTTCCCAACCAAGTAACACAGACCCTAAGCTTTGACCCAGCAAAGTGAAGTGCGGGTAAAGAGAAGCCTCCACAAGGTAACGTTTTTCTAGAAACACAAACTTCACAGGATGAGTTAATTTGATGTTGAATCTTCTGAAAGCACTTTCTACAATCTGTTCTCCCGTGACATCTTTATCGCCAGTATAGACAACATATATTGCATCTTTGTACCTGAAAGTACAGTAAAGAAAAATTTCACAAATCTTTTTCTATAAAAATTTGTCAAAAGTTATGCAACTGAAACTTATTTCCATCTCAAAATTACCAGAAGTGAGAACAAACTTGATGGCCAACGTGTTTAAGACCGAGGCTAAAACAATACTGGTTTTGATTTAACTGAACTAGATTTTTTTTTTTAAACCACATTTCTGGAGCCTTAAGATTCTTTGATCTGCAAAAACGCAGGGTTGTTTTTTGGCTAATTAAAAGAAACCATGTTGTTATTCAGTAGAATTCAACTTGCAGGACAGGATATTCCCATTCAGAAGATGAAATTTCAAGACTGCAGAACTGGTCCTTCTAGTGTAAGCCAAAACTAAAAAGGAGGAAGAGTGTAGTGTAGACCAATGGATGTATCAAAAGGGTAAAGAGGTTTTAGATGCAGTGTTTGAATGCCTCAGGCAACTGTTTGGATTAGATGTGGTATAAATATATGGGATGCCAAAAATGGCATAGATAATACCATAAAAAGTATCAGGAAAAAACAGACTGCAATATAAACTTGCACTTTGCTAACTAAGCATGTGCACTTACTTTTTCTGCAATGCTCTTATGGCACACCACAAGACTCTCTCCCCTCCACCACCTGCATTGCAATATGGATGGAAAAATGCAACAACCAACTGACGTTTCCCATCTTTTCCTGTTGAGGCCAACTGATTTTTCCTTTGGTGTAGCCAAAGCCGTATTCCCCACAGTACTACAACCAAACAGAGACATAAAGCTCCACTTAGGAACAATCCAGGGATGAACAATGAGCACAGCAACCTGGAACAAGCAGGGGAAATTAAATTCAAACATCATTTGTTAAAAAATAGTATATGTAAGAAAATGATTAAAAACAGTAAATACTATATATATTTCCTAGGCAATTTCTCAGATTATTCTCTCTCAGGGGTAATAGATATCAGTACCTTGTTTTAACAGCTAGTTTATTACTGGTTTGTTTTCAAACCTCTGCTTGGAAGACCGCAATAGGCAAGAAGGTTACAACTAAGATTATAATTTTATGTCACCTCCATACTAAAGTACAAATTCCAAAATATAGCTCTCTCTGGTATGACTCCTATAGAATACTGCCAACAGACACTCACTGGGCAGGTGGTGAGTTGACAGCTGTTTACTACATGATAGCAATGAAGGAGGCAGGTTATTTCATCCTTCCCTTCCTCCTCACCCGTCTCATCCATCTGTTCCAGCTTCTCATAACCACTGTAAACTGTTTGGGGCAGGGACTATTTGGAGGGTGGGAATATACAGTGCCTTGATCTTTGATTGATGATCCTATACATTACAGCAACACAGCTGTAGTGTATAAAGTGATTTTCTGTTTTATACATTACAGCAACACAGCTGTAGTGTATAAAGTGATTTTCTGTTTTATACATTACAGCAACACAGCTGTAGTGTATAAAGTGATTTTCTGTTTTATTACAGTAAATTAAGCATCCCAGCACCTACATGGTAAGGCAGTGTTATCCCATTTTGCAGATGGGAAAACTAAGGTACAGAAGTATTAAGTGACTTGTCTAAAGTCTCACAAATGGGTGGCAAAGCAAAGGACAAAAACCAGGAGTCCATACTCCCTATTCTTTGCTTTAGCCACCTCTGTATGGTCCTTCTGAGCAAGTGAGAGGCACAGAATCACCAAGATGCCACACCTAGACTACAGCACATAAGAGATTTGGGGTAAAATTTTCAAAAATGTCTAAGTGACTTGGGAACCTAAGTTCCATTTTGAGAGGTGACTTGGGCACTGAGGAGCACCAGGCCTGGTCTGCAATACAATTTTAAGTCAGCAGAACTACACCACTCAGAGCTGTGAACAATGTCATGCCCTGTGTGATGCAGTTAGACATAGCTGGGGCATTGGAAAAATTCTTCCACTGACCTAGCTGCCAGCTCTCAGAGAGGATTTCCTGCGGCCATAGAAGAACTCCTCCTGTTGCTGTAGTGTCTGTACTTTGGGTTGCCACCTGTCTGGGTTTTGGTTTCTGTGTCCAGGTGCAATTAAGAGTTGCCGGGTGCCTGGCTTTTAACTGGAAAGTCCAGTGGAAAAGGCGACCTTGCAGCGTCCAGTCAGATGTACTGACTAGACACCAAAAGTCCAGCTACCGCAGGGCCAGGGGAGGCCTCGCCAGGTCATTAATCTACACCAACCCCTGCTCAGTCAGGGCTTCCTCCTACCTGCAGGCTGCAGCAGCTACCAGCCCAGCCCCGAAGCAGAGGGAGCCCAGCTGGGAGGGGAGGAGAGGGGACAAAGCATGGTTGGGGGGGGGGGGGCAAGAGGCAGAGCAGGGTCTCGGGAATCCCGTTACCAGTCATTAGAAAGGGGGCAAACCTATCTGCACAAAGCTGGAACTGCTGCAGCGATTCCCGTGCAGCCGTAGCCCGCGTCTCACTGACATTCACCAGGACTTGAGCCCCTGAGTGACTCGGGAGCCTTTCCAAGGGCACCCCGGGGTGTGACAGCGCCCACGGAAGGAGCAGCCGGGGTGAGCCAAGAGCCCGCTCCCGGGAGGGGCAGCAAGGAGGGAACAAACAGCGCTAGAGAGGAAGAGCAACAGCAGCTAAGGCCACGTCCGTGCCGCAGGCCCCGGCCCCAGCCCGCACACAGCGCAGCCGGGCGCTCGGGTCGCGGCTGCCGAGCGACAGACACCGAGAGCGCGGAGGAAACCCCCTGCCCTGCCCTGCGGGGTAGACGCGCGGAGGAAACGGGCCGCTTCGCCCGCGGGAGGGGAACGGCGCCCCAGCCAGCGGGCCGGGCGAGCAGGCGGCGGCGGCGGGGCTATTTTATCCCGCCCCGAACAAACCCCGGAGCTGAGGCGCCCTCCCGCCAAGCGCGCCCCTCACCGGACTAGCGAGCACAGACAGAACCCTCCCGCCGCCATCTTGGACAACGCCGCGGAACCTCTCACCCCGGAAGTGATCGCGCCGCTGGAGGCGCGGCCTGACTATTGCTCCTTCCCCATTGGCTCCCGCTGGGAGCACCCGGCTCGAGAGCGGGGAGGGGCTTGCACTGGGTGGGGCTAGAACGCTAGCGGGGACTGGAGGGAGGGGCCCGGTCTGGATGCGGGTGGGGCCACAGAGTAGGTGTGTCGGGGAGGGGCGTGATCTCGAGTGGGCGGGGCATGGCTGTGCCGGTGAGGGAGGAGGCGCGTGCTCCGGGCTATGCACTGAGGAGCAGGTAAGGACCGTCCCCTCCCCCTCCCCCGCTGGTGACTGGCGCTACCGCTCTTCCATGAGGGGCAGCTTGTAGCTCCCTTGCCCCACGGTTTCTGCAGCGTGGCTGCAGCCCAGGTGCATGGGCTGGTGAGTCTGAGTAACCTGCAGAGCTGACCCCAGATAGCCCCTATAATCCTATATGCCACCCCCCAACCTCAAAAAGCACTTCTTGTTGAGTTAGTAACTACTCCTACTAGCCCACACTGCTTTCTCCCTGTCCTTCCCAAGAGGGATGTTTTCCCCCAAGGGTGGGTGCAAAGAAGGAGAAATTAGCTGCACGTGGATGAGGTAAGATAGAGGCATTTGTCTCCTCACCCCCCAGCTGCCTGCTCCCAGGGCACTGCATGATGGTTAAATCCCCTCTGGGCTGCAAAGGTTATGTGCAGTGGCAGAGAAACATGTCCACTGCAAGTGGCAGAGGGGCACATGCACTACAAGGGTAGGGCTCTGCTAGGAAAAAGGGTGTGGTTTGAACTCAAATTAGTTAAGGCATGGGAACTAACACAAGGGACAATCCTGTCTCTTTGTAAAAACCTGCCTTTTTTTGGCAGTGAAGACATAGCCAAGGCAAAGGCAGATTGTAGTTTTAACACAAGTTAGCAGGTTAAGGTAAAGTGGAAAGCCTAGGTTTTCTGCTGACTCGTGTTAAACCAATGCACTGCCTTGCCTTAACTAGGATTTTACCCTTGTTACTACTTGTTAGCTAACAAGAACTCACTTTTTTTCCTAATGAAGATAAGGCAAGAGGATGGTGGGTGGTGTATCCCGGGCCACAGACCATGCTGTGTAACTTCACATTACTTCCTACGCCACTGGGTAAGTCATGCAGGGTGTGTTTGCTCAAAATACATGAAAACTGGTGAAAAATTGCCTAGTGGTTAGAGCATAGGCCTGGCAGCTGTACATTCTGGGTTCTACTTCCAGCCTTGTCACTGTTTTGTTGTGTAATGTTAGGCAAATTGTCACTTTTCTGTCTCCGTATAGGGATACTAATGTTTACCTAGATCTTTGGGGTTGTGGGGCTGAAATCATTAATGTTCCTGGAGTGCTTTGATAGGCTCATATTTAAGGCACTCTACAAGTGCAACGTATTACTACTTTTTTTTAGAAAAAGAAGGACTGTGTTTGTAAATGGATCATTTTCTGCATGGACAATCTTTAAAAGGTCAAATTTGGCCCAATATTAAAAGCTTTTATAATACTTAAAACCAATAGACATCATTACATGATTTTAAAAGAAAAATCTAATGGAAAGTTTTCTTTAAAACACAAGAATTTCCTTTGTAGGGTCCACAACTTAAAAATTGCATATTCTGCAGGAGAGCCTGAAAATATTTTCTAGATATAGAAGTGAAGTTAGGTTATTTTCATTAAAAGGAATGCAAAAAAGTAGGCGATCATAACGTAATGACAATTTTGACCTGAGTCCTTTAAAAAATACCTGTAAAGAAGAAATTATGCTAGAGCTAATCCATTAGCTCCAAAGAGACACAGTACCCTGTTTTGGCCCTGATCCTGCATTGGTATTTGCTAGCATAGTCTCTTGTGCTTACACATCTCATAAGCACATTAGCGGATCCCAATGCAAGATTTTTCTCTTTCTTATCACATTTCCATTGTTTGTTCATTTTCATCCTTTACCCCAGCATTATTTCTGCATGCCCCCATGGGCGCATATCCATCGTCTCTCAAGACTAACGGACGCCAACAATTTCTGCATGTGTCTCTTCATTATGGAAAAATGATATGTATTCACTTTCCTTGCTTCAAATCACACTTTTGATCTCTGACTGCCTGATAAGCCTAAACAAATAGACAGTATAGTCTCCTGGCAAAGTACACATGTAACTCATTAACATTAAGGGATTTAATTGCATATATACTCCAGAATATCCAGCGTCTGCTTCTCACTCTACATAAACACACAAATTGCCAGATAGGATTTTCAGTGGAGGGTGTTTTAGTCACTCTTTGATTGTTATTGTTGTCATCCTTTTATTTCATCTTCCATTTTGTCTGCATTGAGAGACAATGTACACAGACCAAAGGTCAGAAATGAAATGGAACGTGAAGGGGCACTTCTGCATTCACCACAGTGAACTTCAATTTATGGGGAGAAGACAGGAAGAAGATGGCGTAGTTGTAGATAAGGTGACACAGTCATAATCTTATCTACCTTATCTACACCTTATTAATAGACACAGTCATAATGTGGGCTTGTATGAATCAAACACCCAGAAAAAAACTACATAACAAAACTGGAGACAGGTCACTCATTGACAGGCTGCTCTGTCTCAGAAATGGCTAAATATGCTCAGAAAGGGATTCTGAAGGGCATCCTCTCATCAGGAGCCTTGCAGGTACCGTACCCAAAGAGAAAACCAGATTTACTGAAAAGTATAGGGTTTGAAAAGATAAAAGGGCATAACAAAGCTGTGTTGTTGGTTTTTGTGGTGTTGCTAACATAGCAGCACGTGGCTGGGCAGGTATGCCAACAACTATCTTAATGACAGTTTCTGTATTATGAATGGGTTTTATAGTAAATGAATTAAAAAATTAATAACTCAATAACAAAAGAATATGAGGCAGAAATGTGGGAATTTACAAGCAAAGACTTTTATCCTGCACTTACAAATGCTGTGTTGTTAGAGTCCAGTGGCTGTAGGCTTCGAATTTTTATGTATATATATATATATATATATACACATTTCTATTCTTTTTATTTTCAAAGTATCATTAGTGATTTGTCACAGATCAGTTAGTGTGTTTTGCTGTTTATAAATTAATCTTGCACTGAATTATGGGAATGAATCCCACACTTTTCCTGTGTTGGAGGCAGTGTGAAGCTGGCTAAAGCACGGATGGCAAAATCTAATCAGTTGCAATACAGAGAATTTCTAAAGTCCTATGTGGAGCTGAAGATAAATGTCTTCATCTCCATTGAGGTATCGGCAGTGTATCACATGACAGACCCATTCCAGGTGGGTGAATCCTCACTGTCTCTAGTCTGTTACAGAGACAAGGTTTTTCATATTTTTGAAGAGTTTTCCGTTTATTTTATTAGTAGAATCACTTAGATATGTACTGATCTGTCTGCCTCCATGAAGACAGAGCAACGGCCTTTCTGTGTCATAGTTTTGGCCTGTCTTGCTTAGTGAGATTCTGGAACTGTTAAGGGTTCTCTGAGCCATGACCTGAGAGTTAGATCAGTGTCTTTCCTGACTCTGGTAAGCCAGTGGTGAAGTAATGGGTCCATTGCTGGTGGAGTGTGTCAACACATCCCTATGCAGGGAGGCTGGGTGCCTGCTGTCCTTATATCAAGAATCATACAATAGCTGCCTTAAGAAATTATCACTTGAAGCTGATGACTTGGATCAAACTGCCCATTTGTGAAGCATCATTGAGAAGGCTATGGTAGGAAAACATCAATTTCTTTAGTCATCAGAATTCCTAGGTTTTGATCAATTGGGTTTTAGGCCTGAGTTTGGGGTAGAAATGTCCATGATGATTTTATTAGATCTGTCAGCTATCTGGTACTATTGACTGTAGTTTTATTGGGACATCTCAGCTCGTTAGGAGTGACTGAAGTTGGTATGGAGTACTTCCAACTGTCTATATTTGGGAGGCCCAAAAGAGTGGCTTGGGGCATTGTATGTGGGGCAGGCACAGCAGGAGGTCAATTTCTTCTTCCTTCCTGCTCAACAAGAAGTTGCTAGAACAGGAAATGTGAAGCTGCACTACATTCAGAACACCAATGATATTCAGTTTGGTGTTCCCCTCACTTCAACTGCACTTAGTGCAGTGGAACAAATAATCTAGCGTCTTTCATCGTCGGTGATCCCTTGAGGTCGATGATGATCTCTTTCACAGATTTTATTTTTCATGGGTCCTTTGGTGACTGAAGAGTCCAATCCTTGAGCTGCAAGCTCTTTGGCAGACATTGCAGGTGATGTTGGAAGACAAGGTTGGGCTGCAGTTGCTCCATGACAGTTGTCTTTTTCCTTTCTTTTCTGGCATTTTTCTGCGACCAGGGCAAGGCGATTTTCCTCAAAAATGGACGTTCCCTCTCTGACAAGTCTTCAACAGTTATCCTTATCCTGGGCTGCTGTCTCCCAGTGTGTGGTGTTGATGCCACATCTCTTGATGTTTATCTTGGGGGTGTCTTTTTTTCTTTTGGCCTCTCCGTTTCCTTTCTCCTTTGGTGAGTTGGACATAGAGCAGTTGTTTCAGTAAGTGTATATCAGGCATGCATACACAGTGCCTGCTTCACCTCAGCTGTTGCTAGATAATCAGGGCCTCAACACTGAAGATGTTGGCCTCTGTGAGGACACTGACATTAGTGCGATGATCCTCCCACTTTATGTTGAGGATCTTCCAAAGAAAGTGCTGGTGCTGGCATTCCAGGTTTTTCAGGTATTTTCTGTAGGTCACCCAAGTCTCTCAGCCATCGAGGAGAGTTGGGATTACCACCGCTTTATAAACTAACAGTCCAGCATGTGTTCTGATGTTGTGATTATTGAACACCCGATGACACAGTCTGCCAAAGGCAAGGCTGGCATAGCAAATTCTGTGCTGAATCTTGACATCTATGTCTGCCCTCTGTGAGAGAGAGCTGCCCAGATAGGCAAAGTATTCTACATTTTCCAGTTCTTTTTTTGTTGATGTAGATCTTCCTTGCTGGGTCTGATGATTGAGTGGGGACTGGCTGGTGGAGAATGTTTGTTTTGCTGATGTTCAGAGTTAGCCCTAGGCTTTTGTAAGCTCCAGAGAAGCAATTAAAGGCTGTTTGTAGATCTTCCTTTGAGTGTGCAACTTCAGCACAATCATCTGTGTACTGGAGTTTTATTGTTGCTGATATTACTTTAGTTCTCGCACAGAGACGAGAAAGGTTGAAGAGATTGCCATCAAACCGATATTGGATGCCAGTGCCTTGTGGTAGACGGTCTTGGGTTAATGTTTTCATAGCTGCTAAAAAAATGGAGAAAAGGGTGGGTGCCAGTACACAGCCTTGTTTTACGCCAGTTTGGATGACAAAGGGCTTAGAGGTAGAGCCGCTGCACAGGATGGAGGCAGCCATCTGGTTGTGGAGGAGTCTTACAACGGTGATAAATTTGCTTGGGCAGCCAAACTTTGACATGATTTTCCACAGAACCTCATGGTTGACAGAGTCGAAGGCTTTGTTCAGATCAATAAAGGTCGTATCCAGCTCCTGGTGGTGGTATTGACATTTTTCTGCCTGGTTGCAAAAATCATGTTGGTTGTACCTCGTGATGGTCTGAACCTACACTGGGACTCTGGAAGTACTTCCTCTGCAAGAGGGAACAGGCGATTCAGTAAGATTATAGTAAGAATCTTCCCATCAATGGAGAGGAGGGCAATGTCTCGATAGTTGCCACAGTCGGCCTGGCTCCCTTTTTGAAAATGGTGACGATGTTAGCATCACGTAAGTCAGCAGGGATTTCTTCGATGCGCCAGATTTTGAGGAGCAGCAAGTGAAGCTTGTTAATCAGCGTTTCTCCCCCACTTTCAGTACTTCAGCTGGTATGTCATCAGGACTTGGTGCTTCATTATTCATTTATTTAATTGCTTTTCAGACCTCTTCAGGTGTTGGTGGGTTGGCAAGAGTTTCCCAGATCGGGTGCTGAGGGATGGAGTCGATGTTGTTGTCAGTCACTGTCGATTCTCGATTTAGTAGCTTTTGGAGGTGTTCCTTCCAGCGCTCTTTGATGGATTCATTAAGAAGGGTACTACCATCTTCAGATCTCCGAGGAGTGAGGCCATATGAGCTTGGTCCATACAGGGTCTTTGTCTCCCAAAAAAAGCTCCGCGTATCATGTCCGTCAGCGACTGCTTGTTTGAATTTTTTTTTTTTTTGCTTTGTCCTCCCACCATTTGTTTTTGATTTCTCGGATCCTCCTTCAAACTTCAGCTTTGAGCTGATGGAAAGAGCTCTGCTTCTGACTGGATAGTGGTTGGTTTTGCCAGTCGCAGAAAGCTTTTCTCTTCTGGTCCAAAAGGGCTGTAATCTCATTGTTGTTGTCCAACCAGTACTGATGACAGTGGGTAGCAAGGCCAATGGATTCCTCGCAAACCTCATGGATGGTCAGTTTTAGGGCTTCCCAGTCTTCTTCGACACTTGTGTTGTCATTTCCAGGTGTGCATATGGCTGAGGAGTGTATGGAAGTTTTCTTGGTGCACTGAGAATTGAAGTCATTGAATGTTTTATATCCGTCTCTGTGATTTGGATTGCTTTCTATGTTTCGGTGCAATCCTGACGGACATGACTGACCTCACCAGGCGCATGGTCAGTCCAGCAATCATTTGCTCCTCTCATGACACTGGTGATTTAGACATCTCTTAGATCCAGTGTTCTTACAATGACATAGTCTAGGAGATGCCATTGTTTTGAGTGTGGGTGTTGCCAAGTTGTTTTGTACTTGTTGCTTTGTCTGAAGATTGTGTTTGTGATCACAAGGTTGTGCTGTGCACATTTGCTGAGTAGAAGGATGCCATTGGAATTGGTCTTGCCCACTCCTTCCTTCCCAATGGAGTTATTCCATATGTTGGAATTTTGGCCAACTCTTGCGTTAAAGTCCCCAAAGAGGATTGTCTTGTCTGGTTTTGGAATGGATGACAACATTTTATCAAGGTCAGTGTAGAAAGATTCTTTCTGTTCTTCAGCGCTAAGTACACTGGTTACTAAGGCCCTCATCCTAAAATGAATTCCATGCAGTTAAATCCCTTTGAAGCCCATTGAAACCAGTGGGGATCTGCATGGGCACAGGGATCCAGGCCCATGGCCAGGGGTGCTGGAACAGTTTTTATAGTGGGGTGCTGAGAGCCAATGAGCCAAACTGTAAACCCTGTATATGACTGAAACCACTTCAAGCCAGGGGGTGCAGCAGCACCCCTAGTTCCAGCAGCTAAGCCCATGGAGCTCTTTGCAGGACTGGGGCTTAAGACTCTGGAGAAAAATGTGTATTTTTAGTTCCCAAATAACTTGATAAGATAAAGCCACTGGTCAGTAATCAAACACAGAGAAATTGGAGTAATTGCATGCAAGTATATTCATATGACAGTCATGTGGCCTTTAATACTTGGTTGTACAGTTGAGTGCTTTCTTTGCTTGCCGTGTGCATTACAATTCAGTGAACTTATGCATTTCTACAGGGATGCACTCTTAGCTTCCAAAATGCATGGGACTGTATGTAACAGGAGGAGTTTTAGCTCATTTGGATACACAGTAAGGTTTTTTTTATATATATATATCTCTCTCTCTTTTGACTGGGCATTACAGCTGCTTATTGTATAATTGTTGTTAGATACATAGCATCGTGCAGATAGCAAACTGTGCCATTTAAGAAGCTCTTGCTCCGAAGGGCTTATAGTGTAAGGCCCACAGTGAGACCGTACAAAACAATACAAAACCAAGGACCAAGAAGTGGGTGTGTAAAATGAGAATTGTGTATTTAGGAAGAAATGTAGGTGGTGTGGTTTTTACTAGTATGTTGTGATTATGTTAAGTTACTGAGCACAATAGATGCTGGTAAAAATATTTTTTTTAGTCAGGCTTATTTAGAGACAGATTCTACTTCTAGCTGAGCCAGAGTAAATCTGAAGTAAGTTGAACTGAAGCCAGTGGAGATATTTGGGGCTAAAGACATGTGTACACTACAAACTTTTGCTGATGCAAGTTACATTGGCATAAAGCCACTGTATATTGCTTGTGCATGTGCATTCTTGGCTCCTCGTATTGGTGCTGCACATACTGACCAGGAGTGCTTGTTTTGATGCACAGTGCGGTGCGTCATGGGTAGGTATCCCAGTGTGCAACTTGCTTCCATCCAGTGCACTGTCTTTTGGGAAGTTTTGACAGTGCATTCTGGGGAAGAAACACAGGGGTGACTGGGACTCTGGGCTCAAGTTCCCATCATGCAACTTTCTCCACCTTTTTATGCCATCTCTATCCCATAATTTTCACACCTATTTTTAAAATCCCATGAACCTCAAACTGGGGGGGAAGGCCGCCCTAAGAGAGCCAGCATGTATTCTGTGGGGGGTGAGAAGCTTTAGGAGGAAAAAAAACTTACTGCACACATTTTACCCCCAGCAACGAATACCTAGCACAACTGATTTCACCAGCCATATTAGGTCCTTTGATGGCACTGTACATTTTGATGGATTTCTAGCATTCTAAGTCGTTGCCATCTGTATGTTAATCTGTTGACTATGATACGATGTACATATTTAATTGTTGGCATCAACCACAATCACAGTTTTGCTTTTGCTCTTATTAAATGGATTGCTGGCTCTGTTTGAATCAGTGCCTTACTGTTCTTAATATTTAGTGAGGGTTGAATGTTGGGGTTTTTTTATAATCGGGGGAGCAGGGCGGCATAAACTACTACAGGCACAAAGAATGGGGCTGTGATCAAATACATTTGAGAACCACTGTTCTAACTGGACCTGCAGTTTGGGGTCGGTTAGGACTTGGTGTACATTTGTTAATATAACACTTGACAATGCACCTCTTAATTTTGTCGTGCTAGCTGTAAATTTTATAACTATTATACTGTTTGTCACTGATCCTGTGTTGTGTCACAGAGTACAGGGCCGGTGCTATCACTAGGCGACCCTAGGCGGTCGCTTAGGGCGCCAGGATTTTGGGGGCGGCGGGCGGCTGCCTCCTGCCTCCCGGGTTGGGAGGCAGCCGCGGCGAGCCGCCCCCTGAGCATGGAGCTGGGAGGCAGCTGCGAATAGCTGCCCCCTGAGCGTGGAGCCAGAAGGCAGCCGCGGCGAGCCGCCCCCCTGGCTCCATGCTCAGCCGCTGAGCGTGGAGCCGGGAGGCAGCCGCGGCAAGCCGCCCCCTGACCGTGGAGCTGGGAGGCAGCTGAGGTGAGCCACCCCCCTGTCTCCCGGCTCCATGCTCAGCTGCTGCGGCCCACGGGCGGGGGCGCTGAGCTCCCGCGGGCGGGGTAGCTGGCTGGGGGGCGGTGCAGGGCTGGTGCAAGGAAGTTTCGCCTAGGGCGCGAAAGTTCCTTGCACCGGCCCTGATAGAGTACAATAACAAGTAAGTGCGTGCTTTCACTACTGCCAGGCATTCTGCTTCGTATACTGGGAACTAATAAAGATGAATTATTTTCCAATCAGAGCTTTGGGTAATGAAAACACTTCATAAATGCTGTGCAAATTAAAAGCAAATACATTAAAACCTTAAGAAATTTATGGAGCACAGCTTAAAGAAGTATCTGAGGGGTAGCCATGTTAGTCTTTGTAGCTTAAAGAAGGGGAAGGAATATTCATGTCCATTTTAGTTATACACACTGACCTGAGAGAGCCATAGTTGATGTGTATATGTGAAGCTGTGAGTGTCCTTACTGTCCCCTGGTGTGGAGTGATAAGGGTAGGGATGCAGCCCTGATGCCACGTGCAATGGTGGGGCTGGTGTAGAGAGGTGCTATACTGGACTTCTGTATGGATTGCAAAAGGAGGTGAGCCTGTGATTGTTGAACCTATAGGTCCACGAGCCTGCAGCTTGCTGCTGAAGAAACCCCATTATGTCCTGCTGCATCTCCCACACTTCTTCCTGCTGGGACACCTGGGCTTTTCTCTTCTCCACTCTTTCCTCTTCCGTACAGTCTGTAGTGTTCATCCTCCAGGCCCTCTGCTCATGGTCTGATGCAGCACTGGCTTGCAGGATTTCGCTGGACATGTCATCCCGAGTCCTCTTCTTTCTCCTCTTTATCTAGATTAGGCATTCCACAGGTATGGAGGGGGAACCCCTCAAGGCCACAATGGCAGCAGCTACAGATAAAACACACAAAGATACTACTGTCAGTGTAGTACAACGGAAAAGTGAAAGTTAAGATTCAGAACTCCTGTCCTTTGCTCCTCTAAAGTGTTAAACAAGATGTATTCATTGACACTTCTGCTACCAGCCCCGGGGAGCATGGCCCTCCGCGGTGAGGAAATTGAAGAGGGAATTGCTAGGTTATATGAAACTATGAACATAGTGCAATGGTGGCATTGAACAGTGGCAACATTTTCCGCAAGTGGTAGTGCTTTTAGCTGGTATCTCACTCCTGAGGGTAACAAAGACACAGAGAACGCAGCTGCTACTAGCGTCCAAAGCCTCCCGGACCCATATTTTGGTAGCCTGTTTACTGAAATAGTTCCTGCTGAAATTATCACTGACAGGAGTGGGAAAGTGTCCTAGTGTGGATGAATAAGGTGGCCATCCCTAGAAACCTTCGGGACTGGATTACAGAGTATCTCTATGAAAGTTTAATTGTGATCTCTCAGAAGGATTCAGGGAACATCCCTGTGAACGTAAACAAACTGCTCTGCATGCCGCATCCCCTCTCCTGCTAACTCTAGAGGGGAATAAAAAGCAGATAACTCTACTACTTTTATTGTACCACTACCTCTTCTAGTATGAGTAAGCTAATGTTTCTGTAGCTGTGTCCTGTTAAGGTGGGGGCACCATCACTCTGCACTGGGCCCACCCATGCTCGACTGCTGGGACTAACTGGACTGTGGTGGAGCCTCAAACAGCTCTGGCTCACAGTATAGTTGGATTCCCCTGTCACTTGTCCCACATCCTCCTCCTCTTCCTTACAGTTCAAGGCAGGGGCCTGTGACTAGGGCTCTGTGGAGGTATCCATGGTGATCTTTGGGGTGGTCGTGGGGTCTCTGCCAAGTATTGCATGCGGCTCTTTTTAAAAATGGCAGGTCTGTAGCTCGGCATCAGATCCCTGTTGGCTTCCCTGGCCTTTTCCTTGGCTTTCACAAGGCACTGCTGCTGATCCCTGTTGTACCCCTTCTTTTGCCTCCCCCATGCCATCTGCTCATGGATGTCCATGTTTCTGTGGCTGGTCCGTAGTTGTGCTTGCACAGCCTCTTCTCTCCACCAGCCCAGGAGATCTAATATCTCCTGTCTTCTCCAAGCCAGAGCATGTCTGGCGCATGTAGCCGGCCTGGGCAGTTGCACACAGCAACTAGGTGTGTTTGCCAAACTGGACAATCAGGAAAAGATCTTTCAAAAATTCATGAGGTTGTAAAGCAGGGGTGGGCTTCTGGTCTCCGTGAACGCTTGGCAGCGGAGTTCATAGTTATGACCAGAGCGGTCAGTGTCGGGCATTGTGGGACGGCTGCTGGAGGACTGTCAGGATTGACATAGGTAATGTAGTGTCTACATTTGCACTGCATTGACCTCTGTACATTGACCCTGGCTCAATGTGTCTTGGGCAAGTGGTGTTACTATGTCGGCAAAATGGAGAGCCAACATCGGTGGGTGGCAAATTTAAGAGTAGATACATGCATAACTAGGTCAATACAAGGCGGCTTACATTGACCTAAGTTTGTAGTGTAAACCAGGCTTTACAGTGTATATCAGAGAGCAGAAGTAGACCTTTGTTTAGGATCAGGAAATGCAATAAGAAGTTAAACAATTTATGTCTGCACAGGATTTTGGTGAAAGATTCCTATTGGAATTTAACTTTTTTGTTGTTGTTGTTGTTAACATACAATTTAAAAGACTTGATCCTGAAGCCTTTGCTAACATAAGTCCCATTTGTACTCACCTGGTTGGGTAAAAGGCTCAGCAGTTAGGTTTCAATTCTATGAGATGCAGAGTGCTTTCACTAATTAATGCTCGATCTATTCTCTTAAACTGTCACTCAACAGAACAAAGGTTTTTGAGGGGGGAGGTTGCTAGTTTTTTTGGGGGGGAGGAGATATTTTGAGGGGAACAGGAATGTTTCACACCAATCCAGTGTAGGTACAGGTTTGAATTCCCCACTCATATCTGTCCTCTTTGCACTAATCAGGAGGTGCAAAGGAACCAGAAATTGGCCACAGAGCTGGCCTGCAGAGAATTCCCTTTTGTTAGTGCAGGTGTGCCAAATCTGGGCCCTGCACCTCTTTCCCCCCCTATCAGGCCTCCTTCTTCCTCTTGCCTCCATCCATCATGGTTGCAGGTTCAATTAAGGACTCTGCATTTGTGGTATAAATTAGAGCTGCTAGGAAGCAGCTCATTGAACTCCCAGACAAGGCTACAAGACACACACACACCTTCCCTTCTCTTGCATCAAGCAAAGCTAAGGCAGCAATTGAGTTGCCACTGAAGTGCCGCCAACGGACGTTGCGGGGCCCCTCTTGGGCATTGCAAGGCCCCTCTTATGCGCAGGGCCCGATTCCTGGGATTCCTAAAGCCGCCCCTGCTCCTTGGCATGTAAGGGTAGGGCTTTTTATTAGGCAGGCTAGAGGCGCAAGTGAAGCAGCCTGTCTGAGTTAATTGATCTCATTCTCCGAGGTAGAAATGTAGCAGCATGCCTGTTGTTCCTATTGTTAGTTAACTGTGCCCATTCTCAATTGCCCCTGGAGCATTAAAACCTGTGAAAGTTTTAAGGCCCCTACATTGCCAGAGTGATGTAAAGGAGTCTTATTATAAACAACAGTAAGGGAATCCTCAGCTAGGAAGATCTCTTGATTTCTCACTTTTTTTCCTGTGCCAAAGTGGTACCATGGCGTAGATTACAGCTCAGGATTTATTTTACTTACCCATTAAAAAAAAAAAAAAAAAAAAAGACTTTGAGGGCAAATAAAACATTTACCAAGCAGTCAATAAAATGTCAGGACAATCAGAAGCAAGCACTTCCCAGAGTACCCAGCCAGGTCCAGGACAATGATTAGCAAAACTGTATGACTTTCATGTGCGAAAGTCTGAGCAATTTAAAATGACATTTAACTCTCCCCCCACCCACCCCATTTGTTGTTCTGTAATGTAATCATAGGCACTGACTCCATGGGTGCTCCGGGGCTGAAGCACCCACAGGGAAAAATTAGTGGGTGCTCTGCAGCCACCAGTAGCCAAGCTCCCCTCACCCCCACCCCACCTCCTCCTCCCCTTAGCACGCTGCATCCCCACCCTTCCACCTACCTCCCTGCACTTCCCGCCCAGCCACTGCCAAACAGCTTTTTGGCAGTGTTTGCACACTCCGGGAGGGAGTGGGAGGAGTGGGAATGTGGCACGCTCAGAGGAGGCGGCGGGACCGGGGCGGAGATTTGGGAAAGGAGTTGGAATAGGGGCAGGGAGGGGGCAGAGTTGAGGCAGGGACTTTGGGGAAGGGGTTGGGATGGGGGTGGGGTAGGGGTGGGAAGAGGCAGCGCAGGGGTGGGTCCTCATGGAAGGAGTGGAGTGGGGGCGGGGGCAGAGGTGGGTCGAGCACCCAAGGGAAAGAGGGGATATTAGGAAAAACTTTTTTGGTAGGAGGGTGGTGAAGCACTGGAATGGGTTACCTAGGAAGGTGGTGGAATCTCCTTCCTCAGAGGTTTTTAAGGTCAGGCTTGACAAAACCCTGGCTGGGATGATTTAGTTGGGGATTGGCCCTGCTTTGAGCAGGGGGTTGGACTAGATGACCTCCTGAGGTCCCTTCCAAACCTTATATTCTATGATTCTAAATCTGCGTCTGTGAATGTAATTTAAATGCAAATCCAGGATTAATACTGGAACATAGACTATTATTTACCAAGTGTTTGTAACTTAACTTTCATGTGTTTAGGAAATGCTGAATAGTTATTATGACTTTTTTTCTGTATTGTAGTTTAAATAAATTACCAAAACAACTGAAACTGGTGTGATTATATTGCATTATTTTGAAAAAAATATGTAGAATTTTTCATTTTTTGCTGCAGAATTTTGCATTTTTTGCCACAGAATCCCCCCCAGGAGTAGAAGGAGTTAGTCCACTGGTTTGGGACTCGAGGAGAGACCTCTGCACTCTGGATCCTCCCTCCCCCCAGATGGACTTTGCTGTAACTTCCTGCTTTCTGTGCTAACAAGATCTGTTCTATGCCATGGTCTCGTTGACTAATAAACCCTTCTGTTTTCCAGTGCTGGCTGAGAGTCACTGCTGACTGCGGAGGTGGGGTGTATGGCCCTTTTTGGAAGGGTGAAAGCAGTAGTGCAAGTAGAAATCATTTCTTGCCGGTTCTGCACTCATGGGAGGGACACAAGTGGGGGGCATGTGACTTCCCCCCGTGACTCCTCCCTGCCCCATCCTGGGGCCCCCAGACTCTCTCCGTCCCCTCCAACACTACCCTCCTTGTATATACAAGCATCCCAACTATGTAGTATTCAGTCTGTTTATATGGATAAACAGTTTATATGGAATATAGGAGTTGGGCGAGGAGCCATTTTAGTATATATATGACTTATTAAAAGACAAATTTTAAGTAGAACTGTATCCTAAACTGCTTTATGGTATTGTACCCAAACATTGCATTTCAATGGCGGATTCAACTTCATTTATAGGAACAGCCTCCTGAAACTCTTATCAGTCCACAAAAATGGTCCATAGTCATGCAAAAAGTCCCATTGTCTTCAATGGGATTGATCACATGATTAAGGGTTTACAGGATTATGTTCCAAGTTTGTAAATTATTCTGGACAAAACTGACAATGCCTGAGCTGTCAGATCAGAAGGAGCTTCATTTGAATAAAGGTGGGCAGATGTATGATAAGTCTTAGCTCCGTTGCTAAGATGAGGAACATATTTTCAGCAGCATTCTTGGCAGATTCCGGAGGTAGCTGGTTTAAGGCTATCAGTGTCCGGCATTATAACCTTCACTTATAGTTCTCTCACCCACAAAGCTGGAAAATTAGGCGCTTGTTTTCTTTGTTTTGCTGCTCCAGTTCCCGTTAACAAAATGCATCTTAGACTAGTTTGGCTGCAAAGAAGAATTCTATGTACACTGGGGACAACTCCTGATACCTGTCAGGCTGCAGAACTGGGCTGACAGAATCCAAACATTCTCCGGTCAGTGCAAGCAGAGGCATTCCTCTAATGATTTGGACTTGATGTGATGCAGTATGGATGTCATGGATAATTCAGACCAATGGGGAGAAACAGAATCAAAAACATTGTTTAATCACCTTCTGCCCTCCCCCCCCCTTTGAGGACTCCTGACCAACCTAACAGCACAATACATATGCTAACAAACTTTAACAAAGCCTATGTTTGTTTGTTAGCATATGTATTGTGCTGTTAAAGCCATATAAAGAATGAATGCCCTCCCTAGCCATGTTCTGCTTATGTGACATCTTTTAGATACAGTTTATGACAACAGTGAGCTGTGGCCAGGAGTGTGTAAGACCTGATGAGTTATGGTACGGTGTGCCCTCGGCCAATTGGCATCTGCAGGGCTCCTGGGTCACAAGTATGCGACTTAAACAGCAAATGTCATATGGCCCAATTGTTCTCACGTGGATTATTCTTATAGGGACTATACACTTTGTACACTTGCACTTTTGCAGTGTCCTTCACACTATTCCAGCAGAGGGCTCCCTGCTTCTACTAGCTGCTGTGGCAGAATTGGCAGTGGATTTGAACCATAGATCAAGAGAGAGCATGGAGGGAGAAATTTGCCAAAGGCAAGAACCGTCTTCATGGAGGCTCAGCAACTCTGTGCTACCTTCTGGACTATGCTCCCTTTCAGAGCAACACTGCCATGGGCTGTCCCTGACCCACCTCAGTGGGTGGGTTGCATAACTCAGAGTGGGGAAAAGGAAGAAATGCCAGAGACTCCATGAAATCCACTCATAGAATCCTAGAATATTATGGTTGGAAGAGACCTCAGGAGGTCATCTGGTCCAACCAGGTCAAAGCAGGACCAACCCCAACTTCTCTTGTTGCGTGGATAGAGTTTATTTCCAGTAGTTTGCAGCATAAGATAGCAAGAAGCAAGAGTTATAACAAATTTGTCTTGATCTTGCTTTTACATGCATCTAGTTCTGCTGAATTTGTTCAGCATATTGGCTTGTTATATTTTAGAAACAGCGTTCACAATGCAAATGCAAGGTGGTGTTATGGCTGTCCTTTGAAACAAAGATATCTGTGCTGTATATAACTGAAATAGATTTTATTAAATTGGGATTTATGGAGAGATTCCGCAACTTGACTGGGATTAGGCATTGGTTATAGAACTAGGAAACTGGGGTCTTGAGTCTAACACTAAAAATGTATTGCAAATTCCTTACCAACTTGTGGAGTGAAGGTAGGCTGTGTTATGCATGGATGTCTGGCTCATATTGATACACAGTGAATGTGGGTGGCTCTCATCGGGTGCGCCTTGAGGGGTGAAATTACCCCCATGAAGAGGGGCAGCACAAGACTTCTGCCAGGCTAAAGCCCCACATAAGGCATAGGCTTTATGCTGGCAATCTGCACAGGGTATATTTAATTAAAATTAGGCTGGGCTTCAAAAGAGCCATTATTGGCTTGCCAGCTATTGGTACAGCCACACCACTCACCCCTTTAATAATCTGATGAACCAAACATCACATTTAATTAAAAAATAACCCTGTGTGATGGGTTGTCACCCCTAGGATGCTGTCTGGAAGCCATGAGAAACTGCTGTGCCCTTCTAACCACTCAGGTGGACTGGCCCTGCTCACACTGCTTTCCTTGGTTGGCGAGACAGCCAGCCTCACCCAGGCCCAGTTATCACCCAACATGACAGCTGGTGGCGCCACACACCCAAACTGGGCTACCTGAGTGCCAACAGCAGACGCCAGCCAGTTTCCCAGCTGTCCAGGCATGCACCCTCCTCTGGAATATAAACCCCAAATTATATCGTCCTGCACGGCACAGGGATCTGTACAGTGTAAACTCATTAATATGTCTGCCCTTCCCTCAATGTGGGGAGGAATATGCACAGTTGGGGTAACTAAACTGAGATTTTCCCCGAGACACTTCACTTAACCTAAACCTGTGTACCTTTAAAGTATAAACAAGTTTATTAACTATAAAAAGATAGATTTTAAGTGATTATAAGTGATCGCAAACAGATCAAAGCAGATTACCTAGTAAAGGAACAAAACTGCAATCTAAGCCTAAAATACTAGAAAAATAGGATATGAATTAGCAAATTCTCACCCAAGCTGATGATACAAGCAGGCTTGCTGATTTTCAAGGCACAAGCTGCATTTGCTTTGCAGCTTGGGATCCCCTCCCCCATTCCACGTCTTTTCTTTCGGAGCTTCTTTCAGATGTTCAGTTGTGGGGAGTGAAGAACAACCAATGATGTCACTTCCGGCCTTATACAGCTTTTGCACAGGGCAGGAATGTTTTGTTCCCAACTCAGTTCCCAGACCAGCTTGTGGAAAAACACTGGTACTCAAAATGGAGTCCAGAGTCATGTGGGCTGGTCACATGCCCTTGCATTCTCAGGAAGGCTCACCAAATGGGAAATAAGCTTCTCCTGAGGCCTATTGATTCCCCTAATGGCCCATTACCCCGAATGGGCCTTCACAACCAGCTATTTAGACTGGAAGCATCTTGCCTAGTGGGTGTCACCTAGGTACGACTACATGTGAAATATAGATACATAGTTAATATCCATAACTTCTGATACAAAAATGATACATGCATACAAATAGGATCATCATATTCAGTAAATCATAACTTTTCCAATGACACTTTACATGACCCATCTTGTACAAAATACATCATAATTATGCCATATGATAATCATATCACTATGAAGAATATGGGGTGCAGTGTCAGACCCTATATTTCATTTACCTATTCAAAACAAGACAATACACAAGTTGTTGTCACGCTCTCTGGAGTGGCTCTCAACTCAGGGCAGACTGTCAAGAAGCAGGGCAAAGATCCCGAACTGGCTGTGTTTTATAATTGTTTCACCAACCCAATAACAAATGTGAACTCCTAACACACTAAAACAATCTTACCATGGCATCACAGACAGTCCATTTGGGCATTCCAATCTATGTTTCTTGCTACCCAGGCAAGCTGGGTCCAGTGATGGTTGCTATATACCAAATGTGTGGTTGTTCCCAGTCCCAAGACACCAGTCACTTGCCCCAGGTAAACTTCTACATTAGATCTCACACCAAACACAACACTTGTAGCCAGTCCTACTGTGAACTAACTAAGGATTTATTAAACAAGAAAAGAAATGGGAGAGTTATTGCAAGATTAAAGCAGGCAAGAATATATACACAAATGAGTTACATTCTATGATTCCAAAAGGTGACAGAGATGTATCATAGAATCTCAGGGTTGGAAGGGACCTCAGGAGGTCATCTAGTCCAACCCCCTGCTCAAAGCAGGACCAACCCCAACTAAATCATCCCAGCCAGGGCTTTGTCAAGCCTGACCTTAAAAACCTCTAAGGAAGGAGATTCCACCACCTCCCTAGGTAACCCATTCCAGTGCTTCACCACCCTACTAGTGAGAGAGTTTTTCCTAATATCCAACCTAAACCTTCCCCTCTGCAACTTGAGACCATTACTCCTTGTTCTGTCATCTTCTACCACTGAGAACAGTCTAGATCCATCCTCTTTGGAACCCCCTTTCAGGTAGTTGAAAGCAGCTATCAAATCCCCCCTCACTCTTCTCTTCTGCAGGCTAAACAATCCCAGTTCCCCCAGCCTCTCCTCATAAATCATGTGCTCCAGTCCCCTAATCATTTTTGTTGCCCTCCGCTGGACTCTTTCCAATTTATCCACATCCTTCTTGTAGTGTGGGGCCCAAAACTGGACACAGTACTCCAAATGAGGCCTCACCAGTGCCGAATAGAGGGGAATAATCACGTCCCTCTATCTGCTGGAAATGCCCCTACTTATACAACCCAAAATGCCATTAGCCTTCTTGGCAACAAGGGCACACTGTTGGCTCATATTCAGCTTTTCGTCCACTGTAACCCCTAGGTCCTTTTCTGCAGAACTGCTGCCCAGCCATTCGGTCCCTAGTCTGTAGCAGTGCATGGGATTCTTCCGTCCTAAGTGCAGGACTCTGCACTTGTCCTTGTTGAACCTCATCAGATTTCTTTTGGCCCAATCCTCTAATTTGTCTAGGTCCCTCTGTATCCTATCCCTACCCTCCAGCGTATCAACCACTCCTCCCAGTTTCGTGTCATCTGCAAACTTGCTAAGGGTGCAGTCCACACCATCCTCCAGATCGTTAATGAAGATATTGAACAAAACCGGCCCCAGCACCGACCCTTGGGGCACTCCACTTGATACCGGCTGCCAACTAGACATGGAACCATTGATCACTACCCGTTGAGCCCGACCATCTAGCCAGTTTTCTATCCACCTTACCGTCCATTCATCCAGCCCATACTTCTTTAACTTGCTGGCAAGAATACTGTGGGAGACTGTATCAAAAGCTTTGCTAAAGTCAAGAAATAGCACATCCACTGCTTTCCCCTCATCCACAGAGCCGGTTATCTCATCATAGAAGGCAATTAGGTTAGTCAGGCATGACTTGCCCTTGGTGAATCCATGCTGACTGTTCCTGATCATTTTCCCCTCCTTTAAGTGGTTCAGAATTGATTCCTTGAGGACCTGTTCCATGATTTTTCCAGGGACTGAGGTGAGACTGACTGGCCTGTAGTTCCCCGGATCTTCCTTCTTCCCTTTTTTAAAGATGGGCACTACATTCGCTTTTTTCCAGTCATCCGGGACCTCCCCTGTCAGGGTTCCCTCCCCACTCTAAACTCTAGGGTAAAGACGTGGGGACCCGCATTCAGAGCCCCTAAGCTTATTTTTACCAGCTTAGGTTAAATCCCACAAGGTACAAAATTCCCTGCACCCTGAGAAATGCTTCTTTCGCTGCCACCATCAAGTATCTAACAGGAATCCAGGAAAGGAATCACTTGAACTTCCCTTCCCCCCCAAAATACCCCCTCAAGCCGTACACCCCCTTTCGTGGGGAAGCTTGAGAACAATCTCCCAACCAATTGGTTACACAGTGATCTAAAAACCCACCCCCTGGGTTTTAACACCATAGAAAACAGTCAGCTTCTTAAAAGAAGGATTTTATTAAAAATAAAGAAGGTGAAATCATCTCTGTAAAATCAGGATGGTAACTATTTTACAGGACACTTAATTTCCAAACTCAGAGAGATTTCCCCCTCTGGACAAAACCTTAAAGTTACAGAAAACCATGAATAACGCCCCCCCCCCCCTTGCCCCTTCTAACACAGGGAATACACCAAGCAAAATTAAACAGAAATCTATACGCTATGCTATCTAAACTTACTTCAGAAAAGGGAGGTTTGATTTTCTGCAGGTTCCTTCTGTCTTCCAAGATCACTCTGACCCAGACAAAGAGACACTCACAAAGCCTTCCCCCCTCCTAAGATTTGAAAGTATCTTGTCCCCTTATTGGTCAGATGCCAGCCAGGTCAGGTGTCAGTCTGGCTACCTGCATTTCTTAACCCTTTACTGGAAAGAGGATTTTATAGCACTGCATCAGACCCTCTCCCCCTTCCCTTCATATTTATGACATCCCCCGATTGCCATGATTTGTCAAAAATAATGGCCAATGGCTCTGCAATCTCATCGGCCAACTCCTTTAGCACCCTCGGATGCAGTGCATCCGGCCCCATGGACTTGTGCTCATCCAGCTTTTCTAAATAGTCCCGAACTACTTCTTTCTCCACAGAGGGCTGGTCACCTCCTCCCCATACCGTGCTGCGGAGTGCAGCCACCTGGGAGCTGACCTCGTCTGTGAAGACAGAGGCAAAAAAAGCATTGAGTACACTAGCTTTCTCCACATCCTCTGTCACTAGGTTCCCTCCCTCATTCAGCAAGGGGCCCACACTTTCCTTGACTTTCTTCTTGTTGCTAACATACCTGAAGAAACCCTTCTTGTTACTCCTAACATCTCCAGCTAGCTGCAACTCCAAGTGTGATTTGGCCTTCCTAATTTCACTCCTACATGCCTGAGCAATACTTTTATACTCCTCCCTGGTCATTAGTCCAATCTTCCAATGTAGTAATCTGCCAGCTCTGAATGTCATTTAGGGCCATCCCAGGTGGACCCTGGGGATCTCTGCTTCTGTTTCATAGCTGTGAGCGTGCAAACAGCAAAAGAAATGAAAAATTTATTGACAGCTACTTTTATTTTGTTCTTCCAGATGGGATAAGCCTTTTTGCACATAGCCTCATCATGGGAGTAAAGGGCAATTAACAAAGTCTTTGTATTGTGATGTCCCACAATGGTCCATTTAGTCTTGATAGGCCTTCGTGATGGGCAGGAGACCACGAAAGCTTATGCTGAAATAAATTTGTTAGTCTCTAAGGTGCTACAAGTTTTTCTTTCTTATTTTCGTCCTCCTAACTGGGTTCACAGTTTCAGAGCAAAAAATTTTTTATAGTTACAAAGCAAAAACTTACCTTGTAGCATGTGATAAAGATATTATAAGTGAGATCAATGCATGCGGTAACTTACAAGCATTCCATAAAGTCTGAACACTAAACACATTGTTGTAAGTCCAGTACCTATCTTAACCTTACTAGCATGCAAAGTGAATCAAACTGGTTTCCAGCAATAAATTTGTCAGGGATTGGCTGAGGTCTAAACGCCTCAGCAAGAGCTGGCACCTGGTCCGCCAGCCTCACAGTTATACTAAAAATCCCTGTGAAATTCACAGAACAATTTAGAAAAAAAGGTTGAAATTGCTAAGTGCAGGGCCGGTGCAAGGAAGTTTTGCGCCCTAGGCGAAAGTTCCTTGCACCAGCCCTGCGTGCCCCCCCCCCCCCCCCGCCCCCGGCTAACACCACTCCCCCCCCCCCCCGCGGCAGCCAGTCCCCCCTCCACTCGCGGAAGCTCCCTTCCTCCTCCCCGCGGGTCGACAGCTCAGCCCCCCCACCCGCGGCAGCCTCCCCCCGCCCGTGGCGCCCCCCCCCCCCCCAGCTCCCGTCTCAGCCGCGGAGCCGGGAGGGCGGCAGGCAGCCGCGGCCAGTTGTCCCCCTGGCTCCCGTCTCAGCCGCGGAGCTGGGAGGGTGGCAGGCAGCCGCAGCCAGCCATCCCTCCCGGCTCCCTGCTGCCCCCCCTGCTCCCAGCTCAGCTGCGGAGCCGGGAGGGTGGCAGGCAGCTGCTCCCCCGGCTCAGCCGCAGAGCCGGGAGGGCTGCAGGCAGCCGCGGCCAGCCGCCTCCCCGGTTCCCGGCGCTCTAGGCGACTGCCTAGGATTGCCTAGTGGGCGCGCCGGCCCTGGCTAAGTGACAGCAATGTAAGTAGCAGAAATTACCATCTATGCACTACACTAGGTTTTTAAATGTGAACCTATTTAGCTATGTATTTCACAACAATGAAAGGTCTTACATGTCCGTTAAGACGAGCCATCCAGGAATGGTTCAAGTTGTAAAATTTATTAATGTCAAGTTATATTTAAATAAAAATTTACTTAAAATTGGGAAAACAGTGAGTTATTCCTTTCTGTTCACCTTGTATACTGCTTTTGCTCAGACTTTCTAGAAAAAGTCAGCTTTGATCAAAGGCCAAACACGAAAAACTTTAGCACACAGGTGAAACTTTCAGTAAGTTAAGAGCACTGAAAATGGGGAGATGATAGCGCAAGTCATGTAGTGATCCTATCTAGAGTGGGTTCTGCCAGGTGCCTGCTATAGATTAATAGATTCCAAGACCAGAACTGACAGTTGTGATCATGTAATCTGACCTCCTGTATAAGACAAGTCAAAGAACTTCCCCAAAATAAATCCTAGAGCATAGCTTTTAGAAAACATCCAGTCTTGATTTAAAAATCCACCCTGGTCCTTGGTAAATTGTTCCAGTGGTTAATTACTCTCCCCCTTAAAAACATATGCCTTATTTCCAGTTTGAATTTGTCTAGCTTCAACTTCCAGCCATTAGATCATGTTATACCTATCTCTGCTAGGTGGAAGAGACTATTATTAAATATTGGTTCCTCATGTACAGACTTACAGACTGAAACCAAGTCACCCCTTAACCTTTTCTTTAAGATACATAGATTGATCTCCTTAAGTATATAAGGTATGTTGTCTAATTCTCTAATTGTTCTCCTGGCTCTTTTCTGAGCCCTCTTCAATTAATTAATATCTTTCTTGAATTGTGGGTACCAGAACGGAATTCAGTATTCCAGCAATAGTTGCAACAGTGCCAAATACAGAGGTAAAATAACCTTTCTACTTCTACTTGAGATTCCTCTGCTTATGCATCTGTCAGGGTTCCCTCCCCGCATCCAAGGATCACATTACTTACCCCTTTTTGGCCACAGTGTCACATTGGGAGTTCATGTTCAGCTGATTATCCTCTGCTACTAGGGTGACCAGATGTCCCGATTTTATAGGGACAGTCCCGATATTTGGGGCTTTGTCTTATATAGGTGCCTATTACCCCCCACCCCCTGTCCCGATTTTTCACCCTTGCTATCTGGTCACCCTATCTGCTACCCCCAAATCTTTTTCACAGTTACTGCTTCCCAGAATAGAGTCCTCCATCCTGTCAGTATGGCCTATGCTCTTTGTTCGTACATGTATACATTTAGCCATATTAAAACGTATATTGTTTGCTTTTACCCAGTTTACCAAGTAAACCAGATTACTTTGAATCCGTGATCTGTCCACTTCATTAGTCCCCTCTCCCCCAATTTCTGTGTCATCTGTAAACGTTATTAGTGACGACGTAATGTTTTATCAATGACCTGGAATAAAAGAGTTAAATAGCGTCTGGCCAAGAATAGATCACTGAGGAACCCGACTGGAATCACACCCGCTCAATGTTTGATTCCTATTTACAATTACATTTTGAGACCTGTCAGTTATCATGTTTTTAATCCATTTAATATGTGCCATGTTAACCGTATATTCTTCTAGTTTTTAATCAAAATGTCATGCAGTATGAAGTCGCATTACATCCTTTATCAACCAAACTTGTAATTTCCTCAAAAAAAGATTTCAGATTAGTTTGACAAGATCTATTTTTCATAAACCCATGTCAGCTGGAATTAATTGTTTCCCTCCTTTAATTCTTTATTAAAAGAAGCTCATGTCAGCCACTCCGTTATCTTGCTTGGGATCAATGTCAGGCTGACAGGCCTATTATTACCCAGGTCATTCCATTTACTCTTTTAAAAAATTGTCACAACATTAGCTTTCTTCCAGTTTTCTGGAATTTCCCCAGTGCTCTAAGACTTATTGAAAATCAACTTTAATGGTCCAGCTAGGTATCGCAAAGCTCTTGGATGCAAGTTGTCTTGACCTGCTGATTTTAAAATGTCTAACTTTAGTAGCTTCTTCTTACCATCCTCTAGAGATACTAGTGGAATGGAAAGAGTGTTCTCACCATGTGATGAAACTATATCAGTTGTCCCCCCTACCCCAAATATGGAACAGAAGTATTTATTGAATGCTTATGAGTTTTTTGCATTATTATTGATAATTCTACCAGTTCCATCTAGTAACTGATCAATATCATTGTCAGGATTCATTTTGTTCCTAATATTTTTAAAAACTCCTTCTTATTGTCCTTACCTCTGCAGCCATAGATTTTTGCCTTTTGTCCCTTGGCTTCCTTTATCAGTTTTCTACAATTCCTAATTTCTGGTATATATTCTATCAACTTCCCCTTTTTCCATTTATTATATATTATTTTGTTATTTATAAATGTGGCACATCAGAGTTGGTTGTTGAACATATGACTGTTTATATTTTTTGATTGCATGAGAAATGTAGAACTTATACAGAAGGCAATTGTTCTTTTTGTACTTATACCATTTTTTGGTCAAAGTGTCTTTTCCCTACAGTAATGTTATAAATCTTGTGGGTTCCAGGTCCAAATCCACAGAGTTCCTGCAGTGTTAGCCTGTAGATAACAGAAACAATTATCAACAGATTGTCTGTCTGCTTTAGGAGTGCCAAAGTACCAAGTCCAGATAATATACAGACATAAATGTTAGGCCCAGTAGTTACAGGATTAAAAATCAGTGATGTTTTAATTAACAGTAATTTTTCCATGACAGTTACACTGAGCTTGGAGCATGCTGGATCCAAAGCATTCTTTTTTAATGTCTTGGGGAGCATTGGGTGTACAGAAGTACAGATATTGATCTTCTTTGCAGTTCTACTGAACTTGGTGATTTTATTCTGTTGTAAAATGTGTCAGATCAGAACTGGGCACACTCTTATTTTAGGAAATAAAGTTGCTGGTCTTACTTTTGTTGTTAAAAGTTTACAAGACAGATTCCTAGTTTTTAGTTTGGGGACAGAAAGAGACTCCAACTCTCAAGTTTTACAAAGAACTGAAGCCAAAATTCAGACCTGGTTTGAACTGTGACAAAGTCACCAACTTCTGTTGATGCTGTTGCTTAAGTAGGTATGAATTTGGCTCCAAGTGTCTAGTTTTTATGAAATCAAGTGGTTTGTATAACTTGTGTTATGATGATCCCAGGCTTTTTCATATAAGAAATTATATTGCTTGTGTTCATTTCATCTATTAATCTATTAGAGGAATATGTTTACCTTTCTATTTATGACGACACTGGTATATCGAAGAACTGCTATTATGCTTTTCTTGCTGTGCTGTAATGAAGTCAAGAAAAGTTGGTTTAGGCTCTTTTGATCTCATAGTTCAAAGCTGCGGTTCTGAAATCTGGGTGTGAATCCAATCCCTTTCTTTAAGAGTGAAGAAAGTCAGTTAAGTGTAAAATACCTAGTTGGTACTCTGTTCATGATAAATAAATATGCCTTTTTTTTCTTCATTAAAAAGTATGTCAGTTGGTTTGGAAAAGTACAGAATGTAGTTAAATGCCCTGAACCTGATTCAGCTTTCACTGAAGTCGGTAGCAGAACTGACTGTCTTCAATGGAAAAAGTGTCTAGCCTTGTGTGGATTAATATGAAAGAAAAATGCCATGATATGCAAAGATGTGTTAATACCATAGAATTATTTGAGTAGAAAATGTATAAATGTAATGACCCCAGGCCTTTGATTTACAGAAATCATAAGAATTGTATGAGTGGGATATTTCCCTTAAATTCAGTGGCTGTTTTTCTGCAGAGTAAATTTTTGTTTTGCTTTGTTTTTTCTCCCAGTCCAGGCAATATTTTGGAAACCAACTGCAAAGTTGTCAAGTCTCATGATTTTACTGTGTTTCATGATATTTTGTGGGGGGGTTTCTTAAAGCTCCATCTCCTGGAGTCACGTGAATATGTGAGATCTCAGCTCATTTAAATAAAAGTATGATTCTAGCCCTTGTAGGTGCAAAGAAAATCTCGAAAACACCAGCTGAGTGGACCTCAGGGCTCAAAAATGCAAAGGCAAATTAAAAGAACCTTATAATATATATTCAGATCTCTTGCTTTTTAACCCAACATCATGATTTAGGGGGGCTGCCTTGTGAATTTTGAATACTTAGGGATGACAATACTGCATTTGTTCTCAATGATGTATCTAAATCAGAAGAATGGGCAAACGGCTCACTTGGCAATCAAGGCCATTCTGACTTTTTCAAGTGGTAGATTAGGTGTACTTTGAGTAGTAAAATTTCTCGACTTCCCTCTTCTGTTCCACCTGACATGCATGCATCTGAGCTTGTTCCTTTTGTCTGTCAGCTTAAGGAAATCTAACCCCTTAGGTTTGTACTTGAACCCAGGCTTCTCATGTTTCAGTGCAATTGTTTTGGAAATTTTAAGATGCTTTCCTTTTGAGGAGAACCTAGAGAGATTAGAAATGGGCAGCAACCATCTTTTTAAAAACACAGGCGAGTTTATTTTGGGAACATAATCTGCAAGCAATGGGTGTCTTCATTTGGGTTTAGAAAGCACTTAGCACATTAGGATGCTACCACAGTCTAAATAAATAATAATGTTTAGCAATTCCTGACGGCTTAGTAAAGCAAACTCTGGGGTGTCCTTTTAATTTTCTGGCATGTGTTCCTTATCCTCATAATACTCTGCTATTGAAATCCTGCATTTCTGCAGAAAGCATCAAATTACACCAAACCAAAATGGACCCTTATTATTTCTAATCAAACCCATAATGTGCAAAAACAGTCCTAGAGCAATGCATCCCTTTACACTTTTTCACCAAAGACTAGCTCAGTGAAGCCTAAATGAGATCCTTAACTTCAGTCTTCTATCGCTGATCACCTGAATGTGCCTCTCCCATCAACAAAGAACTATTTGCACTATTTGCATCCAAAAGGCCCTTTTAAAATGAAGATCCATACCTTGCAAATACTAAAACAACTTTTTTTGTGCAAGCACAAAACCCTATAATAAATATGGCTACTTCAGTCCACATCCAAATGAATATTCAATATCCCCCTCAGTCTGGGAAGATGAAGACACTTTACCAAATTTAGGGCAGATCTACACTTAAAATGCTGCATCAGTGCAGCTGCACTACTGTAGCTTAAGTGAAGGTTGGTGATAGGGTGACCAGACAGCAAGTGTGAAAAATCGGGATGGGGGTGGGGGGGTAATAGGAGCCTATATAAGAAAAAGACCCAAAAATCGGGACTGTCCCTATAAAATCGGAACATCTGGTCACCCTAGTTGGGGAGCTTCTCCTGTCAGCGTAGTTAATCCACCTCCGCGAGAGGCATTAGCTATGTCAAAAGGAGAAGCTCTCCTGCTGACATAGCGCTGTCTACTCAGGGGGAGGGGGAGGTATTATAACTACATCGCTCGCGCGGGGGGGGGGGGATTTTTCACACCCCATTGCGATGTAGTTATACGGATACAAGTCTGTAGTGTAGACCTGGCCATAGTCTGAGAGTCCAAATGTATCTTAACTGGAACTTGTCAGAAACCAGAATTTCTGTCCCGCAGGAAAAACCAGCATTTCAAATTTTGAAAAATTTTGAATCAAAACAAAAAAGCTGAAATTTCATTCAAAACAAAATCTCTGAAAAATTTCAGTTCAGGATCATTAAATCATTTTTTGTTGTGATAAGGTAAAATGTCACTTTGACTTTTATATTTAAAAGATATGTTACATATAAAAGTATGAATGTATCTTACATATAAGTAATTATAAAAAGTACAAAAATATTACATTTAAAAGTAACCTTATATAATATATTCAAATATTTATTGTAAATATGTATTATATTAGGTTACTTTTATTTATAATAAGTATTACAAATAATTAGGGCTGTCAATCACAGTTAACTCACGCGATTAACTAAAAAAAATTAATCGCGATTTAAAAAAATGAGTGGGTGCTTAGCACCCATTGGCAGCCAGCTTCCCCCTTTCCCCCCCACACCTCTCGTCGGCTGGCAGCCCTGCCGATCAACTCCTCCCCCTCTCCCCCAGCGCCTCTTGCGGGCCACGGAACAGCTGATCATGGCAAGCAGGAGGTGCTGGGACGGAGGAGGAGGAGTTGATCGGCAGGGCTGCCAGCGGACGAGAGGCGTGGGGGCGGGAGAAGCTGGCTGCCAATGGGTGCTAAGCACCCACTAATTTTTTCCGTGGGTGCTCCAGGGCTGGAGCACACACGGAGTTGGCGCCTATGCCTGGGAGCTTAAATTCATAACTTTGCAAGACACTAAAAATCATGGGCTGACTAGAGAGACTGCATTTATGGCTTATCAACACACTATAACCCATTCACTAACACCCCCGCCCCCGCCCCCCCCCCGGGGTTTTTTCTACCTTTCCCCCTGTGACTGGAGAGGTGTTAACGGGCCACTTTACCTTGAATGGTACTTTGCATAGATTTAACACATATTTCTAAACTACTTGTTCCACCTTGTATTTAGCTCTGACATGCTGAGTACATTTCCCAGACCGGAAGAAGAGCTCTGTGTAAGCTCAAAAGCTTGTCTCTCTCACCAAAATAATTTGGGACAATAAAAGAGATTACCTCAGCAACTTTGTCTTTTTAATAGACAAGAAGAGATTTTTAGTTTAGTGTAGCTGACAGAGCTGTATGCAGGGGTGCTGGAACAATTTGTACAGTGGGAGTACTGAGAGTCATTGAACCAAACTGTATAAGATGGAAACCACTTCTAGCCAGGAGGTGCGACAGCACCCCTAGTTCCAGCACCTCTGACTGTATATTTGCAGTACTTGAATCAACTTTTCATATAAATGCAAGTCTGACAGGCTGGGAAATAACTGTCAGTGTAATCTGAAATATAGAGGGGACTGTATTTCATTCAAGAAATTGCTGTTCATTTAATAATAGTAAAAGGAAGTGGATTACGTGGTACTGCCAATAGGCTGTGTGTCCAGGAGCTGTGATTATGCACACGGCCACAGAGAAGCTACTGCTTGGCTGTGTGAGCTAATTATGCACTGGGTTGCTGCACACAGGTCATGTTTGAGGAGCTTGTGAAAGGCAGCCTTGGCTGAGCAGGCTGAAGTGCCGTGTGCAAAGATTAGTAGTGCTGCATGCAGTTTGGTGAGTGCAAAGGGATGCCAATTGGTGGGGAGTGTTTAAACCGGGTGTAAGAGTATACAGTTGAGTGCAGCATGCTCCTTACATCTAAAGGGGGCAGAGTTCACCACGAACACATAAAAAGGAGAACATTGATGTAGAGGAACAGAACTTTTGTTCTGGATATCACTGGGAGACGTTTTTCTGCTAATTTATGGAGTAACCTCTCTTAAAAACTCCCTTTTGGCATTACAATATTTGAAGCCTGGAAAGATAATGGAGAGTGAATCAGACAGCGATTTGAAAAGGGACCAGTCCACCCTGGCTACTTTAAACAACAAAAATGTAACCTTGGTGACTTTTCATAAGCGGCAATCATCTAATGCTGTGCCTGCACTACTGATTGTCAGTCAACCCTCCAACTCAGGATCTCCTGGAATAGCAGGCGACTGTTCTCAGAAAGAAGAGAGAGTTTCACAGAGTTACTCTGTGAGAGCATCAGAAGTCAGCAGCATGCATGTAAGTTTGCAAGTAAATGTACTGGAGCTTAAAACAAAGTGTATTGGATATAGATTGTAAATTGATACCTTACCCCTTTATATTCAAAGTTCGTTACGATCCCAGGAGTGCTGAAGTATAACTAATGTCTGTAAAATCCTTGGATTTTCTCGCATAAAAAAATTGCTGTACGAGTGCAAAGTATTTTGAAACTCGCTTAAAGATCATCTATAAATGCAAAGTTTTAAAATATTAGGCAGCTTTAACTAGTAGGTGTCATTGCCAGCTTTACCTAGAATAATATGAAGTGGGAATCCCTAGTAATTACAACATATGCATATAATATGTTAGCCTTCCTTCTTTGTAAGCTGCGTTTATTTCAGAAGTTAGGCATCAGTTTGAGGTTTGGTTATCCTGTGGAATGAGAGAAATTGCCTGAACAGTGAAAATGATCGTAATTATAGATACGTTACTTACCTATAACTATACCAGTGATACCGGCAAAAGTTCATGGTAGTACAATTGCCACAACTGCCTTCTCACTCAGGCTTGTATGTAACTGTATCATAGTTTTGTACAGTCAATCTTATTAGGAGGAAGTGCTATTTCATTTTGAAAAACCTGAACTTGTAAAATGCAGTTGTGATTCTTACTAAAAATTCAGATGATACAGCATAATACTAAAGTGCACATAAACTATAACAGTGTAACTCGACTCACAGTCTGGTGTTTTAATTGACAGGATATTTTTAATTACTTATCTTTTAAACCTGTGTATGTTTATAGTTAGTTTTAGAGTGACTTAAACAATTACCATCAAAGTAGAATGAAATGACTATCCGGGACATGCCAAGTAAACCTGAAGGCATTTACTGTCTCTAGTTGTTTTATGGAAAACATCTATAGTATGAGAAACAAACATGACATAAGATTAGGTTACTTCTGCCAACTGTTTTTTTTACATACTTGGTTCAGGTATTTACTATGTTGCATATACTGTACTACTAATTATATCAGAAACATGAAAACTGCATGCAATCAGGCTTTTTTCATTCCAAATCAGAACTCAAGTACACATACCACAGAGGCCTCCCCCCTCTGTGCCCATGTAAAAGTTTTTAAACAAAGCTGCTTAAAGTAATCCATTTTTAATTAAACTTAAACTGAGCCCTTAGAGGCATTAAATGTGTGGTATATGGTATATCCTAGAATCATAGAATATCAGGGTTGGAAGGGACCTTAGGAGGTCATCTAGTCCAACCCCCTGCTCAAAGCAGGACCAATCCCTAATTTTTGCCCCAGATCCCTAAGTGGCCCCCTCAAGGATTGAACTCACAACCCTGGGTTTAGCAGGCCAATGCTCAAACCACTGAGCTATCCCTCCCCTTACTATCAATCTAGTAAGACTTGCTACAATTACTTAAACCTTTCTTTGCCTGCTTTCCCATTAGTAAACGGGAGGTGACAATACCTCCTTCACAGAGATGTAACAGGGTTTAATTAGTAAAGTGCTTTGAAGCTATAGAGGATCATATAGAGGTATTGCCTTTTAAAATTAATCTTCTCCTGAAGAATGAATTCCATGGAATAATATTGAGCTCCTAGTTGTGTTTTTAAAAGGGCCAAGGATTGTAACAGCTATGTGTGGCTATTATTAGCTACTAATAACAGCGAGTAATAATAGCAGCTATTATTACTTGTTAATGGTCTTCCTTTGTTTGTATTCCTACACTAGGTTGAGAATGAAGGGAGAAAAGAAATGTCTAGATGGACACTCATGGCTGATAAAAAAAAAATGTTTTACTCAGTAAAATGACATTTTTAATTGTGAAGTGGCTGCTGTTTTATTACAGATTGAGCTGGTAGCACCTCCTATTATTGGGGGTGGGAGGTGGGGAGAGAGTGTAATTTGCCTGTGCAAATTATGCAACAATCTGAAAATCCCAGCGGCTAGGCTGGGTGACAAATAAACATAGACAAGACGGATGTCCCTGTTTAGGGCCCTATCAAATTCACAGCCATGAAAAACACGTCACGGACCGTGAAATCTGGTCTCCCCCCATGAAATCTGGTCTTGTGTGCTTTTCCCTATACTACACAGATTTCATGGGGGGGAGATCAGCATTTCTCAAATTGGGGGTCCTGACCCAAAAGGGAGTTGCGGGAGGGGGAGATCACAGAATTGCCACCCTTCTGTGCTGACTTCAGAGCTGCGTGGCATACCATACCATGCGACCCTTACTTCTACGCTGCTACTGGCAGCAACTCTGCCTTCAGAGCTGGGCTCCCGGCCAGCAGCCGCCGCTCTCCAGCTGCTCAGCTCTGAAGGCAGCGCCGCCGCCAACAGCGCAGAGGTAAGAGTAGCAGTACCGCAACCCCCCCTTCAGTAACCTTACGACCCCGCTCACAACTCCTTTTTGGGTCAGGAGGGACCCCTACAATTACAACACTCTGAAATTTCAGATTTAAATAGCTGAAATCATGAAATTTACCATTTAAAAAATCCCATGACTGTGAAATTGACCAAAATGGACCGTGAATTTGGTAGGGCCCTATTCATGCTGCAGTGAGATCTGCTAAGGGGGTTGATACTGGTGCATTTTATGCTTTCTTGTGAACCTCTGCCTCCTGCCAGCTCACAGGAACAGAGCCGGCAAGGGGAATAGAAGACACCACTTGCCTTGTCAGTGCATCTGACATCCCAGTGGCCCCTCTCTCCTGGTTTTGCTGCTGCTAGGTCACTGTGCTTCCCAGTTAGGATAGAAAGGTGTTTTGTTGTTTGTTTTTAAAGCACAAAATGTGGAGCCAAACCATCACCTGTATCTTTCCATCCAAACCCCACTGTTTTGCCCACCCAGGGGATGGCTTTTATTCACTGTACTGACTACTTAGGCTGGCATACTCTTTGTTATACCCCAACCTATTGTTAGTAGTTGTTATATGCATTGCGATAGGGCCTGGAGGCCCCAATATAGGACCCATTGTGCTGGGAGCTCCTCCCACTCCTAATAAGAGACCATTCCTGCCAGAGCAGCTTACAATCTAAGCTAAGACAGGACTCAACAAGCTGTTGTAACAAATAAGTAGTGGGAATAGGAAACGGTGGCACAGCTTCTCCTCACTGTGCTAGCTGTCGGGGCTGGAGCTCTACTCTTTGCTAGTCCTCTGCCTGAGAAACTGGGGTATGGCCTTCTCTACCAATGGGGTTCAGTCTTCCTCACAATGCTTTGGCATTGAGGGACCTAGAAAAGTTGGTGCTTGAGGTGAGGTGAGGTGGGGGGAGAATGGATGGCCTTATGGTTAAGGCACTGGACTGTGCCTCACAAATTTGGGGAGTGGTAAATAATGAAGAGGACAAGTGACTCATATAGAGCAGTCTGGATCGCTTGGCAAGCTGGCTCCAAGCAAACAATACACATTTTAATATAGCTAAATGTAAATATATATATCTAGGAAGAAAGAAGTACCCCATTCTGACAGGATGGGGGACTCTATCCTGGGAAGCAGTGACTCTGAAAAAGATTTGGGGTTTGTGGTGGCTAATCAGCTGAACATGAGCTCCCAGAGCGATGCTGTAGCCAAAAGGGCTAATGCAATCCTGGGATGCATAAACAAGGGAATAGTTTATTTTCCCTCTGTAGTCAGTACTGGTACAAACTATAGAGCAGCACTTGCTCACCATCAGAGACCATTAAAGTTTCCCAGGCACTTCTTTGGCATTTTTAAGCTTCTGTGTAGGGTGACCAGACAGGAAGTGTGGTAGGAGGTAATAGGAGCCTATATAAGAAAAAGACCCAAAAATCGGGACCGTCCCTGTAAAATCGGGACATCTGGTCACCCTACTTCTGTGACCTTTTCAAATATAGTCCTGCTTGCTGCTCCTGGGCCGCCCCATCCCCGCAGCTCCCAGACACTCTGGATCCAGAGCTCTCTCTGCACAGATGCTGCTGCTCCTCAGCTCCTCTCTCCCGCTACAGCCACTAGGGGCTGGGGAGGCTGCAGGGATGTGACTGGCAAAATCCAGGAATTTTAATGTCCCTGAAAGACGTACAGATTTCCTGGGACCAGGGCCGGCTCCAGGCACCAGCAAAACAAGCTGGTGCTTGGGGCGGCACATTTCTAGGGGCGGCATTCTGGCGCCAGCCATGCCGCCGCTAAAAATGTGCCCCGGACGCCCTAGCTCACCTCCGCTGCCGCCGCTGGCTCACGCGCCAAACAGCTGATTCGCGCGCCGCTGCTGGAGGGGGAGATCCCGAGTGGCTGCAGCGCGCGAACCAGCTGATTCGCACGCTGCTGTTCCCCCTCCCTCCCAGGCCTCTCAAGCCTGGGAGGGAGGGGGAGATCCTGAGTGGCTGCGGCGCGCGCGCCGCTTCTCCCCCTCCCTCCTGGGCTTGAGAGCCCGGGAGGGAGGGGGAAATCCCGAGCGGCTGAGGTGCGCGCGCCGCTTCTCCCCCTCCCTCCTAGGCTTGAGAGCCCGGGAGGGAGGAGGAGATCCCGAGCGGCTGCAGCACGCGAACCAGCTGATTCGCGCGCCGCTGCTCCCCCTTCCTCCTAGGCTTGAGAGCCTGGGAGGGAGGGGGAGATTCTGAGCGGCTGCGGCGCGCGAAACAGCTGATTTGCATGCCGCTGCGCCCCCCCCCCCCCCCTCCTAGGCTTGAGAGCCTGGGAGGGAGGAGGCAGGGCTGGGGATTTGGGGAAGGGGCGGAGTTGAGGCGGGGCTTGGGGTGGGGTAAGAAAAAAACGGGGGGGGGGGGGGGATTTGTTTTTGCCTGGGGCGGCAAAAATCCTAGAGCTGCCCCAGGCAAAAATCCTAGAGCCACCCCTACGCCCCAGGGTAGGACAGCTACCCTAAAAAAACAAAAACAAATAAAAAGGGGGGGGGGGTCAGGGGGGATAATCTCAGGAAAACCAGGACGGGTGGTAACCTAGTCACAGTTGTTACCTGTTTCCTGCAAATTGTTCACACCTGGCCTACTTTTTCATATGAATCCTATAAACTGGAGCAAAGCTCTAGAAGATTGGGTCTCCCAGCCTGTTGTCTGTTGCACACCTCTTGCTCAAAGGATGTAGAACATACACACTCTGTAGTATGTAAGTAACTGGAACATTATTTTCTCATAAGAATATTTAAATATACAAAGTGGGCTTTCGACCTCTGTAACTAAGACTTTCTTGTTAGATGGGTGAGTGTGGAAATCCTCCTTAATACCAGTCTGCCTCGCTTAGTTTTTATTCTATCACATCTTTCTAAAGAGACTAGAATCCTTGAGCCCATATGCAAATGTTACATATTTTTGTAACCTTTCAACAAGACTCCTCAAAATGAAAATATGGGCATGTTTGATCCTATATCTTATGGACAGTACTATACATAAGAGAGACTTATTTAACTTTCAGAGGGGATTCTTTTCCTTCTGTCATGTCACGTGCCTTTATTTTTAGCTAACAGCTGGGGAGGGGGGGAACACAGTCATTTAAATGTAGCTTCTATTCTGAATTACTTTTTTGAAATGGGATTGGCAGCTGCATACATGCCTCTGAACCTTCATCCACTTCCAGTTGCCCCTGGAAAGGATAGAAGGGAAGTCTGAACTAAAATAGGATTTTTGTTGCAGAGAAAGGGAATGAAGATGGGGGTTGGGAAATGAATTCTTTGTGTTAAACGTTTACCATTTTGGGCCTGACCCAGACATCTGGATTCCCAAGCTATCTGTCCATGAGGCAAAATTACATGAATGAATTTGAAGTTCTGCTTCAGATGAACAAGGCACCCACTTGTGTAAATAACTGGCCAATTCTAATGTGAATATTGTGATATTAAGGAAGGATTTCTCCTGTGTAATAGAAACACAGGAATTACCATATTGGCGCAGACCCAACATCCATCTAGTCTAGTAGCCTGTCTCTGACAGTGGCCAGTGCCAAATGCTTCAGAGGAAGGTGTAAGATCCCTGCATTAGGCAGATGTGGGATAGTCTGTCCCCTCACATTAGATCTCATCCTGATTTCTAATAGAGATTATTTTAAACCCTGAGGTATGAGATTTAATCTCTCTCCCACAATTTTTTTTTTACTAATTAAGATCATTCTGGATGTTCTTGATATCCATATAAATGTCTAATCCCTTGTTGAACCATGCAAGTTCTTAGCCTCAAAAATTTCCTGTGACAGTGAGTTCCACACTCTAATTATGCAGTGTGTGAAAAAGTATTTCCTTTTATCAGGTTTGAATTTGAATTGAAAGTGCCAAGCTGCAGAACGATGGCACTAAAGGCCACCCAATCAGACTATGGCACTGAATTGTCCACGTTTTTAATTTTAGTTACAACATCCTGAAAATTAGTGCTGGATCAAACCAGTGGGCTGCCTAATCTAATATCCTGTCTCTCATAGTGATCAGTACCAGATGCTTCAGAGGGAGCAAAAAACCAAGTGGATAACTTGGAATAATCTGCACTAGGTGGAAATTTCTTCCTAACCCCTATCAGATGATGTCTTATTTGAAGCATAAATGTATATCCCTTCTGTGGAACAAAGAGAGTTGGTTTTTGTTTTGTTTTTTATCCTACTAATTAGAAGGACATTTGAGCCTGTACTGTTCTTTCAGATATCCTGTGATCAGGCTTTTCTCCTCTACTTCTGTTCCAGACCTCTAGAAGGAATTTTTCAAACTGTTTCTTGTGTTTCTTCAGTCTTGGTGAGCACTAGGGGCATGGCTGATTGGGACTCTCATAGGTTCAGAGTTCAAGTGATTCTTCAAAACATCCCTCTATTGTAAATCATTGAGAGTGTGAAATAATACTGCAAGGAACAGAGCTGTAGTTCAGTGAAAGCATATGTTCAGTGGCCCTGGAGAGCTTTTATTTTAAATAAACATGCTGAGGGCTCATTAACTTCACTTTTGCATCTGCTGAATATTTGAAAAATCTGTGCTAGATGCTCAGCGCCTCCTTAAATTATTGATAGAATTTGATGTTTTAATTAACATTGCTGTGCATTTTACTGGCATCAGTTAACTTAGCAGCACTTCCACCTGTGTAGAATGTTGCTGTTTTAGAACTCAGAAGTTACATTTATTTTATTTTGTTTATTTTTCTTGCACTTCAGGCTTTGTCTAACTCTAGCTCCCCTGCTAGTTGTGTATGGGAACCAACCATGAAGCAGAATTTTGCCTTTGACAACATCGGGTACGAGGGGAGCGCTGAAAATATGCCCTCTCTGCTTCCTCAAACGAGCACCGTCACAGTCAATATTTTGGGTATGACTTGCCAGTCTTGTGTGCAGTCGATAGAGGGCAGAATTTCCAAGGTGAAGGGCATTGTGAGCACCAAGGTTTCCCTTGAGCAGAGCAATGCTGTAGTAAAATATATACAGTCAGAAATAGGTCCCCAAGAGATTTGCCAGGAAATTGGAGACATGGGCTTTGATGCCAGCATAGCAGATGGAAGAACTACAGCAACATCTGTAAGATCGACGTCCTTGGGAGAAGCACTAATGAAGCTGCGGGTAGAAGGTATGACATGCCAATCTTGTGTCAACACCATTGAAGGAAAGATCGGAAAACTACATGGTGTGTTGAGAATCAAAGTCTCCCTCAGTAACCAAGAAGCAGTCATTGCTTACCAGCCTTACATCATTCAACCTGAAGACCTCAAAAACCATATAGATAACATGGGCTATGAAAGCACGATTAAGAGCAAACTAGCCCCATTAAAGCTTGATATGATTGACCTAGAACGCTTGCAGACTACTAGCACAACGAAAACTTCAGCCAGCCTGAGCAATAGCAATGTGGAGCCAGTGGTGGGCAAAATGAATAGTACAACAACTATGACACTGGGAGTAGAAGGGATGCACTGCCAGTCTTGCGTCAAAAACATTGAAGGAAATATATCAGGTCTTCCAGGCGTACAGAATATTAAAGTGTCATTGGAACGTAAAAATACTGTTGTGCAATTTAACCCAAACATAATGACCCCAATATCTTTGCAACAAGCCATTGAGACCCTTCCACCTGGTAACTTTAAAGTATCCCTCCCTAATGGAGTGGAAGCAAATAACAGAGAGCTTTTATCAAAGGCAACATTTTCATCACCTCAGTTTCATAGCACATCCTCTGGGGATCAGCTGACAAGCACAGCTGTACTTAGTATTGATGGAATGACCTGTGGATCCTGTGTACAGTCCATAGAAGGCACAATGTCCCAAAGAAAAGGGGTACAACATATATCAGTTTCGTTAGCTGAAAGGACTGGAACCATACACTACAATTCAGCTGTAACTAATTCAGAAGACCTAAGAGGTGCTATAGAAGACATGGGATTTGATGCTTCCATTCTCACAGGTACTTACATGTTTTCTATAAGTAAGCTAGGAGAAAGTAAAAAAACAAAACAAAAAAACAACAACTTTTAAAATCGATTGTGTGTGTGTGTGTTTGTTTTGTTTTTAAGGCTAGAAGGGACCATTATGATCTGGCCTGCCCTGTATAATACAGGCCATAGAATTTCATCCTGAAAAATTATTTCTTTATAGTGAGTGTGTTATTGGGCAAAAGAGTTGTTTTAAGTTACAGTCTGCAGTCACAAGCCTAACCAGTAACATAGTGGCTTTTAAATAGCAGAGAAAACATACGAGCTGCACGCCACTGAAACAGGTTTCCACTCTTCTCCCCTTCACCCACCAAGCTGGTGTGAGTATAAATAATATACACCAAGAACAAACACTTTAATAAAATACCTTGCAGTTAAAAGCAACTATTTCCTTAACTGGAACTGCTGCCTGGTATCTCAAGGCACGTCCACGCTGCAGCTGGAGGTATGATTAGTAACTGATGTAGATGTACTTGTGCTAGCTGTACTCTAGATGGTTTGCTAAAAATGGAAGTGAAGACATGGGCTGCGCAAGCCAGCTAGAGTAAATTTAGTGCATATATGTCTATATACGCTGCCGATCACACTCTCAGCTGCAGTGCGGATGTATCCTTAGTAGATCTTCTGTACCTCAACTGTAGAATGGTTATGCCAAGGGCCTAATCCTGCTTCCGGTGAGTCAATGTCAAAACTCCTATTGACTTCAATGACAGGGGCGCTGGAACCAATTATTATAGTGGGGGTGCTCAGAGCCATTGAATCAAACTGTAAACCCTGGATATAATGGAATCCACTTCAAGCCAGGGGGGTGCAGCAGCCCCCCCTGCACCCCTAGTTCCATCACCTATGTGCAATGGGAGAAGTAAATGTATAAATCAAGTACACTGTGTTGAGCACATGTGTTTAATGGTTAAGATGTTGCATAGTGCATAATCTCATTTACTTGGTGAATTTCAAAAGCAAGAATGATAGTAGTAAAAAGCTATTGCCTTACTCAGCATATAATTTTGACAGGTTTCCACACCACTTTTTGCTTTGTCCCATTCCTAGGTCTTATTTTTGGAAACATCGATTTTTGGCACTGTCAGCCATTTGGGGTGGGGTGGAGGGAGGTTTTTTTTTAAAAAAAAAATTAAAATTGAATTTATCTTTATTGGGTGTATTAGAACTAAATGAATAAATATAGCTTTTGCACCCTTTCTTCATTTTTAGAGGAAAATTTGCTTTTTATACATTTAGTGACAATTCTGCATAAAGTCTAGTGAACAGATGTGCAAAGTCTGAATGACAGAAGAATACATTTTTAATATGTGCTTTTAGAGAGTAACTTTTTATGGAGTTAATACTTTTCTAAATAAAGGCATTAAATAATTGTGCACAGGCTTACTGACACAGAAAGGAAAAGTGTTTTTATATGTATGCACACACATTTTTAGAGGAAAATATTTTATATGCAATTAGTACATTGTTTATTCAGCTTTGTTTAGCAAATGCACAAATATGTCAAAGTATTAGTGTTAGAGAGAGAGAAACTATAACGATAGAGCTAGTTACATATTAAAAGGCATAGTCACCTTTCAGAGATGACCAAGAATGTTAAACCACCAAGAAAGGAAACAGAGAGAAGAGAGAAGCATTTCATGCCACAGATTGGTACTGCTCAAATGGCAGAAACCCCTGTACTGGGAGCTTGAGACAAAACCACATCTCCTTGGCTGAACCAATCAGAAGGTATTCTTTAACCCAGGGCCTCTTGGGGAATCACACATCATAGGAAATTGTGATGCATTTTAACATTCTAAATCCACTTTATGGATTTATCCATAGATATTTAATTACTCCATATTTTCCCAAGTCACTATGAACACAGCACTTTATTTATTGCAGCATATTAAAATATAAATTAGAGCTAAAATACCAAACAAAAGGAGTATGCCTGTAGATTTATAAGAACTATGTACATTTAGCAGCTAGGCTTCTAGCTGTTGAATTCTGGACCAGAAATAAAATTTCCTCTTTCTACATAATGGCTTAACTTGTATTAGAAGTCTCTTCAATTTTGTAAAGTTTTTGAAGGACAGATACATTTAACAAAAAAATAGCAAAACATAGAACACACAGAAACATAACACCATTCACCTCCCACATCCCTGCCCTACTGTTCAAAACCATTAAGCATACATTAAAGCCAACTTGTAGGCTATCTTATCATCACTGTAAGTATAATTCAAACTAGTTGTATATTATTTTATATTTCACCCACTTTCACACACATTCATTCTTGTTTTTTCAGCATTACTTTATACAAAATACACCCAACCTACCTTAAAATAAATCTAACAATGTAAAATTGGTTAATACACCTCATTTGGACAAAATACAGAATTGGTTTAAACTGTTTTATGTAAAAGAGTTAATTATACTCTGTACCAGAGATAAGAACACTCTTTTCCCACAGACACAGCACCAACATCCACCCTTTTCTTCTCTTTCTGAAAACAATTACGCATATATTCAAAGCAAATTGTATACTATTTTATAGATAAACTACCTTATGAATATATTCAATTTATTTTTGTTTTGTAGGTAAGACTCTTACACATGTGTTATACTGGTTTTTCAGCATTATTCTATACAATATACACAGAGCCTAAATTAAAAGAAACGTAATGGTGTAAAATTGGTTAATATACCCAACTATGAGGCAAAATGCAGGATAGTTTATACTATTTTATGTAAAAAGAATTGATAACACTTTTTACTACTTTTTCCACAAGCTGTGCCCTTTTTGTTAAGGTCATCCTGCTCTTTCAGAATTGGGAATGTAGATTAAACAACTGATTAAACTTTGATTTAATAAATAAAATAAAACCAGGAATGGGGTATTGGGGAAAACTGTGTTTTAGTATTTGAGGGGTAGTAGATAGTATATTTTAAGACCATTTTGTTTGTATTTTAAATGCTTTTAGATGTAAATATTTTGCATTATTAACTTGTGACTCATTTAGCAAAATAAAAAAAGTTAGAAATCGTGGAACAGACACCTACACCCACAAAATAACCCAGACTTTTAAAGGTAACATGAGGATAAGAAAGTTGGTCTGGATTTTTAGGGATATTTTAACAAACTGGACGGGTAGCAGGGGGGAGACCGTAAACTTATAGCAGGCTTATTATTCATTTCCACCTAGACTTTTTTGTTACCTTTGATTTAAGGTTGCTAGCTTGAAAATCCACATCAACACAAACTGTAAAAAGCAGTGAAATAAGCAGTAAAGTCATTCAGCACTCTGTCTACACGCCATCCATCAGTTCCTTCCTCTTCCCAATCTCAGCTCACCATCCACAGCCCAACATATCTCCGCCCTCCTCCCCAGTACCCATTGGGCAGCCTGCAAGCCAGATAAATGGCGCAGCTCCTTCAGCTGCTCCCTGGCTTAGTGTAGAGAACTAGTCTATGGATCTGGCTGGGGTTGGGGATTCTCCATCTGGGTATTCTACAGAGGTGGCCTACTCAGTGCCCGACAAGGGGCGGAATTGATCCCACTAGACCTGATCCTGAGGGATGTTAAGTCCCTGACAATGTCCTTGACTAAAGTGTGACTTGTGGGTGCTCAGTACCTTTCAGGATCAAGCCTATACACTTGTACACCAGTGCTCGCTGCTCAATTTATGGAGCAGCGTTTGGATCGCCTGTTGAGAAATGCACTCGTGTTCTAATCCTGGTTAGAGATCAGGTGCTGAGCTGGAGTCGTGAAGGAAAGGAGATGAGGACAATATGAACATGTAACTGGGCTGCATTCTCTAATGCTTTAACTGCCATGGAGTCACCCTCAGGGTCGATATTAATATCAACAAACTGAAGAGGATCATTCGCTGATTGAAGATGGATTGCCACTAACTAAAGCAAAGTGGTCATGCAGTGTTGGTACTCTGCCCAAAAGTAACACGTTGCTTGTGACTAAGGAAGCCAAGATCACAGGGTAGTTAGTCACCCTGTCATTTGAAAAACTTTGGATGTTTCTGTTGTTAAATGTGTTTCCAGTTTCCTTCTTTGAAACATTTTATCATGTTCTGTTAACCCATGTTAATTCTGTTTATGGTGTGTTTATTCAAGATACCACCACTTGGAAATATATGGATCAACCTCTTTTCAGGGATGCTGCAATTCAGCCTAATTCTTGGGAGTCAGCTTCCCAGAGAACAGAAAATGTTTCTGAATCATCTCATCAAGGCTACGTGTCTGATGTCCAGCCAAAGAATTCTTATCTCGATAGTCCAAAGCCACCCAATGTAGCGACAACAGAAAAGTGTTTTATGCAGATCACAGGCATGACCTGCGCCTCATGTGTGTCGAACATTGAAAGAAATCTGCAAAAAGAAGACGGTGAGATGTCTAAAATTCCTAGAGAGGGTCTATAAAGTACTTTGGGATCTTCTGGATGTGAAGGATACTGCATTCTATCAATAATAATTAATACCTAGCTCTTTACCTCAGTAGATCTCAAAGTGCTTTACACAGGTCAGTATCATTATCCCTACTTTACAGATGGGGAAACTGAGGCACTAAGCGGGAAGTGACTTGCCCAAATCACCCAGCAGGGCAGTGGCAGAGCCAGGAATTGAACCAAGGTCTCCTGAGCCCCAGTCCAGTGTTCTGTCTCCTAAAGCTCTATTGTTGTTATACACATTAAAATGTGATGGGGGTTGAGGGTAGGTGTAATTAATATTTTTAATTACTTAGGCCTTGGCTACACTTACAAGTTACAGCGTAATAAAACTGCCGGCAGCGCTGTAACTCATTAACTGGCTACACTTGCAAGGCACGTGCAACGCTGTATCTCCTCAGATACAGCGCTGCATGTACTCCACCTCCCCGAGAGGAATAACAGCTGTTGCGAAGTGGGTGGAACGTTGGTCTTTCAGTGTAGCCCAGGAACAACGGAGTTAGTGATCTCCCGAAGCTGCCTTTGTTTTGAAACGGCACTTCCGGGTTGGAGTTCAGAGCTCCATTCTTTGAGCTGCTAAACACAGGCTCCGTTTCCTCTCTTTTATCTGCTCTTTAAAAACAAACAAAGCCCCTGCTGTTTGCTTTCCGTGATTGAGAGAGAGGCAGGGGATGTGGAGGTGTGGAAATAATGAGCTGACACTCTGTGGAGATTCCAAAAATCTACTCTTTTTCCAAAAACGCTCCCTGTCAAAGTCCCCCTCACCCCCCCGATTTGAAAAGCACGTTGCAGCTACCTGAATACCCATAATGCACCGCTCCCAATACAGCTGCAAGTGCCGCAAATGTAGCCACGTCAGTGGTAGTTACTGCGCTGGCCGCTGCCAGTGTGGACAGGCTGCAGCGCTTTCCCTACTCAGCTGTACGAACACGGGTTTAACTAACAGCGCTGTACATCTGCAAGTGTAGCCTAGGCCTGTATTATGTACTCATGTTGATACTAGCACTACTATATTCAATCCGTCAGTGACTATACCAGTTGGGGGATATACCGGATAGTAGGGCTAGCTGGTGGATCGACCCAGAGTAAGACATAGCGCCTGTCCCAAAGAGCTTCCAATCTGATTCTCATATTCTTCAAAAGCTAATGGGAATTGCATGAATAAATTAAAGGGAAGAATACGTATCTTGAGAAATGGAAGCTTTTGTCCTGTTTTGTCAATATGGTCATGGCATGACGCTAGAGTGGGGAGAGTGATTAACGCCATTAAATGTCCAAGCATTATATTACTGGTGTGCCCCTTGGTTATCAATTGCATTATGTGTTCCTCAAAGGAGGTACAGTATCTAATATAACCCAATTGCTCCCATTGCAGGTATTGATTCAGTGCTAGTAGCCCTGATGGCAGGAAAAGCGGAGATAAAATACAAGCCAGAGAGCATTCAGCCTCTTGAAATAGTACAGCTGATTCAAAACTTGGGCTTCGATGCTACAGTCATAGAAGACCATACTGATACAGATGGCAATGCAGAGCTTATTGTGAGTATCATGGATAGGAACCTAAGGGTTTTGTGGTACGTGTACAAGTTTGACGGGAATGTGTCTTTGCAAATGAATCTATTTTAGTGGTAGTGTTTTTGAACAGCTGGGGTGCTGGATGCTGCTGCTGCTGCTTTTCTTAACTACTCAAGAAAAAAATTATTCTAAAGGAGCAAAAATGTTTCTACTAGGTAAAGAGATATGAACAGCTATCCAAGTGCACAGAGAAGCCTTTCTTGGCAGGAAAACACCGAAAACCTCTTTTTTATCAGTTTCACAAGCAGTGCAAACTTTTTGCATAACTTTGAAAAGCCCCAAACAATAAATCTTCATTAATGCATATCTTCAGACTTGCTAATACTTTTTTTCTTTATGACCAGAATAATGGTGATCAAATACATAATAATAATTAGAGCCCTGCAAATCTGCAGATATCTGCTTTATATCCACTGATGCGGTTGTATTGTTTACCATATTTGCGGATTAAGGATTGGATGCGGATCCAAAATTTTGTATACATACAGGGCTCTAACAGCGAGACAGGGTAAAAGGTGGTGCGTGGAACGTGGGTCAGACACAAGTTAATTATCGCGGATGCAGATTCGATGCGGATCCACATTTTTATATCCGTGCAGAGCTTTAATAATAATGCCTGAAACTTCATGCAAAGATCTCAAATTCTATATAAACTTTGCAAATTGTTTATACAGGGCCAAATCCTACTATGCTCTATTTTCAACTTCTGAAATAAAGGCTGCTTCTCTGCTTCCCTCTCCCTTCGCCATTCCCACTTGAAGGGCAGTGGTGAGAGAGATTGTTCTCAACTATAGAGATCACTAACTGCATTTACAATTCTGTTCTTCAGATTACGGGGATGACCTGTGCTTCCTGTGTTCACAATATTGAATCCAAACTAACCAGAACTAATGGCATCTTCTATGCCTCAGTAGCGCTTGCTACCAGCAAAGCTCACATCCAGTTTGATCCTGAAATCATTGGACCTCGAGATATTATACAAATTATTGAGGTAAGTTATTAAAACACAATAATAATTAATATAATGTAATGTTAAAACAAATGGAAGTCACTAAAAGTGCTGAGATGCTCACTGACCTTTGCAGCTTTAGATAAAGTAAACTTTCTTTTTTTGACAAAGCCAATATTGTATGGTCAATGGAAGCTACATACTTCAAAGGGTAGCCTCCAGAGACATTAACCATTTCACTGCTTTTTAAAAGTATCAATACCTGGTAAAAATGTGATGTACCCCTCCGTTACTGCTCAGTGTACTGCACCAGGTACTTCTCTGAACTGCGATAGTCCAATGGAATGTTACCTCCGATTGCTCTCTATTGCCACCTAGAGACTCTAAGCAGCTATGCAGCAGAAAGGCACTAAACCCAGGTAAATACCACTTTGAAAACATACAGTAGAACCTCAGAGTCATGAACACCGGTGTTACGAACTGATTGGTCAACCACACACCTCATTTGGAACCGGACGTTTGCAATCAGACAGCAGCAGAGACCAAAAAAAAAAAGCAAATACATTACAGTACTGTGTTAAATGTAAACTAAAAAATAAAGGGAAAGTTTAAAAAAAAGATTTGACAAGGTAAGGAAACTGTTTCTGTGTTTGTTTCATTTACATTAAGATGGGCAAAAGCAGCATTTTTCTTCTGCATAGTAAAGTTTCAAAGCTGTATCAAGTCAATGTTCAGTGTAAACGTTAGTCTATATCAGCAAAAACAACTGAACATTGACTTAATACAGCTTTGCAACTTTACTATGCAGAAGAAAAATGCTGCTTTCCCTTTATTTTTTAGTAGTTTACTGTGCTGTATTTGCTTTTTTTTGCTTTTTTTTTGGTCTCTGCTGCTACTTGATTGTGTATTTCCAGTTCCAAATGAGATGTGAGGTTGACTAGTCAGTTTGTAACTCTGGTGTTCATAACTGAGGTTCTACTGCAGGGCACAACTGCATCTACTGCATCGGCAACCTTTGGCACGCGGCCCATCAGGGAAATCCGCTGGCGGGCCGGGATGGTTTGTTTACCTGCAGTGTCTGCAGGTTCGGCCGATCGCAGCTCCCACTGGCCATTCTCCATTCCAGGCCAATAGGGGCTGCATGTAAACAAACCATCCCACCCTGCCAGCAGATTTCCCTGATGGACCGTGTGCCAAAGGTTGCCGATCCCTGTTCTACTGTATTTGTTTTAAATGTTTCCTCAGTGAAGTTTGAGGGGGAATATCAGTCCTTCAAAATCCCAGCTGCACCCACCATTAAACCCAGGATGTTTGATTTGTTATGACTCTGGATGTGTGTAATGATAGAGGTACCTTATCATCCATGTTTTGTCTTCTACTCCATCATCATCGGCATTAACTGAACTCCTCTCACTTTGGCAGGCACTATAAATAAATAAAAAGGAGGCATTCACCAAAGCGTGGAACAGTTCCCTGTTCTGACATTTCTGATCTTAAATTTATCCTTTTAGATGACGTTTTCATCTGTTGTACATAATAAAGCTCAATTAACCAAACTCTTTTGTCTTGTTTTTTAATAAAAAGGGAATTGGTTTTCATGCTTCCTTGGCCAAGAGAGACCCTAATGCTCATAACTTGGATCACAAAAAGGAAATAAAACAGTAAGTATGACTGTCACAAAGAGAGGGCCTTTACAAGTGTGACTGTAATCTGCACACCAGTTAATCTGGTTTATGCTTGTGCAAGGCATATTTAATATGCAAGTACTCAGTCATTTGCTGTTCAGTTCAGTTACTCTTATACCCATTTGGATTACCTTTCAGTTTTTACTTGTAGAGAGTTATGTATCTGAAACATGCAGGTGGCAAAGGAACGTCTTCAGCCAAAATGTTTAAGCACTGGAAAGAAGTAATGACTTGTAGCCAGTTCTGCCGAGAGCTGAATGCACTCGGCTCAGCTGGGGAGCTGTACATGTGCAGTATTTGGCCTCAGTACTACCAAAGTGTACTCTGATACCATGGGTTTACTACTTCTACTTTTCAGATGGAGGAAATCTTTCTTGTGCAGCCTAGTGTTTGGAATCCCTGTCTTAATCTTAATGATTTATATGCTAATACCTGATGGCCAACAGCATGGCACTATGGTGCTGGAACAAAATCTAATTCCTGGATTATCCATTTTAAATCTTCTTTTCTTTGTCTTGTGCACTTTGGTTCAGGTATGTAAACAGTATTTCTTGGGTATTTTCTTTCCTGTCAATGTCCTCTTACGTAATCTGATTTAATAAAAAAAAAATTACACTGGAAAACCTTATTGGATTGCATCCATCCCCATGTAAATTCAGGATATATAGGATAAAGTGGCCCTATTAAACTGGTATTGATCATTATAATGTATTGTGCAAGTGTAATTTTATATCTATGTATAAAGTGAGTCAGTGACCAAATCAAGAGTTGAACTCAGGACCTTAACTCTTCTAGCATAATGTTCAGCCCAGCATGCCATCCCTTTATTTTCTCTCTTCACCTGTCATGTCATGCCTGGTTAGGTTGAACTCTTTGGGGAGAGGGCTGAGCATTATGCTAGAAGAGTTAAGGTCCTGAGTTCAACTCTTGATTTGGTCACTGACTCACTGTGTGACCTTGGGCATGTCACTTAATCTTTATGCCTCAATTTTCCCCTACGCTGTAATAAAGGGATAATAATACTGACCTACTAACCTCACAGGGTTGTTGAGACTGCAGCAGTTAATGTGAGAGGCTAAAGTAGGGATGTATACAACACAGAGCAGCGAGAGGCTGAAAGGATCATAGAGGGGTGGGGATCGAGAAGTGAAAAGGAGGTAAGATAAGAGTGAGACAGAACTGATGGGTGGGTGGGGTAGCTGTGAACTTCAGTTACTTTTTTCCTGCTGCATTCCTGTTCTGTTGCAATGAAGCTTTAAAAGCATTTCCTCACAGTCCTGCTGTGACATGACTACATCTAACCATGTAGAACATTTCTATTTAATGGACCTAATTCTCTCTCACAAACACACTGATGTAAATCAGGAGTAACTCCATTATTTTTCATTTGTATTGCGATAGCAGGTAGGGGGCCCAGTCACAGACAGGGGACCCCATTGTGTGAAGTGTTGAACAAAAAGACAGTCTCTGCCCGCAAGGGTTTACATTATAAAACAATTCCATTGAAGTTAACCATGGTTAAACCAGTGTGAGCTGAGAATCAGGCTCATTAACATCAGCCTCGCTATTTACAGCTCTTTGCTATAATCTGTGCTGTATATGCCCTGCTTTCACTGCTGTGATTAATAGGCATTTGTATATACTTTCACTGACAGTTCCTCGGTGGATGGTACTTTTATGTCCAAGCCTACAAATCACTGAAGCACAAAACAGCCAATATGGATGTACTGATTGTGCTGGCCACAACTATTGCTTATATATACTCTTGTGTGATCTTGGTGGTGGCTATAGCTGAAAAGGCAGAGGAGAGTCCCATCACGTTCTTTGACACACCACCCATGTTATTCGTATTCATTGCTCTTGGAAGATGGTTGGAACACATAGCAAAGGTAACTAGTCTACACATTAAGCATTTATGTACAGTAATGATGAAAATAATATGGCACCTCTGTGAACAGAAACTGCTTACATGTATTTTGATAGAAGTGTTTCTGGCATGCTGTGTGGTGTACGCTCTAATTTGAGGAGAGCCTGGTGGGTTGCTATGTTAACTGCACACACACAGGATCATAGAAATGTGGGTCTGGAAGGGATCTTGAGAGGTCATCTAGTCCAGCCCCCTGTGCATGTCTACTTAAAATGTGAGACACATGATGGGTGAGGTAATATCTTTTATTGGACCAATTTCTCAAGCATGTATCTTTATTTATGTTGTTTTCATAGAGTAAAACATCAGAAGCACTTGCTAAACTAATGTCTCTCCAAGCTACTGAAGCTACCATAGTGACTCTTGGACCTGACCACTCCGTCATCAGGTATATATTATTCACTTACAGCCCTTCTGCCTGCTGGGATGGGCTGACTAGATCTGACGCATTTAATGGTAAAAGCATTTTTGTTCCTATTAACGGGATGGATCAAATTGTTCATCTCTCATAATTGGGTGCTTCTTACAGGGAGGAGCAGGTGGCTGTTGAACTGGTTCAGCGGGGTGACATTGTAAAAGTTGTCCCTGGTGGGAAGTTCCCAGTTGATGGAAAAGTCATTGACGGCAGCTCTATGGCAGATGAATCTCTCATTACTGGTAATTTTGTTTATGCTTAGGAAAGCTAGCTGGCTGCTGGATCTCCTTCTTAAACTGTTCACACTTGTTCCCCATATTCATTCTCCTCTTCATCCACTCCTCTTAGCTTTGGGAAAGGTCTGATACAGATTCAGGCTACTTTATGGGACTGGCCTTTATACCAGGCTGATTCAAACCCCGATATCTGGTTACACAGGACTTTGGGGAAGACTGGATCTGGACTAGATTGCCTCTGTCCAATTCTGACCTTCATAACTTCTGTTGGTCAGCTGACAGCAGTGTTGTGTGGACTTCAGGACTGAGGGGCTTTAGGCCCTGGTGTCTTAGTTCTAAAAGGTGCTGGGGACCTGGAGGGAGTTTTCTCTGGAGCATATTTGCAAAAATGGTGCATTTTTAAACCTAACTAATAAACTGTGAATAGACAACATCTCAAATCCATGAGGAAGTGAATGTGCGGACTTGAGAAGGACAACCCCAGGCATTCATCAAGGGAGCAGAATAGAAGGAGAGCATTATTGCCTAACATTTGCTATGCTCACCAGAATTTTTTCTACTTCATGAAATTTCCACATGGGAAGCTGTGATGTTGAGACAGACACATAGATATATTATTTTTTAACCTGGTTCCTGCCATTATAAATTATTTAAAAGAACTATAAACCTTAACAGTTCATTTGCTTGCTTGCTTTGGGTTTGATTTGATTTTGGAGGGGTGGGTGGAATGTTCTCATTTTGAGAACCATTCACATCACTAACCCCGTATGGAGAAAAAAATATGACAAAGGAAATATAAATTGTGATGAGCTCTAGTACACTAGGAGCCAGTGTGAGAATGGGAACTTTGAAAAGGTGACAGTTTCGCTAGCCTCTGGAAGGGAGGGGGCTAGACCGCTTGCTCTCTGACATAGATGCCAAAAGAAGTTCTCCTAAGGTGTCTGCATGTATTGAGCCAGTTTGTCCCTGGCCTTTGTGGGGGTGCACAGAAGAGAGGGAGTGAAAGACCAAGGAGCCTTCCCTTTCCCCCCGTGTGTATTTTGTACAAGGGCCAGGAAGAGTCTCAGGCCCTGTGCTCAGAGGAGTATGGCTAAAGAGGATTCCCCTTTAACTCACTTGAATGCAATTTTGGAACATGGAAATCTGAATTCCCTCCCCACTAATCTCATGATGTTCTAAGTGTCCAGGCAGTGCAGCATAGTGATGTCCTAGGTGGCCATGGACTTGTTACAGTATTGTTCCACCTCGTTCCGACTGTCTGCTGATCCTGAGCAGACTGACTGGTAATGTGATAAATGGTGAATTCCCTGGCTGAGGTGCATAATTAAAAAACAACAGTACTAGTCTAACTCATTTGTCTCAAGACCTCTGATTCCAGCCACTAATAAAGTACTAGTAACAGTACTAATCTAGCTGATTCTGATCTTTATTAGTGGCTGGGATCAGAGGTCATTCGGATACGTTGGGACACATCCATTCAAGGCTTTAAAAATAAACAATAGGCAGAGCCGGCAGTAGGCATAAGCAGACTAAGCAACTGCTTAGGGCCCCCGAGCAGCTCAAAGGGGTCCCTATTAATTATTAGTATGTGTGTGTGTGTGGGAGAAATATTCCTGATTAGGACCCCCAATGGGCTAGCACTGGAATCAATAATCTTCAGAATCAATAACTGCTAGCCTGTAGGTTCTGCCGTGGTGTCTGATCCAAGGCCTGTTGGAGTGAATGGACTGACCTCTGTGGGCTTTGGATCAGGCCTCTGGAGGGGAGCGAATGACAAAGTGAACAAGAAAGAGGCAGTGGATGGTTGCTGAGTCTCCTACTGTGAAAATGAACATGGAAAACATTTTCCTGAAAAGTGACACAGCCTTTTAAAAAAAATCAGTCTTTCAAATTATGGTTCAAAACTGAATTATTATCTAGCATGCAGCAGGCGATCTATCTTTATGTACCTGTGCTCCAAGACTACTTAGGTAGTTGTCCTGACCCTATTGCTCTTTTGTCCTAGGGGAAGCCATGCCAGTCACTAAAAAACCTGGGAGCACAGTGATTGCAGGTTCTATAAATGCGCATGGCTCAGTTCTAGTTAATGCAACTCACGTTGGGTCTGACACCACCCTGGCACAAATTGTGAAATTGGTAGAAGAAGCTCAGATGTCAAAGGTAAAAATAAAAATGCTGCACTTTGTATATAAGTCAGCAAGGCTTTTCCTGTTGTGATATTTGTTTTAGAATCAGCAAGAAACAGACTTAAAAAAACCAACTCAGTTATGGAACAAGGGTTCGTAGATGTTATCATATCCGCTCTGTGCTTATATTTGTTGTTTTAGTCATAAAACAAGTATCTTTGTGTTTTATTTTTGTAGGCACCCATCCAGCAATTGGCTGATAAGTTTAGTGGATATTTTGTTCCATTTATCATCATCATTTCAACAGTGACATTGCTAGTGTGGATCACAATTGGTTTTATAAACTTTGATGTTGTTCAGAAATACTTTCCTGTAAGTTGGTCCCAATATTTGCTCTTAACAACCCAATGTTAGAAATGTAGCTTTTGTACTTTCCAAAGGTCTGATCCTGCCAGGTGCCAAGCACCTTCAACTCTCAAATGCATTAGGTTTCATTGTAGAATAGACTAAATATGTTTATGGAGTTAATTTTGGCCAGCCACAACAGAGTTGTCAGTCCATCTTATATCTCTGCATGGGATTCTGACAAAAAATGAAATCAATGGAGATGTACTAGGGATGAATATGGTCCAGTGGCTGGATTTCCCAGAGAGCTGAGGAACTGCTGACAGGTTTGCAAACTGCCTGCGCTGCTGCTGATCGTGGATCTGGTCTTTAGGAAGATGAGTGGCATATTGATTAAATTTAAGACGTGTAAACTGTACTGCCAGGCTCATAGATTGTGGAAGGCTGTGCATCCCAGAGATGGCATATTTATCCCCGCGAGTGGAGGGGAAAACACAGCAGGTTGTATTATTATCTGGGAACAAATCTGCATAGCAGCACTTTTGCGTTTGCAATGCTTATTACTCCAAGGAGTAAATCTCCACAGGAGTGGGGTATAAGCAAAAGTTTGGGGGCCCATGTGGGGACAGAAGAAGTTTGGGGGTGTAACAGGTGAGAGGTATAATGCCGATGGATCTAACACTATGTGGATCTATTGGCTATAGCTCACTGAGGAACAGGTCTTCTTCTTCTTCTGATGGAGGATCCTTCTCCCCCAACCCCAATGGGATCCCAGCATAGAGTCGTAGAAATGTAGGGCTGGAAGGGACCTTGAGAAGTCATCAAGTCCAACCACCTGTGCTGAGGCAGGACCAAGTAAACCTAGACCACCCCTGACAGGTGTTTGTCCAACTTGTTTTTAAAAGTTTCCAGTGATGGGAACTCCATGACCTCCCTTGGAATCCTGTTCCAGAGCTTAACTACCCTTATAGTTGGAAAGCTTTTCCTAATATCTAACCTAAATCTCCCTTGCTGCAAATTAAGCCCATTGCTTCTTGTCCTCCCTTCTGTGGCCATGGAGAACAACTGATAACTGTCCTCTTTATAACAGTCTTTAACATATTGGAAGACTGTTATCAGGTCCCCCTGAGTCTTTTTTTTTCTCAAGACTAAACATGCCCAGTTTTTTTAACCTTTCTTCATAGGTCAGGCTTTCTAAACCTTTTATCATTTTTGTTGCTCTCTGCTGGACTCGCTCCAATTTGTCCACATCTTTCCTAAAGTGTGGTGCCCAGAATTGGACACAGTTCTCCAGCTGGGGCCTCACCAGTGCCAAGCAGAGCGGGACAGTTACCTCCTGTGTCTTACATACAGTACTCCTGTTAATACACCCCAGAATCATATTAGCCTTTTTTGCAGCTGCATCACATTGATGACTCATTCAGTTTGTGGTCCACTATAGTCTCCCAGATCTTTTTCAGCAGTACTACCATCTAGACAGTTATTGCCCATTTTGTAGTTGTGCATTTGATTTTCCTTCGTAAGTGAAGTACTTTGCACTGAATTTCATCTGAATTTGCACTGAAATTCAGACCAATTCTCCAATTTGTCAAGATCATCTTGAATTTTAAACCTGTACTCCACAGTGCTTGCAGCTCCTCCCATCTTAGTGTCATCTGCAAATATTATAAGCATATACTCCATTATCCTAGTCATTAATGGAAAATATTGAATAGTACCGGACCCAGGACTGACCCCTGTGAGGCCCCACTAACCCCTGTGAGGCCCCCCACCCAATTTGACAGCAAACCATTGATAACTACTCTTTGAGTATCAGGGGGTAGCCGTGTTAGTCTGTTTCCACAAAAACAACAAGGAGTCCGGTGGTACCTTAAAGACTAACAGATTTATTTGGGCTTAAGCTTTCGTGCGTAAAAAACCCACTTCTTCAGATGAATTTTAGTTCTGCAGTTTCTCTTTGAACTCTGTTTCTGAAGTATTTTTTTGTTCAAGTATGGCTACTTTTAAATCTGTTATAGAATGTCCAGGAAGATTCATCAAAGAGAAACTGCAGAACTAAAATTCATTTGCAAATTTAACACCATTAATTTGGGCTTGAATAGAGACTGGGAGTGTCTGGCTCATTACAGAAGCAACTTTTCCTCTCCTGGAATTGCGACAAAGGGTCCTGTGGCACCTTATAGACTAACAGAGGTATTGGAGCATAAGCTTTCGTGGGTGAATACCCACTTCATCGGATGCATCTCCTGGAATTGACACTTCCTCATCAGTTATTGGGAGTGAACTACATCCACCCTGATTGTATTGGGCCTGTCAACACTGGTTCTCCACTTGTGAGGTAACTCCCTTCTCTCCATGTGTCAGTATAACAATGCCTGCATCTGTAATTTTCACTCCATGCATCTAAAGAAGTGGGTTTTTTTACCCACAAAAGCTTATGCCCAAATAAATCTGTTAGTCTTTAAGGTGCCACCAGACTCCTTGTTACTCTTTGAGTACAGTCTTTCAACCAGTTGAGCACCTACCTTATAGTACTTTCATCTAGACCACATTCCTCTAGTTTTCTTATGACAATGTCATGCAATATAGTGCCAAAAGTCTTACCAACATCAAAGTATATCATGCTGCCCTGCTGCTCAGTGTGTGCTCTGAGGATGGGACTTGCCGATAAATGAATATAATATTCCCAGTATGCCTGGTAGCAATAATCTGTTGTTCTTTTCTTTTCTATATCTGAGATTTCCAGATAGATGTATGTTTGAAATTACTGCTCTTTACTAAACATTTAGTGCATTGTCTCCTGTTAGCAAACATACATCTTTCTTTCTTTTTCTTTTTTACTTGCAGCATCAGAACAAACACCTTTCAAAAGCTGAAGTAATACTGAGGTTTGCATTTCAAACCTCAATCACTGTGCTGTGCATTGCATGCCCCTGTTCCTTGGGCTTGGCTACTCCAACTGCTGTGATGGTGGGCACAGGAGTTGCTGCCCAGAATGGTATTCTCATCAAAGGTGGAAAACCTCTGGAAATGGCCCACAAGGTTAATATCTCATCACGGAAGTGTTGTATTAATACCATTTATATTGGTTACCAGCTAGAACAAAATTTCCTGGCAAATTATGTTCATCTATGGAAAATGACTTTTTTTTTAATTGGTCATTGCTCTTAACATTTTTGAAGATAGATACTTTTTGGAATCACAGAGTGAGGCAGTGTTTCTTAATGGTCACAGCAAAGGAATGAGAGCCAGCAGATCCTGACTTCTCATCCCAGCTGGGCCATTTACTTGCTATATGACTTTATACCAAGGGTACGTCTATACTTACGCGTCCGGTCGGAGGCGCGCGATCGATGTTCTGGGTTTGATTTATCGCGTCTTGTCATTTTAATGGCGAACAGTGTGTGCACTGAATTCGTGAAATGTCTATTTAAACTCAACTGACAATATCTAAAGTATTAAATCGTGGCATGTATTTTCCTCTCTCAACGTCTTGTCAAGACGCGATAAATCGAACCAGGAAGTGCTCCGTCGTTGACGCTGGTAATCCAGCTCGACGAACGGAGTAGGCGGAGTCGACGGGGGAGCCTGCGCGCCGCGTGTGGACCCCGGGTAAGTGCTTTTTCATTCGAACTAAGGTACTTCAACTTCAGCTACGTTATTCACGTAGCTGAAGTTGCGTACCTTAGTTCGACAGGGGGGGTTAGTGTAGACCTGGGCCCAGTCACTTTCACCTTTGTCCTCTCATCTTTACTCCAGCTGTCAAAGGGATTACTACAAGTACTTCCCTCCCTACATTGCAGGAATCTTGTGACATTTAATGAGTTAATTGAACTGCTTCAAAGCACCATACAAATGCTGCTGCTCATTGGTTGTTAGTACAGCATCTAAAAACTGTTCTTTTCACGTTGAGAGAGGAAAATACATGCCACGATTTAATACTTTAGATATTGTCAGTTGAGTTTAAATAGACATTTCACGAATTCAGTGCACACACTGTTCGCCATTAAAATTGCAACACTTGTAGTAACTAATTATTATATAGTGAAATGCCCCAGTTTTACTGATACTTAAAATAGGAAATAACTGCATTGTCTAAGTCAGGGGTCTCAAACACGCGGCCTGCGGGCCACATGCGGCCCGCGGAGTTATTTCCTGCGGCCCGCCATAGGCGCTGACTCCACTGGCAGCCAAGCTCCAAACATTACTGAGTGTTTATATTTTATTAAAACCCCTCTTTGCATTACAGTTTTTAAAAAGTTAATACATTGAGTTTTAATAGAATACTATATTACTCTTCATTTTTTTCATTTTTGACTATACTTTTGTATCATTGTATGAAAAGGTTTCAGTGATGCGGCCCTTGGGCCAATTTACTAGTTCTCATGTGGCCCTCGTGGTGATTTGAGTTTGAGATCCCTGGTCTAAGTTATCAAGATGGGGTAATTTTATGGTAAATTGTGACATTTTAATGACAGTCACTCAGAGAAGGAAAAGAAAATTAGGTAGTATTGGAGCACAGGACAGTTCATGGTATAGACACCTGTAACTTGCGTAGATTATTCTCTTTTTATACTGGCAGAGAAGGTTGACTGCCAATGATGTGCCTATTTTGCGTGTTGTGCATGCATAAAAAGTAAAATATTCATGAAGGAACATTAATTGATTATTCTTCTCAACCACACGCACACTTGAACAGAGACATTATATTGTACATATGCTATGTCTAGCACGAAGAGCTCTTTCCAACCACTCTCATACTCATTGTTCTCGAGTTTAATATTACAGCAGTAATTGAAATATGTTATTTCTTGCAGATAAAGACTGTGATGTTTGATAAAACTGGGACCATCACCTGTGGTGTTCCTAAGGTCATGAGGATGCTCTTGCTAGGGGACATGGCTAAGCTGTCTCTAAAGAAGATACTTGCAATTGTTGGCACTGCAGAAGCCAGCAGTGAGCATCCCTTAGGAATGGCTGTCACTAAATACTGTAAAGAGGTATGTATTTCAAGTACTTCCCAAGGATATCTGTGTGAGCAGAAGTATTGCACTGAATAAGCCAGACACAGCTGGGTAGACCTGGCTTCACAGTGAGACCTGCCATCTTTACAAACCTTTAGGACCTTAAATCTGATCATGGGCAGTAGCATTTAGAAGAACCAGGTTTATGAACAGCACTGAGAATGTGGTTTCAAGCCTGATGATGGTCAGGAAATGGCAAGCCCTAGCTTCTTGCTTCTGTTTAAAGAATGATTTAGACCTGGGATTCCCACTTTCCATTCCTGGTTGTGAATAGGCTCTAAGGCTATGTCTACACTACTGCGGTAAGTCGACCTACTCTACGCAACTCCAGCTACGTGAATAACGTAGCTGGTAATGTAGCTGGAGTCGACGTACCTTAGATCAAGTTACCGCAGGGTCTACACTGCGGGGGGGTAGATGGGAGAAAATCTCTCGTTGACTTACCTTACCCGTTGGGGGTAGAGTACAGGGGTCGACTGGAGAGCAATCTGCAGTCGATTTGGCAGGCGTTTACTAGACCCGCTAAATCGACCGCCGGAGGATCGATCTCAGAGCGTCGACCCCCGCGGTAGTGTAGACCTGCCCTTAGTGTCTGCAATGAACGTCGCTCCCTGCCTGACCTAAGTGAAAGATGTTAGCACTGTTGCATTGTGGGTAGAGTCACAGTTCCAGCTGTGTAAGCTAGTAATTAACCTGGAGACTTGCAGGATGTTACATGCTTCCTACCATGGGAGTTAGGATCTGCTAAGTCGTTCTCGCTGTCAGTTCCAGGTTTTAAACTTCCTCTGGCTGACGACAGGCCTTCTTAATAAAAGGCCAGTTCATCTGGAATCTGCTTTCCCTTGTTGATTTGCCAGAGCCTCAGTTTGGTTACCTTCAGGTTACAGCAGCATTTATTCTGGCCAAGCTTTTGATGACTTTTAATAACGGGCAATTGAGCTGCAGGCGGGGGGGAGTTTTATATTGTGATTTATGACTGGTGGTGTTACAAGAAACTGGTTTAGTGGAAAAAGAACTGAGCTAAGAGTTCAGAGACTTGTGTTCTAATTCAGTTTCTGCCACTGATCTGATGTGTGACCCTGGGCAAGTCACTTCACTTCTCGCCCTTTGTTTGTCTTATTTAGATCATAAGCCCTTCAAGGCAGGGACTGTCTCTCACAATGTTTGTTACAGTGTCTGACACAATGGGGCCTGGATCTTGGTTGGAGCTTCTAGATGCTACTGTAATAATAGTAATTCAGTAGCCTTGGCAACGGCCACCTAGTATAAACTTCCAAATAAATACATAGAATGGGTACCTAGAACATGGAACTGGACTATGGACAGGTGGAATGGTGATTAAATTTAATAATTCACAAGAAGCATGTATAGTCCCTTCCCACACGTTGTCTGACAGTAGCCAGTTCTGTTAGTCATTTATCTGATCACTAAATTTAGCCAGATATATTTTAACAAACCTAAGTATCACATGAACTGTGAGCCCTTGGGTCTGACAAATGAATTAGTAGCTAGTCTCTGAGATTACCCATCTCCATGCAAATCAGCAAATACCAGCTATGCATGTGTTTCCCTAATACTTCAGGAAGAATGAAAACAACCAGAAAAACAAAAGGAAGGCAATCATAAATAACAGCTTCCCCTTACGCTTACATAAAAGCCATGGGCTACTGGCCAATGTTAACTGACTTATGAAAAGATAAATTTGGCAGCAATATGAATATCCAACATTTCTGGTATAAACCTTTAGGGGTAAATGCTTAGAAAATTAAAATGCCTACTTGGAAGGAGAAGAATTCTAGCTGGTAATGTTCTGGATGTCTGCCTTATATTTTTTTAAATGGGCTATCTTCTCCTGGTTGCTGTTTTTGAATCTACTCTTCCTTGTGCGTGAGTCACTTCTATAACATCACATGCCCCCTCCTGATGGTTGCTCTCTTCTGTTGCAGCCCTCCGGCCAGGTCACAATATTTATGTTCTCCCCTTTCGGGGTAACAAAGTTCAACAAACAAAACTCCAACAAATAATTTGAAGACCTTATGTCAGGTCTCTGGCCCCTTACTCTGGGCCCAGTGGTTCTCACACCCTTGCCTCAGGGCTTTCTAATGTTCACCTCTCCAGATTCATGCCACCTTGCCAGTGGCTGATAGGGACACTCAGGCCACTACACCAGATTCCAGCCCAGGGACTGTATAACCAGCAGCCAAGGTCTGGCACAGTCCCACTTGCTGATGTTTCCCTGGGCTTCTTCCTACCCAGCCTTTCTCAGGCTCTCTTCTCTGCAACTTCCCTAGATTGACCCTCCTTCCAGAGCGAGGTTCCCAGAGCTTATTCTCCTCCCAACCCAGCTTCCTCCTCACCATCTCTGTTCCCAGGAAGTGATTGCAGACTCTCTCCTTGCCACTCCAGTCTGCTACAAACTTCCTCTCTGCATACTAACCCGCCTGCTTCTGCCCAGCTGGGCGTCGTGATCAGTTCAGCCTGCCTGTCCCTCCAGGTGCAGCCAGGTAACATAACTGACCTCTCAGGCACACAATAACCCATTCAAGGCCTCTACGGGGTACATATCCCATCACACAACCCCATTCTTTAACTTCTCCCTCTGATTCGATAATAAAGGCTGTTATCATAAGATTTCATTTTCTTAAAAAGTCCTGAAAAGAGCATCAGAAACCAGCTGTTTCTTAGTCCCTTGGTCAAACCAGTAGCTTTTAAGAATTAAATACAATTTTTTTTAACTGTAGTCATTTAAAAAAAAAAAAGAAGCAGCTCATACTCTCCTAGTTGAAAGTTGATCCTTCCAAGAGGCAGCATGGTGTAGTGGTAGATTAGAGATTGGATCAAAAAACTATAAGGAATATAAACAGTCACACTTGGGGCACGGGGAAACCATGTAGCTTCCTGGTACTTATTTATGGGCAGGTTTTCCATTATGGGATTTTTTTCTTCTGCAGAATCTGATATTATCCACTGTCATTGATGGGTCACTGGAATAGATAAACCGCTGATCTGATCTGGTATGGTGATCCCTGTTTCTAGAAATCTAATAATAGCATTAGAAACCAGTAACTTCTGACCTCCAGTCCCCATTCTGACACTGATGTAGCATGTGGCTTCCAGCAAATCACTTAACTTTTCTCTCTGTTACCTCTTTGTAAAAGGAGGAGGAGACCAACTTTTCTGTGGTGTTTTGGGAATGAATTAGCTGATATTTGTGCATCACTTCAATGATTCAAAGTGTGTTACAAGTTCTCATGATTATTATTATTATGTTTGCAGGAACTTGGCACGGAGAGCCTGGGATACTGCACAGATTTTCAGGCAGTCCCAGGCTGTGGAATCAGCTGTAAAGTCCGCAGTGTGGAAGCTGTACTGGGCCAGAGTGAGCAGAGTCTGAATGAACAGAACGCTTACCTGAGCAGTGTCAGCACGGTTTCGCTGGGACACAGTTCATCGATCATGGTCCCTGAATCTGATGGTATGTCTGCCCTCAGAGCGTATAGCCAGCTACAAGGAGAGGTTTGCTAAATCAACAATACCAGCCGCTGTGAAATAGTTATACACAATTAGAACTTGCTTCCTGCAGCAGGGAAGGTGAGATTATGTTAGAAAATACAAAGTAGCTAAAATGTATCATTGGGAGAAAAGCAATATTCTTTTTTCTTAGGGTACGTCCACACTACCCGCCCGATTCGGCGGGTAGCGATCGATCTTCTGGGATCGATTTGTCGCGTCTCATGTAGACGCGATAAATCGATCCCAGAAGCGCTCCCCGTCGACTCCGGAACTCCAGCTCGGCGCGAGGAGTAAGTGGAGTCGACGGGGGAGCCAGCCTGCGCCGCATGGACCCTCAGTAAGTACTTGGATTAACCCACCCACCCCCTAGTGTGGACCAGGCCTTAATGTGGCTGGAAAGCTAGCTGAGTACTTAGATACTACAATGATGGGTGCTTTGCAAGCACATGTGACAAATAGGTAGTAAGATTCATAGATTCTAAGGGCAAAAAGGACCACCGTTATCATGGAGTCTGACTTCCTGTATAACATAGGCCATAAAACTTCCCTGACTTAATTCCTGTTTGAACTGGAGCATATTTTTTGTCAGTGATGGAGAATTCACCGCAACCCTTGGTAAGTTGTTCAGTGGTTAATTGCCCTCACTGTTAAAAATGTATGCCTTATTTCTAGTCTGAATTTGTCTAGTTCAGCTTCTAGCTGTTAGATCCCGTTATACCTCTGTCTGCTAGATTGACGAGCCCAATATCAAACACTTGTTCCCCATGTAGGTACTGAAAGATTGTGACCAAGTCACTCCTTAACCTTCTCTTTGTTAAACTCAATAGATTGAGTTTCTTGAGTCTATTACTATAAGGCATGTTGTCCAATACTTTAATCATTCTTGTGGCTCTTCTCTGAATCCTCCCCAATATAGCAAGGTATTTCTTATTCAAACTTCATACCACATGAAAACAAAACAGCTAGTTCCATTTGAAAAGACGAGAAAGCCAGCAGGGAGCACAATTTGCTAATCAGCAGTATAGTTCCCCCTAGAACAGTCCCCACTTTGGCCTATCCTCTTGCCTTGCTGCCCTTCTGCCACTTTTTAGCCCATGCTACACTTATGGATTAAGTGTACATGGTTATCTTCTCAAATATCTCTTAAAGTGTTTGTTTAAAGGCACCATTGAATGGGTGCACACGTATCCTTGGGATAAATGTTTATTTTAGATACAGAATTATAGTTACATCCCTTATAAAACACATTTTGTCTACTAATGTTTTGCTGTTGACTATTCAGTTGATCTCATTATGGAAGATGCATAGGTACCAAGATTTGTTTTCAGGCTGTGGAATCTATCTTGTTCCTTCTTTACAAGTCTTGAAACATTTTTTCCATTACCAGATCATTTCCTCTCCTGTGCACTCCTCATTCCTTCCCACTCCCAACATTACCTCTGCTATAACCTTGTGTGAAAAACCACTGGAAAAATTTAATTAGGATATCTATGGCCCTGGTCCTGCTAGCACTTTTGTGCATGAGTGTCTTTATGCCTGTGAATACGTCCACTGAGCTAAGGAGACTGTTCACATGCATAAAGATACTGGTGTGCGCAAGTGTTTTCAGGATTGGAATCTAAAGTAGAAAAGAGCTTTATAATGTGAAGTGCTGTTAGCGTTCCAGTAGGTCTTGGCAGAACAGGAGAGTAACACTTTCGAGTTTTTGTTGCTAATCAAAACCAAGGCAAGTCTCAATCCGTGTAAAAGGCTACAGGATCATTGACCTATAATAGAAAATTCCAGACATCTCCACTGCCAGAGCAGATCATCATAAGGCTTAAGTCTGTCATAGTTTCCAGAGTAGCTGCATGCCTCTTTTTAAGATGAAGCAGGTTAGTGACTGATTGCATCCTAATCTGACTTTACCCATCTTCAGAGGTTTCTCCTTCTGGCTTGTGGACGTTATTTAAATTCCTCCTGGTTTTTATTTCTGTTTACCACAGATGCAGCAGCCCCTCTGACATACTCAGTGCTGATTGGAAATCGTGAATGGATGAGACGGAACGGCTTGCTTATATCCAGTGATGTTAATGATGCAATGACAGGCCATGAAATGAAAGGACAGACAGCCATATTGGTGGCTATAGATGGTAATTAAAATTCTTTGAAATGGCTCAGTGAAAATATAAATACCACATCACATTGACATTGACCCTGCAAGTAACGCTGCTTGAACCAGATATCAACGATTTACTACTTTAGGGGGTGTCTTTCTAAGTTAGAGTGACAAGAGGCTACTTACCTTCTGGCCATAAGCTGTTTGTGAACTGTGTGTGTAATGTGTAATCTGCAAAATGGCTTTAATTAAATAGTAATTTCCGAGCCTCCAATACAGAAGTCAGCTTGCAAACCTGCTTCCTTTCTGCCTTCACATCTGAAGGATCACAAGGTGACCTATTCCATCACTTATTACTTGTTAAAATGTTTCATGGTGAAACATGAGCATTCTTTATATTGTTGAAACACAAAATAAAAGCTGGATTAGATTGTGAACTCTTTGGGGCTTGTGTGTAGCACCGTGGGGCCCTGGTCCATGACTACGGGTCCTGAGCACTACTACAATACAAATAATAATAATAATGGATTGTAAATTCTTTGGGGCAGGTCATGTGTCTGCTGCTTACGTTTGTACAGTGTCTAACACAACGGTCCTCTGATCCTGGCAGGAGGCCTCTGGGCTTTATCACATAAATATTAACTAATCATTCTGGTCTGATCCTGTTGCTCCCGTGGAGTTATTCTTGCAGACACTTCCACTTTTCCGCCTGTTGCCCATTATCAGTCATGGGTCCAGCGAGACTGAATGCCCTTATCTTTTTCCCCAGCAGCATCAAAATGAGGGACTTGCTTTACAGTTGCTGGGCCTGCCATTGGGAGATCACCCCCTGCCCCATCGCCACCCTTAACTTATTGCCCTTTCTCACTGTAACACAGGACTTTAAAACAAATCCTTGACTGACCACTATTTCACCACCAACAGTGATTGTAATTAAAGAGTTGGGGGCTGTGGCTCATTTCAGACAAGCCCTTAATTTTTGAAATACAACCTGCAGTACTTGTCAGCATGAAATATCTCAGGCTGGCATGGCAGGCAGCAGGCATGCAACTTTCAGCGAGGCTTATCTTGGGTAGAGGACAAGTGTAACGTTGTAAAAATAAAAAAATATTCTGCGAGAGAGCCATCTGCTAAGGAGTTAGGTGGCGCAAAAGACAGGTAGCTCCTTCCCTCTGGAGACATGCATTCAAATCCAGACTTGAATGACACCACCCAGTGCAATTTCTGGCCCAAGTCCCCATTTGTCAACAGAAAACCATCACCTCATATGGCCCGTTTTGGCACTGCACGCATAAAAGCCAACCAGGACTGGACTAATAAGGATGTTAAATGTTAGCTCTGAACAAAAGCATATAGTCAGAGCTGTGTGTGTGTTAGATTGCACTGTAGCAGTCTTGAGACAGTGATCATTACTATATTTGTGAACCCTAAATTTACTCAAAATATTATAAATGCTGAAGTAATGTATTTGATGGTCCTACATTTATTGATTTACAAGCAGGGGCAGGGTGGGGGAATCACACTAGCTTCTTTGAGATGTGTCCACGCTGTAATCCGGAGGTGTTATTGCAGCATGTGGGGACATACCTGAGCAAGTTTTTGATGTAGCTAGATCAAAGCTAGCTTGAGTTACAATAGCAGCAGCACGGGTGGGGCCAACAGTGTATGTACCCAACGTCCTGGGCAGGTGGGGCTTGTCCATGCTGCTGCGGCTTCACGACTGTTGTGAATCGAGCCAGCTAGATCAAAGGTAGCTTGGGTACATCTACACGTGCTGCAGCCACACTTCCCAGTTGCAGTGCAGACATGCCCGTGGCCCCGCTTTGCTTTCCGTGCCGTTCTGCAGCTCTCTAATTCCCTGAGACGGTTTCCTTGTGCAGGTGCGTTGTGTGGAATGGTCGCGATAGCAGATACCGTCAAACAGGAGGCAGCGCTCGCTGTGCACACCCTGCAACATATGGGAATAGACGTCGTGCTAATAACAGGGGACAACAGAAAAACTGCAAAAGCAATTGCTACTCAGGTACTCTTCTTTTGTATTCAAACAAATGTTCTAACCACTCGGCCTGGGGCAGGGAACTGTGTTGTTGCTTATTTTAGCCTTTGCATAGATGTGCAAGGTGTTTGATGCAAAGGAGGAAAAAAGACAATGTCTACCCTCATGAGTTTAACAATTAGGTAGGCTCATGCAATCAAGTTACAGTGGGAGCTAGGGTGACCAGATGTCCTGATTTTCTAGGGACAGTCCCGATTTTTGGGTCTTTTTCTTATATAGTCTCCTATTACCCCCCACCCACTGTGCCGATTTTTCACATCTGCTGTCTGGTCACCCTAGTGGGAGCTAGCAGACAAGGGATTATCAGAGCTTCCATCAGCTCCCATGGGAGAGCAAATGAGCATTCAGCTCCGCTCAGTGAAGGCAGTAGTTGCTGTACCCCTTTGCAGTCTTTTCTTGTGAATTTCTGAGCCATAAGCACGTTTTGATGGTGCCGAGAGGGAAGTTGCTAAATGAACGGGAAGTGAGCAGTAAGCTGGGCACGCCATGAAGCTCTGTTCAAATAACAGAGTCCTAGGACAGCTCGCAAAAGCTCCCAAGAGAAAAAAGATGAATGCAGGCTTTTGGTTTTTTACAGTGATTTTCCCCCCTAATGGTTAGCCTCCTGCTTCCATTCACTTAAAGGTAGTGTTCCTTCTAGTGACATAGGAAAATTCCTTTCAGGCCCTGTCCTGCTTCCTCTAAAGTTAATGGGAGTTTTGCTGCTGACTTCAGTGGTAACAGGATCAGCTCCTTAAGCAGAGTTGTTACTACTAATGGTTGCTTTCTAAAGCACAGACAGCGGCTTGTATAAGATGTATCTGATCATAGCCCTTAGATGTCACCCACTAAGGTATAGCTACATCATCACTCTACTTAGCCACTCTTCTCCCCTTTCTGTGTTTTCTCTCCCTCTGATGCTCCCATCTTTCCCTCTGTTTTACTCTCCTTTTTTCTTACTATTGCTCCTACTGTTACCTTCAATTGCTCGTTTAAGTAAACCACCAAATAGCAAAAGTGGACAATAGCGTGGTACATAATCACCTTGTCTGTGACAGTAACATCCGCTTTCTTTGGCTCATGCACGACACTTGTAATCTTTCTTGTATATTGTGTGTTATGTTTTCCTGAGATCTTTGAATAACGAAGGTTTCACTATATTTACTAATCTAGAAGCCTGTTATTTATGACTCCTATGTTACATGTGAAGTGAAAGGCTCGTAATCCCCCATCTATCTCTATCACTGTGTTGTCTCTGGTCATATACTTACAGTATACGCTCTTTGTGGCAGGGACTGTGTTTGTGCAGCACCTGGCACAACGGGGTCCTGGCCTCTGACTGGGACTCCTAGGTGCTACAGTAACATAAATAATAATGGGGGAAGGGAGATGTCAAAGCGCATCAATACTTCCCTGTTTAGAAAATGACTGAGTTAACCCTTAGAGCACTTGCCTCGTATGTTCTGCCAAGGAAGCCCTACAGTAGGACCTGCAGTACTATGCAGTGCCTGAATCAAGGAGGAGAATTGCTTGCTGGAGCCTGTAGTCTCTGCAGCTGCCACTCTGGATGTACTGCATTCAGTCCTGTTTTCTGAAAATTTTGTTGCCCTTCAGAGTCCACGCAAGTTGCTAGTGCAGCCCTCAGTGGAGTTCAAGCATGGGGGACTCTACTGTTTCTTGCAAGTTTGACCCAGAATAATCACCACTGTTTAATCTTTCTTTTCCATGGTTAAAGTATATCAGAAGGCTCATCTATACTTTCTACTCTACTGGGTTTTTTTCTCCTTACCCTGCTTGTAGGTTGGCATCAAAAAGGTCTTTGCTGAGGTTCTGCCCTCTCACAAAGTCGCAAAGGTTCAGGAACTCCAGAATGAAGGGAAGAAGGTTGCCATGGTTGGAGATGGAGTCAATGATTCCCCGGCATTGGCTGGGGCGGACATTGGCATTGCTATTGGAACAGGCACGGATGTTGCCATTGAAGCTGCAGACGTCGTTCTTATTCGAGTGAGCTCAGTTGTTCAATGTCAACTTTTTCCTTGTGTCCGTTCTGAGAAGTGTGCATGGGTGGGGCTGTGAAGAGCTGTCTGTCTGTGCTTTTGTCTTGCAGAATGACTTACTGGATGTGGTTGCTAGTATTCATCTATCAAAGAGGACAGTAAGAAGAATACGAATAAATCTGGTCCTTGCCTTAATTTATAATCTGCTTGGGATACCTATAGCGGCAGGTAGGTGACTGCTGGCACTCAGCTTCTCAACGAGCTTCTGAATCCTGCTCTCAGATCTGACTCCAATTTGTTGGGAGAGGCAAGGTAGACGAGATAATCTTTTACTGGACCAACTTCTGCTGGTGGAAAGGACAAGCTTTTGAGCTTCACAGAGCTCTCCTTCAGGTGTGGGAAAGGTACACAGAGTGTCACAGCTAAATACAAGATGGGACAGATTGTTAAGCATAAGGGGTTCACACAAGCGAGAGCACTTAAAATGAAGTGGGTAGTTAAGGGTTAGCCAGCAGTAAGTTGTGTTACAAATTGTTGTAGTGAGCTATAAAGCCCGTGTCTCTGTTAAGTCCATGGCTTTTAGTGGGTTTTTTAAGTTGTCTCCTACAGCACGAGTGAACCCCTCATGCTTAACAATCTGTCCCGACTTGTATTAACTTAGACACTCTGGTTACCTTCCCCAAGTCTGAAGAGCTCCGTGAAGCTAAAAAGTTTGTCCCGTCCAGTGACAGAAGCTGGACCCACCTTGTTCTGGGACCAGCATGGCTACAGCAACCCTGAATCCCATTGGTTGTGCAGACTTGGGCAAATCACAGAAACCCCACCAGTCAGAGTGAGAGAATAATCACAGTCTGCCTCCCAGGGGTGTGTTAAAGATTACAGCTCTTGGAAAATATCAAAATCTCATGCTCTGCTATAGCACTGAAGGCTGTCTTTATACATGCATACAACAACCCTAATACTCACCGTGAGCCAACCTTTGAACCCGCATTCAAGTACTGTATAAACACAACAGAATAAGCCCTGCCTCAGACCGCTTCCAGTGTAAGTCAAGTGACCCGAAGGATGGCAGGAGAGGGCTGCCTATCTGCCTCCAACCCAGCCATTGCTAACTGGCTGCCTTTCTTACAGATCTTGAGGGCATTGACTCAGGCGCTCAGGACAGGGCCCTACGTTTTTATTTTTAAGCACCGTGTAAAGCACAATGAGACACGCAGCTAATCAGACCACTGAAAGGGTCACGTCTTTCTTTTTCAGATCTCAAAAACCCTCCTGTCCTTTCTCCTAACCCTCTTCTTCATACACTTGTCATCATCTTGCCTTAATTACTGTAACTTTCTCCTTTCTAGCGTCCTGCCTCACAATGTCCCCTTAGGTCTGTCCAGAGTGCTGTTGCTAAGGTAAACATTCTCTCCCACTGCTATGACTATGTCCCCTCCTTGACTCCCTCCACCAGATTCCTCTCGTCCCCATTTCTGACTCAAATTTCTCATTTGAAAAGCCCTAAATAATCTTGCCTCCTACCCTTGTTTTCTTTCCCCCCTATTTTATAGTCCTCTCAGCTTACTGCTTCCTCTGTCTCCTTCCCTTTCCCCCCGCCCCTGCTCCCGAATTGCCTACTTTCTATCATGATACTTGGAACACTCTTCCTGTTGTCCTCCATCAAGTACCCTTTCCTTCTCCAAATCCCTCCTTAAAACCTACCTCTTCGAGCAATCCTCTCTTCTGTCCTCAATAATCCTCCCTCATCCTCCCTCCAGGCTTTTCTCATTTGTTTGCTTTGCTTTATTTCGATAGTAGCAGAGAGAGACAAATAGCACATCGTACCTTTGGCCACAGTCCTGCAGCTGGATCCATGCAGGGACAGACCCTTGCATCTGCACAAAGCACTTCTCATGGGCGCAAGAGTGTCTACCCATCTGGATCCAACTCCGGGACTGAGAGCCTGTGTTTGAAAAGCCCCATGTAAATTTATGTTGATATATCCTTGTTTATAGAAGTCCCCACGAGTCATGCTGTGGGACTATCTGTCCATTTAACTGTTGGACTTTCCCATTTTAAAATGAAAGCGACAGAATAGTCTATATTTTACGAGACTGCATTTCTTAGTAACGCGTGTGTTATTTGATATATTCTCCATTGTTAGGGGTGTTCATGCCTATTGGAATTGTTCTGCAGCCCTGGATGGGGTCAGCTGCAATGGCAGCTTCGTCAGTATCTGTGGTGCTATCTTCCCTGCAGCTGAAATGGTAAGTTTTTCACAAAGCAGTCAGCAGCTCTAGACTATTGATTTTGGAGCTCAGATTAGAGACGGGCCTATGGGCTGCCATAAACTTAAAATTACTAAGTGATCCTTTAGCTGAGAGCTGTTTTACCTAATCCTTGGTCCCCTCTCTCCCAAAAAGAGCGATCTCATTATAAGGAGAATGTTTGATATATTCCTACTGCAATTATTAGTCTTTTTAAGTAGGGGCTAAAACTCTGACAAGGCACAACACCTGTGCCGTTGTATTTGAGATCCACTTAAATAGTAACGGAGTTGATGATCAGTGGATGTTTTTGGTGAATACCAAATGAGCTCATGATGGCAAATCATTCAAACAGCTGTTCCGTTCAAATTCAGCATTAACTGATGCTTTTTAAAAATGAGTTACCAATGGATTTATACTAGTATTTCTGTTTCTTTAGTCAACTATAAATTAGCCAGAGAGAAGGGGGGAAAGGGGAAGCAACAGAAAAGTGCATTTATTCTATTGCATTTGGTGGTTAATAGTTAGGGCCGCATATTTGTCATGGAGGTCACAGAAGTCACAGCTTCCATTACTTCCTGCGACCTCCATGACTTCTGCAGCAGCCAGTGTGTCTGACCCCAGGGGCCCCGGGGTCCACTCGCCTCCCTCCACTCCCCCACCACCCATAAGATTAAAACAGGGGTATTTATGGTAGAAGTCATGGACATGTCATGGGCCATAATTTTTTGTTTCTTGCCCATGACCTGTCCATGCCTTTTACTAAAAATACCTGTGATTAAATCGTAGCCTTATTGAAATTGTATTCTCCTTTATTTGATGGAAATGATTCTATTTTTGAACTGTAACTAGAGGCGAATATTTTTATAAAATGACTAGTGATTTTGGGTGCCTTCTTGAGACACCTGTACAGTTTCAGAAAGTGCTGAGCACACATATTCTGAAAACCAGGCTACTTTCAGATGTCTCAGATCGACATACATCTTCAATAAAGGCTGACAATGGACAAAGCATATTTTTACTTTAGGTGGGCTCTGACTGTATTCTTTTATAGGATCTAATATGGGAAATATTGGGGGGAGAGAGAGCTCGGTGGTTTGAGCATTGGCCTGCTAAACCCAGGGTTGTGAGTTCAATCCTTGAGGGGGCCATTTAGGGATCTGGGGCAAAAATTGGGGATTGGTCCTGCTTTGAGCACAGGGTTGGACTAGATGACCTCCTAAAGTCCCTTCCAACCCTGATATTCTATTAAATAACTTCTGGCATGATGACACCAATCCTGCAAACGCTTAAGCACATGCCTAACTTTACTCGTGTGTAGTCAGTGTGGGAGGATTCATTTGAGTAGAGTTATGTGTAAGCTCAGGTGTCTGCAGGATCAAGACCTGTATCTGCAGGGATTTCCCCTCCCAAAATTCCAGGGATTGGTTAGCCAAAGTCTGAGGAATTTCTCTAAGGTCTTCCCTTTGTTTTCTATCGTATTTGATCCTCACTTTTATATTCTAATACTAGAAGTCATTATGGTAAGGTGTTGCGGAATCATCCAAAATATATTTGGCTCTGGACTCAAGGAGATAGTAATGCCTTATACTGTGCAGGATAATTACCTTAGCAGCCAGAAAGGCTAGAAGCTTCCTTTTTTCAAAACATCTTTGGAGACGACCTAAAATGTTTGCCACTCCTGGGTTTTTCTTGTCCCAGAGTATAAGGGTGTACTAGATCCACCAAGGAAATGGCCCACGATGTGACCAGTACTGCGTCATTAATGCTTCTTCTGCAGTGCAAGTAGCAGATGAGTAAGGCTAAGATTTTGTCACAGATATTGTTAGTAAAAGTCAGGGACAGGTCACGGGCAATAAAGAAAAATTCACGGAAGCCTGTGACCTGTCCCTGACTTTTACTAAAATATCCCTGATAAAATGAGGAGCTGCCCCCACACCGCCTGCAGCTGTGGGGGCCCCGGCTCGGAGCTCCTAGAGCCCCCACCATCTGTGGAGGCTCACAGCTCCAGGGTCCCTGCCACCTGTGGCTCGGAGCTGCAGGGTCCCCCTGCTGCTTGGAGCTCCAGGGGGCCCCGCCGCTTGCGGTGTCCAGGAGCTGCTGGGTTCCCCCACTACCTGTGGCAGCTGGGAGCTGTGTGTGGGGGGGGGGAACCTGCAGCTCCCAGCCGCTGCGGGCTGAAGTCACAGAGGTCTCTGGAAGTCACGGATTCCGTGACTTCCGCGACCTCCATGACAAAATCGTAGCCTTAATGATGATTAATCACAAAAGTCCGACATATTCTGACACTGTTGTCAGTTCTGTACACAGGCTCTTAAAGTTGTTGGGTGATCCTAACCTTTCCTATTCCACTTTCCCTAGCTACAAGAAGCCAGGAACGGAAAGGTATGAAGCAAAAGCTCAAGGCCACATGAAGCCACTGACTCCTTCCCAAATCAGTGTTCACATTGGGATGGACGACAGGAGACGGGATTCACCCAGGCCAACTGCCTGGGATCAGATTAGTCAAGTGTCTCTCTCTTCTCTGACTTCAAACAAGCTGCCCGGACATGGCGGTTTTAGAGAGGAAGAAGGTGGCAAGTGGTCACTGCTCACTAATGACGGAGATGAAGAACAGTACATTTAAATGCTGCATCCCATCGCTGAACATGAAGTCAATGTGATTCTTCACCACTGGCTGTGATGAGCAAGAGACTCACATAAGTGTAAATGGAGCCCTGATGTTCCAGTTTGCAAAGCAGCTCAGAAATTCAGCATTAGATTGTGTGAATTGTGATTTGTCAGTTCACAAATAATTTCCAGTCATTGAAAAAGCTTGAGGCCCTACAATGAATTATGCCCTTTGCTTCTTGCACAGTGTGACGTTGGAGTCCACAAAGCCTAACATGACCCCTACTTGTGGATCAATTACTGAGAATCAAAATCACAGCCTGTCCAGTCTTATTGACTCTCTTGTGCTTCTTTATGGAACTTCTGTGAAAAGATTTTTAAATTAAAACTGCCAAATTCATTTTCTAGGTCAAAGTGAAAACCATTAAACTGGACATCAAATAGCTCTATATTTGGGGATCATATTTTTACATAGAATTAAATCTAGTTATCTCAACATGGGAAAATTTTATATTTAGGGCTCAGACAACATGTGTGTGTTTGATTAGCGCAAAAGTATATTAATTGTATATTTTGCTGTGCATAAAACTTGTAAAATTCTGTTTCAAAGGTGATCGTGTATCTTATAGCATAACTAATTGTATTTTATGAAACGTCTCCATTTGCCAAACTTGCTTGCTGCGTCCAACTACTCCTCTTAGGTTTTCCAGTTTTCTCCTGCGCGTTCTTTCTTCCCAGTAGAGTTCCACCTTTAGACATTTGTTATGTCTTCAGATTTTTCCCATATGGGATGAGATCCTACAAGGCAGGGACCCTGCAATTCCTGTTGAAATCCACAACGTTTGAGCTCCTCTCTGTGTTTTACTCTGGTTCAGGATAACTCACCATTTTGTAGAATTTTTGACGTGCCTGATAACTGCAATGTTCAGCTGTTTCTTTGATGTGCAGAGTGGCGTAAATGTGCCAGTGTAAGCCGTCTTGGTGGCTCAGTTATTGGTACGTTCATGCTAATGCATTGACGAGATGCTTTCCGACTTGGAGTGCTTGTTCTTGGTCCTGATAGGAGCTAGAATGTTAGAGGTGACATGCTCAGTCTCTGCGCTGGTGGATTAACTAACAGTGCTCTTCAAGGACTCGGGAGTTGTGGGGACATCTCAAAAGCCAAGATTCAACAGAGAGGTGGGGCTTGGGAGGCTGTTCTGTGCAAATGGCAGGTGAGAAAGAAGTGGTAGGTTAAAGCCCATCTATAACTCCACTCAAAATCCCTCTTCATATCTTGTGTTAGAGCTGGGTGCTTAAAGGAAAGTCTATGCCTGAATACTCACCCTATCCCCTCTAAAAATTACTGCATTATTACAGATCATGTCAGGCTAAAAAGGACTCTTTCTTCATCTCTGAGTTCTATCTTGGACCATAAACACTACAGCCAATGCTTAGCAATTGCCACTAGGAGCCAACAATATACTGGTGTAACAGAGAACAGAGCGTGACTAAGGGCTGGTCCACACTAGCCCCCAAGTTCGAACTAAGATACGCGACTTCAGCTACGTGAATAACGTAGCTGAAGTCGAAGTATCTTATTTCGAACTTCAAACCTACCCCTGGTCCACATGGCGGCGCGCAGGCTCCCCCGTCGACTCCCCCTGCTCCGGTCACGGAGCAGGATTACCGGCGTCGACGGGGGAGCACTTCCTGGTTCGATTTATCGCGTCTAGACAAGACGTGATAAATCGAACCCAGAAGATCGATCCGACACCTCCGGCGCAGCGGGTAAGTGTTCATGGGATTCCAGGGTGGTTGGAGGGTGGGGGGAGGAGGGGAGAAGGAGTTTGAGATTACTGTACTGTTTAAATAGCACCAGATAACACAGCTTGTTGGTCATTTAAAAGTGTAAATTGATTTAAAATGGAAATAATAGCACATGGCCACTAGGCTCTCATTTATTCTGGTATGAATCATTTTAGCAATGATTTGTTTGTCATTTAATCCTATCCTGGTTTATAACCTGTGAAGACCTTGGTATTTATGTAAGTGGGGCTTTAACATTTTTGTCGTGTTTTATCTCCCTGCTTGGACTAGTGTAATGACAAATCAAGGGTGGAAGAGAAAAGCCTTCTCACACTGCTAAGGTATGAGCTTAATCACAGCAACCTTGCCTCCAAAGTCACCCTCCAATACTTGTCTCTTAGGCAGGGCATTTGGAGCCAGGTGCTTCAGTGGGCACCTGAAGCAGGGATAAATACCCTAATTAAGGGATAAATACCCTAATTAAATTTTCATCATGTCCTAAACTGAGAACTATTTCCATCCTCACTGAGAAATAATATAATGGAGCCTTGAATAATTAGACACAGGCAGGAAACATTGAGGCCCTGGTCCTGAAACTTGTTCCATGTGAGTGGACCCTGTGTTCTCATTGAGCCCGCATTGACTTCAGTGGGGCTGTATGAGGGTGCATGGGACTAGATGCAAGATTGTCCTTAGACTTTAGGAAGTTACTTGAATTGTGAGCTTTTTGAGTAAAAAGAGTCTCCGTTTTTGTACAGCACCTAACACAATGGGATCCTGGTCTATGACTGGGTCTCCTAGACACTACCTCAATACCACCATTATTACTTGAGTGGGGCCAAGATTCATCTGGAAAAATGCAAAGTAAGACATCTGAGGAAGAATAACCTAGGCCCAGATATTGAATGGGAGGTTGGTGTTAAGTTCTTACTTAGATTTTTTCTGCTGCTGGGATATCTTGTATTGGGAGTACTTGGGCAAAGCTGGGAGGCAACGCGGCCTAGTGAGTAGAGCACTAGATTGGGACTCAGGTGATTTGGTTTCCATTCCCAGCTCAGCCCCTGGCCTGCTGGGTGACCTTGGAAAAGTCCCTTCATCACCCTGTGCCTCAGTTTTCCCATCTGCAAAATGAGAATAATGGTGCTGCCCTCCTTTGTAAAGCATTTGGAGCTCTACTGATGAAAAGTGCTATATCAGAGCTAGGTATTATGTGTTTTTAATTTTTAAAAATTGCATGTTTTAAGGGCCCCCAGAGCCTGGGATGGGCACTTTTGTTCTAGTGTAAAAAATAAAATTAAAAAATTAAAATGCATGTTTCTTGTGAGCTTTGACACAACTATTTCCTCATACATGATTGCTCCATATTTGTATAAAATATTTTGGCACACTGAAAATTGTAAGAATGGATGGAATAATATCTATATTCCCCATCCCTCCTTTTCAGACAAATTAGGCAGAGATTCAATTTGAATTGTACCCAAGCTAGCTTCACCTTCTTTATGACTAAGTATTCTTGCCAGGAACATACTTACTTTGATGCATTTGTGTGAAGAAAACAATGAGTAGGTGGTAAAATGATACAATGGAATAGAAGAATGTTACATCAGCTAATACTGAAACGCCAGATTTAATTTTCTCTTCTAAAAAGTTAACAGTAAGAGTCTTATTCCTCACTGGGAAATCATTTGAGAGCGACTATGAAAACAGGAAGTGGTGAGGGGAAAATATCCTGCTCTTACCAGATGGATCAATTAAGAACAAACACAACAGGAGACGCATTAATTTCTGTCTTTGTCTTTTAGCTAGATAAAGCAGTGCAATTGTGGAGGCAGATGAAGCTGATACATAGATTTTCAGTGCAAGCAACCACCCCAGTCATGTATTTTGTTTCTTCCCCAGTTTATATATATACATGAGGATAACTGGGGAAGTCTTCCTTGGTGATGCAGATAAAGGAAAAAAGATTAAACATCAGAAATAAGCCTTTTTCCCCTCCTGGAATTCATTATCCCTGGCACAGATGAGGAGTAAATCTGCTGAGAGAATATTTGAGCTATCTTGTTCCACCACTCAGGTCCATCATTTTCTAGATGGTGATTTGAGGGAAAAAAGGCCTGATATATATATACTCTGTTACCCAGAATAACCACCAGATGTCAGTACAGGTATAAACACAAACTACCTGAGACCGGTTGGTTAATTCTTCTTTAATTTTTGAAGCATCTGAAACCCCAAAACATTTTAATGAGTATTGAAGAGGTAGAAGTGCAGAGGGCAGTTTATGTCAAATTATAAGGAGGGTCTAAAGTGAGAGGCTGACTTGCTGCTTTAACCTTGGAACAGAAGATTTCAGATTCTCTTTGTTTGCCTTCAGCTATGAATTGCTTGTTTGGCATATTTGACAGTCAAATGTCTCCTGAGCTCCACATATGCTGCTTATTGAAATTGTCATTATACTGTCTTGACAGCTGAAATTTTAAAAAGAAAAGCACAAGAGTAGGAAGACTTTAAATTCGTAGTGGTGAATAACATTGTACACTTACACTTGTCAGTTTGCATGATAGTTTAAAACTAACTTTTTAATGAAACCTAATTTTCTTCTTTGGCAGGATTATTGGCCTAGTGGATGGGGGGAAGCTGTAGTCCTGATGTGTTTTGATTTTTAGTATAGCTTTTGACAAAGTCCCACATGACATTCTTATAAGCTGTGACTGGGGTCCTCCTGGGGAGCCAGCTGTGGTCACTCAATTAGGGTGAACGGCAAAGAATGGGGCAGCCAGACCCCAAAAAGCTGGTGGATATTCCAATACTTATATTTACCAAGTGAACATAGAACAGCTTCTTTATTACCTCACTGCAGGGCTGGCTCCAGGCACCAGCAAAGGAAGCAGGTGCTTGGGGCGGCACATCTGAAGGGGTGGCATTCCGGCCATTCCTGGGGCGGCACATTTCAAGGGCCATTTTTCTTTTTTTGCTTCGGCAGCTCCGGCCGCGTCTTCTTTTTTTTCTTTTTTTTTTGCCACTTGGGGCGGCAAAAAAGCTAGAGCCAGCCCTGCCTCACTGGTTACTCAGAAGTCCAAACACCGTTCCCCTAAAGTGATTAGCCTCAGACCTCCATCCAGGTACCCACGTCAAATATGATGAAAATTTCTGTAAATCTTATTTCATCATATAAAAGAAAAGGTTCTACCAATCCCAAAGGATTGGACACATTAGCTCCCAGGTTAATGAATGTTTCAGGTCAGCCCATTCTTATTAACTAAACTAAAATTTATTAAAAAAACAGTGTGGTTAAAAGATCAATATACATACAGACATGAGTTCAATTCATTTAGGTGCAGATTCAGAGCAGAGATGGTGAGCTTTGTAGTTGCAAAGAGTTCTTTCAGAAATAGTTCATAGTTTCTAATCCAATGTCCAAATATTATTAATGGTTCCCAATCCTGCTGGAAAGGTATAACGAGTGGGGTTCCGCAAGGGTCTGTGTTGGGACCGGCTCTGTTCAATATCTTCATCAATTACTTGGATATTGGCATAGAAAGTATGCTTATTAAGTTTGCAAATGATACCAAACTGGGAGGGATTGGAACTGCTTTGGAGGATAGGGTCATAATTCAAAATGATCTGGATAAATTGGAGAAATGATCAGAGGTAAACAGGATGAAGTTTAATAAGGACAAATGCAAAGTGCTCCACTTAGGTAGGAACAATCCGTTTCACACATACAGAATGGGAGGAGACTGTCTAGGAAGGAGTATGGCAGAAAGGGATCTAGGGGTTATAGTGGACCACAAGCTAAATATGAGTCAACAGTGTGATGCTGTTGCAAAAAAAGCAAACTTGATTCTGGGCTGCCTTAACAGGTGTGTTGTGAGCAAGACACGAGAAGTCATTCTTCCGCTCTACTCTGCGCTGGTTAGGCCTCAACTGGAGTATTGTGTCCAGTTCTGGGCACCGCATTTCAAGAAAGATGTGGAGAAATTGGAGAGGATCCAGAGAAGAGCAACAAGAATGATTAAGGGTCTAGAGAACATGACCTATGAAGAAGACTGAAGGAATTGGGTTTGTTTAGTTTGGAAAAGAGAAGACTGAGAGGGGACATGATAGCGGTCTTCAGGTATCTAAAAGGGTGTTATAAGGAGGAGGGAGAAAACTTGTTCATCTTAGCATCTGAGGATAGAACAAGAAGCAATGGGCTTAAACTGCAGCAAGGGAGGTTTAGGTTGGACATTAGGAAAAAGTTCCTAACTGTCAGGGTGGTTAAACACTGGAATAAACTGCCCAGGGGGCAGTTTTAAATATCTCCAGAGATGGAGATTCCACGAGTAGGTTAGATAAATGTCTATCAGGGATGGTCTAGACAGTATTTGGTCCTGCCATGAGGGCAGGGGGCTGGACTCGATGACCTCTCAAGGTCCCTTCCAGCCCTAGAATCTATTAATCACATTCAGGGCATACCAGCATAACTGGAACCTCAATCTTGTAACTCAAACTTCCCCTAAGAAGCCTAAGCAGATCTGAGATGACAGAATCAGGACCCAAGGGTCTTTTATACAATTTCATGTCTTTTGACAAGTTGGGATTTCCTTGGGGAACAAAAGGTAATTGGATGACTTTGAAGAAGGTCCACCACCAGTACTTAGCTATACGAATTCACATAAGGCCATTTGCTTTTTCCTCCACCATTCACAGTACATTTCAAAGAGAGATGAATACCAAGATATTCCATGTTTACAATTCATTTAAATGCTAAGATCTTTTTTTGACCTCTGAATTATCAGAATACAGGGACTGTTGATTACATTGTCGACCCTACTCATACATATGTAAATACGCAAAAACACAAACATTATCTCTCCACCTGTCTTTTGAGTTATTGGGTTATTTATTTTGCAAGCTGTTTAACCCTTTCTAGCCATGCATCACATAAGCAAAGTAGGGAAGTGTGGCCAAGATGAAGTTCCTATCAGGTGGGTGCAAACAGTTTGAAAGACCATACGAAAAGAGTAAAAACAACGAAGAGTCCTTGTGGCACCTTAGAGACTAACAAATGTATTTGGGCCTAAGCTTTGATGGGCTAGAACCCACTTCATCAGATGCATGGAGTGGAAAATACAACTGACAAGAAGGTGTGAGTAACTGTAGGGGAAAATTAGTATGGGGGAAATTAGTTTTTGTAATGACCCATCCACTCCCAGTCTTTATTCAGTCCACTCACAGTCCAACTGGGGGGGGTGTATATCATGGGATCCCAAAGGGGTCTATCCTAGGTTTGGTAATAGTATTTTCACTAGTGACTTGGATAATGGAGTGGAGAGTATGTTCATAACATTTTCAGATGACATCAAGCTGGGAGGTGTCGCTAGCACTTTGGAGGGCAGGATTCAAATTCAAAACATTCTTGACAAATTGGAGAATTGGTCTGAAATCAACAAGATGAAAGTCGATAAAGGAGTGCAAAGCACTACACTTAAGAAGGAAAAATCAAATGCCCAATTACAAAAAAGGGCATAAATGACTAGGCAGCAATACTGCTGGAAAGGGTGTGGGGTTATAGTGGGTCACAGACTGAATATGAATCAGGAATGTCATGCATTTGCAAAATAAGACTAATATTCTAGTGTTGTGTTGTATGTAAGACACAAGAGGTAAGTATCCTGCTCTACTCGGCCCTGATGAGGCCCCAGCTGGAGAACGGTGTCCAATTCTGGGCACCACAATTTAAGAAAGATGTGGACAAATTGGGAAAGACTCCAGAGGAGAGCCGCAAAAACGATAAAAGGTTTAGAAAACCTGAGCAATGAGGAAAGGATAAAAAAACTCGGCATGTTTAGTCTTGAGAAAAAAAGACTGAGCGGAGACCTGATAAGTCTTCAGATATGTTAAGGGCTGTTCTAGAGATGACTGTGAATATCAGTTATCAAAGTTCACTAAAGATAGGACAATAAGTAATTGATTTAATCTGCAGCAGGGGATAATGGAAAAATCTTTCTAACCGTAAGGGTTGCTAAGCACTGGAATAAGCTTCCAAGGGCAGTAGTGTAGCCAGGGGGAGAGCAGGGGGAGCGGCCGCTCCCCCTTGAGCAGAAGCAGCAGAAGCGGCACCTTTTTTAAGCAGCACTGAAAAAAGGTGCCGCTTCTTTTTAAGCGCCGCTTCTTGCACTCACCCGGCGGCGCTCCGGGTCTTCGGCGGCATTTTGGCGGCGGGTACCACCGAAGACCCGGAGTGAGCCGCCGAAGTGCCGCTGAAGACCCGGAGCACCGCTGGGTGAGTACAGGGGGAGGCGCCTTTTATAGCGCCGCTCCCCCTGTGCTCCAGACCTGGCTGCGCTACTGTCCAAGGGAAGTTGTGGAATCCCCGTCCTTGGAGGTTTTCAATAACAAGTTAGACAACCACCTGTCAGGGATGGTCTAGGTTTACTTGGTCCTGCCTCAGCATGGGAGGTGGGGCTAGATGACCTTTTGAGCTTCCCTCCAGCCCTATGTAGCCAGGATTCTAAAATTATTTTAGAATCTATGTTATCAAAAGCAGCCCAATTTGGGGATGCCTCCGTTTTTGGGCACTCATCTCGAAACTCTTAGGGATACTCCTCTGAACTACAGCCTATTCAGGAAGCACTCAAGGAAATACTCAAGGACTTGCTTAAGTCCTGTTGAAGACAATGGGACTTGAGCATATGTGTAAAGCTAAGCACAGGCTTAAATGCTCTTCTGAAGCAGGGGCTCAGATGTCTCAGGTTGGTCATGCAGAATTAATGGACATATATTTGATAACGTGGGCCGTAAGAGCTTCAGAGGAGCATCCCCAAATTAGGATGATTTTCTTATTTAGTCAGTAATCTTTTTTAAAAAAAACTAACTCAATGGTTGACCACAGAAGTTTGCTTTGATAAGTGTCGAAATAGGGTGACATTGAGGCAGTCTGGGATTGTGTGACCCTCCCAGAGCAGGAAGGTATTGCTGTTGTCAAAAGCAGTGTTTTGGACCAGTGATGTCGAATATTGGAGTACTTTCTTATTTAAATACACGTCATCTGACCATCTGCCACATCCTGCTAATTGTCCCATGTCTTTGCCACCATACCTCAACCGTAATCTGCTAGGGCCACCTCTGTGGGTAAGGAAGAGGGTAATTCAGTTAGGCTGCACGCTCTTGCCATCCTGGCGCCTGTTCTACTGACAGTGCTTGTGTGCGTCCAGGAGCACCTCCAAACAACAATGGCACTAAATGGGGATGCAGAAATGGTGGTGCCTCTATTCAAGTGGGCTCTATTTAGCCTGACCTAACAAGAGTCTCCTAACTGAGGGCCAGAGCTGGAGCCGTAACTAGCAATTTTGGTGCCCGAGGCAACAGGGGCGGCTCGGGCGCCCCAAGCATGGCAGTCGGGCAGCGTAAGCATGGCAGTCGGGCAGTGTTGAGCAGCGTTTCTGAGGGTGATCCGCCGGTCCCTCGCCTTTGGCATCCCCGCCGCCGAAGTCGCGGGACCAGCGGACCTCCCGCAGGCATGCCACCGAATGCTGCCTGACTGCCACCCTCAAAGCGACTGGCCTGCGCCCCCCGTGGCTTGCCACCCCTGCGACGCAAGGACGACCCGTCTGTGCCCCTCAGGTATGTGCACCTGAGGCGAGTGCCTCACTCGCCTTGCCCTCATTACGGCTCTGGCCAGAGCTCTCTGTCTCTTTCCCCTCCCCACCCCCGCCGCTGCCCAACCCCCACACATACACCTCAGGAAGTGGCTAAGGCAAACACAGGTTATTTTCATGAATTATGGCAGGATCATGCCACGTGGGGCAGGGTTCCCCGTCTCCCTTTTGAATGTGCTGTGGCTCTGCTCCCAAACTGATCTCCCTGGGGATATATAAGATACCGTCTGTTCTGGCCTTTGGGCATTGCCATCTGCCAGAGGTGGATTATGGTTTTGTGGGGCCCTGGCCCAGAGCAAGTGGGGGACCCTCCCCACCCCTTCTGCCTGCAGCCCTCCCCTCCCTGCTCCCCCTCACCTGGCACTCCTGGTGGGGAGTGGGGTCGGTGTGTGGGGCCGCCCATTTTTCTTAAAGGAGCTTGCCAGCGTGGAGGGGCACTACATAGGATTCTATTACTTCTCTCTAGTAAACTCATGGAACCAGTTTGGGGAGGACCAAGTGATGTATGTGCCCCCAGCCCTGGCCTGCCTCATCCTCACCCATTCCCCTCACATGGAACCCAGTTCTAATGAGAATCCTCTTGTGGAGTCCCAAGAGAAGGGTGTGACTCAGGACACCGTGGTACCAACTGACAGGGGGTGCACTGAGTTTTACAGGGATCCCTTAGGTTAGATATCTGCATAATAATTCACTGGAGGGTGGGGAAGTGAGGTCTCTGCCAAGAGTCAGTAGCCCACTGGTAATAATAATTGCAAAATGTATGTACGGATAATGTTTAGGGAGTTACGTATCTATACTAAAAATTATGTTCTTGAGGTCTTGGAATTAAGGCAGGTCACAGGCGGTGATGTACCTTGGAGATATTCTTTTCAGCCAGGAGGTAACGGACACTGATCTCCTTGCCAGACACATTGTGCGTTGTTCATTGTATGCCTATTTGCATACTGAGCCAGGTGCAAATTGAGTGATTGTGAAATCTACAAGTGAGAAAATCTACATGAAGAAACAGCATGCAGGGAGTGGGTCCTGTTCATGAAAAAAGACAAAGGATTGGTCTGGTATATCTTGGAGCCTAAAGAGAGATGCTGAAGCCTTCACCAAGAAGGCAAAACTGACAGTGTGCAAGTCTCATGAAAGAGCCTGAAAAGTGAAAAGGACTAAAAGGATCTTGGATGAGCAATACTTTGAGACACGAGAGTATCTTGATAATTTATGTCTAGGCTCTAGAATGCGTGTCATGATTTGATTTTATATGTAACCATTTGTTTCCAATACTTCCATTCGCTATTACTTGAATCTCTGTGTTTCAGGAACTGAACTTATACCTGATTTCACTATAAACAAATCTAAGTGCTGTGACTTAAGCGGAGCGTTGAGCTGAGGTGGAACTGGTAGAGCTGTCATGTACTGCTTCTTTGGAAGTAGTGAATCGGTGAATACTGTGAGTGTCCAGTGGACTGAGGGTTAGACACTCCAGGTTGACATTCGGAAGGGTTGGGGGTTGGAGTGTGCCTGTTGCTAACCTGTAGAGTGACAGTGAGGCCTGGGAGGCCTAAAGGGGAGTGCTTGCGTCGCCCATGGCTGGTGGTGTTGAGGAACTGAACAATGGCAGGCCCAGATGAGGCTTCCTCATGCTATGGGCGGGAGGTAGTGAGGTGCCTTCCAGCCCTGTGTACCCTCGGGAAGCATCACAGAGGGCCCCTCTGAGCAAGGCAGGTGTGATGGTGAATGGAGGGATCCTCTCTGCATGGATCTTGGGACTGCAATCTGAGCCTCAGGGCCTACACTAGTTAATATGATTGATCTCCATTTTGAGGCACCCAACTTGAGACCTCTTGAGCCTTGAGAAAAAGTTTATAAACGTGAATTGTAAAGGCTCATAAACCAGAAGGAAAATATATATATTATTTCTATAAAATCTGGTGATTTTTTAAAAGCCAACCTTGCTTGTTTTTTGGATGCCTGGCTCATTGTTTTTGAACACTTGTAGTTGTCAAGTTCTAATTCTGCTGTGTCACCTACCAGACATAAGACAACCAATGAAGGCTAGTTTGAAAGGTGGTATTGGGTGTGATGCTGTCTGGGGAAGGGAAGGTGACCGTCTGCACTAATATAGTTATGCGTATCCATCATAAAAGATGATAAAGTCATTGCAGAGAAACTAAACGAATTCTTTGCTTCAGTCTTCACGGTTGAGGACGTTAGGGAGATTCCCCAAACTGAGCCATCTTTTGTAGGTGACAAATCTGAGGAATTGTCACAGACTGAAGTGTCAGTAGAGGAGGCTTTGGAACTAATTGATAGACGTAATTGTAACAAGTCACCGGGACCAGATGGCATTCACCCAAGAGTTCTGAAAGAACTCAAATGTGAAATTGTGGAACTATTAACTAGGGTTTGTAACCTGTCCTTTAAATCGGCTTCTGTACCCAATGACTGGAAGATAGCTAATGTAACGCCAATATTTAAAAAGGGCTCTAGAGGTGATCCCGGCAGTTACAGACCGGTAAGTCTAATGTCCGTACTGGGCAAATTAGTTGAAACAATAGTAAAGAATAAAATTGTCAGGCACATAGAAGAACATAAATTGTTGGGCAAAAGTCAACATGGTTTCTGTGTTCTGCAAGCTGATCTCCATATTGGAGGAGAAGATTCAAGGTCTGGAGAAACGAGTATCAACCCTGCGTTCCATAAAAGAAAATGAGGAGTTCCTGGATAGACGTCAGGATAGGCTTCAGCGGGCGCAGTGTTGTGAGGATTCAGAGCAGGCTGCGCAGCAGGGACAGAAGACCAGCGAGGATAATTGGCGGCATGTGACCTCCAGAAGAGGAAAGAGTATGAGACAAGTCCATGTACAAGAAACGCATATTCAGATGAGCAACCGTTTTCATGTTCTCTCCACAGGCACTAGTGCAGAGAGTGGAGTGAATGATGCATCTGAGGGAACAGAGCAGAAGGAGACTCCACTGATTGGAAGGCATGAGATGCACAGTCCTAGTGATGGGGGTTCCACGACCACCACTCCCAAGAGGAGGAGGAGGGTGGTGGTGGTCGGGGACTCTCTCCTCAGGGGGACTGAGTCATCTGTCTGCCGCCCTGACCGGGAAAACCGAGAGGTGTGCTGCTTGCCAGGGGCTAGGATTCGTGATGTGACGGAGAGACTGCCGAGACTCATCAAGCCCTCAGATCGCTACCCCTTCCTGCTTCTCCACGTGGGCACCAATGATACTGCCAAGAATGACCTTGAGCGTATTACTGCAGACTACGTGGCTCTGGGAAGAAGGATAAAGGCGTTTGAGGCGCAAGTGGTATTCTCGTCCATTCTCCCTGTGGCAGGAAAAGGCCGGGGTAGAGACCGTCGAATCGTGGAAGTCAACGAATGGCTACGCAGATGGTGTCGGAGAGAAGGGTTTGGATTCTTTGACCATGGGATGGTGTTCCAAGAAGAAGGAGTGCTAGGCAGAGACGGGCTCCACCTGACGAAGAGAGGGAAGAGCATCTTTGGAAGCAGGCTGGCTAACCTAGTGAGGAGGGCTTTAAACTAGGTTCACCGGGGGAAGGAGACCAAAGCCCCGAGGTAAGTGGGGAAGTGGGATACCGGGAGGAAGCACAAGTAGGTGAGTGCAAGAGGGGAGGGCTCCTGCCCCATACTGGGACAGCAGGACGATCGGTGAGTTATCTTAAATGCCTATACACAAATGCAAGAAGCCTGGGGAACAAGCAGGGAGAACTGGAAGTCCTGGCACAGTCAAGAAATTATGACGTAATTGGAATAACAGAGACTTGGTGGGATAACTCACACGATTGGAGTACTGTCATGGATGGATCTAAACTGTTCAGGAAGGATAGGCAGGGCAGAAAAGGTGGGGGAGTTGCGTTGTATGTAAGAGAGCAGTATGACTGCTCAGAGCTCCAGTATGAAACTGCAGAAAAACCTGAGAGTCTCTGGATTAAATTGAGAAATGTGAGCAACAAGGGTAATGTCGTGGTGGGAGTCTGCTACAGACCACCAGACCAGGCGGATGAGGTGGACGAGGCTTTCTACCAGCAACTAACAGAAGTTACTAGATCACAGGCCCTGGTTCTCATGGGTGACTTTAATCACCCCGATATCTGCTGGGAGAGCAATACAGCGGTCCACAGACAATCCAGGCAGTTTTTGGAAAGCGTAGGGGACAATTTCCTGGTGCAAGTGCTGGAGGGAACCAACTAGGGGAAAAGCTCTTCTTGACCTGCTGCTCACAAACAGGGAAGAAATAGTAGAGGAAGCAATAGTGGATGGGAACCTGGGAGGCAGTGACCATGAGATGGTCGAGTTCAGGATCCTGACACAAGGAAGAAAGGAGAACAGTAGAATACAGAGCCTGGACTTCAGAAAAGCAGACTTTGACTCTCTCAGGGAACTGATGGGCAAGGTCCCCTGGGAGAATAACATGAGGGGGAAAGGAGTCGAGGAAAGCTGGCTGTATTTTAAAGAAACCTTATTGAGGTTGCAGGAACAAACCATCCCGATGTGTAGAAAGAAAAGTAAATATGGCAGGTGACCAGCTTGGCTTAACAGTGAAATCCTTGCTCGTCTTAAACACAAAAAAGCAGCTTACAAGAAGTGGAAGATTGGACAAGTGACCAGGGAGGAGTATAAAAATATTGTTCAGGCATGCAGGAGTGAAATTAGGAAGGCCAAATCACACTTGGAGTTGCAGCTAGCTGGAGATGTTAGGAGTAACAAGAAGGGTTTCTTCAGGTATGTTAGCAACAAGAAGAAAGTCAAGGAACGTGTGGGCCCCTTGCTGAATGAGGGAGGGAACCTTGTGACAGAGGATGTGGAGAAAGCTAGTGTACTCAATGCTTTTTTTGCCTCTGTCTTCACAGACAAGGGCAGCTCCCAGATGGCTGCACTCCGCAGCACGTTATGGGGAGGAGGTGACCAGCCCTCTGTGGAGAAAGAAGTAGTTTGGGACTATTTAGAAAAGCTGGACGAACACAAGTCCATGGGGCCAGATGCACTGCATCCGAGGGTGCTAAAGGAGTTGGCCGATGAGATTGCAGAGCCATTGGCCATTATCTTTGACAAATCATGGCAATCGGGGGAGGTCCCGGATGACTGGAAAAAAGCTAATGTAGTGCCCATCTTTAAAAAAGGGAAGAAGGAAGATCCGGGGAACTACAGGCCAGTCAGTCTCACCTCAATCCCTGGAAAAATCATGGAACAGGTCCTCAAGGAATCAATTCTGAACCACTTAAAGGAGGGGAAAGTGATCAGGAACAGTCAGCATGGATTCACCAAGGGCAAGTCATGCCTGACTAACCTAATTGCCTTCTATGATGAGATAACTGGCTCTGTGGATGAGGGGAAAGCAGTGGATGTGCTATTTCTTGACTTTAGCAAAGCTTTTGATACAGTCTCGCACAGCGTTCTTGCCAGCAAGTTAAAGAAGTATGGGCTGGATGAATGGACGGTAAGGTGGATAGAAAACTGGCTGGATGGTCGTGCTCAACGGGTAGTGATCAATGGCTCCATGTCTAGTTGGCAGCCGGTATCAAGTGGAGTGCCCCAAGGGTCGGTGCTGGGGCCGGTTTTGTTCAATATCTTCATCAACGACCTGGAGGATGGTGTGGACTGCACCCTTAGCAAGTTTGCAGATGACACTAAACTGGGAGGAGTGGTTGATACGCTGGAGGGTAGGGATAGGATACAGAGGGACCTAGACAAATTAGAGGATTGGGCCAAAAGAAATCTGATGAGGTTCAACAAGGACAAGTGCAGAGTCCTGCACTTAGGATGGAAGAATCCCATGCACTGCTACAGACTAGGGACCGAATGGCTGGGCAGCAGTTCTGCAGAAAAGGACCTAGGGGTTACAGTGGACGAAAAGCTGAATATGAGTCAACAGTGTGCCCTTGTTGCCAAGAAGGCTAACGGCATTTTGGGCTGTATAAGTAGGGGCATTTCCAGCAGATCGAGGGACGTGATTATTCCCCTCTATTCGGCACTGGTGAGGCCTCATTTGGAGTACTGTGTCCAGTTTTGGGCCCCACACTACAAAAAGGATGTGGATAAATTGGAAAGAGTCCAACGGAGGGCAACAAAAATGATTAGGGGGCTGGAGCACATGACTTATGAGGAGAGGCTGAGGGAACTGGGATTGTTTAGCCTGCAGAAGAGAAGAGTGAGGGGGGATTTGATAGCTGCTTTCAACTACCTAAAAGGGGGTTCCAAAGAGGATGGATCTAGACTGTTCTCAGTGGTAGAAGATGACAGAACAAGGAGTAATGGTCTCAAGTTGCAGAGGGGGAGGTTTAGGTTGGATATTAGGAAAAACTTTTTCACTAGTAGGGTGGTGAAGCACTGGAATGGGTTACCTAGGGAGGTGGTGGAATCTCCTTCCTTAGAGGTTTTTAAGGTCAGGCTTGACAAAGCCCTGGCTGGGATGATCTAGTTGGGGTTGGTCCTGCTTTGAGCAGGGGGTTGGACTAGATGACCTCCTGAGGTCCCTTCCAACCCTGAGATTCTATGATTCTATGATTCTTACTAATCTATTAGAGTTCTTTGAAGGGGTCAACAAACATGTGGACAAGGGTGATCCAGTAGACATAGTGTACTTAGATTTCTAGAAAGCCTTTGACAAAGTCCCTCACCAAAGGATCTTGCGTAAATTAAGTTGCCATGGGATAAGAGGGAAGATCCTTTCATGGATTGAGAACTGGTTAAAAAACAGGGAACAAAGAGTAGGAATAAATGGTAAATTTTCACAATGGAGAGGGGTAACTAGTGGTGTTCCCCAAGGGTCAGTCCTAGGACCAATCCTATTCAACTTATTCATAAATGATTTGGAAGAAGGGGTAAACAGTGAGGTGGCAAAGTTTGCAGATGATACTAACCTGCTCAAGATAGTTAAGACCAAAGCAGACTGTGAAGAATTACAAAAAGATCTCACAAAACTAAATGATTGGGCAATAAAATGGCAAATGAAATTTAATGTGGATAAATGTAAAATAATGCACATTGGAAAAAATAACCCCAACTATACACACAATATGATGGGGGCTAATTTAACTACAACTAATCAGGAAAACGATCTTGGTGTCATCATGGATAATTCTCTAAAGACGTCCATGAAGTGTGCAGTGGCAGTCAAAAAAGCAAACGGGATGTTAGGAATCATTAAAAAAGGGATAGAGAATAAGACGGAGAATATCATACTGCCCTTATACAAATCCATAGTGTGCCCACATCTTGAATACTGCGTACAATTGTGGTCTCCTCATCTCAAAAAGGACATACTGCCATTAGAAAAGGTTCAGAGAAGGGCAACTAAAATGATTAGGGGTCTGGAATGGGTCCCATATGAGGAGAGATTAAAGAGGCTAGGACTTTTTAGCTTGGAAAAGAGGAGACTAAGGGGGGATATGATAGAGGTATATAAAATTATGAGTGGTGTGGAGGAAGTGAATAAGGAAAAGTTATTTACTTGTTCTCATAATAAAAGAACTAGGGGCCACCCAATGAAATTAGTGAGCAGCAGGTTTAAAACAAATAAAAGGATGTTCTTCTTCACACAGCGCACAGTCAACCTGTGGAACTCCTTGCCTGAGGAGGCTGTGAAGGCTAGGACTATAACAGGGTTTAAAAGAGAACTGGATAAATTCATGGAGGTTAAGTCCATTAATGGCTATTAGCCAGAATGGATAAGGAATGGTGTCCTTAGCCTCTGTTTGTCAGAGGGGGGTGATGGATGGCAGGAGAGAGATCACTTCATCATTACCTGTTGGGTCCACTCACTCCGGGTCACCTGGCATTGGCCACTGTCGGTGGACAGAATACTGGGCTAGATGGACCTTTGGTCTGACCAAGTACGACCTTTCTTATGTTCTTATGCCACTGTTACAAAATTGTAATAAATCTTGTACAAAGTGTACATTGGAAAAGTTGTATTCTGCTAAGTATTATTATTACGGCTATGTTTATGTCATGGAGGTCATGGAATCTGTGACTTCCAGAGACCTCCATGACATTTTCTGCTTCAGCCCCTGGGGGCTGCGGGACTGGAGCTGGCAGCCAGCGGGGGCCACAGCAGGGTTGCAGTGACAGGCAACAGTCTCCTCAGGGTCCCCCTGCAGGGTTCCAGTGACAGGTGACAGTCTTGTGTGCTCAGGCGAGCAGCTGAGGATGTCCAATTTACTCTTTAGGAAATACGGTCACCCTGCAACTTCCAGCTGCCATGGGCAGAGGGGGGCCCCTCCTGCACCTCCCAGCCACCACGGTGGCGTGGGAAACCATGGAGTTGCAGCAGTCTTGGTTGCTGGATCCCCCTACTCCCCATTTTGTCACAGTTATTTTTTAGTAAAAGTTATGGGCAGGTCACGGCTTTCATGAATTTTTGTTTATTGCCCATGACCTGTATGTGACTTTTACTAAAAATAACCATGACAAAATCTTAGCCTTAATTATTATCCTATTTAAATGTGTGTACTGTATCGTTATTGTATGTGAAGTTATGAAACTTTGCCATGTTTGAAGGTCAAACATGTTGTGAGCTTGAGAAACACCCCCAGGTTAGCTCTTCAGGAACAACAAAGAAACGATAAACAAGGGCAAAGACACTTCAGAGGGGAGGTAGCAGATGGGTGCAAACAAAGATTTGCAATTGCGATGAAGAGCTGTTGGAAAAGCATGTACCCAGTGGAGATGCTTAACCTTATGGAAAAACCAATACCTTTCCAGCTACATGGATCAAGATATAAAAGGAGAGGACAAAGGCCCCTGCCCATCTCTTTCCTCCCTGATTTCTGGGCTGGTGAAGGGCATTTTGAACAAAAGGACTGAGGTCCCCAAACTTTGGGCAATCCAGGGAGACCTATGAAAACTAGCAGATTTAACATTCCTGCTATTGCTTTGGACTATATGCTCTGAGGTAACTAATGTATTTTATCTGCTTTAGCCATTTAATAACTCTCATTTCTCTTTCTTAATTAATAATCCTTTAGTTTAGTTTACTAAAGGATTGGCTGCCAGCGTGATTTTGGTGAAATCTGAAGTGTACCTTGGCCTGGGGTAAGTGACTGGTCATTTGAGAACCTAATGTGGGGTGTTTTTTGATTATAGAACCTTACATCACAGAAGTCCAGTTTGGGTGGTAATATAGTGTGGAGGGTCTAAGGCGACTGTCTGTGGCTCTATAGTAAACTAGTATGGTGATCCAAGAGTACCCTTTGGCTGCAGGTTAGATGAAATCTAATTATAGAATATACCTCCAGTTTGGGTGTGTCTGCCCTGTTTTCTGACAGTCTGACCTGACACTGCTGCTCACAGTTGGAAGCCACTCTGGGCACTGTGAAACTGGGAGCGTATATTTATACATTTACAAAGCAAACAAAAACCAATTCTCATAAATGATCGGTAGCCATCAAGTTGGGCAATGTTACCCTCTACTGTGCCTCCTTCCTCTTGTTTGTCACACTCACTTGTTGCATCCTGTTTTTAAATTTGACTGTAATTTCCTCAGGGCAAAGACTCTTTCTTCCTGTGTGTTGATCCAGCATCCAGCACAATGGGTTCTGATCCATTTTGGACACTATTGCGTTCCAAATACTAATAGCAATGAATGTTCTGACAATTCTGTGGGATAAGAAATTTCAGCCAGAACATACCACAGTTTATTGTGCTTAATCCGCTTCATGTATCTTCCTCTCTGGCTGTATTCGATATATTCCCCCAACAATGCGTTAAAATATCTACAGAGGCTTTTAGCAAAAGTCAACTGACAGCTAATGGTAGTAATATTTATTTTTTACTTCCTCTCAGGCAGCATTTTCAAAATCTCTCATTGGGAAGGAGTAAATTGAATGATCCGTGGCCAATTTCTTTTCACCCTTACAGAAAGCTATGAATATTCCCTTCGCAGAGAGCATGCAAATTGTTAAGCATTCATAATTTGCCCTCCCTTAGCATGAGCATTATTTATCACTTTCCAAAGTACTCAATGTTCCATTGAGCTTCACCACAGACAGTAGATTAGTTAAAACATATGCTGGCCATTGCACATGTATTCTTATTTGTTAGACACAGAGGCCCAGACTCATGGAAGTTAGGCGTCTAAATACCTTTGACAATCTGGGTCAGAAAGCCTAACACTTGCTCATTTGAATAATTAACAGCTGTGCTCTTGGTCATCACTGGATTGATCCTAGAACCCCTAGAGCTGAAAATATGATGCTGAACATCCTGAGTTAAATGTCCCAGCTTAAGAATGTAATTAAGCATGTGCTTAACTTTAAGCACATTGGTTCAGATTCAGAAATCACTTAAGCTCAATTTGAAGTCAATGGAAATACTCATATGCTTAAGTATCGTGTTGAAATGGGGTCTACAACTTCAAGCACCCGCTTACAGTTTCACACATGCGAAAGTGCTTTGCGGAATCAGGGCTGTGAGAAGTCCCCTGGAAGTCCATGGAGCTACTCAGTCAGGTGCTTAAAGTTACACACATGCTAAGCACCACATCTAAGTCCCCTAGCTGGAAACTGTAGCAGACTTGTATCTTCTTTGGATCAGGCCCAGGGGTGGGACACATAATACACACTGCCCAGTGGGTTACATTATGACTGAGTAAGGGTTTGCAGGATCTGGTCCATACTGCCTGACCAAACAAATCTTTACCCAGTGGAGCTCCTAATGCAAACCATTACTCAAGGGCCTGATCCAACGTCCGCTGCAGTCTTGCCATTGATTTCAATGGGCTTTGGATCAGGCTTCTAGTGAGGAAGGGGTTGCAAGATCAGGCCCTACATTTTCAAGGCGAGTCCCAGTTTCTTGTAAAAAGTAACAGTCCTTTCAAAGGGTTAATGTTATTTTAAGATACCTCTGCAATGCAGCTGCAAATCTGAATGACTGGGTGGAGGGAGGGGGATGCGATGAAGGGGGGACCTGCTCGCCAGGAAAGAGCTCATTAAATATATACTGTCACTGATTTATGAGAGAGCATCAAGACAATATAATTACTGTAATTATGTAAGATACATACTGCAGAATTGCCATTTGTGTTGGTTTTCTCTCTTGCTTTCTAAGATAGTAGAATTAAAAATAATGTAACTGTCAAATTTAATGAAGCCACAGGTAAAAGTAAATGTCTTTCACTCCATTGTTTGATTGCTTTGTTTGGAGTAAAGGTAGCTTGTTAGGGGGCACCTCTTGGGGGCAAGGAGAAATGGTGGGGTTTTGGTAATGCTCTATTTACTTTTAATTGATGCAGATCAGGTGTTAAGTACCTTTCAGCAGTAAAGGTGAACTAACTCACCATATGCTCTTCTCAGAGTATGTGCAACATGACCAGGATTCATCACCGAATTTGGTCCGCTGGTTGGATCATTAGCTTCCCTCGCCTGGGCCAGGTACCGACAAGGAGTGTAATATGAATGCTGATCCATGTCCCCTTCCCCCACCCAAATACTCTGAAAGTAACTTACAAAACATATCCATTACTTTTAATTGTAGCAGTCATCAACAAGTTGTCAGTTGTTATAGTAACAGTTCTGGGTGCTTACACAAAAAGTAAGAAATTGGAGACTTGAGAAACGAATTAGAGAATGTGTGTGTTTCACATGTGTGTGTATTGAGTTTGCTAAACTGCTTGATATTCTTCACAGCAAAGCTGCATGAGGCACATTTTGCTTAAGGTCGGTGTCTATAGGGTTCCCAGTACAACTACATCTGGAGTAGTAAGCTCAGTTTGGGCAAGTCATTGCTAGAAAGATACTGAAGAAGTAGAGAGAGTGCAGCGAAGAGCAACAAAAATGAGCAGGAGGCTAAAAAGATTCAAGTAGCTAAGATAAGCTGTATAGTTTGGTTACACACACAACCCTTTGTTGTTCTTTATGTCAGGAGACATGGTAACTGTCCACTAACATGTGAAGGCTATGTACATCCCAAGCAGGGAGGGGAATTATTTAGTGTGGCACATGGGAGAATGGCTAGTAGTAATAGAATGAAATTAAGACATGGAAAATTCAGGCTGAATATCAGGAAAAGCAATGTGATTTATTTTATTTTTAGACTTTCCTAGGCTCCTCATCAACATGGTATCTGAGCACCTCACACACATTCATGAATTTATCTTCAGAGTGGCCCCATCCTAGGTATATTATTATGCCCATTTTACAGATGGGAAACTGAGGCTCACTTGCCTGGTCTACATTTAAAAGTTTACTGGTATGACTATGTTGGTTAAGGGGGTGATATTTTACCAGTATAGTTATACCTGTAAAAGCTGTACTTGGATAGTTATTCTGGTATAAAGATGCCTCATACTAGTGTCATTGTTCTCTTTTCTTTACCGTAATAAACACTACCCATATAACCACTTCTATATCACTTCTGCATGCTCATTAGGGGAATGATATTGCTTTAGCTACACCAGGATAAGTAAAGCAGTACAGCTTTTCTACGTAGACAAGCTCTATATTTCTTGGCCAAGGTCACAGAGGGAGTTTGTGGCTGGGAACTGAATGTTCCCACACGACCATCCTTTCTCTTCCAGACATATTAGGTTGTGGGATAATCTCTGAAGGGAAGTAATGGAATCCCCTTCATTTTGATTTGTAAAACCAGATTGGACAAAGACCAAGGCATTAGTAAATCTACGTTATTGCTCTCAGGTGATCCCCTCTAGACAATCACAAAAGTGGCTTCACTCAAAGTACCATATCGGTATTTCAGCCAGAGGGAATTTAGCCTAGAAGAGCTCATTGATGGTGATGGTTGGGGAATAAGGAGTTAAATGAGGGTGATGCCAAAGTAATGCTTCTGCTTTCCCCCTTTAAAGAAGTGTTTTATGTTTAACATAACATAAAAGCATAGCATTGCTTGGTGGAGCTGTCCTTATAGTGAATATTGTAATTGTTTATTATTTAATACTGCACTTTTAATAAAAACTGAAACCCAAGGACCAAAGTGCTTTACAAAGAAATAATATTGAATCAAGCCTCACAACACTGCTGTGGGGCAGGTACGCCCTGGTGTACGCTACAAAATTCAGTACAACTACCTTGCTCAGGGGTGTGAATAATCCACACCCCTGATGGCATAGTTATACTGACCTAACCGCCAGTGTAGACAGCGCTATGTCAGTGGAAGAGTTGCTCCCACTGATATAGCTACTGCCTCTCGCTGAGGTAGATTAAGCTGATGGGAGAAGCCCATTCCTATTGTCTAAGAGAGCATTTTAATTAAAGTGCTACCATAGATGACTTGTCCCTCCGGATACTGGGGGCGGGGCACAATGTAAAGAGGAGGACACGTGACTGCCCCACATGTCTCCTCTGGGAGGAACTTCCATCCCCACTTCCTTGGGCCAGGGAAGCCAATCCCACCAGCTCATCCTACGCCACCCGTGGACTGCCAAGCTCTCCCTCCCACACCAGAATTACCTGTGGGGAAGGGGGTGGCTCTGTCCTTCTCCCGCTCCGCTCTGCCTCCCCCCACCCACCACGTTCAGCCTGTCCCTGGCAGCTGAGCCCGGACGGGGAGTGGGAAAGAGCCGCTTCTCACATGGTTGAAGGTGGCTGCTCAGGGTCGCTGCTGCATGCAGCGGCAGCTGCTGGAGAGAGCCCAGCTGGGGAGGCTGCGGCTTCTGCTCCCTGCCTGGGTCCAGCTGCTGAGGATAGGGTCCAAACGGGCCGGATATGTGCCAGGGGGAAAGGGGGCTCCCACTTGCTTGGCCCCCATCCCCAGAAGCTGGGCCTTGGTGGAAACCGCCACCTCTCCAGCTGGGCTTTCGCAGGCAACCACTGCGCTAAACAGAGCAGCGACCCAGAGAGGCCAGCATGAGAAACAGCTAGTCCCGACCCCTCCACTTCCTGCCCGGGCCCAGCTGCCAGGGACAGGGGCTGAGGATGCCAGGGGACAGGCACAGCATGAGAAGAACAGAGTGATTCCCCCCCCCCCCCCCGCCCCAAGCAGGCCAAGCAGAATTGAGGTGGGGTGGGGGGTGGGATACTTGACCATGCATCCCCCCCTAGGTGTCACCTATGAGTGCCACAGTGGCTCAGCTGCACTGAGGCAGCATTTTAAGTGTAGACCTCTCCTAAGTATTAGTGTATTATATTCCCATTTTACAGAGCGGTAAACTGAGATACAAAGCTGTTAAGTGACTTATCCAGTGTCACTGTCTGCTCCTGGAGTAGAACCCAAGAGTCCTGGGTCTTAGGCCTATTCGTTGACCACTAGATATCCTTGCGCCTCCCTAAGTTGCTTGATTTCATTTTTAAAACCATGCCAAATTTCATTTGAAAATCCATCTTCTCAGCTTTTCGATTTATTACTTTTAAAACAGAAGCAAACTGGAAATTAGTCTCAAATTCATCCTCATGTAATTATTATACTTCTCCTAAACAGACAAAACTGGAGAATTCTTTGATGGGGTCAACAAGCATGTGGACAAAGGGGATCCAGTGGATATAGTGTATTTAGATTTTCAGAAAGCCTTTGACAAGGTCTCACACCAAAGGCTCTTAAGCAAAGTAAGCTGTCATGGGTAAGAGAGAAGGTCCTCTGATGGATCAGTAACTGGTTAAAAGGTAGGAAACAAAATGTAGGAATAAATGGTCAGTTTTCAGAATGGGGAGAGGTAAATAGTGGTGTTCCCCAGGGGTCTGTACTGGCACCAGTCCTATTTAACATATTCATAAATGATCTGCAAAAAGGTGTAAACAGTGAGGTGGCAAAATTTGCAGATGATACAAAAGTACTCAATGTAGTTAAGTCCCAGGCAGACTGTGAAGAGCTACAAAAGGACCTCTCAAAACTGGGTGACTGGGCAACAAAATGGCAGATGAAATTCAATGTTGATAAATGCAAAGTAATGCACATTGGAAAACATAATCCCAGCTATACATATAAAATGATGGGGTCTAAATTAGCTGTTACCACTCAAGAAAGAGATCTTAGAGTTATTGTGAAACATAGAGTTCTCTGAAAACATACACTCAATGTGCAGTAGCAGTCAAAAAAGCAAACAGAATGTTGGGAATCATTAAGAAAGGGATAGATAATAAGACAGAAAATAACATATTGTCTCTTTGTAAATCCATAGTAGGCCCACACCTTGAATACTGTGTGCAGATGCGGTCGCCCCATCTCAAAAAAGATATATTGGAATTGGAAAAGGTTCAGAAAAGGGCAACAAAAATGATTACGGGTATGGAACAGCTGCCGTATGAGGAGAGATTAATAAGACTGGGACTTTTTAGCTTGGAAAAGAGATGACTAAGGGGGGGATATGATAGAGGTCTATACAATCATGACTGGTGTCAATAAAGTAAATAAGGAAGTGTTATTGACTCCTTCTCATATAACAAGAACAAAGGGCCACCAAATGAAATTAATAGGTAGCAGGTTTAAAACAAACAAAAGGAAGTATTTTTCACACAACGTACAGTCAACTTGTAGAACTCCTTGCCAGAGGATGTTGTGAAGGCCAAGACTATAAGAGGGTTCAAAAAAGAACTACATAAGTTCATGGAGGATAGGTCCATCAATGGCTATTAGCCAGGATGGGCAGGGATGGTGTCCCTAGCCTCTGTTTACCAGAAGCTGGGAATGGGCGACAAGGGATGGATCACTTGATGATAACCTGTCTGTTCAATCCCTCTGGGGCACCTGGCATTGGCCACTGTCAGAAGACAGGATACTGGGCTAGATGGACCTTTGGTCTGACCCAGTATGGCCATTCTTATGTTCTTATGAGCTGGCAGGCGAGCAGAAATGACTGGAACTTTGTTAGAGAGACGAGGTGGGTGAGGTAATATCTTTGATTGGACCAACTTCTGTTGGTTAGAAGGACAAGTTTTCGAGCTTACACAGAGCTGTTCTTCTGGTCTGGGAAAGGTAGTAAGGTACTCAGCATGCCACAGCTAAATACAAGTAGCACATGTTCTAAGGGACCATTCAAGGGGAGGGTTGGTAGAAGGTTATAGTTTGTTGTAATAAGCCATAAATCCAGTGTGTGTTCAGTTCATGATTTTTAATGTCTAGCAAAGTTATGAATTTAAGCTCCCAGGCTCATCTTTTGAAAGTGTTGTGCAGGTTTCCTTTGAGGATGAGGACTGATAGGTCAGATAAGGAGTGATTGCTTTGTGAAAAGTGTCCACCCACAGGTGATGTGTGGTTTTGTGTTCTATCATTTTCCTGGGTAAGTTCATTGGAGAGCATAGTGATTGTCTGGTTTCATCTACATAATTGTTATTGTGGCATTTAGTGTACTGGATGAGATAACTGCCCACTTCACCTTGAATGGGCCCTTGAAATGTGTGTTAACTACTTCTGCTAAACAATCTGTTCCACTTCCTATGTAACTGTGACATTCTGAGTACCTTTCCCAGACTTGAAGAAGAGCTCTGTGTAGCTCTAAAGCTTGTCTCTCTCACCAGCAGAAGTTGGTCCAAAAAAAGATATTGCCTCGTCCAACTTGTCTCTCTAAGGCCTAGTCAATCAAGTACTACCAAGTTTTGTTGACAAAAACTGCCTTTTGTCAACAAGACAGTGAATGTGTACATACTGCAATGCGACTTTTGTTGGGAAAAATGCCTAGTTTTGGCAACAAAATACAACCATCCTGATGAGAGTCTTTTTCTTGCATTTTTTCTCGACAAAGTGCCATGCTTGATTTCATGGCTTTAATTGGCCTCCAGGAGGTGCCCTACAATGTCCATCCTGATAGCTCTGGTCAGCAGTTTGAACTCCACTGCTCTGCAGCTAGGTAAACAACCATCCACCCCTCCCCCCTAGAAGCCCCGGGAATTTTTGAAATTCCATTTCCTGCTGGCTTGGCATGGAGAAGTCTCATTGCATCTTCCCAGGTGACTATGGCGGCTTATTGCAGAAAATGCTCTCCTGCTTGGACCACTGCTGAGCTGTTGGATGGGATGAGTATATGGGGAGAGGAGGCTGTGCACTCCCAGCTGTGCTTGAGCCATAGGAATTTGGATACCTACGGGCACATTTCTCGAGGTCTGTGTGAAAAGGGCTATGATCAGGACATGCTGCAGTACAGAGCAAAGATAAAGGAGCTGAGGCAGGCGTACCATAAAGCAAGGAAGGCAAACTGTCGCTCCGGTGCTGCACCTAAGACCTGCCAGTTCTATAAAGAGCTGGACACTATCCTCGGTGGTGACCTCACCTCCATCACCGAGAGCCTCATGGATACTTCGGTGGGCCTGGAGGCGGCGGAAAGAGGACCTAACCCGGAGGAATAAGTCATTGATGAAGAGGTAGAGTTAGACGACGATGTGCAGCTCCCAGCTGGGTCTCCCGGTGGGGCAGCCATCCAGGAACTGTTCTCCATGCCAGAGGTGTCTAGCCAGTCTCAGCAGTTGCTCTCCAGTGAGCAAGAAGCAGGAGAGGAGACTCCTGGTAAGTAGCTGTGGTTTGCGTAGTGCGAAGGTGGGTTCAGGGTATAGAAATGTGTAGGGCTGGCTGTGTTTCTGTGTGCTGGACATTTCCCTGTGTAGCTAATCATCACAGTGGGACAGGGTGTTGATGAACATCGAGATCTCAGGAGAATCCTCCAGAGAGATCTCCAGGAAAGTTTCCTGGAGGTACTTGACAATCCTCTGCCTAAGGTTCCTTGGCAGAGCTGCTTTGTTCCTTCCCCCATTGTAGGAAACTTTCCCGCGCCACTCAGCAATCACTTGTGCAGGGACCCAAGCGGCACACAGGCGAGCAGCATAGGGAGCAGGGTGGAAGCCACAAGCATGGAGTAGATGTACCCTCATTTCCCTGCTTACCCTCAGCAGTCAGATATTTGCTACAATGACCCCTGCCTGTGGAAAAGTGTGGGAGAATTTTAGAATGTTTTCGCTAGTCGTCTGCACCAGAACCCTTGCAGAGTGAGAGCTCTTTTCCCCATGTAGAGCACCGCCCCCCGCAGCCAACACTCCCCACGCTTTGGCTGTTCACAGAGATGTGTGCTTGCCAAGGGTCAGTGAGAAAGTGATTGTTGTATTACAAAAGGTGTATTTAACTGAAATGTTTCAGTGCTGTGTGTGAATTTAACAATCCCTCGGCTGCGCATTGTCCCCTGTGCTTCGGCAGATGTGGCCTTCAGGAACACCCCACACACCCCGGCCTAGCGTCTCCACCAGATAAGAAAGTGCCCAAGACGCAGCAAAGAAGACATGTTCTGGGAGGCACTGTAGTGCTCCAATGCAGAGAAAACGGAATGCAAGGAGTGGAGGGAAGCTGAATGGCAGGACAGAAAAGAGAATCAGGAGTTTAAGGACGCAACTGAGTAGATGATTAAAGTCATAGAGGAGCAAACACAGATGCTGAAGTCCTTACTAATGCTGCAGACTGAGCAGATCCATGCTCGCCCTCCCCTGCAGTACATTCAGAACTCTTTTCCATGCCCCACTCCCAATTCCGCTCACACATTCCTTTCCACCTTCCGGGACTTCTCAGTTTCCCCTTCACTCCACCCTCTCAGACAACTTTCACAATGATAGTAGGGCCTACACACAGCTGTGAAAGTCTGCCCTTCCCTGGTACCTCCTGTGCTGGGTTCGGTCACAGAGACTTCCCTCGAGACTGTCACTCAGTGAGCCGGGATACCACTGAGAACAACCCTCCTGCCAGAACAGGTGCCCCCTCCACCTCTGTTTTGCTGAGTTAGACACCCTAGTCAGCTCCAGCACAGACCCAGAGGTTGGGCCAGGCCTCTCTGCAGTTCACTGAAACTCAGATTCACTCAGCCGAGGGGCTTCTCAGTTAACAGGGACTTTCCCAGCGCCAAGTGTTCAGCCTTTTCCCTTGGGACTGTCACCTGATGTGTTGAAATTACCTCTGAGCCCATTTTCCCAGACAGCTTGGGACTTCCAGAACCCTGCCTTGTTGAGCCAGACACACTAGCCTGCTGCAACACAGACCCAGGTACAGTTCTTGTTAGTTCCAGCAGACATCTCAGGTAGAAAGTAGGGGTTTTCTCATGACTGGCAGCCTCTTTTGTCCTGCTCCACACCCTTTTATAGCTTTGGCACAAGGCGGGAATCTTTTGTCTCTCTGGGTCCCCACCCCTCCTTCTAAATGGAAAAGTATCAGATTTAAGATGGATTTCATTATCAGGTGACATGGGGTCACATGTCACTGTAAGACCCCTAGTCTCCATTCTTCCTGGGTTGGCCCACATGTACACAGGAAGGCTTTCAGGTAAATAAAACATTTACAACTAATTGTCTTAGTCAATGGGAGCCATCACGATTCTAAACCACCATTAATGCCCACACTTTGCATAATTACAATAGGACCTCAGAGTTATACTTTATATTTCTAGCTTCAGATACAAGAATGATACATGCATACAAATAGGAGGAATATATTCAGTAGTTTATAACCTTTGTTATGATATCTTACAAGAGACCTTCTGCGTAGAGCATATTCCAGTTATATCATATTTACACTCATAAGCATCTTTCCATAAAACATATGGAATGCAACATCACACCTCCTTTCCCACTAAGCATCTTTGTGTGTTTGTGTGTGCTGTTTCTTGTGCATTAAAAGCAAAGTTTTCAAATGGTAACTCATCTTTATTTGCTACAAATTGAGATAGTAGGCACTACCAATACATGCACAGATATTTTAATCATTTGCTGACTGGAATATAAGGCCCCAAATATCACCATTGCTTTCTCGGAAAATTACATGTAATGTAGCATTGCAGCACCAATCACAGAGATATATGTTGCTGGGTCTCATTTTCAAAGTGTTGCCTCAAAGCCTCCTTGATTTGAATTGCCCCCCTTTGGGCTTCTCTGATAGCCCTGGTATATGGCTGATCAAAATCAGCAGACAAGCGATCTGCCTCAACACTCCACCCCTGAGCAAACCTTTCACCCTTAGCTTCACAGAGATTATGCAACATACAGCACGCGGCTATGACTATGGGAATATTATCCCCATTAAGGTCTAATCTGCCATAAAGGCATCACCAGTGCACCTTTAATCTGCCAAAGGCACATTCAACTGTCATCTGGCACCTACTCAGCCTATTGTTGAACCACTCCTTACTGCTGACCAGGTGTCCTCTGTAAGGTTTTATGAGCCACAGCTGTAAGGGGTAGGCTGGGTCTCCCAGAATCACTATGGGCATTTCATCATCCCCCACTGTAATCTTCTGGTTTGGAAAGAAAGACCCCACTTGTAGCTTTCTGTACAGGCTGGTGTTCTTGGCGATGCGTGTGTCATGCACCTTCCTGGACCACCCTGCGTTGATATCAGTGAAACACACATGTTGATCCACAAGCACCTGCAGCATGCTGGAGAAGTACCCCTTCCTATTGATGTACTCCGTCACAAGGTGGTTTGGTGCCAAAATTGGAATATGTGTGCCATCTATCACCTCTCCACAGTTAGGGAAACCCATTTCTGCAAAGCTGTCCACTAGTTCACGCACATTTCCCCGAGTCACAGTCCTTCATAGCAGGGTGCGATTTATTGCCTTGCCCACTTGCATTAATGCAGCCCCAATGGTCGACTTCCCCACTCCAAATTGATTCACGACTGACTGGTAGCAGTCTGGAATCTCCAGCTTCCACAACAGCGATTGCTAAATGCTTCTCGATAGGGCAGCTCTTATTCTGGTGTCCTTGCGCCGCAGTGCTGTGGTGAGTTGTACACACACCTTTTGCAGGAAGGTGGCTTTCCACATCTGAAAGTTCTGTAGTCACTGCTCTTCATCCCACACCTGCATGACGATATGATCCCACCATTCAGTGCTTGTTTCTTGAGCCCAAAATTGATGGTCTACCCTATGCAGCTGTTCTGTGAATGCCAAAAGCAATCTAAAATTGCACCTATCCATATCACACAGCACGTCAGGTGACTGGGAGTCTTCTTCAGTTAGGAATTTCATGATTAACTGCACTGCCATCAGCAATGTCTTCATGACAGTTATCAGAGCACAGGAGAGCAGTGTGGGATCCATCCCTTCTCACAAAGATGCCGGGATGCACAGCAGAGAATGGCCATTGCAAAAATGCCACGAAAGAAAGTCGGAAGCCCATGAAGTGCTGGGACAGAAAGCAACGCATCACGGGACATTGAGCCTGGTCCTAAGATGCTTTGCGATCTGCTCCGCCTTCCCACAACACCTAGCGACAGAAGGTGTCAAGCTGGACTGTGGGATAGGTACCCACAGTGCATTGCTCACACTGTCGATGATAGTGGACGTGCTCTGCCGACAGAGGAAGCGAGTGTGAACATGAGATTCCAATTTTTATGATGTCGACTTTTGGGTGTTGACGTCACTTTTGTTGACAAAACTTGGTAGTGTAGACAAGACCTAATATCCTGGGACTGACACGGCTGCACCACCACTGCATGCAACATTAGTGTAAAATTTTCAAGAAGCTCTTTTCCTTTTTCTCCCCAGCCCCCATCACCACCACCACATTTTTAACCACATAGTTTATGAATAAGTTATGAATGTGGTACCACGGGAAGCACTGCAGTTTGAAACCTGAACACAAATGAAAGCAGCAGATTAAAAGTTCTTCCAAAGGGTTTATGCTGTAGCTACATTGCCGTCACCCATCTGTTTCATTACTAATTACTGTGCATCATGGGCGCATCACTGCTCAACTTAGTTCTTCATTAATAAAAACACACGCTTTAAAAATGGCAATAAAAATGCAATGATAATGGTAACTCTAGTAGCTCTATTTAATGATATGAGCAGTATTTAACTATTGCATACATTATTATTAGGCTTGGAAGGATTAGATTTTTTTTATCAGTAAATGTTAGTAAACATCAATTTCACCATCCACACATAAACCAATGAAAAAATATGTCCATTAATAATAATAGAAATTTACAGATAGGCAAAGCAAGAAAAATGCTTCTTGAGAACTTATTAGTGTTTGATTTAAGGATATTTACTTAGGATATTTTGATGTGATGTTTACCCCTTTCATAGCTGTGTGTACTGGTGAAAATTTAAATCAATACAAATTGAAAAAGAAAGCTTCAAAAATTCATATTATCCAGCAACATTATAAAAACTGAATTCTGCCAAGCCTCATTATTATTAGTGATGCATGTAGCACTGTGGGTGCACATAGCACTTTACAAAAGGTAAATTGAGCTAAACAAAGAAAAGCCTCTCTGCCCCACAGACCCCCACAGCTAGAGGCACAAGTGGCTAAAGTGCAGTGAGTGGTGTGTGATCTTGTCCTGGCATGCACTGGCTGTGAAGTATGCTGTGCTGCTTCACTGAACAATGGTAGTGGTGGTAGACACAACTCAGTTGCATCTCTGCAGGTACTGCAGTGGCAGTTAGGAAGTGTTTGCACATTTCTTCAAAGGGCTAATTCTCTCATGTCAGCTTTTATCTGTTTACGCCCCGTTGTTTACATGGTTCGAGAACATGTTCTTTTATTTTTTAATTAGTCCCTGGGTTCCAGTTTGGGAGTTGTCTGTTACAGCTGTCCCCCTGCTGCATTCCCTTTTCCTCTCTCCTTTCTGTTGGTACCGGGTGTGGCCGCCCCTCCTGGCCATTGTGCTAACTAAAGTCATAGCCCTATTCATAGGAATGGCTTGTACAGACTGACTGGAGCCATTGCTCTGCCTAGGGAGGGGGCTTCTTGCTTCTTGGTTTGGTTCCTTTGTTCAGGCCCGGGCTCGGTGTAGGGGGCGCTCTCCAGGTATGCAAGACCTAAAGTGGCCACATAGCTGAGCATATGAGTCATGCCTGTGGCTCAGAACATGCACAGGCAAGCCTATGCTTACCTGTAGCTTTCCCTGCTCTCTCCCTCCTTCCCTGTATCCAGAGAAGCCAATCAAAAGTACTGGTGGGAAACTGCCTAAGTTTGCCTTTAAAACCAGACATTTTCTGATCAGACCCCTGGAGAAGGTCCTTGCTCTGCCACCTGGTCTGATCAGCTAGGGGTCTTTGGGGGGTCCCTCTCCCCGCTCTCGTTTGTTTTTGAGCGTACCCCCGTTTTAAACTCCCCTCCCACGAACAAAGAATTTGTGCCTGGAGATCTCCTGATTATTGTAAGCGAATCGAGTCTTCTCTGCGTCCTCTGATGCTACTGCCGTTCCTGTCTCTGTGCTTGCTGCTGTCTTGGGGATTGGTAAGAAAAAACCTCTTGCACACTCCCCTTGTTTTAACTGCTGGCTTTCTTTCCCCAGCAGGCAGACCCAAGCTAACTCCTTGGTCTGTATCTGTAATCTGCTTTTAGCTCCACAGCAGCGCCTTTGCTGCTAGAAATAAAACTGCTGCAGCCACCACTAGTTAAACCCCGCACCCCTTGGAGCTGTATCCTGGGCACACACCACTCTGCCCTCTGGAACTACCCCTAGTATAAGGTGCACCATTAGTTTTAGTCTTTAGTCTAGATAAATTGTAATTTCATTTTGCATAGCTGTGGTTAAGTTAGCTTCTCTGTAAGTAAGTCGTTGCATTGTGTTCTGTTACTTGCTAACTTGTGTAATCTTGGTTAAGATAGATCATAGATAAGATTTTGCTGTGTTATGTATAAACCCCCCCCCAACCTCATTTCTCTCTCTCTCTCTCTCTCTCTCTTTTAATCCCTTCCACCACGTGCTCACCCCACCCCACCCTATAGCTCCCAAACCTCAATTGTCTAGCATAAAAACCCCATTGGTTACCTTTTTCTCTCTAAGGGCTGGTCTACACTAACCCCCCATGTCGAACTAAGATATGCAACTTCAGCTACGTTAATAACGTAGCTGAAGTCGAAGTATCTTAGTTCGAACTTACCTGCGGTCCACGCGCGGCGCACAGGCTCCCCCGTCGATGGCGCTTACTCCTCGCGTCGAGCTGGATTACCAGCGTCGACGGGGGAGCACTTCCTGGTTCGATTTATTGCGTCTAGATAAGACGCGATAAATCGATCCCAGAAGATCGATCCGACACCTCCGATCTATCCGGTAAGTGTAGACTAGCCCTCACACACCTCACATTTTACATTTACACCACTGTGACACATTTTTACCTAGAGTTGTTGGTTATTTAACACATTTTACCCATAACTGTTAGTTGGTTATATGCTGCTGTGACACACCCTTTACATAGAAATTGTTAGCTACCTGTTACATTTATACTTCAGTGTTAATTGGTTACCAGCTGTATTGTACCCCACTGTATTATACCTCACTATTGAAACCCCCTTTCCTGTTTACTAAAAGAAACCCCTCCCCAATTGTCTACCTTAACAAACCCCATACCCCTCACTATTGAATTTTTCCCTGTTTTTATATTTTCTTAATAAAGTTTATTTTGCACCCCACCAGTGCAGTAATTGTCCCCCAAGATCCCCTACCTGCTGGCAGGGACAGGAGTGTTTGCAGAATCCAACACTTTGACAACTATGGCTGCTTCTCCTGTGCAAGGGGTTTCTGGTTGTGTCAGAAAATAAATTTCCTTTGTTACTTGTTAAAGTTCTCTCCTGATCTAATTCATTGCCCAGGGAGGATGGGTACATTACATTGTTTGCATCTTTCAATAATACTTAACCGCTACGTTGCATTTTCACCCGCAGATCTCAACGTGCTTTCCTAAGGTGGCCATTCTCCTCATTTAACAGATGGGGAAACTGAGGAACAGAGAAGTTAGGTGACTTGCCCAGGAACACCCAACAAATCACTTGCAGAATTCTGGATAGTAGCACCCACGTCTCCTGATGCTCAGGCCTGTGCCTTAGTCCCTGGATCACATTGCCTTTTTTGAGTAGAAAGAAGAATCGGTTGGTCTGTATCAGCAGGTACCTTCCAGCTGCAAGCACCGGCAGATCAGGGACAGAGGCGACGTCAAGGTCTCAGTCTGAATGTATATACAAAGCTGCCTGTTGAAGTAAGGTTATGTATTAGTCTAGAAGATACACACAATAAACAAACAGGCACACACGCAAACTCTGAAGTGTGTGCACATCTGAATGTACTGATGAATCTCACACCCACCACAAACATATTTCAAGCTGTTAGCAGATAAAGATCTGACACACTAAAACGGGAAGAAAACGAAAATCTGTATCAAAATACATTTCAGAACACATGGAAGTATTTAAAAGTTTTTAAAAAACAGGAGAAAAGGATGAAGTTGAGTGTATGCGCTGCAAATGGTATGACCCAATTATGAAATGTAAACATATATAGGTTAATAGTTCTAAGCCTACAACAGTAAACTGTTTATTCAGATTAAAAGCTTTATTTGGGAATTAGAGATGTATTGTTTTCTTAAACTCAGAGCTGGCATTGTGTTTTGAGTTCTGTTTTAGTTCTGCAGCAAACCAATTTGATGAACGTAATTCAAAGCATAAATCTACTGAATATTCCCCCCCCCCCCCGTCCTTCTGTTCACCAAAATAAACTTTGATATTTACCCAGAAAAACTATTAATCGTTTTTTGCACTGATTTGCACGTTTTTGTTGTTGTGGTAAAAAAACATTGATAAATTCCTGGGGAAAATATAAAATAAAATAAAATAAAAACTGAAAACATTTGGACTATTCATTTGGAAGTGGGGAATGTGGCTTGTTTGGCTTTTTTAGCCTCCAGGCCACAGTCACACAGTAAACTCTGAACATTTTGTTAGTGATCAGCAGGGCTCAGCATCTCTTCAACAGTCCATGTGACATGAGTCTGGTTACTTCAAATCAGAAGCAGTAAAAAGGACACACATCCGATTAAAAAAAAAAATTCTTTGCAGGTTACCTTTAACTAATTTGGCTTGATACAAGTAATTAAAATAATTAATTCAAAACTCCCAGTAAGGGACATAAGAACTTTACCCAACTTGCACAGACTTTCGGGGACAAATTTTCAAAAGTCGCCTCATATTATGGGTGCCCAAATGAATATATCTGTTTTGTTTTCATGCTGTGTAATGCTTTGGTTTGCTCACCTAACATATCTAGGGCTTCTGTTTTTGTGGGGTTACTAGTTTTATGGAGCTGTCTAAAAATCGGAGGTGGGGGAGGAGCTTTCTCTTTGTATATACTTAAATATATACAATACTCTTTACAGTAATATACACTAAACTATGATGCCTCTCAGAACCAACAAAGTCAGGAAATCCAGAATTAAGTGCAAAGATCTAAATCATAATTCCTGTGGAAGAAAAGATGTGTGTTTTGTTATGCTTTGGAGTTACCAGAAAACAGACTGTTCTGTGCAGAAAAGAAGGGCCTCTGATCATATTAAGGACAAAGGAAGAGTCTGAGTTCATACTGGAGACTTGCCGTGCATTGTCTAGTATAATTGCTCCTAGCAGTGTGTAATTAGCATATTGGTTTTATGTATCAAAATTTTCCCAATAACAAGGCAATCTGGAAAGGGCTGAGAAATGTTTAGAGACTTTGGGTATCTAGCCCCAATATTAAGCCTTTTGATGCTAAGACCAGCAGTACATTTTAAACGGGGAATGGGCAATATTTATGCCTTGAGTAATTTAAATTCCCCAAATGTGGTTGTCCCCCAGCATGGGAAAAACAGTTTGGATTGTAATGCAGATGTGACCTAGCCTTGTTTTAAGTATGTCCCCAACCTTGCTAAAGCACTGGTTTGTCTATATGTGTCCCCAGTATTTAGCAATGTTTGGGACATAATTAAAAAATGGTAAGTCCCGACCTACACTACATAACTGACCCATGTTTTATCTTTAACATGGGACCACCATGCTGCAACTGCATCGCTGACACAGTTGTACTGCTAGACTTGTAGTATTTCTTTCCTTGACGTTCCCATGTAAGTACTTCTAATTAGACCCCATTAAGCAAATTAATTGTTAATACAACTACAAATATTCATCATGATAAGAAACTGAGCTTCAAACTGATATTTTGGGATGGAGGAGGGGGATCAATTTGTGCAGTCCTTCCTAGTTTGTAATATTAGTGAATAAGGGCAGAAATACATGCTGCTTTGATCATTTGCCTTAGCTCTTCATTTGTTGAAGATTTTAACAGCAACTGAAGTCTGGCTCCACTGCTGCATATCAAGACAAGGCTGATCCAATACAGTGAAATTTAAATAGTGCAACATATTCCTTTAAAGGTGACCACAAGAATTTACAATTTATTAAGGCAGGTTTGTTTCTATGGTTCCTTTGAGGCTGTGGTTGAAATATTTAAAAGAAGCAGTTTTTTCATTGCATGTTGCTGTTTTCTCCTGGCCGGTTCAAGGGAAGGAGAGAGGAAACGAGACTATATCTGACCCTTTTACTGTGGTGATGAGTATTGTGTTAACACTGAGATGCTGTGGTGATGAGCATGGTATAAATGATAAATGGAGACTCTGAAGTAGACCTATTTCCTAAGCATCACTGGGAATTAGCTACACGGATTAACATAATTCTCCACCATTCGCAGGTGATTTGCTATACATTTCAAAGAGAGATGAATACAGTGATATCGCTATGTTTACAGCGACAAAGAGTCCTGTGGCACCTTATAAGGTGCCACAGGACTCTTTGTCGCTTCTACAGATCCAGACTAACATGGCTACCCCTCTGATACTTGACACTATATTTACAAAACGAAAATAAGAAAGAAAAACTTGTAGCACCTTAGAGACTAACACATTTATTTCAGCATAAGCTTTCATGGGTTAATACCCACTTCATCGGATGCATGGAATGAAACATACAGTAGACAGATATTTATACAGTCAGAGAAACATGATAAGGTCGAGGTGCATAGACCAACCTTAAGAGGCTAATTAGTTGAGAGGCACCATAACAGCAGGGGAAGAAAAACCTTTGAAGTGATAAACAAGATGGTCACACAGGTGTGAATGAGGATCGTTAACTTAAGGGAAATAGATTCAATTAACGTAATGGCCGAGCCATTCCAAATCTCTATTTAATCCGGAGGCAATGCAACCTAGTTTGCATATCAATTCAAGTTCAATAGTTTCTCTTTGAAGTCTGCTTTTGGAGTTAATCTGTCGCAACACTGCTACCCTCAAGTCTGTCACTGAGTGATTAGGGAGGTTGAAGTGTTCTCCTACTGGTTTTTGAATGTTATGATTCCTGATGTCAGATTTATGTCCATTTATTCTTTTGCGTAGAGACTGTCCGGTTTGGCCAATGTACATGGCAGAGGGGCATTGCTGGCACATGATGGCATATATCACATTGGTAGATGTGCAGGTGAATGAGCCCCTGATGGCGTGGCGGATGTGATTAGGCCCTGTGATGGTATCACTTGAATCGATATGTTGACAGAGTTGGCATCGGGCTTTGTTGCAAGGATAGGTTCCTGGGTTGGTGTTTTTGTTGTATGGTGTGTGGTTGCTGGTGAGTATTTGCTTCAGGTTGGGGGGCTGTCTGTAAGCAAGGATTGGTCTGTCCTCCAAGATCTGTGAGAGTGAGGGATCATCTTTTAGGATAGGTTGTAGATCTTTGATGATGCGCTGGAGAGGTTTTAGTTGGGGGCTAAAGGTGACGGCTAGTGGTGTTCTGTTATTTTCTTTTTTGGGCCTGTCTTGTAGTAGTACCCAGGAGTCACCTACTACAAGACAGGCCCAAAAAAGAAAATAACAGATTCTCTGACTGTATAAATATCTGTCTACTGTATGTTTCATTCCATGCATCCGATGAAGTGGGTATTAACCCACGAAAGCTTATGCTGAAATAAATTTGTTAGTCTCTAAGGTGCTACAAGTTTTTCTTTCTTATTTTTGTTTTGCTGACACAGACTAACACGGCTACTACACTGAAACTATATTTACAGTTCATTTAAATGTTACGATGTCCTTTTGATCTCTAAATTAACAGAATACAGCATAGACAGGGACTCTTCTATGCATCTGATGAAGTGGACTGTAGCCCACAAAGCTTATGCTCAAATAAATTTGTTAGTCTCTAAGGTGCCACAAGTACTCCTGTTCTTTTTGATTACATTGTTAACCTCTAACAATATATTTAAACACACAAAACCACAAACATTATCTACCAAAATGTCTCTAAGGATTGAATTTGTGTCATTTATCCTTCAGGATGCTTAACCCTCTCTGGCCATGCATCACACCATAATTCAGTTTTGGCAGGCTAGTGTGGAACATTTCTCCTATTTGACATACTGCACTTAGTTGTATTTGCGTGGCAGTCCTCAGTGCAGGTGTTGAAGGTGATGCTGCATGGCTAAACGATCAACACCGGAGCAGGAAAACAGAATTTGTGTTATAGCACATCTTGCTGCAAGATCTCAACTGAACAAACCTTTCCCACATAAACCACACTGGAACATTGGCACAAGTTGACTTTTGTTGAATTTTCCTGTGGTTCTGGACAAATTACACAAGTGATCCTTTGCTTCCTAGGGGTTTTTACAGCATACTTCTAACAAGCTAAAAAGTGGGTGGGAATTCTTTGTTGTTCTTTCAGATATATGCTAAAAGATTTCTATACATTTTTTATAATTACACAGGATGACCCGGTAATTATAGGCCTAGAATTGACTCTGGGCAAAAATAAAATTAAAAAAAAAATGGAATGGATGATCTGGGACTCAATTAAAGGAGGGTAATATAATTAATGCAAGGACATTTCCAAAAATGTAAGAGGCCCAAAATGAACTGCAGTAGCTTGAGGCTGGTAAGAACATTGTTCTTGGTTAATTTCTTTCACCACTGCTTATTGTATCACATATCAGCAATTAGTCGTTCTTCCTTCTGGGAAAAAATGCACAAAAAATAATCATGGAACTGCAGAATTACTGCAAACGCCTACACATTCTAATAATATACACCACTGACGATATAGACTTTATTATGTATTTTCTCTGTCCTGGAGGTTGTGAACTAATAATTTTGCATTCTAGCACTAAATTCAGGAGTCCTGTTTCTTCAGATGCAAGTACAATGCTGTATGAATTTGTGACTCTTAAGCATTTGCTACTCAAAAGGAAATAGGAATATTGTATAGTGAGCTAGCCTTAGAGCTTTTGGTATCCTAAATAGGACCAAGTTACTGTGCTCTGTTCTGAGTCAGAATTAGAGTGCTTTTAAAAGCAGGGATTGCCGAGGGCAGGCTGAAAGTTTTTGAATTTTCAAATGAACATTTTTCAGGGAAATTTTATGTAATTTCTTTTAATTACCATATAGAGCTGGCCAACATTTTTTTAAAATCTGAAACTTTGACAAAAAAATTTTTGTGTGAAAATCTGATGGCATTTTTTGACCAGCTCTAGGATTTTCATTTAGAAAATAAAAGTTTTAGCATTTCATTTCAAACAAAAGAAATCAATAGAAGCAAAATCCTTAGATTATAACTCTTTAGGTAGATTCTTGATCTGGGTTAGAATCATAGAAGATTAGGGTTGGAAAAGACCTCAGGAGGTCATCTAGTCCAACCCCTTGCTCAAAGCAGAACCAACCCCAACTAAATCATCCCAGCCAGGGCTTTGTCAAGCCAGGCCTTAAAAACCTCTAAGGATGGAGATTCCACAACTTCCCTAGGTAACCCATTCCAGTGCTTCACCACCCTCCTAGTGAAATAGTTTTTCCTAATTTCCAATTTAGACCTCCCCCACTGCAACTTGAAACCATTGCTCCTTGTTCTGTCATCTTCCACCACTGAGAACAGCCAAGCTCCATCCTCTTTGGAACCCCCCTTCAGGTAGTTGAAAGCAGCTATCAAATCCCCCTTCACTCTTCTCTTCTGCAGACTAAATAAGCCCAGTTCCCTCAGCCTCGCCTCATAAGTCATGTGCCCCAGCCCCCTAATCATTTTTGTTGCCCTCATCATTTTTTGTTGAACCTCATCAGATTTCTTTTAGCCCAATTTGTCTAGGTCACTCTGGACCCTATCCCGACCCTCCAGCATATCTACCCCTCCCCCAGCTTAGTGTCATCCATGAACTTGCTGAGGGTGCAATCCATCCCATCATCCAGACCATTAATGAAAATGTTGAACAAAACCAGCTGCAGGACAGACCCCTGGGGCACTCTGCTTGATACTGGCTGCCAACTAGACATTGAGCCGTTGATCACTACCTGTTGAACCCGACGATCTAGCCAGCTTTCTATCCATTTTATAGTCCATTCATCTAATCCACACCTTTTTAACTTGCTGGCAAGAATATTGTGGGTTACTATATCACAAGCTTTGCTAAAGTCAAGATATATAACATCCACTGTTTTCCCCATATCCACAGAGCCAGTTATCTCATCATAGAAGGCAATCAAGTTGGTCAGGCATGACTTGTCCTTGGTGAATCCATGTTGACTGTTCCTGATCGCCTTCCTCTCCTCCAACTGCTTCAAAATGGATTCCTTGAGGACCTGCTCCATGATTTTTCCAGGGACCGAGGTGAGACTGTAGTTCCCCAGATTCTCCTTTTTCCTTTTTTTAAAGATGGGCACTATATTTGTCTTTTTCCAGTCGTCCGGGACCTCCCCCAATCACAACAAGTTTTCAAAGATAATGGCCAATGGCTTTGCAATCACATCAGCCAACTCCCTCAGCACCCTTGGATGCATTAGATCTGGCCCCATGGACTTGTGCATATCCAGTTTTTCTAAATAGTCATTAACCTGTTCTTTCACCACTGAGGGCTGCTCACCTTCTCCCCATACTGTGCTGCCCAGTGCAGCAGTCTGGGAGCTGACCTTCTCTGTGAAGACCGAGGCAAAAAAATCATTGAATACTTCAGCTTTTTCCACATCATATGTCACTAGGTTACCTTCCCCATTCAGTAAGGGTCCCACACTTTCCCTGACCTTCTTCTTGTTGCTAACACACCTGTAGAAACCCTTCTTGCTACCCTTTGCATCCCTTGCTAGCTGCTACTCCAATTGTGCTTTGGCCTCTCTGATTACACCCCTGCATGCTTGAGCAATATTTTTATACTCCTCCCTAGTGATCTGTCCAAGTTTCCACTTCTTGCAAGGAGTGGGACTGAGGAGACCTTGGCTGCTAGTTATTGGTCCCTGGCCTGGAATCCAGTGTAGTGGGAGGGCCTACCAGCCACCGAGAAAGTGATATGAAGCCCCTGAGAAGGGGATATGGACCAATGGAGAGCCCTGAGAGAAGGCTGTGAGGATCACAGGGCCCGGAGTGGGGGCTGAAGACCTTTTGGTGAGACCATTGGAATTGTTTATTTTGTTGGCCTCTTTGTTACCCTGGAAGAAATCTACTAAATTGTGAGCTGGGCAGCAGGCCAAGTTAAGAGAAGAGAGACCACTGCAGTGCTGGAGCAACTGTCACAGGGGATGCCAGACCGGGAGGAAGCCGCTATGCTCAGCCAGGAGGAGGCACTCCAGTGGTGAGTGAATTCCTTTACAGATACCAATCTAGGAATAGAGTCCTAAGTTCTATTTGTGGCTGTGCCACAAAACCCAGTGTGGCCTTAGCCTCTCTCAACCTCTTTGTGCCTTAGTTTCCTCATCTGTAAAATGGCGATAATACTTCCATAACTGACAGGGGTTACAGTTATTAATGTCTGTAAAGTTCTTTGAGAGCTTTGGCTGGAAGATGCAATATACTGTGTGTATAAAGTACCATTCTTCTTTTGAATCGGCTGTTGGTTCTCTACAGAGCAATCTACAAAGACATTATTTTTACTTATCCATTAGCAAGAACAATGGTATAGACATATTCCCTCTCTCCACACTATACCCCCAGGATGGCAGATAGTTCTATACTATTCATATTCACAACAAACTGTCCTGTTAATTCATTACATCTCTATCAACCCTTGGCTGAGTTTGTCCCATCTCTGCTCAGGGAACTGTTGCCCATCTGTTGGTTGATAGGAAAGGTCAGTCTCATTGTCTGTCCAAGTTTCAATTATTTCACTGCCTTGATAACTCCCCTTAAAGACTGTGGTTGGCTCTGGCATTTTAAAACTAAATAAAGCCATGACCTACCACACTGGTGGAAAGGAGAATGCGCTGGAGGAAAAACAAACGCCAAATGCTGTTGGCCACTGTGTGAATGCAGACCTTTTACAAAACTAAACGTAGCTAAAAGAAATATTGCATGGGATAAATGGGTGTATACGTCCATGTAACTGTTATGACTTTGTTTTCATTGTGCTGCTCCTTTAAACTTCTTAGTTCTTGTCTACATGGCACAGCAAGCCAGGGTATGAATCTATAGCTTGCACAAGCTGCCTGCGTGCAGTATATCAAAGCACATTATGGAACTTTTAGCAGCAGCAGGGTCCATATGTCCAGTTAGTGAATGGCAAGCTAGTGTGCTATAGATTCACATCCTGGCTTGCCATGCACTAAATTGCTGTGTAGACAAGCCCTAAGGTATCTGTGAGTCAGCACTGACACAGCATGGAACAAACTGCTTAGGCAAGTCATGGCAGCTCCTTCACTGGAGGTTTTCAAAAAGAGGTTGGATACCCATCTGTCTTGGATGGTTTAGACAGAACGAATTCTGCATCGTGGCAGGGGATTAGACTAGATGACCCTTGTGGTCCCTTCTCACCTCATGGTTCTATGAGCATCTTAACAAAAGAGACACAAACTGTGCTTCCTCGGAGACTTTAACTTTCTTCTTTCTTGCTTCCTTTAATCTGCAATAAAAGTCAGACTGAAAATATATGGGTTGCTCCTTTAGTACAGAAAAAGACGACAGGAGAGACATTTTACCAGCAGGGTGAACAGCTAAATAACAGCTTTTCAACTCACATTAAATTCCAGTGCTCTCGGCCCATCCCAACGGAGGCACTGGAAATAGGGCATTCATATGAAAAATAACAACTTTATTTGAAAAACACCCCCTCGCCCACACCAAAGTGCTCTGCTAGCTGTACCATAGTGTCATAAAAGCATTATAAAACTCATCAAAAATTAGAACAAATAGCTGTGTTTTCATCTGCACCAATGAAATACTACACTTGACAATTTCAGCATATTCTTCAGTGTGGCAGTGGGGCAGGGAGGGATAGAGGGGATGCCTTAGTTATTATATGGATGTTGTCCTTACTCCATGTCGTGCTAGTCTGCTTCCAAAACATTACCTCTATGATCTGGTAAATCATTATATGCACATCTCCAATTACTGTTAATGGAAGCAATTGCTTCTAATAGCATAGGCAGTAGAGTATGCTAAATAGTATGCCCTCATAATATTTTGGCTGTGCTGCACATACTAACTGGCTACAAGCCACATTTTTCTATTAGTAAAAAAAGAAGACACAGACTTAGGCCTTGGCTACACTCACGAGTTACAGCGCAATAAAACTGCCTGCAGCGCTGTAACTCACTAACTGGCTACACTCGCAAGGCACGTGCAGCGCTGCATCTCCTCAGGTACAGCGCTGCATGTACTCCACCTCCCCGAGAGGAATAACGTTTGTTGCGCTGCTGCTGGTGCGCTACGGCTACAGTGTGGCCACCCAATGCGCTGTTATTGGCCTCCAGAAGTATTCGGAAGTATCCCACAATGCCTGTTCTAGCCACTCTGGTCATCAATTAGAACTCTACTGCCCTGGTCTCAGGTGACCAACCGCCACTCCGTCCCTTTAAATTCCCTTGGAATTTTAAATATCCCCTTCCTGTTTGCTCAGCCAGGCGTGGAGTGCTCTCAGCGCATCTTTCCAGGTAACCATGCCTCCACGTGCCAGACGAGCCCCAGTATGGAGCAATGGCGAGTTGCTGGACCTCATCGCTGTTTGTGGGGAGGAAGCTGTCCAGTCCCAGCTGCGATCCAGCCGGAGGAATTTCGATACTTTCGGCCAGATATCAAGGGCCATGATTGAAAGGGGCCATGACCGGGACGCAATGCAGTGCAGGATAAAAGTAAAGGAGCTGCGGAGTGCGTACCGCAAAGCCCGCGAGGCAAACAGCCGCTTGGGTGCTCCCCACAAAACCTGCCGATTCTACAAAGAGCTGGATGCAATACTTGGGGGTGACCCCACTACTGTTCCGAGCACCACCGTGGACACGGGAGAGCGGGATGAGGAAGAGGGAGAGGAGGAGGGAGAGGAGGAGGGGGTTGAAGAAAACAGAAGCGAGGGTGCTGTGGCTGGGGGAGACACCCCTGACTCCCTGGGTGCATGCAGCCAGGAGCTCTTCTCGAGCCAGGAGGAAGGGAGCCAGTCGCAGCGGCTGGTACGCGCTGGGAGAGAAAGAGAAGAACACGTTCACGGTAAGCAGCTTTTATTTTCGGGAAGGAGTTTTTTCGGTGTGGGGTCCTTGGGCGAGGAGGGTTTGGGCTGCATGCATGCCTAGATGCGGAAGAGCGCATTGATGTGGTCTATCACATCGGAGAAATCGGCCACTGTAATCTCTTCGAAAATTTCAGCCAGAAAGTGGGCAATGCACTTGCGCAGGTTTATTGGGAGAGCCGCCGTGGTCCTTGTCCCATTCAGGGTAACGTGTCCGCGCCACTGTGCCGCGAGGGGCGGGGGGACCATTGCTGCACACAGGCAAGCTGCATATGGGCCAAGGCGGAAGCCGCATTGCAGTAGAAGACCCTCCCTTGCTTCCCCGGACACCCTCAGCAGCGAGATATCTTCCAGGACGAACTCCTGTGGAAAATGTGGGGATAGTGTTCAGTGTAGGTTCCCCCTGCAGCTGTTGGCTCTCCCCAAGGCACAGAAACCCGTCGGACAGTACATCCATGAAACAATCAGTCCCCCTTTACCCTGTGCTTACTCACCATTTTGGGGCTCCCGTGGGTTCTGTGCGCTCTGTTTGGGACGGGAAAATTGTGCTGTTTTGGAGACTGTGTGCGCCCTCCTTAAGTGTGGGGGAATCATTGCTCTGTCTGGCATACAACAATGATGCCTCTGTTAAATGTTGCATTTTGCCTTCCAGATGCAACCTTGAGATCTCTGCCATCCTTCTTATCACCGGCTGAGAGACTACAAAGGCTCAGGAAGAGGCCCAGAAGAACGAAAGAAGACATGCTGCAGGAAGTTATGAAACAGTCTCTTAAAGAGAATCAAAAGGCTCGGGAGTGGAGGGAGAGTGAAAGCAGGCTCCGCCAGGAAAACGCAGCGCAGCGGCAGCAAAGCATGCAGCTCCGGCACGAAAGCACAAAGGAACTGATTAGCATCTTGGCGCGCCAAGCGGACTCTATCCAGGCGCTCGTCGCCATGCAGGCGGAGCAGTACCGCACCCGCCCCCCCTGCAGCCAGTGTCCCAAAACACTTGTGCCCCCATGTCACCACCTGCCCACTTCACCCAACATCCAGGTTCTTATCGCCCACACCAGATGCCCCCAACACCTATAGCTTCACCAGACAGCCCTGGAAACTATGACCCTTACCCACTACACTCAACTCCCATCCCGAATTATAGACATCCTGAGGTCCAGCACTCACTGCACAGCACTCCAGACAGGAAGCCCGAGTATGAAAGCAGGACATACCATACCCTGTGATTGAACCCTTCCCCACACCACCCACCACCCCCTTGCCCTTTCTGTCTCACAAGCAGTTGTGTTTCTTTTTAATACATGTATTTTCTCTGTAATAAACGGATTCTTTGGATGTGCAAACAGTCTTTATTATTGCATAAGGAAAAAAGATACCTTAGCCCAGGAAAGAAACAGGCAACGCAAGTGAGCCGAGCAAACACAAATCAGCTTAGCAAAGACAGATAACTGATAACATTGGAACCACTTCACTTCAGGGTCGTGCAGGGCAGTACACATTACTGGTGGTTTTCAGCCTCAAATTTCTCCCTCAAGGCATCCCTAATCCTTGCAGCCCCATGCTGGGCCCCTGTAATAGCCCTGCTCTCTGGCTGTGCAAATTCAGCCTCCAGGTGTTGAACCTCTGAGGTCCACACCTAAGTGAACATTTCACCCTTCCCTTCACAAATATTATGGAGGGTACAGCACGTGGATATAACCGCGGGAATGCTGTGTTCGGCCAAGTCCAGCTTCCCATATAGAGATCGCCAGCGGCCCTTCAAACGGCCAAAAGCACACTCCACAGTCATTTAGCACCGGCTTAGTCTGTAGTTGAACCGTTCCTTGCTGGTGTCAAGGCTCCCTGTGTAGGGTTTCATGAGCCACGGCATTAAAGGGTACGCGGGGTCTCCAAGGATCACAGTGGGCATTTCAATTTCCCCTACCGTGATCTTCCGGTCTGGGAAAAAAGTCCCGGACTGCATCTTCCGGAACAGGGCAGTGTTCCAAAAGATGCGTGCGTCATGCACCTTTCCGGGCCAGCCTGCGTTGATGTCAATGAAACGCCCACAGTGATCCACAAGCGCCTGGAGAACCATGGAGAAATACCCCTTCCGATTAATGTACTCGGATGCTAGGTGGGGTGGTGCCAGAATAGGAATATGCGTCCCATCTATCGCCCCTCCGCAGTTAGGGAAACCCATTTGTTCAAAGCCAGCCACAATGTCCTGCACTTTACCCGGAGTCATGCTTCTTCTGAGCAGGATGCGATTAATGGCCTTGCAAACTTGCATCAGCACGATTCCAACGGTCGACTTTCCCACTCCAAACTGGTTCGCTACTGATCGATAGCAGTCCGGAGTTGCGAGCTTCCAGATTGCAATAGCCACCCGCTTCTCCACCGTCAGGGCAGTTCTCAATCTCGTGTCCTTGCGCCGCAGGGCGGGGGCGAGCTCCTCACACAGTCCCATGAAAGTAGCTTTTCTCATCCGAAAGGTCTGCACCCACTGCTCGTCATCCCAGACTTGCATGACAATGTGATCCCACCACTCTGTGCTGGTTTCCCGAGCCCAAAAGCGGCGTTCCACGGTGCATAGCATGTCCATGAATGCCACAAGCAAGTTCGTGTCGTACACGTTTTGCGTGACAATTTCATCATCATCGTTGGACTCCTCGCTGTCACTGTGGATCTTAAGGAAGAGCTCGACTGCCAAACGTGACGTGCTGGCGAGACTCGTCAGTATTTTGCTCACCAGGTCGGGATCCATTTTCCCGCTGACCGAAACGGAGCACAGATCGCGCTACAAAGAAACCGTTGAAATATGGCGCAAATTGTGGCCGGAAACACAGGGATTGCTGGGATGCGAAGCGATGCATCACGGGGCATTGGGACAGGACCCAGAATGCACAATACCCCATGCTCCCTTCCCACAACCCACGGCGCCAGAATTGGAAGAGGTGTTCTGTGGGATACCTGCCCATAATGCACCTCTCCCAAAACCGCTGCAAGTGCCGCAAATGTAGCCACGTTAGTGCTCGTTACTGCGCTGGCGGCTGCCAGTGTGGACAGGCTGCAGCGCTTTCCCTACTCAGCTGTACGAAGACGGGTTTAACTCACAGCGCTGTACATCTGCAAGTGTAGCCAAGGCCTAACAAATGTAATTCGCAGTTGATCAAGGTTGTCTTGCTGGTCAGTGATGCTCTGTGAAGTTTATGTATTGGAAAACACAAGATAGGTTATTTTAAAAAGTTCTTTATTTTTTGTACTGCTGTGGTATATCACAATGTTTCTGAAGAACTTGTTTGAACTGCCTTTTATTGTGATAAAGGCCCCGTTTACCCCAGGACTGAGACACATGTATAAGTCCAACCCCATGGAGCAAGCACCTCAGAGCATGCTGCCCTTGATCCAGTGAAGCACTCAAGCACATGCTTAACTTTAAGAATTGACATAAATGGGTCTTAAGAACACACCATACAGCAAAGCACAAACTTCAGGGCTTTGCTAAATCGGGCCAAAGATTTGCAAAACTTCCCAAAATCATAATACCTCCAGCAATCCCCCTTCTGTAAATCATCCTCTTGATTCAATTAGCAAGAAGCTGAAGCTAATCAAAAAAATCAAAGTATAATTTCTTAATGTGTTTGTCTCTTTATTAACCTCTAATATGCTCCACTTTCAAAAGGCAAAGCTGGGTTAAAAAATTTTCTCCGATGCTATTAATAAAACTGTTACAATTACGCCTTAAAATGTAATGACACATAATCTGACTTTTCCGCAGCGCTGTTGGTCATCTTGTTTGTCACGTTTCGTGACAGATTGGACTAGTTCCATCCCTCCTATTTCACATCAGTCACAGTCCTGCCTCTCAGTTTTTGCTGTTCCATATATTTGACTGACACGCAGACTTGTATAACTTCTTTATTTCATCACTTTCTTTTCTTGTTTGACACGCAACCTTTGTCTGTTCTAATTACTCTTTACTATTCTCCATGCTTTATATCTCCCACAAGTTAGCTCTGTAGATGCGTCAGGAAGGCTTTTTGATGATAGTGCTGCCATTTAAAATGGGCAAGTGTTCTCACAAGCTATTTATTTCTCTTGCTAAAGGATTTATGCTGATCTGGCACCAATGATTCAAGCCCTTTGTCACTCCCTGCAGAAGCAGTTCAGAGCTGTCAGCTGGGTGCTGGAAGGCTCACCCTCCTTTGAGTCTATCTGCCTCCTCTAGCAATACTAAATAGCAGTCAGTAACACCCACATTCTTCATGTCCTTATAAATAGGATTGTGGCATTCTACAGTGAATTTCTTGCCAATGAATGGTGGGGGGAGAAGGAGGGAGAGGTGCCTTGAGCATTATATGCAGATATGACTTTTAGGTTTCTTGGCCACTCACTTGTTTGGTAGCTTGGCCCTTGGCATCCTTTTGGCCCCTCTTTCCAGTGCATGAGGCGAGGGACAAGCCAAAGCAAAATGCTGCCACCTTCCACCTGTGCGACCACAGAGACAGATGGCTGGTTTGTGTGCAATCTCCTGATGGTGCAGACAGCCCTTCCAAGTCAGAGGAGGAGGCAATGGAAAGGGCAAGCAGAGCCTTCATCTGTACCACAGGACACGGTACCTTCTCCATTGCCTGTGCCCAAGCTCCCTGTCCCACTGCCCTACATTCTCAACGTGTCCTGCAGGCACCTGGAGCAGCAGTAGCTGGGTAGTGAGGGTGGGAAAAGGAGAGGGAGATCCTCCTCCAGCAGCCTCACACCCCTGCTCCTCTCTTGTCCACTCCTCTCTCTTCCCCTCCCTCCAAGCAGCAAAGAGAAGGTCCCAGGGAGGGAGGCACAGGCACTACAAGGCGTGTTTGGTTAATGGAGGCGTGAGGGAGCAGTTGGGCAGCTACATTATTCCCAGAAGGGAGGGGAGAAGCTGGAAGTGAAGCAAGCACTGAACTGCTGGGCTGGTCACAGTCTGGACGGCTCCACTCCCTGCTTTCCCCTTTCTTCTCCTGTACAACATGGAGCAGCCCCGACTGCTCCCTCTGACTTCCCCCCTCACGCTCAGGGGGGAGGAGAGGAGTGGCAGTGATGACCTCCAGGAGCATTGGCATAGGGCGCAACAGGGGGACTTGAATTTATTGTCAATTGGGATGGGGGTGTCACAATATGTAAATGAAGCAAGTCCAGCACCCCCCATGCCAGAACAGGTGCTCCCAGTTTGGCCAAGTGAGAGGGTGGGACAGCGCCTGGGAGAATCTGAGAGGGAGGAGAGACAGTCAGGAGGCTGGAGGAGGTCTCTGGGAAAAGCTACGCAGAGCTCTCTGCAGGCACTCCCTGGACAGAGGGAGGAATTACCAAGAAGCCAGGGTGGGGGTGGCTTGCTGACCCAGAGAGCCATGGCCAGAGAAGGCAGGAGAGAGCTGAAGGCTGACAGCAGCAGAGGGAGATGCCTGTTGGCTCTCAGAAGGCCACAGGGGGCTGAAGGCTGGGAGTGAAGCATGGTGAGGGACCCTGGAGCCATCCGGGAGTGCTGGGCCATGGTGCTGAGGGACTCTGGAAAGGAGCTGGGGTAGGATGCTGCTGAACCCTAGACCTGTACTGCAAAGCTGGGGTGGGGTGCTGAGGGATGCTGGAGGACTCTACCTTTACTTGATGTATTGTCTGGACTATGCCTATGAGGCTTGGGCTATGGTTTATGTGCTGGGGCTTTCTTTTGGACTATATTAACCCCCATTTGCACACACAAAGACTCTTTGACCTATTTCAGGAGGGAAAATGAGGCAGGTGTGCCTGTCATACCACAGCCTCCCACAGGAGGGTGATTCTAGGTGGGGTTGCCCAATGGGAGGAGGCCTAACCTGAATTAATTGCATTGGGGGCAGCCTGGGAAGAGACCATTCCCTCTAGTGCCCAGAGAAACCCAGGCACAGCCCTTCTCCTCAAACCCACCAGCCCCTGAGCAACCTGTTGGGACACCACCCCTCCATCTGGTTGCCAAACTTGTTATTGAACTCAGAGTGAAAAAACCATTATCATTGCCAATTATGGCCCGACATGCAACAGAACAAGGGTACCCCAGGCTTTGGCCATTAGTCATGCCTTTGGTGACTTGTGTCACACACTGGCAGACTTGCAGATTGAGATGTCCGGTGTCCATCCCTCCCTAGTCTGCTCAGACTCTCCGTATGGCAAACTTTGGGTGCAAATGAAAGGACCCCCACCTCCTGAACCTTGTCCATTGCAGAGCAAAATGGATGGTTTGCCTGGGTCTTTGAGGCTATGAAAAAATATACATGAGGTGTTATCCTCAACTTCCACAAGGATTCCTCTGCCTTAGCTCTTGTTTCTCCAGAAGTCAGGAGATGATCATTATGGCTCCCACCCGGAAGACCATCTGGAATTTGCATGTGTCATAATCTTCTCTCCCAGATCCCTCAATCCTACCCATGCTTAATACATCGAACACTGCCAAAGACCTTTAATGCACACCCACAATTACATCACGGGGGTGCAAAACTTCATGGCTTCTTTTAAACTTAAAGCAAGAGGGCCCCCTGGATCCAGTGTGTGCAGTTCAAACACTCTCCCATTAGTCTCTGTTACTTACCAACAGATCTATTCAAAATGCACATGCTTTGGTAAGCAATCAAACACTTCTTGGCTATATTCTGTGTTATTTCATTAATTTAGAATAAATGGCACTGTTGCCAAATAACCCCTGTTTTGTTTATAAAAGTTCTCAAGTGTAAGAGGTGTATTCCTGAACCTACTGTGATGTTACAGTAGTGTAACCCTTCTGCCAGGACGAGTTGATAGCAGTAAGGGCCGGGTTCAGTACATAGGGGTTCCCTCTCAACAACGCAATGCAAAACCGGCTCGAGCCCCCAGACAGTGACCTGGGAAAATCTAACACACACCCCTGGGCGCCTCAAAGAGGCAATACTTCCCCTCTCGCAAGCACAGAACCTCGGTGTAGCAGAAAATCTTTAATAACAGGAGGTAAACGACATCAGCATTAAACTGAGAAAACACCACAACTAGGATTCATAAACCAAACTGTGAGCAAAGACCCACCCTAGCAAATTGGTCCATGTCCTTTCCCTTTGGTTCTTGAGTCCAGCAACCCGAAAATCACCCAAAGTCCCAAAAGTCCAGCCCCAGAGTTGAAAAGTTCATCTGCAGAGTGTTACACCCCTCCCCCCCAGTCTGGGTGGAAATGGGGAGGGGAGAGGTAAAAGAGGTGGGGGCTTCGCTCTGCTCTGCTCCGCCAGCCGTCCCACGAGCCACTCCGCTCTTCCAGCTGTCCTGCAAGCCGCTCCGGCTGTCCCACAAACTGCTCCGCTCCGCCAGCAGCTCCGCTGCACCAGCTGTCCCGCCAACTGCTCCACCAGCCGCTCAGCAATATCTCTTCAGGCTCCCCCCACTACTTAACACAGTGCTCAGTGATTTCCGCTCATAACTTTAGCTCTTTAGTGATTTCAGCTTGTAGTAAGGGGAGCCTTAGTGCTCATTTGCACCATTAGCCTTGAGTGCAGGGGACTGGACTAGAAGAACTCCCAAGGTCCCTTCCAGTCCTACAATTCTATGATCTACTCAACTACCAATAGTACAAGTTGCTGAATCTTCAGAAGACATTTAAAAAGCCATACATGTAATGGTTCTTTATACTCTTGTTCAACAAGAGTCCAAAAAGACTGAACATCTTGGGAAAAATAGAAGATGCTCTGGGACTGAAGTTCAAATTAGTCCAACCTGGGAAAACCCACTGGCTTTCTCATGAGTGATCCTTGGTTGATGTCTTAAAATTACAGCAACCATTATTACTGGCTTTGGAAAGTATCTACCAAGATGTGACTGAGCTAAGTAGTGAGGCTGGTGGACTACTTTTGCTACCATGTTTAGAGAAAACAATTGCCCCTCTCTTTTGTAAATTTACTGTTGAAACGACTTGGGTCATTAAACAATGCCATCCAGGCATCTGCTAGAACAGTAGTAGATCCTTGTCCAGCAATAGAAGCCACACTTGGATCAATCAGAGAGATATCCATTGAAAATGTACTGGAAGAAGCAAGGACTTCAGTCCAGCAGTTGACTAATGAAGGCAATTAAGTGAAGAGGACAAGAAGTGTTAACCCAGCTGAAAAAATAGACTTGATTCTTACAAATCTACAAAAACGACTTCTGGATTCTGCTCACCCTCTGTGTAGCTTTGATAGATGCCTGTCTTATAAAACACCAACAGTTGAGTGGCGTGAGGCTTTGCCAGCAATGGGGCTGCCAGGTGATCAGGACAGAACAGAGAATTTGAACACAGAATGGAACGTCATACAATGAATGAATGAAGATTTGACTTCAAGTTCTTTTTTGTTGTCACCAGTGGCTCAACCCAATCTTTGTGCTATGTTTCCTGGGATGAAAGAAGCAGGAATTCAGCTCTTGCTACTCCCAGTCACAACAGCTACAGGTGAGTGTTCTTTTTCATCATTGAATAGAATTTAGTGTTGTGAAAGAAGTTGCCTTCTGCCTGATCATGTGAATGGACTAATGAACTTATCAATTGAAGGACTGGAAGTACTGGGCATGTGAGAAGCCACCAAAGATGAATGCACTGCATTTAATAAGTTCATTAACAAAGTTGTGCAAAATTACAACAAGAAACCACGAAGGATGTAAATATACTGCTTCACTGAAGGCTTGAGTAGCCAACTTTAATTTGTGTGATGATTTTAAATTGAATAAAATGGTCATGAAGCTTTTACTATGGTTTACTTTTTCAGCTTTTACTATGGCTCCATACAGCCCACCTTTCCATCACAGTCTCATCTTTTGGCCATCATCCCCTTCTAAATTCAAACACCCACCCCCTTCCTGGGGAAAATACCTGTGCAGACAGCCAATCAAGCCTACCCCCTTCCCAAGCCATAGGCTTACAAGGACCAGTCCAAACACCCCCCTGAAATCCATGCATATTTTAGGCTAAATGTTTTTTAAGGGGAGCTACTAGAGGTTTGAAAGCATATTGGTATATCCTTTTCTCCTACTAAACTTCTGGCTTTTCTGCACTGTGTTGTGTAACTCCTTAAGTAGCACAACCATTGTATTATAATGACAGCACTATCATCGATAACACTCTACTTGGCTATATGAGAAAAAATGAATAGGATCTCTCTTAAAAGCATTTCATGTACTTCAGATTCTTTGTAAGGAAAAACATGGCTAATTTTAGTTTAAATGGATGTTAATTTGACATGCTGATTTGAATAATAGAGATAAATTCCCAGGGTTTTTTTACATTAAAATATATGAAATGACAGGTGCCTTTTGAATATTCTTATTTTCTGAAGGATTTTTTTCTTTTTGCGGTGTCTAATGATACAGCTCTAAAATGTATAATAGGGAACACTTCTGAATTTGCAGGACGTTAGACTGGATGGTCTAATTGGGCATTTCCATCTATATTATTTATTATTATAATAGGAGGTAGAAAAACATTCCTATTTTGGTTGCGCCAGTTAATGAGAAGGTTTTCATGGGGTAGGTATTCATCAGGAGTTGTTTGTTCAAATATTTCTAAGACAAACCTTTGAGTATTATTTGTTCTGAACACAATAAAACAAGAGAGTCTAGCTCATCCTTCAGTAGATCACAAATGTAAACACTGTATTTGAAGGTGTGCTTGACTTATCCTGTATACATACCTAACAAATGCAGACGTCTCCAAATTCTTTAGCAGGGATTGTAAAGAGCTCTCTCATTATGGTGTAAACCTTTTAAATGTAAAACACTGTCTAAACCTCGAACGTGTTACTAAAGCTACCACACTCAACAACCTTGACTCTTAGGCCTTGGCTACACTTGCAGCTGTACAGCGCTGTTAGTTAAACCCGTGTTCGTACAGCAGAGTAGGGAAAGTGCTGCAGCCTGTCCACACTGGCAGCCGCCAGCGCAGTAACTAGCACTGACATGGCTACATTTGCGGCACTTGCAGCGGTTTTGGGAGAGGTGCATTATGGACAGGTATCCCACAGAACACCTCTTCCAATTCTGGCGCCGTGGGTTGTGGGAAGGGGGAGTGGGGTATGGTGCATTCTGGGTCCTGTCCCAACGCCCCGTGATGCATCGCTTCGCATCCCAGCAATCCCTGTGTTTCCTGCCACAATTTGCGCCATCTTTCAACGGTTTCTTTGTAGCGCGATCTGTGCTCCGTTTCGGTCAGCGGGAAAATGGATCCCGACCTGGTGAGCAAAATACTGACGAGTCTCGCCAGCACATCACGTTTGGCAGTCGAGCTGTTCCTTAAGATCCACAGTGACAGCGAGGAGTCCGACGATGACGATGAAATTGTCACGCAAAACGCGTACGACACGAACTTGCTTGTGGCATTCACGGACATGCTATGCACCGTGGAACGCCGCTTTTGGGCTCGGGAAACCAGCACAGAGTGGTGGGATCACATTGTCATGCAAGTCTGGGATGACGAGCAGTGGGTACAGAACTTTCGAATGAGAAAAGCTACTTTCATAGGACTGTGTGAGGAGCTCGCCCCCGCCCTGCGGCGCAAGGACACGAGATTGAGAGCTGCCCTGACGGTGGAGAAGAGGGTGGCTATTGCAATCTGGAAGCTCGCAACTCCAGACTGCTATCGATCAGTAGCGAACCAGTTTGGAGTGGGAAAGTCGACCGTTGGGATCGTGCTGATGCAAGTTTGCAAGGCCATTAATCGCATCCTGCTCAGAAGAAGCGTGACTCCGGGTAACGTGCAGGACATTGTGGCTGGCTTTGAACAAATGGGTTTCCCTAACTGCGGAGGGGCGATAGATGGGACGCATATTCCTATTCTGGCACCACCCCACCTAGCATCCGAGTACATTAATCGGAAGGGGTATTTCTCCATGGTTCTCCAGGCGCTTGTGGATCACCGTGGGCGTTTCATTGACATCAACGCAGGCTGGCCCGGAAAGGTGCATGATGCACGCATCTTTCGGAACACTGCCCTGTTCCAGAAGATGCAGTCCGTTGCCTGTTTCTTTCCTGGGCTAAGGTATCTTTTTTCCTTATGCAATAATAAAGACTGTTTGCACATCTAAAGAATCCGTTTATTACAGAGAAAATACATGTATTAAAAAGAAACACAACTGCTTGTGAAACAGAAAGGGCAAGAGGGTGGTGGGTGGTGTGGGGAAGGGTTCAATCACAGGGTATGGTATGTCCTGCTTTCATACTCGGGTTTCCTGTCTGGAGTGCTGTGCAGTGAGTGCTGGACCTCAGGATGTCTATAATTCGGGATGGGAGTTGAGTGCAGTGGGTAAGGGTCATAGTTTCCAGGGCTGTCTGGTGAAGCTACAGGTGTTGGGTGCATCTGGTGTGGGCGATAAGAACCTGGATGTTGGGTGAAGTGGGCAGGTGGTGACATGGGGGCACAAGTGTTTTGGGACACTGGCTGCAGGGGGGGGGCGGATGCGGTACTGCTCCGCCTGCATGGCGACAAGCACCTGGATAGAGTCCGCTTGGCGCGCCAAGATGCTAATCAGCTCCTTTGTGCTTTCGTGCCGGAGCGGCATGCTTTGCTGCCGCTGCGCTGCGTTTTCCTGGCGGAGCCTGCTTTCACTCTCCCTCCACTCCCGAGCCTTTTGATTCTCTTTAAGAGACTGTTTCATAACTTCCTGCAGCATGTCTTCTTTCGTTCTTCTGGGCCTCTTCCTGAGCCTTTGTAGTCTCTCAGCCGGTGATAAGAAGGATGGCAGAGATCTCAAGGTTGCATCTGGAAGGCAAAATGCAACATTTAACAGAGGCATCATTGTTTTATGTCAGACAGAGCAATGATTCCCCCACACTTAAGGAGGGCACACACAGTCTCCAAAACAGCACAATTTTCCCGTCCCAAACAGAGCGCACAGAACCCACGGGAGCCCCAAAATGGTGAGTAAGCACAGGGTAAAGGGGGACTGATTGTTTCACGGATGTACTATCCGATGGGTTTCTGTGCCTTGGGGAGAGCCAACAGCTGCAGGGGGAACCTACACTGAACACTATCCCCACATTTTCCACAGGAGTTCGTCCTGGAAGATATCTCGCTGCTGAGGGTGTCTGGGGAAGCAAGGGAGGGTCTTCTACTGCAATGCGGCTTCCGCCCTGGCCCATATGCAGCTTGCCTGTGTGCAGCAATGGTCCCCCCGCCCCTCGCGGCACAGTGGCGCGGACACATTACCCTGAATGGGACAAGGACCACGGCGGCTCTCCCAATGAACCTGCGCAAACACATTGCCCACGTCCTGGCTGAGACTTTCGAAGAGATTACAGTGGCCGATTTCTCCGATGTGATAAACCACATCAATGCGCTCTTCCGCATCTAGGCATGCATGCAGCCCAAACCCTCCTCACCCAAGGACCCCACACCGAAAAAAACTCCTTCCTGAAAATAAAAGCTGCTTACCGCGAACCTGTTCTTCTCTTTCTCTCCCAGCACGTACCGGCTGCTGCGACTGGCTCCCTTCCTCCTAGCTCGAGAAGAGCTCCTGGCTGCATGCACCCAGGGAGTCAGGAGTGTCTCCCCCAGCCACAGCACCCTCGCTTCTGTTTTTTTCAACCCCCTCCTCCTCCTCCTCTCCCTTCTCCTCCTCCTCCTCCTCTCCCTCCTCATCCCGCTCTCCCGTGTCCACGGTGGTGCTCGGAACAGTAGTGAGGTCAACCCCAAGTATTGCATCCAGCTCTTTGTAGAATCAGCAGGTTTTGGGGGGAGCACCCAAGCGCTTGTTTGCCTCGCGGGCTTTGCGGTAACCACTCCGCAGCTCCTTTACTTTTATCCTGCACTGCATTGCGTCCCGGTCATGGCCCCTTTCAATCATGGCCCTTGATATCTGGCCGAAAGTATCGAAATTCCTCCGGCTGGATCGCAGCTGGGACTGGACAGTTTCCTCCCCCCAAACAGCTATGAGGTCCAGCAGCTCGCCATTGCTCCATACTGGGGCTCGTCTCGCACGTAGAGGCATGGTTACCTGGAAAGATGCGCTGAGAGCACTCCACGCCTGGCTGAGCAAACAGGAAGGGGATATTTAAAATTCCAAAGGAATTTAAAGGGTCGGAATGGAGGTTGGTCACCTGAGGCCAGGGCAGTAGAGTGCTAATTGATGACCAGAGTGGCTAGAACAGGCATTGTGGGATACTTCCGAATACTTCTGGAGGCCAATAACAGCGCATTGGGTGACCACACTGTAGCCGCAGCGCACCAGCAGCAGCGCAACAAACGTTATTCCTCTCGGGGAGGTGGAGTACATGCAGCGCTGTACCTGAGGAGATGCAGCGCTGCACGTGCCTTGCGAGTGTAGCCAGTTAGTGAGTTACAGCGCTGCAGGCAGTTTTATTGTGCTGTAACTCGTGAGTGTAGCCAAGGCCATAGTGTTTACCAGGTTGACTCTGATTAACGTTTTTCACAGTCTGGCTTTTCCCTCTCCCCTTTTCGTCCCACCTCTAGCTGCAACAAAGAGGGACAAATACAGAAGATTTATTTCTGTATCAATGTCCATTGCTCTGAATTTGGTGAGTTTGGAGAAGAGCATTTTTGTTTCCTCTTCAGAAATAGTCTGGCAGATCGGAAAGAGCGAGAGAACAAGCTCTGTGCTGTGGTTTCTTCCAGGAGTCCTGGAAGAAACTAAAGGATGACCAACAATGACCTATCCACATCAGACTCCAGAGAGCAACGAGGAGGAAGATCAAAAGCATCATGTTGGGAAAGAGCAAGAGTTTTCTCATCGCTGATTTTGCACAATGTCTCTTAAATATAAAGAGGGGGCCTAAAACTCCACTGCCTTACTCCAGTGATATGCTGGTGTAACTCCACTGACTCGAATTACATTGATGGATCAGCAGTGACTGACAGATTTATAATTATGATGATCTTGGACTTAGCGGGTAAATCCTCTTTCGCTGGGGTGTTAGCACCTACTGAACATCAACCACCTGTTTTACAGGTGAGAGGTTTGGAAACTGGGGTGGTGCATGACAGCTTCAGGCCATTTACCAATGCATGAGATCCCAGAGCAATAAATAATGTAATGAAAACCTACATGCAATCATCTTAAAGCAAATGACACTGTAAAATAGTTCTACTGAAATTCCATTAGGCTTTTATCAGGTTTCTGGGATCAAAGAGGCTATTTCAGAAGGGTAATCGAAGCAAAGAGAGTAACTGACTAATTACGCAGCTGCTTCAGCATACGTGACTTTCCAAATATTAGTTTTGAGTCCATAATTTACACCTTGTTTTCATTCCCTCGGGCTACCCTCTTCCTCTAAGAATATCTGGGCCATGACCCCCAGGAGCATTGATAGCTACAGCTAGCAGTAATTGTTCTCCTCTCAGAGGGCCAAATGCTCCCTCCCAGATAGATTTTTCATCTTCTTGGAGGGCTTTTTCATCTTCTCGGAGGGCTTCCTCATCCTCCCAGAAAGGTCTTTCCTCTTCTAGGAGGGCTTTTTCATCTGCCCAGAGAGCCTTTTCTTCTGCCCACAGGACCTTGTCCTCATCCAGGAGAACCTTGTCCTTTTCCCAGAGAAACTGATCCTCCTTCCAGAAAGCCTTGTCCTTCTTCCAGAAAGTATTATACCCCTTCCAGAAGTCCCTGTACCCCTCCCAGAAGACTTTTGCTTCTTTCCGGAAAACCTTTTCTGCCTCCCGAAAGGCATTTTCCTCCTCCCAGATGGGGTTTTCCTCCTCCCAGAAGACCTGGATCACCATCCTGAAGGTCCTGATCTTCTCCCGAAAGGCATTCATCTTCTCCCGAAAGCCCTTGATCTTCTCCTGAAAAACCTTGATTTCCTCCCGAAAAACTTTCTCATCCCATAGCTTCTTGATGAGATGCTTCTGGCGGGAAGTATAGGACATCTAGTAGCAATAGCTAGCTAAAAAATAGCAGTTTTATTCATTTACTTGCCAAACTTGATGAAAGCTCTCATCACTTACAGAGCCTTGTGAGGGCAAGGCATGGTCCAAGCCCAGTTCAGCCTGTCACATCCTATAGCCCATCAGATAGATAAGTGTCAAGATGTCAGCAACGACTATTGTAATTGGAATTGCTCAAGCATATGCAGTAATTGTGTAAATCAGGGGGTTTAAAATATGGCTCCACCATAAATACAGATGTTTACAAAGTGGAAAGCCTTCTCTTTGGACGGCACGTATATAGCATCAGTTAGTGCTGTATTTGGACAGGGATCCTGTATCTCATTGTAGGTGTAACACCTGGACCAAGATTTTCTAAAGTGATTTTCCAAAATGATTTTGGGTGCCTCTGTTTTTTGAGTGCCCAACTTGAGATTGTGGCAGGGACGTGGGGTTTCTGAAAGTGCTGAGCACCCACCCTCCAAAAATTAGGCCTCTTGAAGATGCCTTGAAGTAGGCATCTCAAAATGGAAGCACACAGAATCACTATTTACCCAACCAATGGAGAGCGAAAACAATCTGATTTTCTATAAACTAACTCTGCCTCATAATTCCTGAATTGAGAGAAAAGCTGATTACTTATTTATACTGTTATATTTATTATGAATTATTGTACAATGCCTCAGGCTCCAGAGCAGGGAGCATTATAAATAAAATGTCTTTTTATTATTTGATTATGCAAGAGTTCCTCTACCCTTTGCTGGAAACTTAGAGGCTCCAGGAATAGCAGGGGCAGTGCAGGAAATGGTGCCTTCTCTTGCCAATGGCGATTATCAAGGAGATGGGAAGTGTGTGATCCCTTAAACCCCCTTCTTCCTGGATTTCCCCTCTCCTCATGTGAGATCTAGGCATTGAAGGGATTTACCAGGATAGGACCCAGTAGGCCCTTCCCACAGCCTTTCATGTTGATGTGGGAATCTATGGGGATGGTCTTCTAGCATCATCCATTCCACTCCCACCATCCACTCCCCCTGCCACTGCTACCAGTGATCACCGGGGCGAGTAGAGGCAGAGTGAATGAAAGAAGCCACTTCTAGCCTCTCTCACAGCCATTAGGATGAGCTGTGTGTCTAGCAGCCCCATAGTTGGAGAGAACTACTGCTGGGAGCCCTGTGTGGATGAAGAGGAACTATTGGTTCTTCTGGTCTCACCTACTCCTCTGATACTGCTTTGCTACTCCTCTGGCCTCCTCCTGAGAAGGGAGATTAATCATTCACTGGAATAGCGAAAGCTGGGAGGCTGTGAATGTGCTGCCTGGAGTGGGGATAAGAAAGGGGGGATAGAAGTGATGTTCCATTGCATCCTTGCAGGGCTCCTACCAGCACACCTCTATCCCTGCTCCCTGCGAGGTTCTCAGTAGTCACTGAAACAACAGCGATTTCTTCTCAACAGAGGTGATTGCTGGCAGTGCCTCCTTTGCACCCACCCCTCTTGTGGGACTCCTGGGGAGGCAAGTCCTTTTCATCAAGGAGACCAGTAAGTAGCATCTGCTCCTTTCTCACCCTCTGGGATCCCTGTTGGTGGTAGTCAGTGGGATAAGGAAAGTTCAATCCCATTCTAACAAGAAGCTGCCTGAAAACAAAGGGGAAAGGGTGCCAGACCTGATCCCAACATATGCTCTATGCTGGGGAGAGGGAGGGATCCTTGGAGGAGTGACAGTGACAGATCAGTCCCAACTCTTTGGGAGACTTTGAGGAGCGATGGCAACAGAAGGCAAATTTTGCCATTCCATGCATTGCAGCTGCTTCAGCCTGGCCCTTCCCTGAGTGTCCAGGCAGGAAGGAGTCAGAAGCAGAGTTAGCAAACAGAAGACAGGATTGTTTGAGTCTTTTAGGCCTTGGCTACACTTGCAGATGTACAGCGCTGTGAGTTAAACCCGTCTCCGTACAGCTGAGTAGGGAAAGCACTGCAGCCTGTCCACACTGGCAGCCGCCAGCGCAGTAACGAGCACTAACGTGGCTACATTTGCGGCACTTGCAGCAGTTTTGGGAGAGGTGCATTATGGACAGGTATCCCACAGAACACCTCTTCCAATTCTGGCGCCGTGGGTTGTGGGAAGGGGGCGTGGGGTATGGTGCATTCTGGGTCCTGTCCCAACGCCCCGTGATGCATCGCTTCGCATCCCCGCAATCCCTGTGTTTCCGGCCACAATTTGCGCCATCTTTCAACGGTTTCTTTGTAGCGCGATCTGTGCTCCGTTTTGACCAGCGGGAAAATGGATCCCGACCTGGTGAGCAAAATACTGACGAGTCTCACCAGCACGTCACGTTTGGCAGTCGAGCTCTTCCTTAAAATCCACAGTGACAGCGAGGAGTCCGGCGATGACGATGAAATTGTCACGCAAAACGCGTACGACACGAACTTTCTTGTGGCATTCACGGACATGCTATGCACTGTGGAACGCCACTTTTGGGCTCGGGAAACCAGCACAGAGTGGTGGGATCACATTGTCATGCAAGTCTGGGATGACGAGCAGTGGATGCAGAACTTTTGGATGAGAAAAGCTACTTTCATGGGACTGTGTGAGGAGCTCGCCCCCGCCCGGCAGCGCAAGGACACGAGATTGAGAGCTGCCCTGACGGTGGAGAAGCGGGTGGCTATTGCAATCTGGAAGCTCGCAACTCCGGACTGCTATCGATCAGTAGCGAACCAGTTTGGAGTGGGAAAGTCGACCGTTGGAATCGTGCTGATGCAAGTTTGCAAGGCCATTAATCGCATCCTGCTCAGAAGGACCGTGACTCCGGGTAACGTGCAGGACATTGTGGCTGGCTTTGAACAAATGGGTTTCCCTAACTGCGGAGGGGCGATAGATGGGACGCATATTCCTATTCTGGCACCACCCCACCTACCATCCGAGTACATTAATCGGAAGGGGTATTTCTCCATGGTTCTCCAGGTGCTTGTGGATCACCGTGGGCGTTTCATTGACATCAACGCAGGCTGGCCCGGAAAGGTGCATGACGCACGCATCTTTTGGAACACTGCCCTGTTCCGGAAGATGCAGTCCGGGACTTTTTTCCCAGACCGGAAGATCACGGTAGGGGAAATTGAAATGCCCACTGTGATCCTTGGAGACCCCGCGTACCCTTTAATGCCGTGGCTCATGAAACCCTTCACAGGGAGCCTTGACACCAGCAAGGAACGGTTCAACTACAGGCTGAGCTGATGCAGAATGACTGTGGAGTGTGCTTATGGCCGTTTGAAGGGCCGCTGGCGATCTCTATATGGGAAGCTGGACTTGGCCGAACACAGCATCCCCGCGGTTATATCCGCGTGCTGTACCCTCCATAATATTTGTGAAGGGAAGGGTGAAATGTACACTCAGGCGTGGACCTCAGAAGTTCAACACCTGGAGGCTGAATTTGCACAGCCAGAGAGCAGGGCTATTACAGGGGCCCAGCGTGGGGCTGCAAGGATCAGGGATGCCTTGAGGGAGAAATTTGAGGCTGAAAACCACCAGTAATGTGTGCTGCCCTGCACGACCCTGAAGTGAAGTGGTTCCAATGTTATCAGTTATCTATCTTTGCTAAGCTGATTTGTGTTTGCTCAGCTCACTTGCGTTGCCTGTTTCTTTCCTGGGCTAAGGAATCTTTTTTCCTTATGCAATAATAAAGACTGTTTGCACATCCAAAGAATCCGTTTATTACAGAGAAAATACATGTATTAAAAAGAAACACAACTGCTTGTGAGACAGAAAGGACAAGGGGGTGGTGGGTGGTGTGGGGAAGGGTACAATCACAGGGTATGGTATGTCCTGCTTTCATACTCGGGCTTCCTGTCTGGAGTGCTGTGCAGTGAGTGCTGCACTTCAGAATGTCTATAATTCGGGATGGGAGTTGAGTGCAGTGGGTAAGGGTCATAGTTTCCAGGGCTGTCTGGTGAAGCTACAGGTGTTGGGTGCATCTGGTGTGGGCGATAAGAACCTGGATGTTGGGTGAAGTGGGCAGGTGGTGACATGGGGGCACAAGTGTTTTGGGACACTGCTGCGGGGGGGGGGGGGTGCAGTACTGCTCCGCCTGCATGGCGACAAGCGCCTGGATAGCGTCCGCTTGGCGCGCCATGATGCTAATCAGTTCCTTTGTGCTTTCGTGCCGGAGCTGCATGCTTTGCTGCCGCTGCGCTGCGTTTTCCTGGCGGAGCCTGCTTTCACTCTCCCTCCACTCCCGAGCCTTTTGATTCTCTTTAAGAGACTGTTTCATAACTTCCTGCAGCATGTCTTCTTTCGTTCTTCTGGGCCTCTTCCTGAGCCTTTGTAGTCTCTCAGCCGGTGATAAGAAGGATGGCGGAGATCTCAAGGTTGCATCTTGAAGGCAAAATGCAACATTTAACAGAGGCATCATTGTTTTATGTCAGACAGAGCAATGATTCTCCCACACTTAAGGAGGGCACACATAGTCTCCAAAACAGCACAATTTTCCCATCCCAAACAGAGCGCACAGAACCCACGGGAGCCCCAAAATGTGAGTAAGCACAGGGTAAAGGGGGACTGGTTGTTTCATGGATGTACTATCCGACGGGTTTCTGTGCCTTGGGGAGAGCCAACAGCTGCAGGGGGAACCTACACTGAACACTATCCCCACATTTTCCACAGGAGTTCGTCCTGGAAGATATCTCGCTGCTGAAAGTGTCCGGAGAAGCAAGGGAGGGTCTTCTACTGCAATGCGGCTTCCGCCCTGGCCCATATGCAGCTTGCCTGTGTGCAGCAATGGTCCCCCTGCCCCTCGTGGCACAGTGGCGCGGACACGTTACCCTGAATGGGACAAGGACCACGGCGGCTCTCCCAATAAACCTGCGCAAGTGCATTGCCCACGTCCTGGCTGAGACTTTCGAAGAGATTACAGTGGCCGATTTCTCCGATGTGATAGACCACATCAATGTGCTCTTCCGCATCTAGGCATGCATGCAGCCCAAACCCTCCTCGCTCAAGGACCCCACACCGAAAAAACTCCTTCCCGAAAATAAAAGCTGCTTACCGCGAACCTGTTCTTCTCTTTCTCTCCCAGTGCGTACCGGCCGCTGCGACTGGCTCCCTTCCTCCTGGCTCTAGAAGAGCTCCTGGCTGCATGCACCCAGGGAGTCAGGGGTGTCTCCCCCCAGCCACAGCACCCTCGCTTCTGTTTTCTTCAACCCCCTCCTCCTCTCCCTCCTCCTCCTCCTCCTCCTCTCCCTCCTCCTCATCCCGCTCTCCCGTGTCCACGGTGGTGCTCGGAACAGTAGTGGGGTCAACCCCAAGTATTGCATCCAGCTCTTTGTGGAATCGGCAGGTTTTGGGGGGAGCACCCGAGCGGCTGTTTACCTCGCGGACTTTGCGGTACGCACTCCGCAGCTCCTTTACTTTTATCCTGCACTGCACTGCGTCCCGGTCATGGCCCCTTTCAATCATGGCCCTTGATATCTGGCCGAAAGTATCGAAATTCCTCTGGTTGGATCGCAGCTGGGACTGGACAGCTTCCTCCCCCCAAACAGCGATGAGGTCCAGCAACTCGCCATTGCTCCATACTGGGGCTCGTCTGGCACGTGGAGGCATGGTTACCTGGAAAGATGCGCTGAGAGCACTCCACGCCTGGCTGAGCAAACAGGAAGGGGATATTTAAAATTCCAAGGGAATTTAAAGGGACGGAGTGGCGGTTGGTCACCTGAGACCAGGGCAGTAGAGTTCTAATTGATGACCAGAGTGGCTAGAACAGGCATTGTGGGATACTTCTGAATACTTCTGGAGGCCAATAACAGCGCATTGGGTGGCCACACTGTAGCCGCAGCGCACCAGCAGCAGCGCAACAAACGTTATTCCTCTCGGGGAGGTGGAGTACCTGAGGAGATGCAGCGCTGCACGTGCCTTGCGAGTGTAGCCAGTTAGTGAGTTACAGCGCTGCAGGCAGTTTTATTGTGCTGTAACTCGTGAGTGTAGCCAAGGCCTTAAATGAAAGGCCCACACTTACTCACACCTACCTTGCCTCTGAGTGAGTGTCAGCACTTGTTCCATTTGTTCATACTCACACCCTAGCCATGTTTTAACTTTTATCTCTCAGGAGGAGCCTTTTCCTCCCACATCTTTTCCTCTCTTCCATCAGGGGATTGGAGGAATCCAAAGGACATGATTCCCCCTACCTCAGGGTACAAGTAATTCACATAGACCTTTTAATGGGTGTTATTGTATCATGTAGAGGGAGAATCAGATACTATATTAAAGGAGAAGAATTTAATTCTGAGTTTCTTACACTTATCAGTCTAATCACCAGTAGCGTGATGACAGCCAATAAGGACCTCAAATACAGTCAGTCTTCTTTCAGATTAAGTATCTCACATTTGATATTTCTATTAACAGGCAGCAGGTTTAAAACAAACAAAAGGAAGTATTTTTTCATACAATGCGCAGTCAACCTGTGGAACTCCTTGCCAGAGGATGTTGTGAAGTCCAAGACTATAAGAGGGTTCAAAAAAGAACTAGATAAGTTCATGGAGGATAGGACTACCAATGGCTATTAGCCAGGATGGGCAGGGATGATGTCCCTAGCCTCTGTTCACCAGAAGCTGGGAATGGACGACAGGGAATGGATCACTTGATGATTACCTGTTCTGTTCATTCCCTCAGAGGCACCTGGCATTGGCCACTGTCAGAAGACAGGATACAGGGTTAGATGGACCATTGGTCTGAACCTCTATGGCCGTTCTTATGTTCTTCGCTCTTCTTTAGGTCTCAGCGTCTCACCTTCTGGACTGCATACTTTTCCTTCTCCTTTTCTCTTTCTTGCCCTACCTCCAACCAACAGGAGCAGAGTGAAAAATGGTATCTGCCTTGTTAGTTTCACTTTGCTGATCCTGTTGGGCCACTAGAGAAGTACTACGTGCCGGGCAATATATTCATTATCCTGCTCTACCCAGCATGTTCATTTCCAGTGTTTTCTGGCCTGCCACAAATCAGGGTAATTGAGGTAATCTGCTTTTGGCAATTGGTTTTGGCACATTTACTCACCTAATTTTGCCTGAGCTATAAAAACAATTGCATGAGACATGCTTCTAGAGTCCAGCTAAGTGAGGCACATAAGCAATGTCCCATTGTATTTCATGCAACCTGATGAACTGATTTTTACTTCATGCATGTATCGTTTGTTAAATGATAGAAAGTGAAGACAAATCAGACATCTTCTGGTTGCTTAGTTCTACCTCTAGGGATGTAATGAAGAAGGGTTTTACTGATGCTTCAAGAGCAAGGATTAAAACAGACAATGAATATACAGTGGGGATCTTTTCCAAATCAGATCTGGTGTTCAGAAGACTAAAATTAGTAAGCCACCAGTCCCACTTGGAGCCTCCCTCTCCATGACATGCATGTAAAATGCAAAGAAAGGGCTTGAAAGCTCTTTTTGAAAGGCTCAGTAAAAAGCAATTTCATTTCTTCTTGTATCATGTTGCAGGACCACCCTTACAAAAATGCAGGGGTAACTTTTTTCATTGTGTACATCATAATTATCAAATAGAAAATATGACTAAATTATATCATTTTGTTCCACAAATCTGCAAACCCTATTTCTGTTAGGTAAAAGTAAAAGTTGTTGGGTTGTTGCTGATATCGCTAGATGTGTAGTAATGGTTGACATCTTTGATGACAATCTGAGTTTAGCCTTTGACTTGCAGAGGCCTTATGGATAGGTTGATAAAATAATTTCTTTACCCAAAAATATATTTTTTCTTGATGGTGTGAACATCTCTAGACTTCAGGAAGTCAAACCCAGGGATACATAGTAATTCTACTTTATAACAATACATGTACTACCAAAACCATAACATGTGTAACAAATGTAAGAGATATAAAACTATAAACTATAAACTATAAAAGCCACTGCATGCATCTGAAGAAGTGGGTATTCACCCACGAAAGCTTATGCTCCAATACGTCTGTTAGTCTATAAGGTGCCACAGAACTCTTTGTTAAATTTAAGAGAGACGGTACAATACTTACACAAGTGCAGTCCTTAACCCTACTGGATGTCTGATGCCCTCTGGGGATTGCCTAGCTAAGATTCAGGTCACCTATAGTGATGTCATTTCACCAAGTACAACACCAATGATCCAAAGCTAAGTAATATTGAAATGAGCTTATGGTGGTCATTGGGGTGGAGGTGAATGAGGGAGGAGCCAAGAATGAATCCAGGTTCCCCTCTCATACCTTACTGTAAATGATCATCCGTTCATGGGTTGTAATAAATAGAACTATAAAACCACAATAAACTATGTGGCATCTCAGCTTGCATGTTGGGTTAAGGATTCCTGCTGAGGGACCTTAACAAAACCGTCTTGCCTCAACATACTTTAAATATTAGGCAAATATCAATATTTTGGTTTTATTACTGTATGTATATGATGCTTGACACCTAATGTAATAATTACACTATTGCATCTCCCATTTAAAAACACATTACATAAAGAAAATAGAGACATACATGTCATGCTGGAGCTATAACTAAGCTTAATGGGCCCCGCTGATCATAAACCTGTGGCACAAAGGCCAAGATATAAAAAAGTAAAGCTAGGCTCCTAAAGCCATATGTAGGCACCTACTGTAACTAAGTGGCCTGATTTGTTTGAAAGTGTTGAGTACCCACCAGCTCCCACTGAGGTCAGTGGGAGATGCTGGGTGCACAGCACTTTTGAAAATCAGGCCAATTATTTACAGTAGGAGCCCAAATATGGATTCAGGTTCCTGTTCCTGAACATCTTGACCAGAATGCTTATTGACTTTAGTGGAGCTTCTGCCCACAGATTGTTTTCAATATATCTGTTATCTACAATGTAACAATATACAGTATAATATAAATACTGGTGCTTTGGCATGTACAATAGCTACTTAACTGAAAGGAGAGATTGTCAGTTTGTTTTCCCCGTTATTAACTCTTAAATGTAGAGGAATCTATCTTTTGTGTTTCAGCTAAGTTATAGAATGTGAAAGAGTGAGTCACAGTGTTCTTTCCATTATAGCATCTTTGAGCCAGAGTCACCCGTATGCTTCAGCTGCTTTGATGACAAATAGATAGATCAGAGGAGAATCAGGAATGAATGAAATGAAGTTCCAAGTGGAGAGTGAGAAATTGGAGCCAGAGCGTGCAAAGATTGCTGCGGGGGTGGTGTGTGTGTGTGCGGGGGGGGGGGGGGGGGGGGACGGCTTTTAAGGGAGGATGGAAAGCCGGGGCCAAGAAAAAATAAAATAAACAGTATAAAGAGCCTTAGAGGGAGGAACAGAGATGGTGCATATTAAGCACATGTATAATATATATATCACAAGCAAAATAACTCGTAATGTATTTAGGGTGACCAGATGTCCTGATTTTATAGGGACAGTCCCGATTTTTGGGTCTTTTTCTTATATAGGCTCCTATTACCCTCCACCCCCTGTCCTGATTTTTCACACTTGCTCTCTGGTCACCCTGAATGTATTAGTGAGTATACGTACTGCTGCCCTCTATTGGATCAAAACATAATTGCTTAATTGTGTGTCATAAGCCTTGTGCTGCTAACAGCTCCTTTTCCTTTAGCTCAAGTGATAAGTGCCTGTGCTTATTTGGAGAAGAAGGATTTCAGATCTATCCTTGCTTCCACTATGAAGTTCCAAATAGTCAAGATATGCAGCACTGAGAAAATTATCAAGCTCTACAAGAGAGAGCCACAAATTTATTGCAGTGTTTTTAGTATTGAATGTTGACGTTCACAACTAGTTTCTGAAATTTCCAGCACATCAAGAACAAACCACAAGTTATCCAGTCAAGGATGGGGTGCCTGGGATGGCTATAGAGAGACTTCTCTGATCTATTCAGTTATTAAAATTGAAGTTGAAAATGTTAGATCACCATCAGCATGAGAATAAAGATTTCAGACACCCTTTTACAAGTGAAAGGTTCAAAAATCGGAGTGGTCATTCAGCAAATGTGTGGCAGTATCCCAGAGATGAAAATAAAATTAAACAAATATAGTAACATATCTGAAAGGAAAAACTCATTCTCTTAAGCTGTTTTTGTTTGGTTTTTCTTCTGAATCTCTGTTAGGGATTTATTACAGTCCTGGGATCAAAAAGACAGATAAAGATCTGTTTCTGTTCACATGAGCTCTCATTCCTTCATTTCATGTTCAATACAATATTTATACCTTTCTCTAGTTTGCGGAACAGGGACATGACCGCCATCAGCATTTGTCACTTCAATTTCAGGTAAATGCATTCCATCTATATGCTCCTAGGCATCAATTACACCTTCCCAAAGGATTTACTCCTTTGCCTTCTTGAGAGCTTTCTCCATCTCTTGAAGTGCACATTTTTTCCATCGAGAAGACATCTTGGTCCACCCAAATAACTCTTTCTTCATTCAGGATGATTAACACTTCAAACATATTGCTGTAGACCAAGAAAGCTTCCTTATCTTCCAGGCAAGTTTCTTGTTTCTTCTAAAAGGCCTTTTCTTTCTCCCATATGGCTTATTGATGGCTTGAACTTGTTCCCAGAAGACCTGATAGGTCTTTGTCTTCTCCCTATTGGCCTTAGCCTTCTCCCCAAAGGCCTTTACTTTTTCCTAGTGTCCCTGCCAGCAGGTAGGGGATCTTGGGGGACAATTACTGCACTGGTGGGGTGCAAAATAAACTTTATTAAGAAAATATAAAAACAGGGAAAAATTCAATAGTGAGGGGTATGGGGTTTGTTAAGGTAGACAATTGGGGAGGGGTTTCTTTTAGTAAACAGGATAGGGGGTTTCAATAGTGGGGTACAATACAGTGGGGTACAATACAGTTGGTAACCAATTAACACTGAAGTATAAATGTAACAGGTAGCTAACAATTTCTATGTAAAGGGGGTGTCACAGCAGCATATAACCAACTAACCGTTATGGGTAAAATGTGTTAAATAACCAACAACTCTATGTAAAAATGTGTCACAGTGGTGTAAATGTAAAATGTGAGGTGTGTTAGAGAGAAAAAAGGTAACCAATGGGGTTTTTATGCTAGACTTTAGTAATGCAATTGAGGTTTGGCAGCTATAGGAGGGGGGGTGAGCACGTGGTGGAAGGGATTAAAAGAGAGAGAGAGAGAGAGAGGCAGTGGTAGAGGAATGAGGTTGGGGGGTTTATACAGAACACAGCAAAATCTTATCTATGATCTATCTTAACCAAGATTACACAAGTTAGCAAGTAACAGAACACAATGCAACAACTTGTTAAGCCTAACTTACAGAGCACAATTCTTTAAAGCTAACTTAACCACAGCTATGCAAAATGAAATTACAATTTATCTAGACTAAAGACTAAACCTAATGAGTGCACCTTATACTAGGGGTAGTTCCAGAGGGCAGAGTGGTGTGTGCCCAGGATACAGCTCCAAGGGGTGCGGGGTTTAACTAGTGGTGGCTGCAGCAGTTTTATTTCTAGCAGCAAAAGCGCTGCTGTGGAGCTAAAAGCAGATTACAGATACAGACCAAGGAGTTAGCTTGGGTCTGCCTGCTGGGGAAAGAAAGCCAGCAGTCAAAACAAGGGAAGTGTGCAAGAGGTTTTTCCTTACCAATCCCCAGGACAGTAGCAGCAGCAGTTTCAGCATCAGAGGACGCAGAGAAGACTCGATTCGCTTACAATAATCAGGAGATCTCCAGGCACAAATTCGTTGTTCGTGGGAGGGGAGTTTAAAACGGGGGTACGCTCAAAAACAAACGAGAGCGGGGAGAGGGACCCCCAAAGACCCCTAGCTGATCAGACCAGGTGGCAAAGCAAGGAGCTTCTCCAGGGGTCTGATCAGAAAATGTCTGGTTTTAAAGGCAAACTTAGGCAGTTTCCCACCAGTACTTTTGATTGGTTCCCCTTAATACGGGGGAGAAGAGAAGGCAGGGAAAACTACAGGTAAGCATAGGCATGCCTGGGCATGTTCTGAGCCATAGGTATGACTCATATGCTCAGCTATGTGGCCACTTTAGGTCTTGCATACCTGGAGAGCGCCCCCTACACCGAGCCCGGGCCTGAACAAAGGAACCAAACCAAGAAGCAAGAAGCCCCCTCCCTAGGCAGAGCAATGGCTCCAGTCAGTCTGTACAAGCCATTCCTATGAATAGGGCTATGACTTTAGTTAGCACAATGGCCGGGAGGGGCGGCCACACAGGACCAACAGAAAGGAGAGGGGAAAAGGGAATGCAGCAGGGGGACAGCTGTAACAGACACCTAGAAAGCTTTATTTTCCTGCCTTTTCTTCATATATCTCTTCTGGGGGGTAGTATTGTTGGAGGAGGATGCCAGTGGATGGAAACAGCAAAATGTATTCACCCACTTTCTGAACTTGGAGAAAATCGTCACTTATCCACATGTGAGGGGACTGTAGCCGAAGTCCTGTTTTGTCTGTCACATCTCGTGATTTATCAGATAGAAAGTGAATGACTGGGCGTAGAGGTGATTTGGTGAAACAGGGAACTCATGGTATTCCTGACTACCCAATCTGTTCCTACTCTTGATGTTAATCAAAGGAGCTGCCGGCAGTAATGGTAAGTTTCCTCCTCTCCCCACTCCTTTAATGATCTCTTTTTGTCCCCACCAAATCAAATTCAATGTCTAAGGGGCCGAACAGACCTACTGGGCTTAGATTCTGCAGCCCTCCTTTCCTCCCACCAGCAGTGGCAGCCCCACAACCTGGGACTGATGTTCAACACCAATCATCCCTCTCACTGCCACCAGTTAAACATTATTGGCCTGTCATATAGAGCTGAAGAGGACAGGCTCCTTCTCTCAAAGCATCGGGGTACAAGGTTAGAAGGAGCTGCTGTCACAAATATTTTGGGGAAGAAAGGCCTGGGGGGACAGAGTGAGCCAATTTTGGGGACCTAGAAGGTTGGTAGGAAGCTGCATGGAGCAGAGAATTTGCCTGGACATTATTCAAATCCAAACAAACCTGCTTCTTGTCTCCCACGTAGATGGCTCCTGTATTGTGGATGCTGCTACCATAGCAACAACTTCATGCAATGTGAAAAGGTTCCAAAAGACAAAGAGCCCACAGTGTTCCATTGTGGAATGCTCCACTCAATCATACCAGCCATCTATAATTATTATTTATATTGTGGTAGCACTTAGAGGCCCTAATTAAGCTAGAAGTCCCATTGTGCAAGTTATTGTACAAACACCTCGCAAGAGACCATCCCTGCTGCAAACAGCTTAAAAAATAAAACCAACAAAGGGAAGCATCTTTATGTCCATTTTGCAATCAAGACTGTTTAAGTGACTTGACCAATGTTGCACAGGAAGGCTGATAGAGCTAGGAATTGAACTCAGATCTCTTGAGTCCCGGTCCAGTATTTTAACCAGAAGAAAATAAATCTCAAAGCCGTGAATAATGAGTTACATTTTTTTTAAAACTGCCTCTGAACCCACCAGCTCCCTTTGGCCAGTTGCACCAGCCAGTCTGTGTCACCAATGCTGACTGAACAGTCTAATGCCACATGATTCACTAAGTAAATTTCACAGCCACTGTGAGGCAGGGGATATAAAATAACTATGTTATCCACCCTGGCTGGGGATGGAGCACAGGAAATGATGCAGAAAGCTGTATCCAAGTGAGCATGCAGAATGAATAGAATGGAATTCTCAGAACTGGGACATGGCCTGAACACGAGGCTGAAGCTTGGAACCCGAGATCTTTGTTAATTGCAAGTGGCTGAGACTTTCAGGCCAAAGAATCATTTTGTTTCCAAAAATACTTGAAATATGGGATTTAGAATGTTGATGATGAACCTGAGAGGCTCTCATATCCCACATGGGATATAAGGAAGCATTTCACTCCCTCTCACACCACAAGGAAGCAGCAAGGTCTAAGGAACATAAGCATATGGCGCCATGCCAGCTGTTAACACTCTGACATGTTCTAGACCCCTCATCCCTTCAAAACACTTTGATAAGAGGTCAGAGGGTCACTATTAGTTCCATTTTACAAATGAGTAAACTAGGCTACATCCACACTACCCGCCCGATTCGGTGGGTAGCGATCGATGTTCTGGGATCGATTTATCGTGTCTCGTCTAGACGTGATAAATCGATCCCAGAACCATTCCTCGTCGACTCCGGAACTCCAGCTCTGCGTGAGGAGTAAGCGGAGTCAAGAGGGGAGCCTGCCTGCTGCCATGTGGACCAGCGGTAAGTACCTTTTAAAATCGATCTAAGATATTCGACTTCAGCTACATTATTCACGTAGCTGAAGTTGCGTATCTTAGATCGACCTCGCCCCTAGTGTGGACCAGCCCCCAGACACAGAGGGAATGACTGACTCAGCCAAAACCACACAGTGATAGCAGCAGAGCCAAGATTAGAATCCAGATGTCCTGGTTCTTGGGCCCCTGCCGTGATCACTGGATATCCAGCTTCTCTGGATTCCTGCATTTCATGTTCTGAAACCAACAGTCCATGAAACAGAGGAGGCTGGTTGGGCAGCCTACGCTCAGCTGGGAGCCTCGTGGCCCTGACCTACTCATCACAGACAATGATGACACAGTGATGTAGTTTACACAGTTGCTGCTCGCAGACCCAAAACATTTTGGTCTCAGAAATGGGCAGAGCAAGGTGATTCGGTCAAGAGCCAAACCGAGGTTGTACAGCAGGGAGGACAGGACTGTATGGGCTTGGGCCGTGTCCCACATGGGGTACTTAATGAAAACTGAATGTTTGCAACCATGTGTGTACACAATTTGTGTGCTTATTTAATTTAGTCTTAAATTTTCACCTGTGAAGGATAGATGGTTTTGTGGTTAAGGCACAGGACTAGACTTCCTGAGTTCTGGGGCCAATTTCCAGCTCTTCACAGATTTCATGTGTGACCTGGGATGAATCACTTCATCTCTCTATGCCCCAGTTCCCCAACTGTAAAATGGGGATAAAAGAACTTCCTTAACTCACAGGAGTGTGTGAGGATAAATTATACAGTGCTTGTGAGGTGCTCAGCTACTGCAGTGTTTTGGGGCTATAGACGTGGCTAGTGAGAGATAGAGAGTTCACATCTTTCATTAAGTGAATAAAAGGGTAATCTGCACTACTGTATTAAGGAGCAGTTGAGAGAGACAAGGTAATATCTTTTATTGGATCAACTTCTGTTGGTGTGTAAGGGGAGCTCGGACTCACCTGGCGGTGCCTCCTGCTGGTTGTCCTGGGAATTAGCTCGTCCAGCCCTGGAGCGCCCTCTGCAGGCCGGGGATCCGGCTTGCCCACTTTCCTCTAAGGCCCACGAGTCCCTCCCAGGACCCGGTGCCCCTTTTACTAGGGTGCTGCCCCTCCCGGCAGTACCCCACAGATCTGGGTCTCCCCTCCCCAGGGGAACCCCCAACCCACTACCCCCACCTCGCCTCAGTCTTAGGTTACTGCCAGTCACCAGCTAGCCGCCGCGCCCTGGGGCAGACTGCAGTATAAGCCACTCATCACAGGCAAGGTTGAGTTGGACCTGCTGCCTCGGCCTACCCGTGGGTTACCCCCTGTACCTATTGGGCCTTAACCAGGCCTGGAGCCTGGGGTTTTCCTAGGCTGGAGCTCCCCAGCTCCTCTAGCCTTCCCCCAGCCCTGCTCCACTCTAGGTCCTCACAGCCAGGCCCTCCTTCCTCTAAGGCAGAGGAAGGCTCTCTCTCTCTCTCCTGGCTGCCCTGGCCTTTATAAGGCCAGGCTTGTCTGTTTGGGGCGTGGCCCCCAGCTGAGCCTGCCTTCCCACTCAGCCCAGCTTTTAGCAATGCCCTTGCTTAGGGCTGTTTCAAGCCCCTCAGGGCATGAGCGGGGTTCTGTCCCGCTACATGGTGAAAGAGACAAGCTTTCAACGTGAAGAAGAGCTCTGTGGAGCTCAAAAGCTTGTTTCTTTCACCAACAGAAGTTGGTCCAATAAAAGATATTACCTCACCCACCTTGTTTCTCTCATATTCTGGGATCAACGTGGCTACACCAACAATTAAAGAACAGTTGTTTAACATGGTTGTGGACCAAGTTGTGAGATGCTTTAGTCCTGCTTGTATGATAAAGATCAAAGTATATATTTAAATATGGTTTAAAACAATCTGGGGGCCCTTCACAGAGGCATAATATGATTGATCCCCAGTGATGTTAAACCATCAACGCTTTACCACAGTCAATTAATAGTGTACGTGCTCTGTTAATTTAACCTTGCAAACCCCCTGTAAATCCCTTTTGGGTCAGGACCCCCAATTTGAGAAATGCTGGTCTCCCCTGTGAAATCTGTATAGTGTAGGGTAAAAGCACACAAAAGACCAGATTTCACAGGGGGAGACCAGATTTCACGGTTTGTGACATGTTTTTCATGGCTGTAAATTTGATAGGGCCCTAATTATGATGCTGTGGTGAAAAAGGCAAACATCATTCTGGGATGTGTTACAAGAGTGCTGTATGTAAGACATGAGAGGTAATTGGTCCACTCTACTCAGCACGGGTAAGACATCAGCTGGATTACTGTGTCCAGTTTTGGGAGCCACATGTTAAGAAAAGTGTAAACAAATTGGAGAGAGTCCAGAGGAGAGCGATAGAAATGGATTTCTGTTGGAGGCAACTTTAAAGGCCACTTTCAAGGCTGGGAACCCTAAAACTAGTTCTGACCATTTTATTTTCAATCACCAGTGCACATATCACATACCCCTCTACCCTGTCTCTCTTCTCTGTGAAGATAGGGACTGAAATATGCAAATATCCTGCTCCTCTAGACATTTCAGCCCTCTGTCTTCCCTCAATAAGTAAATAAATAAAAAGGAATAGAGAGGCAGAGGAGATCTTCCTGATCAGGCTGGATTCTAACTTGAGGCCTAGATTCTTTGCAACATGTGTTTACTTCATGTCACACAAGAGAGTGGATGGATTCTGGCTAGAAGTGGCCAGCAGAGAATTCCTTTTGCAGAGGGGAATTCCATGCTGGAGTAATGCTGCTGGAAGCAGCAGAACCAGCTCATGTACCACCTACTTATGAAACTCAGCAGGCACAGACTGGGAATGTCATGGGGGTGGAGCAGAGATTCATCGTACTGATTCTTCACTGGTATAAAGTTCCTTAGGTACCTTATGCTGGTGGTGTAAATTAGAGCAGCCCCATAGCTGTTCTAATTAATGTTGGGGCCCAACCAACACTGAGCCAAGCAACTGTAACTGGCTCCCTGATATTCTACCCACTTCTCTGCACTAAGATGATACAGGTAGATTTGATACTTGGCTCTTCCTGCAGTGAGGATAAAGAAGGTGTTGGGATGAGGTCATGGGGAAGTAGCCCAGGGAGTTGTAGCTGTCACGCAGCTGTTACAGGAAACCCTATAGACAGCTGTGATCCACAGGGCCCTGGGCTGGAACCCAGAGTAGAGGGTGGGCCTGGGTTTCCCCCATCCCCCCAACTCCCTATTGGATACAAGAGGAGTTGACCTGGACTGTGGGTCCCACCAGAGGGGAAGGTCCCTGGCCTGTTCCCTGAGCCACTAGATGGGTCAACAGAGACTGCAGGGATTGTTCTTCTCCCTTTCCCCATGCTGGCCAGTGATGAGGTTAGCTGAGTGGACAGCAGGTTTGAGCCACTAGCAAAAGTGGCCAAACTGAGGGCTGCCGTGAATCTCTGAGGCGAGCAAATCTGCCAATAAGCGCAGGACCCACTAAAGCAGAGGAGGAACTTTGTCACAATAGAAACAACGTATGTACAGTGTTGTCTGTTTACACACTTGAGTAAACTAAAATGATGTAAACATGATGATAAAATGCTAATGAATTGGACGTTAGTATATTGTGTTGAAGCAGGCCGTGGGCCTTATGAAATGCTCTAGTGAGCTGTGTATGGCCCCCGGGCCTCAGGCTGCGCACCTCTGCCCTAACTCACTATGTTGTAGCAATCCTACTCCAGCTGCAATAGGCCCAGGGAGCAGCTCCATCCTCTTCTCTGCAGGGACGGTTCTAGGGACCATTTGTGAATCCAAGGGGACTTGCTTAAATGGAAATGGGATTGGAATGTGCTGTTGAGGAAGGCATTCTCTCTGCCCTGGCCTCACTCCTCCCAATGTAGTCCCTCACAGAGCCGTCCCACTCTCCTAACACACACAGGTCTCTACTGACACTGCTTTCTCCTCCCTTACACAACCCCTCCTCCCTGAAAGTCTTTCCTCCTTACACTGTGATCTCAGCCCTTCCCATCCCGTCCTAGACATTACACAACTTTCTCCTCCCAAGCCCTTCCCCACTGATCTTCTCCTCCCTCTCTCTCCCTCCTCTACATACCACCCGCTCCCCCGGTAGTCTTCCATCCCCAACAAGCTTCTTTCAGCTCTCCAACAGCTTCCTTCTATTAACATCATGCTCTTCCCCCTCCCTGTCAAATGGTCTGAACTGTAACAAATTGCAAAGGTCCACCAGGTTAAGATCACACACACACACACACTTTTCAGACTACTCTATAGCCAGTATTGGTTACTGTAACAGCTACTGCTGAAGAAGTGATTTAAAATTTAGTGCATCTCTTGTGTTTCCCTTATACAAAAGGTCAAAGGAAACCTCATGTTATATATCCCACTCACGTGGGGTCAGTCAAAGTGGTTGTTGTGGACGGGCAGGAGGTTACTTCTGTTTTCAGATCCTTTTACCAGCTTATCTCTTTGATTTATGCCATAAATATGTTAATTTAATGGTGTCTTTTTATTTTCCTATTAATGGAGTCTTTGAATATGCATTTTGTGTTGTGGTCTTAGGGAACATTTCTTTTTTAGTTCTGTTGAACTGATATTGTGTAAGCGAGGTATGTTTTAATTGTTGTTTTATAACTGATATAAATGCACTGGCACATGGTAATAGGCACATTTTATAAGTTAGAAAATGAAATAAATAAAAAGAATAAAAATGCATAATTTTTTCTTTCACCGTCATTGGGAGAGTAGATTTTATTTTATATCTATAGTAGAACCTCATAGAGTTATGAACACCTCAGGAATGGAGGTTGTTCGTAACTCTGAAATGTTTGTAATTCTGAACAAAACGTTTTGGTTGTTCTTTCAAAAGTTTACAACTGAACATTGACTTAATACAGCTTTAAAACTTTACTATGAAGAAAAATGCTGCTTTTAACCATCTTAATTTAAATGAAATAAGCACAGAAACAGGTTCAATATCTCGTCAAACCTTTTCTTTTAAATTTTCCTTTAAGATTTTAGTACTTTGTTTAACACAGTACTGTATAGTATTTACTTTTTTGTTTGTTTTATTGTCTCTGCTGCTGCCTGATTGTGAACTTCCTGTTCCAAGTGAGGTGTGTGGTTGATTGGTCAGTTCGTAACTCTGGTGTTTGTAACTCTGAGGTTCTACTGTATTTAGCTTAACAAAGAGAAGGTTAAGGGGTGACTTGAGTAAAGTCTGTTATTACCTACCTGGGGAACAAATAGTTAATAATGGGCTCTTCAAGCTAGCAGAGAAAAGCATAACACGATCCAATGGCTGGAAGTTGAAGCTAGATACATTCAGACTGGAAATAAGTATACATTTTTAACAGTGAAAGTACTTCACCACTAGAACACTTTGCCAAGGATCGGGGTGAAAGTGGGACAGTATGGTGTACCGGTAAGAAGCCAGTACCGGCCCATATGCAGCCCACGTTAAATCACCGTCGGAGCCCCAGGCAGCGGGGGCCAGGCAGCGCGGATGGGCTGGCTGGGGGAGGCTGATCCCCAGCCCCACCCCTTCCGCCCGAGGCCCTGCCCCTTCTGGGGGCTGGCTCCAGTAAGAATTACTTTCACCCCTGCCAAGGATTGTGGTGGATTCCCTGTCACTAGCAAAATTTAAATCAAAATTGTATGTTTTTCTAATAGATATGGCCTAAGAATTATTTTGGGGAAGTTCTACCACTTGTGTTGTACAGGAAGTCAGAGTAGATGATGGCCCTGAGATCTGTGACTCTATCAATAGCTGGATACAGTGGGAACATTATCTTTGATCTGCGGAAGTGAAAATTAAACTCCTGATTCAGATGGCCATATTTCATGCATAGTGACTTGCAGGTATTGGATTTTTTTCCACTGTATGTAAAACCTTTATGAGTTATTTACTTTTTGTCTCAACCATACTTTACAGTTGAGAGGTTTATTCTAACCATTACAGCAAATTAGACATTTTGCTGCTGTGAGGGTTTAACATTTTACTTATAATGATAACTTTCCTTCACATTCTAATACGAAATACAACTGAAATATAAATGTTTGATTTTTAAAAACACCCTTCTGTGAGGAGCCTAGTACTTTTCCCCCTTCTAGTTTTTGGGGTACCCAAAGGATTTAGCAAAATCCAGGCATTTGCCTAGCAAAGTCCATAGCTAAAAAAATAAAAATACACAGCATCTTAACTGGCATTTGTGTTTTTTCTTGTAATTCCATTCCCGATTATTGCTAATTTCAAGGGTATTGGATTTTTCTAGGTTAATATTCATCGCTATTTCTTATATTACCAATGGGTAAATTATTACACATGTGATTTGCCATGCATGTGTTGCTCAGGTTGTCAAAAATCACCGACATGGGGATCACGGTCACTTGCCCCGAGGGAGCCCTCTGCAGCCTGACACGGCCCTGAACCCTCACTCCAGTGACAGTGGGGCTGCAGAGGGCTTTTGCACTGCCACAGGGCTGGTGACGCCCACTCCATGCAGGCGCAAGGTGGGTGGGGGAAGCTGCACTCATTGTGTGTGAGCTGAAATCAACGTTTACCGACAACGTATCGATTTAAACTGAATCCTGCCACTCCTACACAGAGCTGAGTGTTAATGGTGTACTGCTGGCAGCTACCCCATGGTGTCTCACTGTCTCTACCAGTGGGCTCATGTAGCTATTGAAGAGAAGCAGGGATAGTATGGCTCCCTGGGGGTGTTGCCCATCTCCTCTCTGAGTTCTCACAGAGATGGCAGTTGTAATTACACTGAACTCCAGCAGAATCAACTACAGCATTGACTGTGCTTTGAACACCAAAATGTCATCTCTGGTTTGCAGGAATCTAGGCCTGCTGCATCTGCAGCTGGGGGGATTAGCCCTGATTTATTCCTGTTATTTTTTGCAGAGATTTGATTGTAATAATTGCATGTTGTAATTTCTGGGATCCCATTTGGCATAGCCGTTACATGCTATGGAAAGCAGTTAAAGTGATTTCACACACACCCCCTCCAGTGCTAACCAAAGCAGCTGGGAGCTAAACATTCGCATGTCTTGCCTTGAACAATGGAAACATGAAAGACGTATTGAATTTCTTTTCTTATAACTACCTGTGTTGCTATTAATAAATGATGAAAAGCTTCTTCTCTGGAAAAAAAAAGGATTATGATGAGATAATCGTTTCTACAACAGAAGGTAACATTATTTTATTCAGCCGTTTTAAAATTACTGCTGTCTCTGTCAACCTGTGGACAGATTCTCAGATTAGATGGAGCCATTTCCTGAATGCACTCACTGAATGGGCCTGGTTCTCTGCTGACTTGCAGTATGGGTATATGAACCTGTACAAAGTAAGGGTGAAGGCAGAGGTGGGCTCAGGGAGGCTTGCTTCCACACTGAGAGCTAGCCTTCACTAGGGGAATAGGTGTGATCTTTATAATGAGATAGCGAACTCGAGTTAGCGCTCTTGTTTTAAAATCCTAGTGGAGACAAAGCATGGGGTAGTTTCACGTCAGTGTGACTGGTTGAGGTAAACACTGGTGGGGAAGGGTCTCAGGTTTGCCTCAACCAGATACATCAAGGCAAAACTACCCTGTGCCTTGTCTCCACTAGGAATTGTCAGTGAGTTATTTTGAGTCAGATTTGGCATTGTAAACACCACCCCTTTTTTCCTAGTGACTATGCAACACTGATTTCATTCTCCATGATCTTTTGTAGAGTGGGATGGACTCACAAGTTTTTCTCTTGACTGGGCTGCTCACAAAAGAGTGGTGATCCTTTGGGACCCAAGTTTATTTTTGGTTCCTCACACATTTGTGTGGGAGGTACTACTGCTATTCACATTCCTTACAGGGCACACCATGCAGGATGGCTCAGGAATCTACTTTTACTGGACTGACTCGCAAGTAACTTCTCCCTCTTCAGACACGCAGCTGGCCCAGGAGCAGCAAGCATCTGGGGTTAAGGCAGTGCCAGGATGCACCCTCTAGGACCCAGTTCAGTGACCACTGAAGTCAATGAAAAGACTTCTATTGACTCCAGTGGGTTTTGTCTCTATCCCTACGGAGGAACCAAGAGGTCACATGTGCAATAAGTCACTAAACACCCAGTTGTGCACACAAGCATGCAGCTGTGTAATTATTCAATTTGTATATGAAGATGCCTAGGTTTGGGGCCCCAAATGGAGGTACGTGTAAATTATACAGGTGCCTTTTTGGAGGTACTTTGAAAATCTGGCCTTCCTGCACCTTAATTTTGCCAAATCCTATAATTTTTTTTAATAACCAATGAATTAGGAGAACTGTAACTCTATTTGGGTATTTTGGCTTGTACGTCATCCAGTCATGAGAACAGAGAAATTCAAACTGGAAATAAAATACAACATTCCTAGATGAGTGTCTCCATCTCTCTGTACTAAGCACTCTTCCCAATTAAATAGCCAGGGAAAGTCACATTGGCAGTGCTGAAAGAAGAACAGAATCACCCTGTTTATGTGCTCAGGCTTCCAGAAGCTATGGGCTTGGTGCATGAATTACTAGGTGACATTTTATGAGCTATGTTGTGCAAGAGGTCAGACTAGATGGTCATAATGGCTCCTTCCGGCCTTAAAATGTATCAGCCTTTTAGGAAAATGGGGTTCTGACTATGCTCTCAGATACATCAGTATAAATTAGCAGTAACCACTAATGTCACCACTGTAACCAAGACCAGAAGTGCCCTTCTTATACCTGTGTGAACTCACCAGTGTAAGCAAGATCAGAATCTTCAACCTAGTGAAACTGCACTAGAAACTGACCAGAACAGCTCCATCCCCCACTGTTGTCATCATAAAATGACATGAGGTAGGAGCAGTGTTCAAGACTAGAACTTTCATCAAAGGTTTGCCTGGAGAGATAGCAAGACCCTCACAGGAAGGAAGTTACTTTTATTGAAGATGATATTTTAAAGTACCTGTCATTCTACACCCTGGGGAATTGGAAGACTTGAGGTAAACACAGTCTTGTTATGAAATATGCCTTACGCGTCTTAAACCTTAAAACATGAGGGAGAAACACATTTACTGTTTTGAGCAGCTTGCTTGGGTCTTGGAATTCCTGAGACAGATTAATATCGAATAGTAAAGAAACATAGCTCTTATTACACTGGATTGTGTTTTATTGGAATGTAGTACCAGGCTATAGCTAGCAAAAAGAAGGGCTAAAACTCCTTTTTTGTCTATCCCCTATCTTCCTTTCTCCAGTTTCCCGTTCCGCCTTCCTTTACCATTGTTACATGCCATAAAAAAGAATCACAGGAAGAGTTGCTTTCTTGAAACACTAAATGAGGTGCTTTATTATAATAAGGAAAACAGAACTACCCTTAAAACTACTCAGTCTTTCTCTGTGAGTTTTTTCCTATAATCTTCCGCAGCCCTGCAGATTTAATGAAACACTAAATATATCCTCACACTCCCCTTCCCTTTCTCACTAAAATGTCTTTGCTGCTAAGCTGAGGAACATTCTACTTGGGAATTTACCATATTTTCCTTCTCCCCTCCCCATCCCTAAGGTTTGTTAGTACTCTATATTGAGTGGATTGCTCATGAAAGGGGTTGTATTGATAATCTTGGAAACCAGACTTCTGTCTACAGAACAATTACAGTGCTGCCAATTCCTGCAATTTTATCGCAAGCCTTTTGGTATTTAGTGTTATTCTTGGGGCCTCATCTCCTAGAGTCATGTGATTACTTGAGAATCTACGCTTTAGTTAAAAACCAAGTCAGTTTCTAGGCCTCATAGATGTGGAGAAAAGCTTGAAAAGGTGACCTGAGTGCACCCTAAAGTTTCAAACAACACAAGATAAAGAAAAATAAATCCTTAGTGATTATTTTTTTTAAATCTCAGAGGGCTAATTTATGATTTTGGAGCAGCAACTATACCGGGGACAGCTTTCCCCTACTGCTGTGCCTTAATCTTGTTCAGAAAGGATCGTATCTAGGGGCAAGAGTAGTTCAGCCCCCATGCCAATTCAATCCTCGGTCCCTCTGCTGGCAAAGCTGACAGAGGTGCCAACAGATGTCAGATATGCAGGTGATTTTCGTAACACAGACAACTGTCTAGCAAAGAGAATATTTCCCTATTCTACAGCTTCTTGTGGCATCTAGAAACTAGCTTCACTCACCCACTTCCTTTACTCTGCCTCTCAGTGTTCCTTGTACACAGTCATCTGTCATGGTTAGAAGTCAAGCTAAAATCATAAAACTGGAGATGGAAAAGACTTAGTAGGTAACTTTGCGTACCCCTTGGCCAATACAGGCTTGCTTCCAACTGCATGTTCAGTCTAATTTTTAAAGATTCAAGCAAAAGGATTTCTGTCATTTCCTTTGGGATTCTATTCCACAATTTAGTAGCTATTCCCGATATAAAATTTTATTCAGCTCACATTTTTCTTTGTTCATTTGCATCTGATTTCTCTTAGTTACGCTTGGTTGGACTAATCCAAACAATTCCTCTCTCTCCTTGCTGTTCCTACCTTTTAAACACTATGATGTCCTGGCTAACTTCCAACTTTGGTAACTAAATTCGAACTACTACTGTTTCAGCTGGTGCTTCCCTTCTCTTCCTAAAAACAGTTGTGCAGTGTTGCGTTGTTAGCACGTGTCATACCAGAAGTGGCTGCATTTCAGTGGTGAATTAGTAATATCAATGGGCACAGTTGTAGAGATCTTACCCATCTGAGTGCTCCCCTTGAAATCAATATGAATACTGGTGGAACAAGGTATTAATCAACATGAGTAAGGATTGCAGAATCAGGGCCTCTGTACTATGCACAGAATATACTCTCTAGACGACTATTTACCCACATTTAAAGACCATTGGGTTCCTTCATAATGAACAACTACATTATACATTATTTTTTATACATACTAGACCAATTGCATGTAAAAAAATCTTCAAGCAATGCAATTTTCTTTTCCCCAGTAAACCCAACCATGGACATCATCCTCCTAATGCATAGCTGTTAGCTTTGCTTCAACATTAGAATTATATTACATACGAATGCTGTGCAAACATGAGAGCTGAGTTCACTATTGTTTCTCCAAAGTTTTGGCAGGTATTATGTCAGTTCCCTAATGATGATTTTAACAACTGGTAGCCTTTTTTGAAAAGCCTTTTATAAAAGGCCCTAAATATGTGTAGATCTTCATTAATGCTGTAGTTGCTCCCAGAGAGATTTATCTGTCAAACATAGCTTCCTATTGTACAAAAGGTATTGCTTTCTAGCTAGTGACACAGCACTTATTATTAGACCTGAGATTTCTGACAGGCACCTGCTAATGAAAAGAGAACCTAGTGAGTAACTATTCAAAAAATAGATCTCTAGGGAGGTAGTATGGAATATATGAATAAACAACATTCAGTAGCTAACGCTAAAAGTTGTGTATGTGACAGCTTTGTAAATTGCAGAGGACTACATCAGGCCATTGCAAAGGGCAAAGGGACAAAACGGTACCATAAAATATACTAAGCATCAGCTACTAGCTTCTGATTTATGGATAAACCAAATCTACTGAAAGATTTTTGCAGAGGAAATATCTTTTCTTTTACCTTCACAAGTCTTCTATGGGCTTCTCTGCTGCCTCCTGATGGCACTGTAAAACCCTGCAATTGGCGGGTTGAGGAGTAAGCCGAATGTGGGAGTATATAGGAAATAATTATAATCAGTTCTCCTCACAACTAGAAGCAGCAGAGGAGCTGTCTGGCTGCAGCAGAGGAGTTTAAGTAGCGATAGAGAGAAAAGGTGTGCGCAACAGAGAGAGAAAGAGATGGAATGAAAAGAAGCCAAGATCACTTAAAGCCAGCTAACTGAAAGCAGAGTCCCTGGAAGCTGAGTATGACTATATTGTAACACAGGAATCGACTTTCACAATATACTTTTGTTGAAGAATCTATTTTGTGGTGCCTCATTCCAGACTTCCATTGGTTTAACAAGGTGAGTTAAGACAGTGCTCAAAAGTCCTTTCAGGTAAGAGAAATTCATTGGAAAGATGCTGATTTGCCAGGAATGTTTGCAGAATAAAGCACAATGTAGCATTTTGTACTTTGTCAGGAAGAAATGGACTGCAAAACCAGTATGATAGAAATGATTTTCTGAATATTTAAAAGATCCTCAAGAATCTATGCAGTGAGATGAACGTGTTTCTGTTGCGGAAGGATTTGGGGTCTTGGGGCAAAGCCTATCTGATTGAGCTATCAGGAATTGTAGATCTACAGTGCAGTGGACTGAGAATTTTGAAAGCAACAGAGTGTCTTCCTGTTTTATTCCTCAACAGAGTGAGGTGTTTGGAATGGATTGAAAGTGCAGCTTATTTTGTGAAGCCAAAGTATATTTCGAGCAATCAAATAATATAAGACCAATTTGGAATCTGTTCTTTAATTGGATAACTAGTGATGGAAACAGTGCAAAGGGGGGGTTTACGAATGCGGAGGGGTCAGGCATGCTCACAGGAGAGAGGATCATTCTTATTTTGGTGAACACAACTCTGAAAATGTAAGGTTAGGACAGAAACCAACAGCAGCAAACCAGTTCAAAGTTAAAGCTACCCAGGGCTGAGAGTGGCTGGGCTGGGTTTATAAATGGGTCTAGGGTGACCAGATGTCCCGATTTTGTAGGGACAGTCCCAATTTTTGGGTCTTTTTCTTATATAAGCTCCTATTACCCCCCACCCCCGACCCGATTTTTCACACTTGCTGTCTGGTCACCCTAAATGGGTCTGAGCTACAGAGACTTCTCATTACTGCCTGGAGGAATAAGGGACATAGTTTTAAAACAAGGGGCGCAATATCTGAGAAAGTGTTAGTGTGTCATGAGTTTGCTGCAGTTTGAGCCCCCCCGAAGCCAACATTCTGGGGCAACCCTGACCCCCCTCCATCGGCACAGCTGGCACAAAAGGGAGAGGGACTGGAGCAGGTCAGCTGTGCTGAGACTGAACAGGATGTGGAGAGAAAATATAGCCCCTGAAGCTCTGCTCTGTGGATTCCATCTTTGCTATCACGTGGGAACAGCAGGCCAGGGAGTGACCAAAGGATCTGCAGCTATGTAGAGCCACCAGCCAAATTTCCCCATATGGGGCCATGCAGCTGCTTTGACTACTACTGTGACCATCCCCATGGTGGCTGACTAACTTGTCCCCTTGGCTCGAGACGCTCTCCCTTACACCTGTGCAGCACAAGAATAATTCCATTTGAGCCAATGAAGTGACACCAATGCAAAACTGAGGTAAGGAGGATCACAGTGTGGGCCTTGTCTCCAACTTTGCCCAGTTGTGTCTGGGTTTTTCATTACCTGTGGTACTGTGTGTACCATCGGGTGATTTTCTGAGACCCGCTGCAATATCTGTTATGAGCAAAATGAGGGTGCCTATCTGCATTACTTTAGCATTCTATAAACCTCTCCACTCTACATTGATTCCAGGTAGTTTTTAGTGGTCATTTAAATTTTAATTTCTTGTAATGGCAGTTTTCCAAAGGAAATTATCCCTCAATTTGCCTGGCAACTGAGTTGCTCCTTCCCATCTGTTATAGCTAATTACATACAGTAAATGCTTTTGCCCTTAATATGCATTGCAATCCTGCAGATAAGGAGTTTTTTTGTCATGTTCACCCATAGACTTAATGACTCTTTCCAAAGTAGTAGATCAATCATATAGGTTTGATAAATCCTCATAAATGGGTGCATATCACCTGTAATCTGGTGAAATTATCTAGAGGTTATGTGAATATGCCCTGTTGTGTGTGTACCTATGAAACCATCATGCCTTTTGCTTTCTTAGTACTATGTCTTTACATTTTTTAAGAACTCTCCCTCTGTGCAGAACTCAGTTTTAGCCATGTAATCGGATGGCTGTAGTTGCTGAGGCCAGCCACTATAGGGAGACATGATCACACATACTGAGTCTATTTATTGCATTTACTTTTCTTCTATATTGTAGTTTTTCTTTAAAACCAAAGTCATTTTAGACTGAGACTACGTTTTGCTCTGTGTGTGTGGAAATATAGCCTGCACAGCCAAAGGAGTTGTTCGCTTGTCCATGATAATTTGGTATTCAGAGGTGTGGTTTTTTTATATGCGTTGGTAAAGGATAGGTAAAGTAGTTTTAGCAAAAAGTACAACTATAAAAGTATTTTCTGTTGATTGCATTGCCTGCTTTTAAAAAAAATAAAATATTGGGTGTTTATATTTTTTCTCACAATGGCCAAAGTGATTTAATTAGATGATTTTATGGATGTCACTAGCCATCTCTCGTTTCTAAAAGCAAAGTCTAATTTTGGGTTGTTCAGGAATAAAATTTGCAACCAATGCTCTCAGTTTAATCCATTCTTTTCTACATTTAAAACTAACCTCTCATTTGGTTTATAAGAGTATATACTTTTGCTTTGGTAAAGCATTATGAAGCCTTTTGCTCTGCATTGTTGTTTTGAGCCAGGGGGTCTTGCTAGCATTTTGAAAATTGTATACAACCTGCCACTACTACATTGTTACCTCCACCCACCTTTGCCCACTAAGTGCACTTCACTGCCAGTTTCTTTCTTTTAAAAACCTGTCAATTGGTCGCAATCCAAAAGCACAATATTTGCTCTTCAGAAGTATCTTTATGAGCAAGGGATGGTTTAGTGGCATGCTGAGTGTGAGGGGGGAGGGGAGGGTGTGAACTCCCCCAGAATCAGGTCACTTCTGACTAGCCATCATCTTATTGTGGCCAAATGAAAAAAGCCAGCTTTTGCCAACAGTTACCACATAGCGTTTTCTGAGCTAAAACAGTAGTGTCTTCTGAGAGTGGAGGAAGGGTGGTAACACAGATACACCTGCGTAAAAATTGCTGGCAAATGACTTTTTAAACGTATCCCCTTTATTTATTATGGACACCAATTTTACTCTTTTAAAAATCACTGTCTTTCTTAATGGTAGCCTTGATCCTGCACAGTGCAGACAGGGAGTGTAGTGCAGCGTATAAAGACATGAGCAAGACAGGGAGCGCAGGGGAAGCTGATCCTGCATTAATGAAAGCTCTGCTGTGTGGCTGCCAGAATGCTCCTGACTAATAGCAGCAGCAAGGCCAAAGGGGGGCAGTTAGCTAAATGCCTGGTTTGCACTCTGTGGATGGCACTGAATTCCTCTTTTTCAGACACTCCCAGTTGTGCACCCCCACTTCACACACCTTTTTTGCCATGCATGCGACTCTTTTTCTATACAGTCTCCTCTCACTTACACACATGTCACAAGGTTGATTTCAGTGGCGTTACTCCTGATTTACACCAATGTAATGGGAGAGGTGAATCGAGCCTTGAACATTCAGTTTAAAGTGGGGTTAGATTCACTGGTATGCTCTGGCTTCTTGGTTCTGCTCCACCAATCTGGGTGTGTGGCTGCTTTGGGTGGCTGGGGTAGGCGCAAAGCTGCAAAAGCAAAGCAGTGAATCTGGCCCCTCATTTCTAGTTCATTAAAAACACAACCTGTTATTGTAATGCCCTTATTATTTCTATCTCTAGAGCGACACCAGACAGTGATCACCAATGGCTGCTGGCCTGGAGAAAGCTTGTCACCGGTGCATATCTAAAATTGCCAGCAACGGTAAGTCACAGCTGTAGAAGTAATCGCCTTCTATTACTTAAACGGCCCTGTGGTTACTATAGTTAGAAAAATGGGCTAATACCAAGTTCATTGCAAGTTAAGGGCAGGAGAGTTTAGGCAGCCGTACCACCTTCTGCTATGATCTCACCAGGACTGACAAACTAAGGGCCTGACCCAAAGCCCAGGTAAGTCAATGGAGGCGCTGGGCATTGGATCAAGCCCAAATGGTCTACTCCTGCCCGGTGCGGAGTAATGACAACTCCTACCTAAACCAATTAGCACCTCACAGGGGGGACTCAGCATGCTGCAGGATTGCGTCCTAAACGCAGGTGGTCCTGGTCAGTACGTAGATGGGAGAATCTCAAACTTCTGATTCTGCCTTCTGAGTCAACACTAAACCAACGTACCAGCATGGTGTTTGGAGGCACATTGGTGCTGCAGATGTGATGTAAAACTGAGGTCCGGGTATGGAAGACCCCCATGCCACACAAGGCATGTTAAATCTACTGTCCTGGTCAAATTCAATTTTATAAATACATTCTGCCTACCTAATTTCCCCCTGCAGTTTCTATTGGATGCAGTACTTTTCTTCCCTGGCTGAAGTGTTGTTGTTTGTGTGTGTTTTAGAGAGACAGATTGAGAGACAGACGTACTAACGGTTGTATGTATAAAGCACTCCCCTGCTGTGGTGCTTGCATGGAAATTAAAAACACTTTAAAACACTTTACAATGTACTGCACTGTAGAGCCAAATCTAGTGTAATTCTTTTCAAATGGGGTCCTACACATGATTTGCCGTAGATTTACAATGGAGAACACCTATAATAAATAGTTCAAGTTGACATCTTGTGGGAATGAGTCTCATACCCTATGACCTGCCATAGCAAAATCACTACCAGCTTCTGATCCAAAGTACAAACGCCTGCCAGGACTAGTCTCACTTCAATTGTAAGCTCTTTGGGGAAAGGGACCATCTGTTTGCTCCATATCTGAGCAGCACCTGGCACAATGTGGTTCTGATCCATGTCTAGGGCTCCTAAGCCCTATGGTGATTTTACTAACACTAATGGAGGATTTCTCCAGTATGGCCTGGACCTATGCAATTCAAGGCTTCAATACCAACAGGGCCATCTTAAAAATCATTCTGCCATTTTACAGGGTGTCAGGGTAAAGATAAAAAATATGGAGTGGGGTATAATGTGATCTTGGCTGCTCCTCAGTCCTGTGAGCAGGCACGTCACTGCATTATTTGCCCACTCTACATAGTTGAAACCTCACCCAAACCAGTTATTGTACTCCTCAGTCTGTGGTTGCTACTCCGGGGTCTCATATGGATGTTTTTGGCTCCAGTTGACAGAGCTCCCTGAAAACTCAGAATAAATGTCCATGAATGATTAAGCCACTACACTCCTTGTTCCATAACAAAATGACCTAAAATCCACGATGCCCGGAAATACAGTCTTCCACAAAGATTGCAATAAAATGCACAGACTCTCAAAAGCTAAATTATACTTTAAAATTACTGATTCCAATACTTTAGAACTTCAGCTAAATATTTCCCACCAATCTCCTGTCCAGTTCTTCAAATGTAGCCTAAAATAGTCTGACTGAAAGCAATTCAGTCCGAAAGACTTTGCTGCTATTAACTCACCCCACTGTTACTCTATCAAATGGCACAGCAAGAGCTCACACCGAATCTTACCTTCTCCCCCAAGGAGGTACCAAATACCAACTGCCTTGGTGAAAAACCCCACCAAGTTACAGAGGGCTATCATCTAAGTAAGGGCCAGGCCAGACTTGACCGAGGTTGGGAAATCTGACAAGATCCCACGCTGAGGAAATAGAACTGTAGGCAATATTGCTGGGCCGGATTCTCTGGTCCCATCTCTTCTCTTTGCATTGCTCCAGTGACACAAAGGAAGTAGAAAGCAGAGACCAGTCCCCACCGACTGACTGAGGATTCACTTGGTGAGGAACAGTCCCCAGCTCATATAGAGCTTCTATGTCACCCCCACCAATAAAGAGCATAAGGAGTAGTGAGAAGAGTATCCAGAGCACTCTGTCCTCTGACTTTGCTTATTTCGCACGTGACTGCTTGGGAGCTGTGACCATCTGACACAGTTTAGAGAAGCCCCCAGATTGCTCTAAACTCCACCAGGGCAGTGGCTGGTTCAGAACTGCATCAAGAAACAAGATGCTTCAGCAATCTGACAGCTCCCCATCACCTCTGTCACCCCCTGTGGAAACCATGCACAGCAACAAAGAGTCCTGTAGCACCTTATAGACTAATAGATATATTGGAGCATAAGCTTTCGTGGGCGAAGACCCACTTCGTCTGACCAAATGGGTCTTCGCCCACGAAAGCTTATGCTCCAATATATCTGTTAGTCTATAAGGTGCTACAGGACTCTTTGTCGCTCTTGCAGATCCAGACTGACATGGCTACCCCTCTGATACATGCACAGCAGAGAATCTTGGCCATTATTTTTACCCCTCTCTGGATTTCTGGACAAAAGGGCAGAGGCAGTGTATTTTCAGATTTCTGTTCCTACCACAGAAACAATTGAAATGTTACTATTTTCTGCTGGTGTTGCAGTGCCACCAGGGCTTCAGGGGTGACTGATGGAATAAATTACCCTTTTTAAAATTAAAAAACAGGTTTGATTCTAATCTCACATATGCTGGTTTGAGTCAGGAGGAACTCCATGGAAGTCCATAAAGTTACCCCAGTGTAAAGCAGCTCAGAACCAGGCCCACTGCATTCTGGCACTGCAGTTGAGTTGTCAGAATTCCTCCATCTTTACTCTTCTAAGATGAGGCTTTTCCTTATATTTAAGTGCAAAACTCAACCCAACCTTAACTATGGGTCATCTTTGCGACTGGTGCCTCCAAAATGGATTTTTCCATTAATTAAAACACAAATGCTAATTAATCTCAACTTCACATTTCTCATTGCCCTTTAACTATTTTTCAGAAAGCATTCATGAAGAGGCCAGTTCTGATGCCAGATATAAACCTAATGGTTTAATGATATTTAAATGGTCAGCATACCAGCACAGCATCATTTGAAATTCCTCTCTCTCTCTCTCTCTCTCTCTCTCTCACTCTCCCTTTTTTTTTTTCTTTTCTTTTTTCTGAGAGGGGTGTACAATACATTAGGCTCAGAGCATCAGGGCAAAGTCTAGTTAAGTGGCCAAAAGGAATTAGAGTCAATTTTCAATTCCAGTTGTATTGCAAAGCAAATGGGTGATATACTGTAGTTCTTCATGTGGTTACTGCTAAAATCCTGTTCAGATGTGACTGATGCTTATATATCCTATCATATTGTGATTTTTAGCAATTAAAGGGCTATTGCTATAGAACAAACAACCTTTTATAGCTAAATGGAAACCAGCTGTCCAGTATTAGAGCTGCACTGTCAGACACTGAGGCGGGGATGGTCAGGCCTAGTGGTTGGAGCCAAGGGACAGAGGCTGAATCTGGAGTCAAGAACAGGGCTGGAACAAGGCAAAAGTAAATCCGGGTGCTAGGCTGGGGCCTGTGGAGTTTGTCACTACTGTCAGGCAAATGATTGTTCTGAGCCATGAAGCAACATTGAGCAGACTCAGCTGCTGTTTCCCCTGTGAGGCTTATCTACCTGTCCTGAGCGTCACCAGACCAGCTCCTGGCTTGACTCATCCCAGCAGGAGGCTTAATCAGGCTCTAGTTCAGGGATGACTCATCACATAAGCCATGCACCTGCACTTTTAATGTAAAGAAGATGCTTTTATTAGTGCATTGTAGGGAGATGTGTTTAATGTCAGGACAAACTGAGACACATCATATTCATAGTCATAGATTCCAAGGCCAGAAGGGACCACTGTGATTATCTAACCTGATCTCTTATATAATATATGTCATGGAACTCCCCCAAAATAATTCCTACAGCATATCTTTTAGAAAAACATCAAATCTTCATTTTAAAATGGTCAGTGATGGAGAATCTGCCATGACCCTTGGTAAATTGTTCCAGTAGCCAATTACCTCACTGTTATGAATTTACATTTTATTTCCAGTCTGAATTTATCTAGCTTCAACCTCCAGCCATTAGATTGTGTTATACCTTTCCCTGATAGATGTAAGAGCCCATTGTCAAATATTTGTTCCAGTATAGTACTTACAGACTGTAATCAAGTCACCTCTTAACCTTCTCTTCGTTAAGCTAAATAGATTGAGCTCCTTGAGTCTATTATTATAAGGCATGTTTTCTTATCCTTTAATCATCCTCATGGCTCTTCTCTGAACCCTTTCCAATTTATCAACCTCCTTCTTGAATTGTGGGCGCCAGAACTGGACACAGTATTCCAGAAATAACCTCTCTACTCCTACTTGAGATTCTCCTGTTTATGCATCTCAGAATCGCATTAGCTCTTTTGGCCACAGCATCATAGGCGCCGACTCCATGGGTGCTCCGGGGCTGGCATCTGTAACTGGCATGGTCAGCTGGGCAGTTGCACACAACAGCAAAGAGCTGCTGGGTGTGGTCACCAAGATGGACAATCAGGAAAAGGCATTTCAAAAATGTGTGTGGCTGTTAAGGGGGTGTGGCTTCCACTGTCTGGGCAGTGAAGTTCACAATTGTGACCCGAGCGGTCAGTGTGGGGAGTTGTGGGGACAGCTGCTGGAGGACCATTAGGGTCAACATAAGTAACTCAGTGTCTACATTTGTGCTGCATCGACCTCTGTATGTTGACCATGGCTTAACGTCAATTGGGGAGGTGGTGTTACAATATCAGTGTAAGAGAGAGTTTACAATGATGGGAGACAAATTGAAGTGTAGACACATGCACAGCTAGGTCAACGCAAGGCGGCTTATGTTAACCTGACTTTGTAGTGTAAACCAGGCCTCACATACACATACCCTTACCGCAACCCCCACCCAACTATATCAGATCTTCTTTCTAAATCCTTAACCCTGCTCTGGAGAATTGCTTTAATTACTGTGAAGCAATAAAATATTAATAAATGTATCTACACATTGTGCACCCAAGCCCCATTACATTGCCACTTTCCACAGTTACATGTGATGAGTTCACAGTGCTATAACAAAACAGTTAAGTAATTATGGAATTCATCTGGAAGTTGGTGGCGTCCTGTCAAGGGGATCCCTTCAATCTCTTAGCAGACTGCTGCAGCCTCCTACGAAAACAGACAGCAGGCTATAGAACAAACACCATTTAGCAGTGATGGTAAAAGTATAGCCAGCAACATGACAGGTAAACACGGGAGAGCTTGTAACCTAGTCCATCTGGGTTCTTATACCACATGCATGTCATCATGGTATCGCAGGGCTTGTCTTCACTACCCGCCGGATCGGCGGGTAGCAATCGATCTAACGGGGATCGATTTTTCGCGTCTCATTAAGACGCGCTTAATCGATCCCCGATCGCGCTCCCCGTCGGCTCCGGAAAACCACGTCATCAAGCGGCGCAAGCGGAGTCGACGGGGGAGCTGCAGCGATCGACGTGCCGCCATCTTCATGGTCAGGTAAGCCGATTACGATACGCCGACTTCAGCTACGTTATTCACGTAGCTGAATCTGCGTATCGTAGATCGACCCCCCTTCCCTAGTGTAGCCCCTAAGAAAGGTGGATGGATGGACTGTGCTCCTCAGCCACTTTTGAAAATTCATTTTAGCACTGTATTTTGTATTTTTTTTTAAAGAAGTAAACGCTAATGGCTTGAGATAATGTGAAACCCCAAACATTCTTGAAATAATCATGGTAACCCAATAAAGGCTGAGGGGCCCACAAATGAATTGGCCTCATGTAAGTTCTCCGTGGCAACCCATTTCCTTCACAGGATGAGAGAGCGGTCGGCTGTGCGGCCTGAGCCTCAACAGCGTGCTGGAGGAGAGGAGAGGGGAGGAATTGCAGGATGGAGAGTGGTGGTACAATGACATTGCTAGGGACAGAGTAACAGCTTAGATCTCAAATCATCAGAGGGAAGAAGAGAAGGAGAGAGTCAAGCAGGAGACAGATCAGAAACTAATAACTCTGCTAGACAAAGGGTCAGAGTCATGAGCGGTACATGAACCCCCCCCATTCGGGGAGGCTAGTCCCCTCCCCTGCCCCTTCTTCCCCCATCCCCACTTCCACTTGCTGGGGCCAGAGGAGCCCCGAGCCCCCCACCATGGCTGGAGGAGCTCCGAGGCAACCCGCCTGAGCCGCCCTGAGCCCCAGCTGGTCAGCCTGAGCCACCCGGCATGCCAGCCTGAGCTGCCCTGAGCACTGGCCCCTTAGAAGAGCTGTGAGCCCTGCCTCTGGGGCTGGCTCTGGGGCTGTGGCGGGGAGTGTTAGCAGAGGTTTGGGGAGGCTTTGCCTCCCCCAGCCTCCATTACGCTCTGCCTATGGACAGAGTCACTGTGGTGCCTGAAAATTCAGCGTCCACGCCCACAATTCAGACTCTGCTGTTGACCGCAAAGTTCAGAGAATGGGCAGAACTTAACCCCACTGCTGCCTTCCAATTGCACTTCCAGGCTCTCAGAGCATGAGCTCTCCTTCCTAGTCATCCACTCCCCAACACAGCAGGCCCTCTCCACTAACGAGCTCTCTTTTGGGCCAGACACATAGGAACAAACTTATCCTCCTCCCTGCAATCCAATGAGACATTCTCAGAGCAGGGAGCTTTCTTGACTACCTGCCTCCCTACCCAGTTGTCCAGGTTCCAGGCATGGGTTCCCCAAACACAGTTTCTTCTGGGCCAACCTTGGAAAATCAGGCAGCCATCTCCCCGGTCCTGTGAGTGTGCTCCCAGAACACAAGGCTCCTTTTCTTGCCACTTGATAGGAGAGGTCGGATCCTAGAGGGTGGGGTTCTCCCGCCCAGCTGTGAGGACATATGGCCACCAACCCAAAAATGTTGCCATTTCACTTCCATGAGCTGTCGTAAATACAGAGCTGTTCCCAGCTCTAGGAGCGTGGTACTGTCTGCACTACCTTTGCATACTGCAGTTAAAAAACAGTTTTCCTGGGCAGGTTAGCCCAGATCCACAAAGGTATTTAGGCTCCTAACTTTCCATTGATTTGTCCTAAGTCAGTCAGGGACAGCACAACCTAGACAAAACAGCCGGTATCTATCTGTGCCATTAGAGGAAAACTCCACAAGCATCAGGGAAAACAATCTTTAGTGCTGCTAGTGACGTTTTGTGGCTGACGACAGAACCCTGCCAATTGTATAGTCAATTGTTGAGTGTCACACTTTGTTAAACATGAATCTGGAAACATTCCCCGACGGTGCATCTGCCCCTCCAATGCGAAAGCTTAGAGCATGAGGCTGAATGGGGCGATAATGAGGAAATACATTCCCAGTGACTGCTTAGGGAAGAGAATTCATTAACCATTATCTTTATTTTTCTCTAGCTCTGAGTGGTCCCTGCTGCCACTTTCCTCCTCCAAAATCAGGCTAGTGGATAGAAAGTAGGCAAATACAAAACCAAACACCTGTGTGCCAGATGTGTGCAGTTATTCATGTACATGTGCCCTGCCAAGCCATTTCTAGAGTATACTGGAGCCTATTCCAGTGGTTTTTCTTTGGAACTGATCATAGAAAATATCTTTTGCACATTTAAGAATCATGATTCTTCTCCCTATGGTTCTCTTTATTCTGTACCCATGTGGTGAGGGCAGGAGAGTGCTGGGGAGGGAAAATGGCAGTGGGTGTGGGAGCGAGGACCTACATTCTGCTACACTAGTCATGCTACTTACATACTTATAACTCCAGACAAGACAAAGGGTCCTGTGGCACCTTATAGACTAACAGAGGTATTGGAGCATAAGCTCAGACGAGGTGGGTATTCACCCATGAAAGCTTATGCTCCAATACCTCTGTTAGTCTATAAGGTGCCACAGGACCCTTTGTCACTTCTACAGATCCAGACTAACACGGCTACCCCTCTGATACCATAACTCCAGACAGTTAACTCAATTACTGAACACCTGAACTGTTCTCTCTGGAATATTAGGTAAATGGGGTTACCTAGGCAACTAGTAGTGTTCACGGGTACGATTTAGCGTTCAACCCAATTCTAATGAAAATCATTCCAGTGTATTAGAATACTCTACTAATCTGGGTAATGGAACAGTGAGAGGGTCCTAGTATAGAACTTGGCATGCAGCGAAGTGCAAGATTCTGTGCAAAATTGTTTTAATGAGAGGTTGTCTATAAAGGCTCTTTGAAAGAGCTTAGCCAAGTGTAGGCCTCTTTGTAGACACCTGACACAGAGGGATAATTGCTGGGCAGTGTTTGAGAAAAAGAGAGAGGATAGTGCAGAAAAAAAACAGGGGGGGATGAAGAAACAAAAGTGCTTTCTTCATCTTGAAATACCTTCAGCCCCTTTCAGCTAGTAGATTTGTTACATACACTATGTTTGGGGCTGAAGGAGTGAAGCATAAGAGCTCAGACCTCAGTACACAGCTAAGAAAGTGAATGTAGTAATGTAAAGTTAACGGGAGGTAGCATTGTCCAGTAGTTGGAGCCAAGGACTAGGAGTTAGGAGACCTGGGTTCTGTTCCCAGATCTGTTACTGCCCTTCATTGTTATTACACCCTTGTGTCTCCATTTCTTCTTCTCTGAGATAGCGATGATAATACTCACCTTCAGTTGGAAAGCACTCTGAGGTCTATGAACAGGACATGCTATATAATAGCTATGTGTGCCAGTGCAGCTCCTAAAGGTGCTGGGGCTCCATCCATTCCTGTGCCCTGAGAAGGGGGTTTGAACTATCAGGACTGAGCTGTGCAAAGCTACCTGGGGACTACACCCTACAGTTTGCTTTGTGTGGGGCTGGCCCCAAGCCAACTCGTGAATGTTTACTTCAAGGTTCAAATTTGGCAAATTCGGACCTCCAAAGGAACATCATACTGCCTTGCTCCTCAATGGCTTTTTTTCTATTCTCTGAGCCACCTCTCCCTCCTTTTAGTGCTCTTACTCACCACTGGGATCTATTTGCAACCTGAGCAACATGTGACCCATGGAACTCCTTAATAAGAAATTTACTGTTACTTTGCAGAGCAAAATTTCACTTTAACAATGCTGAATGCCCATCATTAGGCTCCAGAGTTGATCACTATTGATAAGAATAGGGAGAGTTCCCACTTATCTTGCTGCAATTGTTTCTGTCGTCTTGCCCAGCTAGGCAGACACTGCTGCATTGGGATGCATTTGGAAAAATGTTGTTACTATTACAAGGGCTAGAAACGTAATATTTTGAAAATGAACACTTGAATTTTGCAGAAGATGATGAAGTCACCACCAGTGCTGGGTATGGTGCCCACGCCGCAGCCCACGGAGTTCAATGGAAAGACTCCACGCTCATGATGAATAGGCTATTATGGGCTGCTCCAAAGTGGTGAGACTGCTCAAGTATCACTGTGAAAATCAGTGTCAGCAGGTGAAATACACCACAACCCGGTCATCACTGATCCCACTCAATCCAAATGAAGCTCTCATTGCACTGGATTATGGACACTCCTTGTCCACACACGTGGTGCAAGGGGACATATTTAATAGGATGTGGTATCTTTTGAAATCCTGCCAGCTGAATAACCCACCGTTCTTGTTTCTTTACAGCATGCTTTATTTTTGGGCTTCTTGCTTTCCTTGCTTTACCACTGTCCATGGCTTTTACAGGTAAGCTGTCTATCAAAGATGTTTAAAGAGAGGAGCTTGGTGGTATTATCTAGTTTTATAGCAATGCCACCTATGAAAAGATTAGTTTGAATCTGGTTTATGACACAAGTGTACCTGACTTTGATAATGTCACCACATATGGTTGTCCACATCGTACACTCCATACTTGTCACTACATCTGTTTGGCCACATCGTAAAACCACCCCAGTTCTTGCTATGGTTGTTGATATCTGCTTCGGCGATTCCTTGAGCTGGCGTGGGGTGTGCGGGTCATTATCAAAGCAGGTTGGCAGAGTTATGTGGGAAAAGCACACTGAATAGGAGTCAGACTCGTAATGATCAACTCCATCCCTTCCACTATTATTTTTCACCGTGTAAGCTTCTGGGGTGATATCCAGGCTTCAGATGCACGACCACAGCAGCCATTTGTATGGGGAGCCAGGAATTCTGGCCTTCTAATCCCAGTTCTGACAACGACTCCTTCTGTAGTTTTGGACAAACCACCTAACCTCTTTTCCTAAATTTCTCCATCTATGAAATGCGGCTCTTTTAATTTTCTTATCTACCTCACAGAAGTGTCAGGAAACTTAATTAGTGGCGAAATACTCCTCATTTGGCAATCCTGTTGCCTCCGGTGGGATTATTCATATGACTCAAGCAGGATTTGGCACAGTTATTGGAACCTGAGTTGAAGATGAAAAGCACCAAATAAGTGCTAAAATAATACCAATACTGATAATAAATAGCAAGAAATAGGTGCAAAGGCAATTTCACCCAGAACGTGCATCCTGAATAAAAGACATTGTGCAAGTCATTGAATTGTTAGTGAACAAAATAGAGTGCACTGTACAGTATATGTTCAGTATATGAATTCACCTCCAAACAGCCAGAAGAGTGAACTGCTCTTTCTGATCCACTGTACACTCTTCAGGCTGCAGTTGAAAAAATATTCATTTCAAACACAATTCACATGCCTCTAAGTATAAAGAAGGCTGGGTATGGCTGGACTCGGATCTTAACTACAAACTAAACAAACAAAAAGTTGAATGTTGCTCTTTCCTACGGTGGTTTGGTTGCACTATAGGAATAATTTCACAATTAAAGTACTTTTGTGAACACTGAGAAGTATGAGTGCTCCAATGCCTTCTTTCAGACTCTTGCTTCTTGTTCTATTTTAAACAAGGAGACTGTTGGTTGCAGGTCCATCCCCAGACTTAGAGAGTTCAATGAGGAGCTGTTCTGATTTTTTTCCCCTGAATGTGCACTATGGATTTAGTCTCCCACAATTAGGGGCAGACCCTGTCAGCTGGAAACCAAATCTGAAAGATCCTCATTCTTTCCCTTCATTGTCTCACCAGCCTGCCTTCTTTGGAGTCAGGACGGAGGAAGGGGAAAGTCTGTCATAACAAGAGGCAATCTTATTCTGGAGGTGCTGTTCAAGGCTCCATAGTTGAAGCTGAGTTGAGTTTTCACTTAAAACAGGGACTCAGGTAGGAGGAATGGCCTAGTGGATAGCACACTAGACTGAGATGTAAGAAACCTGGATTCAGTTCCTGGTTCTACCACAACATCCTGTGTGACCATAAGCAAGTTTCTTAGTCTACCCTGCAGCTCAGTTCCCCATTTGTAAAAGAGATAAGTGCTTCCCTACCGCAAAGGAGTGTGATGAGGATAAAACCCTGTAGTGACGGTGAGGTGCTCAGATACTACAAAAATGAGGGGCCATGTAGCCAGGGCAATTGCTATGTTATGCATGAACAAGGCATCATTTCCTTCCCAAAATTACAGCACTCACTCTCAGAGTACTGAATGCAGGTATGGAAATGCACAATTCAGGCACCTTAATTCAACCTTTTAGTGATACCACAAGGGAAAGAAAATGTGTCTTCAAAAGTCAATTTAATCTAATCTGGGAACATATACTAAATGCACTGATCATAGCTGTATGGCTATTGCAGGGGAGGGCAAACTACAGCACGTGGGCCAGATCCAGCCAATCAGGGCTTTCAATCCGGTCTGCGGGATTGCCAGCCCTGTGGCGCAGCGGGGCTAAGGCAGGCTCCTTGCCTGCCCTGGCCCCACGCCGCTCCCAGAAGTGGACAGCACCATGTCCCTGCAGCCCCTGGGAGAGGGGGGAGGACAGAGGGCTCCATGTGCTGCCCTCGCCTGCAGGCACCGCCCCCTGCAGCTCCCATTAGCCGGGAACAGGAAACTGTGGCCAATGGCAGCTTCGGGGGTGGTACCCACAGGCAAGGGCACCACACGGCGGAGCTGCCTGCCCCACCCCACCCCCAGGAGCCACTGCTGGACATGCTGGCCATGTCTGGGAGTGGCGCAGGGCCAGGGCAGGCAGGGAGCCAGCCTTAGCCCTGCTGCATGCCGCTGCCACCCCGGAGCTGCTCGAGGCAAGTGGCGCCGGGCCAGAGCCTGCACCCCGAATCCTTTCTGCACCCTGAAGCCTGCCCTGATCCCCCTAACCCTCTGTCTTGAGCCCACTCCAACCCCCTGCCCTGAGCCCCCTGCTGCACCCCGTACCCCTCCTGCACCTCACCCCCCTGCCCTGAGCCCCCTCCTGCACACCGCACCCCTCCCACATCCTGTGTTCCCTCCCACATCCCAACACCCTGTCCCAGCCCTACATTCATGGCCCTGCATACAATTTCCCCACCCAGATGTGGCTCTTGGGACAAAAAGTTTGCCTACCTCTGGGCTATTGTGTAGCATCAATACAGGGCAGGGTTTGGATGCCTCAATTGTGCATTTCTGTATCTTAAGCTTTCTGGATTTCTTTGAGTTTCATCACAAATCTGGGTTTCTTGGGTTTGTACTGATTATTTTGGGGGTAATTACCACATTCCTGTAATATTGTTTTACCTTTAAGTTACTGATATATGCTCTCAAGCTTAACTAGCCCTTAACACCTGTATTTGTCTATAGTTTATTTAGATTGGATTACTGCTTCGGCTACCAGAGGGTTCCAGCACCAAGGCTCTGGCATAGAGTCTTGGCACCATCAGTAGCTAACAGAATCAAATGGAGGCAAGGGCATGGTTAGGGCAATCAGGATCTTCTTTTGGTTAAGAAGATGGTGCCAGTGAACATTATTGCCCTGCACTCTGGGTATGTATACACTGGAGGTGTGATTTTCAGCTCAGGTAGACATGCCCACTCTAGCTCTGCTACTATGCTAAAAACAGAAGTGTAGCCATGGTTGTGAGAGGGGCTAAGCCTCCCCCCACCCCACGAGGATGTGCATAGAGTCTCAGATGGGATTGTATTTGGGCAACTGGCCCGTCCCACTGCTTGCGCTGCCATGACTACACTTCTAGTTTTCGCATACTAGCTCGGTTAGAGCTAGCCTGGGTCTGTGTATCCAAGCTGCAAATTACACTGCCAGCTCCAGTGTAGACATAACCTATGAACCAGATTCAGCTAAGGGTCTATGCTGCCCCTGGCTTCAGCTCTATGCCCACTGAGTATCAGCACAGCCCAAAATTGGGCTGTGCTACTGCAGAGACTATGTGTCCCAGACAGTCAGAAGATGCATTGATTCAGCATAGCTCGCAAACTTATCCTGATTGAGCTCTTATATAGACCTGGCCATCACCTAAAACTGCTGCCTACCCCATAGGAGAGTGGTGGTGGGGTGAATGCGACAGGGCTGCAGGGACCCAGGCTAGCACAGGGAGGTGTCATTTACATCATGGCATCATTTACACATTGGCAGCCAGCCTTCAAAAATGGAATTTACTGTATGGGATTAGCCTAGAGCGGTGGGTAACTTCCCACATTAGACGCAGAGTCCTTTTTTCATGACTTGCTGAAATTAAGAGAGACTGTCAGTGTAATACAGCGTTGTCACAGGATAATGGTTTCCGACAGCTACATAGCGGCGAAGGCATTTTAAGGAAAATTAAATGTCAAGGCGAAATGCAGACATTTATTATCCAAGCAAGGGACTCAGATTCTCTGATAACATTCTGTTACAATGATCTCTCACAATGACTTGATTTCTATTGCTCTGATTATTGCTGTGCAGCCAATCATTTTGGCCCTAGTCAAAGAGAGCATTTCTAGATATTTATCGAATATTAACAGATCTGTAACTATGAAAATAATAGTGCAGATCAATATTCATGAAGAACAGCCAATTCCTAACTATAAAAATTTGAGATCTTTTCAACCACTTGGTTATTTATCTACTTTCAAATTTTAACAAGTAGGAATGAAATTTTGTCATTAAAAATTCCAAAAAGCAAAGCTAGAGATGGAATGACCCTTTAGATCAGAGTCCATCTCCACGACCATGCAGGATTGTTCCTGACAGCACATTTCCCGTGCTTTGTCCAGACTGCAGTGGAGCCAGGAAGCCCTGGGAGTGCTCCCAAGGTCCAAGGCTCTTGGTTCAAAGGTTGCTGAGGAGCTGGGCAGACGACTTGGCAGGAAACAGTTTAGGGTCCACCCAAAGTTTGTTGAAATCAAAACATTTCTGTGAAATGTTTCATTGGAATGTTTCTGACCAGCTCTATATTTATACACTTAACAAAAGATGAACAGAGCCATAAAAACATGCACCTGGCTCAAATGAGTAACCCCACAATCTTGATATTGTGACCTGTGTTCTATTTCTTCCCTGCCTTTTTGTTTGTTCATTATCCTCATTTGTGTTGTGTCTGTTGCAAAGCCCATTTAATTCAGTCCCACTGACCTTAATGTTAATTGGATCAGAAGCTTATGTGTAAGCACTACATTGCATCTTTATTTTTTTCTGTAAAGCATATACTGGCATTTTGGCCACTTAAGGTAATAAACGATATTATATTTTTGGTATTCAGGAATGAAGTTTTTGGAAGACTGCCCACTTCAACCACTAATTCCCTTATATCTGTTGGTGGGTGGTGTTGTCGGCAGTTTAAAGGTACTGTGCATTGTATATGAAAAATGTTTTATGTGCCAAGACTTTGACATTATAAAGTATGTTTTAAGTGAGCTGTGTTCAGACAGGATACTTAAGAATTTACATTAAATTCTTATGGTTAATTGAGAGCTAATGTCAAGGCAACTGAATGTTATCCCAGGATAATAATTCCTTGCTGCACCACAAAATAGGCACATTTATCTCCAAAGCAAGAGGCATTGATCATGTGGAAATGTTCTGCTACAATGATTTGATTTCCGTTTTATCAAATGATAGATCTAGAATGAATAAATGGATGTTAGTACAGAAAAGTAACAACTTCTCACTATACAGTATTATGACTGACCTGCTGGTGCATTCAGGAGAACAGAGTGATTGTGTATCTCAGGCAATCAGAGAGCATCTGAGCCATAAAAGGACAGCTGGCTGAATTTTATTTCTTTTATCAATGAGGACAGGTGAACCAGGTAGCAGTCTCAATGGCTGGCACAGATGTAAGTGATTAATGTAACATCACATGCTGCATATAAATGACGCTAAAACTTTGTAAGGTTGGAAATTCTGTGCTAGTGGTCTGATCTCCCCAGACATAGAGTGAAGACTCTTGCTCTGAAGCCTCTCCAGGAATTAACTGAAACACTTAAATAACAGCTGGATTAAAACAGGTAGCTTTATTTAGTCAACAGAATGTAACAATCAGAGTCAGCATCTGTTCTGAAATGTATCTGCCCCTGCTTTGGAGGCTGACAGGAGAGGAATTCAGCTGTCAATGAGCCTTATTCATCTTGCCCTGCACAGTATGTAGTTATTCCACCAGTGCAAACTGGGCATAAAATACTACCAGATCAGAATGGTTGCATTTCACACATTCCATGCACTCACTTTGCACTGGTGGAAATGACTACACCAGGTGCAGGGCAATAATGAATCAGGCTCTGTCTCTTCTAATAATCCCCCCAAGTCCTCAGACCCTGCTCCTTCTGTTGAGGAGACCCAAACTGAACAAAAAAATAGTGAAGCTGTTTCTCTGGTCTGAGCTACTCTACAAATCTCATTGTTCCAGTGCGTGGTTGTCTGACAGGGTTATCCCTGTAGCTGGGTGACATCTCAGGTAATGATGGAGACTGTAATGCTGTAACACAATCTATAACCACGTAGTGCCCTCTACATTGCAAACAAAAGCCCATGGCAGACACCCCTATGTCACAAAGTTGCTTGCTGGCACAGGTAGGGTTGTAGTGTAGCCAGAGACTATGGCAGGGGTCTCAAACACGCGGCCCGCAGGCCGCATGCAGCCCGCGGAGCTCTTCCCTGCGGCCCGCCAGGCTCCCCATGCCCCCCCCCAACCCCCTCCATTTTTTTTTACCCCCAGGCAATTCCCGGGGTAACTGTCTGGCGGCTTCACGGTTTCTGGGAGGGAGGGGGGAGGAGCAGGAAGCCGTGCACACAGGGGAGAAGGCGGAGAAGGGGTGGGGCCTAATGGAAGGGGTGGAGTGGGGGCGGGGGCGGGGCAGCGAGGGGGCGGGGTCAGTGATGTGACCCTCGGGCCAATACACTAGTCCTCATGCGGCCCTCGTGGTAATTTGAGTTTGAGACCCCTGGACTATGGTATGTATGGTATGGTATTCCCAATTAGCTATTCCAGTTAGTCTCCCTCACTTTTCCAGGAAGAATCTGATTGAGGTAGGAGTCCCCTGCGTGAGAAACTAATGTTCCAAGCAAGGGAAGCCTGTCTTCAGAAGTCAAGGCTGCCAGTCTCTTATCTGAGAACAGTAGCATTGCATGCTGCTACACTCCCCTTAAGTATGTCTCTTGCCCCTTTTTTGTGCCAGGATCAATGAAGAGGGAAAAGGCAGAGAACCCTCTTGTTAAGAGGTCTCTACACACCCTACACTTGCCCAACATAGATTCAGTATGTGGTCCCGCTAATGAGAAATGAATAGTCCCCATCAAGGGGCTGTGGTCAGTATCTTCAGCAAAATAAGTGACTGGGAAAAAGAAAGTACTTAAGCTTATTAGAAATCAATTGCTGTGCATGAATTCCACCGGTTAAATGCTTAGTCATTTGATTGCTCAGCTGGACTTTCCTGCAGTGATAGCATAATCAGAAGGTTAGATTAATAACAACTAAGTTTTCCTTTGGGAAAATTAAATCGGAATGGGGAGTTTTTCATTGTAATGAACTGGGACACTCATCGACAATGCTGACTTCCACAGTTTTAATATGATTGCTTGAAACTCTCCTAATATTGTTGACCGGAGATTAATAAAGATTTCAATTAGTAATAAAATTGTGCTAGCCATTAGTGATTAGCCTGTAGTCGGTTCTCATTAAAAATAACACTATATGTGGGTCCAATGCTGCGCCCACTGAAGTCAATCAGAGCTCTGCCTTTGGCTTCAATGGAAGCAGGATTGGGCCTATATTTTGTAATGTGGTGACCTACTTGATTTTAACAATTTGATTAGAATATTTCATGTTTTAACATAGCCCCTCACTAGCACCTTGTATATCAGCTTAAATCCAGTTGGTCCAATTCCACCCTCGGTTATACTCATGCGTAAGAACATAAGAATGTCCATACTAGGTCAGACCAATGGTCCATCTAGCCCAGTATCCTGTCTTCCAACTGTGGCCAGTGACAGATGCTTCAGATCAAATGAACAGGGCAATATTGAGTGATACATCCCTTGTCATCTAGTCCCAGCTTCCGGCAGTCAGAGGTTTAGAGACAGCCAGGGCATAGGGTTGCATCTCTGACCATCTTGGTTAATAGCCATAGATGGACCTTGCCAAGCTGTCCTGCAGTGGCTCAAGAGCATAAGTACCAACCTCAGGGTAGACTGTTAAGAACCAGGGCACAAATCCCAAATTGGTGGTGACTGCTATACTTGGGGCTGGTCTACACTACATAGTTAGTTCGACATAAGGCAGCTCATGTTGACCTAAGTATGTCAGTGTCTATTCAATGTAAGTGCCCTACTATGCTGACATAATAACCCCACCTCAATGAGAGGCATAAGGCTTACGTTGGTGTAGTTAGGGTGAAGCAGTGTCTGTGTAATAGGCTGGAGCACCCACGGAAAAAAATTAACGGGTGCTCAGCACCCACTGGCAGCCAGCTCCCTCCAGTGCCTCCTGTCCGCTGGCAGCCCTTCTGATCAACTCCTCCCCCTCCCACACCGCGTCTCCCACCCACCGTGATCAGCTGTTTTGCGGCGTTCAGGAGGCTCGGGGAGGAGTAGGGAGCTCAGGGAAGGAGGCGGAATTGGGTAGGACAGGGGCAGGAAGAGGCGGGGCGGGGACTTGGGGGAAGGGCTGGAGATGGGGCCTGGGGTGGAGTGGGGGCTTGGGGAAAGGGAGTGGGTGGGGACAGGGTCTGGGGCAGAGTGGAGGGTTGAGTACCCCTGGCTCCGGACGAAGACAGCACCTATGTGCCACATTATTGTTTTAATTTTGCTGGTCACTTTTATAGGGGCCTGTCCTGACCATTCTGAGTTCTTCAGAGGTGCTGAGTGCTCTCTGCTTTTGCTGAAGTCCATAAGAGGTGAGGGCTCAGCACCTCACAGAGTTTACCGCTTAAAGCCAGTGGCTCTGTTTATTCACTTTCTTTGTCTCTACAACATACAGGTGACTCTTCTGCTTTATGACTCCACCAGGATGCGGCAACTGCTTTCCAAATCTGTCGTGATTGATGACGACGACGATGATGAATATCCATGGCGGCAGAATGCTCACAAATACTACATCCATCTTACGCTCAGCCTCTTCCTCTTTATCTGGTTCATACTTGGGAACTATTGGGTGTTTTCTGTCTACCTGCCAAATTTCATTCCACCTTTCCACCAGCCCCAGGATTATTGTGATAAAACCCTGTACATTTTTGCTGTTGGCGTTCTTATCATTAGCCATACTGTGCTGTTTTTGCTTATCTTTTGTAGCTTCTGTATATATTGTTTTTCTAGGCAAAGATATGCTGCAGAAGAGGATTAAAAGCCATAGAAAATAAACCACAGCTGTTAGGTAAAGGGTGTCCAATGAAAAACAAAAGGCAATAATTTACGTGTGTGTGTGTGTGTGTGTATATATATAAAAATAGCAGCCAACTATACTGAGGAAATTGTGCAAGTCAGTGCCATCTGGCTCTCAATATAATACATCATAGTAATGTAAAATTGCTGCTATAGATGGCAAGCTGCTCTCCCGCTAACTTTTACATCCATTTATTAGGGGTTTCATTTGAAGTGTCGAAATCAGCTGAGAACTGCATATAGCAAACTTCTCGCAAACCTTATTCTTAGACCCTTTGGGATTCTATTTCAGCATAATACATTTTCCTCTCAGTTTGTATAGGTAGCATGTGCTCTACCGCCATGGTATCTGAGCACCTCAATATCCATTAGCCTTTTGAGGATGTATCATTGTCCTTATTTTACAGATGGGGAACTGAGGCACAGAGAGATTCAGTGATGTAGCCAAGGTCACACAGGAAGTCTGGGCACACAGGAAGCCAGGTCTCTTGACTTAGTCAAGTCCAGTTCCTCAACCACAAGATCATCCTTCCCTTCTGGGAACAAAAGGGAAAGCAAAGTCTACATGGGGGAACTTTACTTTCTCTCTCTATTTGTACAATATAATTTAACAGCACTGAGGTAGCACAAAGAGTGCTTTAAAGCCCCCCGATGAAGTGCATAGGGGAAATTGATTATTTTCGTAATTTTGGTATGTGACAATTTCAGAATGACGTGGGGCATGATATCAGTATTACAGATGAATGTGTTTACTTTGGCAGTGCATTGGTTGTGATTTCAGGGGGTCCTTTTGATTTGTTCCCCTTAATGATGTACATGTGTAAATCTATACTTAGTGGATGGGTGTGATGACAGCAGAAGTATCCGCTTTAGAAGCACCAGTATGCATGGAGGCAATTGTCCAGTGGTGTGTAATGAAACTAACTTATTATTGGTCCTGATAGATGCTGTTTTTCTGTTGATTAATGCATGTGAAGTGCTCTTTCTGCTTTTGTTCTTACACAGTTACCTGTTAGTCGCTAAGGTGCCACAAGGACTCCTTGTTGGTTTTGCTGATACAGACCAACACGGCTGCCACTCTGAAACAGTTACCTTAGATCAGGGATCTCAAACTCAAATCACCACGAGGGCCACATGAGAACTAGTAAATTGGCCTGAGGGCCGCATCACTGAAACCTTTTCATACAATGATACAAAAGTATAGTCAAAAATGAAAAAACTGAAGAGTAATATAGTATTCTATTAAAAGTCAATGTATTAACTTTTTAAAAACTGTAATGCAAAGAAGGGTTTTAATAAAATATAAACACTCAGTAATGTTTGGAGCTTGGCTGCCAGTGGAGTTGGCGCCTATGGCGGGCCGCAGGAAATAACTCTGTGGGCCGCATGTGGCCCGCGGGTCGCGTGTTTGAGATCCCTGCCTTAGATGAGCAAAGCAGAGTACCCCCCCACCTGTGCTCAAACATGCAGGCATTCAACAGCACCAAGATAACAGAATGTGGACATGCATTTTGGATGTTCTTTTTATTAAATACCATGCAACCAAGAACCTCCCCTTGTACCACATAGAAATAATGCAAAATTAGGTGTTTGTAAATGAACCTCTGTTTGCGGCTCAACCTTTGAAATACCCCATAGCTTAATCTGATCTGTTTGGCTATTCATTTTGGGACCAACGCTGAACTTTGCTTAAAGTTTTAGGCAACAGTTCTGCCTTCAGCCATGAACACACAACTCCTAATAAAGTCAGTGGCAGTTGCATATGTGTCTTGGGGCACAATTGGGTCCTTATTGATTATAACTCAGTCCATGGCACAAAAAAGTGCATGTTAGAAAATGATCACAAGTCATTCCACAGAGTTTGATTTTAAATAGGAAGTGGGACAAGAGGTGCAATTGTCTACTACGTGGCCGGGTAGGGAGTTATTATTGAGGCCGCTCTTTCCCTGCTGGTGTGATTTAGTCCATCAAGTCAGAGCTAAGGTTAGGATCAAGTAAAAAATTCTCCAGCCCATGATAGCCACTCGAAAGAAGCTATAATTTTACTGACTATGCTCAGGAGCGCAGGGAATAGGGACACTCAACACTGCTGGCAGCACAGGCGCCAACTTCCCGTGGCGCCGGTGGGAGCTCACGCCCAGCGTCGGGGGCGGGGCCCCGCTCCCGACGCCGGGCCCGGCCCCCGCCACGGGCCCCGCCCCCGACGCCGGGTGACGTTGCGGGGCCCCGCCCCCGCTCCCGACGCAACGTCGCCCAGCGTCGGGGGCGGGGGCCCGCAATGTCTCCCGGTGCTACGGTAAGATGGCGGCGGGCCCCGGGGTTGGCGGGGAGCTAGCCGCGGGTCCCGGTGCGGGCAGGGAGCTGCCGGTGGGTGCGGAGCACCCACCAATTTTCCCCCGTGGGTGCTCCAGCCCCGGAGCACCCCTGGAGTCGGCGCCTATGGCTGGCAGCACTTACTGCCCTGGAATCCCTTCCCCTGTAGTCCTCCTTCTTTTCCAAAAGTGTATCAAGACTTGCTTCTCACCACCCTCTCCACAGTCTCTCTGGAGGCATTTTACACTGCCTAGGCATCATTCTTGCCACTGATGGAATGCGAGAATTGCCCCCACCCAGCCACCCAAGTGCGCCACAGACTCATAATTTTCGCCCTTGGATTCCAGCGCAGACAGATCTGTTCCATAAAACTCAATTCATCCCATCTGAATAATTTCATCTTACATGTACAGCACCTTTCATTCATCAAGAACCCAAAGTGCTTTACAAATTTTACCTATGCAGGAATTCCTTCACCCACTACTGAAGTGCAATCACCTCTGAGTCACACACAGTAGCTGTTTAACAGTGCACAACAACATTACACAAAATCTTAGGACATGAAGTGAAGAAAAAAAATCATATTCAATTGTCACTGCACTGGGAATTTAAAAAGGCAGAAGATAGTTACTCAAACTACATTCATAAGCCAGAAGACTCCAGCGCTAACAGTTCCCACTCTTGCAAAAAGTTTCCTAGGATCTTTAATGGCCACAAGTTATGATGTCTCATTCAACAGACAGGAGGACTGGTTCTCAACTGTCTTTCACTTTGGGCCTGATTCTTTAGCAGCTGGAACCTTTTGTGGTCATTTTACACCTTTGCAGAGTGAATGTAAAATGCTCTGAAATCAGAGAGGCAGTGTTTTACACTCAGCACAGGTGCTGCAGAGCAAGTGTGAACACTATCATCATTAACTGCTGAGAATTGTGATTTGATAGTGGTTTGCACGCATCTTATCAAAATAAATGACTGCACACGATGCAAGGTTTTCACATGAACACCTCCAAAGCCGTGCTAGGGCACTGGTCCAGGACTGACTCAGATTTAAACATGCACAATCACCAACACCCCTTCCTTCAGCATCCTGGATTGTCCCAAGTGGTGTCCCAGTCAAGTATTAGCAAGGCCTAACCCTGCTTAGTTTATAACAGCTGTCAAGTTTGCAACCCAAAGCTGAATCACCGAAGATACAAAATATATCTTTTGTTAACATTTTGAATATTTTTGTAATTTAAGGGATAAAATTACAGTAGTTTGAAAATCTGCCATATCCCTCTTTATTTGTAATTTCTTCTTGAAATGAAACAAAAAACTATTAGGCTAATTCTTTTGAACCAGCCAGCATTATGATTGCGGTAGAGGAAATCAGTTGCAATTGTGCTTCTTAAATCATCTTCTCTTCTTGAGAAATAAATGTAGTTTTTAAAGGGAAAATATCCATGATTTCCATGGGCTAGATATCCTGCACGATATTAGTATTCATAGTACTGTGTATTATGGAAATACACACACACACACACACACTGGTGATATACATGTGGTAAATTACATTTATCATATACTTTTGACCACATCAGCTTCACTCTGCCCACTAATCCACCCTCCATGGCATTACGCCTAACATTCCAGAGATCTGTGCAGCAACTTCAAACAGCAGTAAAACAATCTGCCAGATAAATGTTTCCTTATTTGCGACATGTGGAATCCCATCCTCCCTGCACCTCAAGAAGAGATGAACAATGGACATAATTCAGTCCTGTAGCAGATTTGAGGTCTGGCATTATGTTACCCCTTCCAGGTTAGAAACAGGAGCTTTATACCATGGAAAAGGGATGATAGGAGATTTCCAGTGCAACACATGGCACTTGATCCAAGCCTTAAAGGTCTTAAGACATCAGACTTAAAAATCACATTATTAGGTTTAGAAAAACTATTTTAGGTTATTTCCAGAGCTGTCTAAAATGCATGAATAATCATTTTCCTCTCCCTCTGACGTGCAAACAGTTGGATTCATGTTCCAAATACCTTGGCTTTACAGGCAAAGAGATACAAAATAGAACCAATACAATTTTCAAAAACATTTCTAAAATAGATTTTCCATAAAATATTTTTAGTCCTACGGGTGTTGATGCAACTACCCCAAGCATGCTGAGGTAGCCCTTCTACCACAACACACCTCATATAGGTGCTGAATAGCACATGGTAACAGGGTGCGCTGCCCCTATACTGCATCTGGCAGCAAACCTCCCATCCCAGGGCCACAGACTCACACTAGTGTGGCTCGCACTAGCATACTAAAAATAGCTGTGCAGACCTTGCTCAGGCTCTGGAGCTCGGGCTCTCGAGCCCACCCCCGCCCTCAGTCTTGAGCACCCGAACTCTGTCATAAGCCACAATGTTTACACACTATTTTTAGTGCGCAAGCATCAATCTGTGGACCAGGTCTGGGAGGCTTGCTTCCAGATGCAGGGTAAACGTACTCTCGGGATTAGGGGCCAACCAGCAGAGCCTGGTTAAGAACAGGCTGGAGTCTAGTAGATTACAAGAAGTCAGGGGATTGCCTTATAAGCACCTGATTCCTATAAAGGTTGAAGGAGCTCAGCTGGAGAGCTGAGCTGTTGCAAGAACAAGAACGTTGGTGTCTGTGGCAGGTAGGCTCCCAGGCAGATGGCCTGTGAGAGGATGAGGGAAGAGTTGCTAAGGGCAGGGAGACTCTCCCAAGGAAGCCCCTGGGTCAGGGGAAAAGGCCTGGTTTAGCTGTTGGAATCATGTTAAACTCTTTAACTGGGGGTTTTGCTGAAGGTTGTTGGTGCCACGACTACATGAAGCCTTGAGAAAAAGGGCCTGAAACACTCTGGTGTGGCACTGGTTCTTTCCTGGACTGGGTTGCCAGGCCAGCAGCCTGCAAGCATGGAGTATGTCAATAATGTGTCAATATTAATACAAATTTTGTTCTCATGGCTTAAGACTCGTAATGTTCCTATAAAGTGGCAGTTAGGCATCTATTTCCTTTTGTGGGGTTAGCCTCAGCCCCATGCAAGACTGAGCCCTAAATGAGTCCACAGGGTTCAAGACAGTAGAGAATCAAGACCTCTGTTCTCCTTCTTACTGAAGTAATGTAATGGAAGCAATGTACTGCTGACCCAATCTTTTATATTAGTGCTGCCTGTTTTTGCACACTGCATTGATACCTTATGATCTGCATGGATTTCAAATTAATATTTGGTAAATTGTAGTAATTTCAGAATTATAACACACCACACAAAGAGCTGCTTTATTTCTTGTTGGGGTTTCGTTTTTTCTTAAATGTTGGTGAAATAAAACTTTTTATAAACGTTTTGGTCTCACTCAGAACCTTGCACTGATTAAATTCAAGTAGTTATCTGAAGCCCAGCATCGTAGTATGTGGATTGCTCATGAACAGACGCTGCAGTGCATTTCTTTAGTCATTTTCACATGGGTGACATCAGTCATATAAACTAAAGGCTGCATGTTGCCCTACTAATGTCAAGGGTAGTTGTATGTGTATAGGGTAGCATAAGTTTGGTAAAGATCAAGCCACAATATTCAACCCCACAGCTTCAGAAATAATAATGAACTATAACAGAATTCTGAGTAAGCCAGTCATTATGCCTGTTATAGAATCTGATCCAAAGCCCAGTCAAGTCAATGGAAAGACTCTCATTGAGTTCATTTGACTTTGGATGAGAACCATAACGTGGAAAACTAACAGCAGTGGCTATAAAGCCTAGCAGAATGATCATATTGCTTGGGTCATGATGTTCTCTTTCTGTCCTGATGACAAGTGTGCGTATTTTTTTTGGGGGGGGGGGGGAGATGTGTCCCCCTCACAGCTCCGTTACTGACCTGCCCACTCCTCCTTCAGCCCACCAGTACTGCTCCCTGCCCCCCCATGCACTCCCAGATCCACCTAGCACCCTTTATGGGAATCAGAGGGCATTGCTGCAGAGACAGCTGGCCCCCTTTTCTGCACGGGAGCAGTAGGATCTATACACCGAGGCAGATCAGTGGAAATTGATTGGCCCCTCTGTAATATATGATAATTTTTTATGGAAAAAGAAAGGTAGGGTGGGGAGGAACGCCGTTAACTAAAGGAAATATCAGTACAGAAAAATACTAATGAGGGGAAAGTACTAATTACCGATATGACAATGTAACACGTGTTTGACATGATGTCTGATTTACTAAATTCAAAATAAATTTTTTAATAATAGGAATTAAAATATTGAGGCTTTATAGCCTAAAAATGTATTTTTCTAAGATGAAAATCAACTACTCAGCTTATTCTTTATAAAGGATACTTTATACCAGCCGGTCTCAAACATGCCGCCCGCGGAGCTCTTCCCTGCGGCCCACTGGGCCCCCCCTTCCCATTTTTTTATATATATTTTTTACCCCCAGGCAGTTCCCGCCACCAGAACAGCTGTCTGGCGGCTTTGTGGTTTCTGTGGGGGAGGAACGGGAAGCCGTGCACACAGGGGAGGAGGGGGGGAGAAGAGTCGGGCCGCCGGGCTCCCCCCTCCCAGTTACGTCCTATGGTTGCCAACTCCCCTCACCCTCGCCCCCTCCCAGTTACGTTCTGTGGCTGCTAAGATCCCTGTTCCCTCCGCGCTGCTCCAAGGTTCTATTTTTATCCCCAGGCAGTTCCCGCAGCCAGAACAGCTGTCTGGCGACTTTGCGGTTTATGGGAGGGAGGGGGGAGGAGCGGGAAGCCGCGCACACAGGGGAGGAGGCGGAGAAGGGGTGGGGCCTAATGGAAGGGGTGGAGTGGGGGTGGGGTCAGTGATGTGGCCCTCGGGCCAATGCACTAGTCCTCATGCAGCCCTCGTGGTAATTTGAGTTTGAGACCCCTGCTTTATACTATATAAAGGTATGTACAAAAATGTATATGCAATTAGGAGATGGGTTTATGAGAAGATTTCCACTCTTCCTGCTGTAATAGTAGGGGTTTCATCCTACTTGCACAGAAGTAGCATTGACTTCAGTCAGAGCAGGATTGAGTCTTAGCAGACACTCTCATCATGAGATAGCACCCGATCTTAAGAGGTGATCCAGGCCCTCAACTCCCATAGAGACGAAGGAAACTCCAACAGGAGATGAAAGCCCTCAAAATCTTACTGGATCCAACCCATATTTCTGATAAAGAAATGTAGCAAAATCCTATTCTAAGAAAAAATTGTCACCTACCATGAGAGAAATTTCTTGGAAGATTAGATTATCAAAAATTGACTTGCCTGTGTCTCTTTACATGTTTCCAGTATCAGCTGGAATGACTGAAAGAAAAGAAAGAGAGGAGGCAGTCATAGGAGGGGCTGACTAAATTGACAGCACCCCACCACATGAATTCCTAATTAACAAAGAGCCTCTGTTCTGAGGAAATTCTGACTATTCACTGGAAAGCAATGGTGCTGACAGTTGCCACTGACAGATTTACCATTCTCTTGGATGTATAAGCCCAAAACAAAGAAAATGTTCTGCTGTTCAAAACACATCATGTGTTTCAAGAGTCAAGTGGTTTGGCATCTCTTCCTGCACTATCACAATCAATTCAGACTTATTCACAAGGCTCCATTGCCTGGCCCTGCCTCTTCTACCCATGTACCTGATTCTCTGCCTCCGCTCTTGCAAAGAGAAATGTTAAGCGCCTCCCCCCAAGTTGCTGACAGACTCCCACTGAATCCATTGAGCTCAAGACTAGTTACGTCGGGCCAGATTTTCAAGTGCTCAGCACCCAGCAGCTCCCATTGTGACACTGATTCCCAGCTGCAGAGCTCAGCCCATAGGACACTTCTTTTGAAATTCTGGATGCTGAGCTTTTTTGAAAATTTGGCCCATAGAGCCTGCTCTGATTCTCATTGAAATAAATGACAAAATTCTGATAGACTTAATGGGGGCAGGAGCATTTATAAATCAACAAATGCAGGGAAACAGAGCATCACAAAAGCCATCAGATCTACCGTGGGAACTAAATGAGGAAGTAGGTTTGTACTTAATACGGAGGCTTTTACCACTCCAAAAACGACAATAAAAGAGCTCGCAACTACCTTGGGGCTGCTCTTAAACATCTTTTATTAAATACAATTTCATTTCATTCTACTATGACTCTCTCTCTCTCTCTCTATTAAATCTCTACCCTCAAGAGATGGTATGAAACATGTTAAAATATGCTGTAGCACAGCCACCTCTATAGTAGTCAATGTTTTAGAAATTCCCTTTGTGTTGAAAGGCCTTTAAAACGTTGCTTAAAACTTTCTGCTCAAAATTTGAAAGACACTATAACAGGGCAGCTCTAGATCCATTCTTCGTGTTCCTGGAGGGTTCCCTGGGCATCAGACCCCGGACATTCTGCTACTCAAGGGAAGGCAGTGGTTTGGGGGAAGTTGTGCAGGGATTGCACACCCCCTGTATGAGGCAGAGTCTTATCCTGTGTTTGGGAGAAGAGGAGTAGATCATGGGCAGGGTTGGGGATTCACCACTGTGCTGATCCTTCTATCCCACTCCCTTAATCCAAAGGGCAAAGGGAGTGTTTGTCAAAGTCCTGCATGGGATACTTCAGTCATCGGTCTCTAGTAACCTCAGGGACACAGCTCAGGCATCAGTTGGCAGCCCATGGAAAGGATTCCTGTTCCTCTCTCACATCCTATACGCCAGTAGTTTTCAAACTTTTGTACTGGTGACCCCTTTCACATAGCAAGCCTCTGAGTGCAACCCCTCCCCTTATATATTAAAACACTTTTTTATACATTTAACACCATTATAAATGCTGGAGGCAAAGCAGGGTTTGGGGTGGAGGCTGACAGCTCACGCCCCCCCCCCCCATTTAATAATCTTGCGCCCCCCAGTTTGAGAACCCCTGCTATACGCCTGCTATATGTCATTGCTACTGGTCCCTGGAAAGGTCTTCCCTCACATTCTGCATGGTAGGATGCAGCTGCTCCTTAACAGACATCATTGTTCAGAACAATCAGGTTTCATTGCAGGGCAGTTAATAATGGACCCTGTCCTTACCACCTGGCTTCTGGCTGAGCCGCACCAAGAATTTAACCGTCTGCTTCGTGTGATGTACATCAGCCTCAAAGCTGCTTTTGATTCAGTTGACAAGGCTTCATTTTGGCTCACTCTGAAAGGGGTTGGTGCTCCAAATGTTTTGCTGCACCTGGTGAGTGATTTTTCACACCAGTACCGGTACAAGCGTGTGCATTGAGGCACATTTCTGCACAACTCAGGTCTGTGGCAGGGATGCATTCTCATCCCAGCACTATTCTGTGGACCCATTGACTGGATATTAGAACTTGCTGCGCTACACATTGGAGTCAAGTTTGGTCAAAAAGTGTTCACAGACCAAGACAATGCCGATGATGCAGCCTCGCATGTGGACAAGTCAGAGATTTTGAGCCCTGCCGTCCAACGTCTCCAAGATGCTGCCTGCATGATGGGGTTGGAATATCTCATGGCAGAAGACCAAGGTCCAGAACCTCAGAGCTGGGCTGTAGGAATCCTCGGTGCAGGTGGGATTGAGTCCTGTGGAGAGTGCTGATGAGTTCCTCTACCTAGGCTGCAAGCACAGTTCAAATGGTCAAACGGATTGCGTGCGTGGCCTAAGGCTGGCGCACCACTATGTGCACTTTATCTGTGTCCCCACAGGGGCCAAACTGAGGAGATGATGGGTTAAGTACCAGGTGATTAACCAATTACCAAGGTGATTCAGCTTGTCAGCGGAAACAGTTAAAAGAGAGTCAGGAAGAGATAGTAAGGAGCAGTGGTGGATTAACCACTGGGCCAACGGCCAATTGGGGGGGCCCCAGAAAAATGGGCACCTCCGAACCCGCTCCCCGGCAGGAGCGCTGGGCAGGCGGGGGAAGCCCCTGCGCCCTGACCCCACTCCCTAGCAGGAGCGCGGAGAGGGGAAGGGGGACTGCAGTCGGCAGGGGTGGGGAGGGGCCCCCACTTGCTCTGGCCCAGGGCTCCACAAAAGCTTAATTTAGCTCTAGTAAGGAGTGGGGAAGCCTAGAAGGAAGGGTTAGAGGAGCCCAAGATCTCAGAGAGGTGAGATTTGTCTTCCCCTGCTCCTCCTCCCCCCGGTGCCTTGGTAGTAGGTAAAGACTTGGGGGAAAGTCTTGTGCGGTGAGGAACAAAGATTTATAAAGCACATTGTAAATAAAGAACATGGTGTAGAACTTGTCACTGGTGTGCATGAGGACTTTTTGCAGTAAGACTCCAGAATGAAGGAACCCTGCCTTGTGACAAGAGGGGTTTTGCCCAGGATCTTCCACTCTCCAGTAGGAGAGAGACTTGAGAGGGGAGCTGATGAGAAGGTGTGCTGGGTAGTGGAGCAGCAGGAGTTGCAGAAATGCCTCCAAGCCCTGGTCTACACTGCGAGTTTAGGTCGAATTTATTAGCGTTATATCGATTGATCCATGCACCCGTCCACACGACGAAGCCATTTACATAGACTTCTAGGGCTCTTAAAATCGATTTCTCCACTCCACCCCCAACGAGGGGATTAGCGCTAAAATCGATATTGCCGAATCGAATTAGGGTTAGTATGGATGCAATTTGAGGGTATTGGCCTCCTGGATCTATCCCACAGCGCACCATTTGACCGCTCTGGACAGCAGTCTGAGCTCGAATGCTCTGCCCAGGTAAACAGGAAAAGCCCCGCGAACTTTTGAATTTCATTTCCTGTTTGGCCAGCGTGGCAAGCTGCAGGTGAGTGCAGATCTCATCATCAGACCATGATGGAGTCCCAGAACCGAAGACGAGCTCCAGCGTGGACCGAGCGTGAGGTACGCGATCTGATCGCTGTATGGGGAGACGAAACCGTGCTAGCAGAACTACGGTCCAAAAGAAGAAATGCCAATACATATGCCAAAGTCTCCAAGGGCATGCAGGACAGAGGCTACAACAGGGATGTGCAACAGTGCCGTGTTAAAATTAAGGCGCTCAGGCAAGCCTACCAAAAAACCAGAGATGCAAACAGCCGCTCTGGGTCAGAGCCCCAGACATGCCGCTTCTATGATGAGCTGCATGCCATTCTAGGGGGGGCAGCCAGCACTAACCCACCCATCTGGTATGACTCCATATGTGGATCATCAGAAACCAGTGAGGAGCATTTTCGGGAAGAGGAAGATGATGATAATGATGCTGAAAATAGCGCACAGACACAGCAAGGAAGTGAAGAAAACCTTTTACCCGACAGCCAGGAACTCTTTGTCACCCTGGAGCCTGTACTCTACGAACCCACCCAAGGCGTGCTCCCGGACCTTGAAGGCGGAGAAGGGACCTCTGGTGAGTGTACCTCTGTTAAATTAATACATGTTTTATAAGCAAGTGTGTTTAATGATTAATTCGCGGCCAGTACAGCTACAGCTACTGGAAAAGTCTGTTAACATGTCCGGGGATGGAGTGGAAATCCTCCAGGGACATCTCCAGAAAGCTCTCCTGGATGTACTCCCAAAGCCTTTGCAAAAGGTTTCTGGGGAGGGCAGCCTTATCCTGTGCTCCGTGGTAAGACACTCTACCACGCCAGGCCAGTAGCACGTAGTCTGGAATCATTGCTTTGCAAAGCATGGCGGCGTATGGTCCCGGTGTTTGCTGGCATTCAAGCAACATCCGTTCTTTATCTTTCTGTGTTATCCTCAGAAGAGTGATATCATTCATGGTCACCTGGTTGAAATAGGGGAATTTTATTAAGGGGGCATTCAGAGGGGTCCGTCCCTGCTGGGCTGTTTGCCTGTGGCTGAACGGAAATCTTCCCCGCTGTGACCCACGCGGTGGGGGGAGGGGGAACAGCGATCATCTTGGATGTGTGTGTGTGGGGGGTCGATTAGGTTCGCGCTGCACGTTAACCCGAAAACCGCCGCCCCTCCCTTTTCAATTGCCAACCAGTTTTAAATGGCCACCCAACGGCTGTTTGTTATGGGAAATGAGGGGGTTACTGTTTGAAACCATTCCCACATTATGAAGGTTAAAGAAGCCAATAGACTGTGGCTTACCATGGCTGCCTGCAAGCCGAATTCTGTTGCCCACCGGCCCTGCTTGTGTGATCTCTCACACCAAACCGGCAGACCCTCAATATAACAGGCAAAGTGCAACCTTGGACGAAATGCACATGTGCTATGTAATGTTTGGAGCATTGTTCTCTAATATGTGTCTTTTAACCTACTCCTCTCCCGTTTGTTTCCTCCCGCAGCTGCAAATGTTTCAACGCCACCCCTTTCATCACCGTCCCAGAGGCTAGCGAAGATTAGAAGTAAAAAAAAAAGGAATCGAGACGATATGTTCTCAGAGCTCATGCAGTCCTCCCACACTGAAACGGTCCAGCAGGATGCGTGGAGGCAGACACTGTTGGAGTCCAGAAAGGCAGAATTTGATCGTGAGGACAGGTGGCGTGCTGAAGACAATGACTGGTGGGATGAATAGAGACAGCGGCGGGCTGAAGAGAGTAGGTGGCGTCAGCTTGCTGAGAGAAGGCAGGATGCAATTCTGAGGCTACTGGAGGATCAAACGGAAATCCTCCGGCTTATGGCTGAGGAAAGGCGTATGGTTGAGGAAAGGCCGCCTGAGCACAGACCACCGCTGCAGCCCCTGTGCAACCAACAGCCTTCCTCCCTGAGTCCCATAACCTCATCACCGAGATGCCCAAGAACGCGTTTGGGCGGCCTCCGTGCACCGAACCACTCAAGCCAAGAGAACTGTCCAAGCAACAAAAGGCTGGCATTCAATAAGTTTTAAAGTGCAGTCTGTTCTTGTCCTTTCCTCATCCCCTCCTCCACCACCCATCCTGGTGCTTCCCTTCCTCCACCACCCATCCCGGGCGACCTTTGCAGTTATCCCCCTATTTGTTTGACGAATTAATAAAGAATGCATGAATTTTAAGCAACAATGACTTTATTGCCTCTGCAAGCGGTGACCGAGGGGGGGAGCGGAGGGCGGTTAGGTTACAGCGAAGTAGAGTGAATCAAGGGGCGGGGCTTTTCATTAAGGGGAAAAAACAGAACTTTCACACAACATCCTGGCCATACATGAAACTGGTTTTCAAAGCTTCCTGATGCGCAACGCACCCTGCTGTACTCTTCTAATAGCCCTGGTGTCTGGCTGCGCATAACCAGCGGCCAGGTGATTTGCTTCAACCTCCCACCCCGCCATAAACGTCTCCCCCTTACTCTCACAGATATTGTAGAGCGCACAGCAAGCAATAATAATAATGGGAATATTGGTTTTGCTGAGGTCTAACCTAGTCAATAAACTGTGCCAGCGTGCCTTGAAACATCCAAATGCACATTCCACCACCATTCTGCACTTGCTCAGCCTATAGTTGAAAAGGTCCTGACTACTGTCCAGACTTCCTGTGTATGGCTTCATGAGCCATGGCATTAAGGGGTAGGCTGGGTCCCCAAGGATAACTATAGGCATCTCAACATCCCCAACGGTTATTTTCTCGCCTGGGAAGAAAGTCCCTTGCTGTAGCAGCTGAAACAGACCAGAGTTCCTGAAGATGCGAGCGTCATGTACCTTTCCCGGCCATCCCACGTTGATGTTGGTGAAACGTCCCTTATGATCCACCAGTGCTTGCCTCACTATTGAAAAGTAACCCTTTCGGTTTATGTACTCGCTGGCTTGGTGGTCCGGTGCCAAGATAGGGATATGGGTTCCGTCTATCGCCCCTCCACAGTTCGGGAACCCCGTTGCTGCAAAGCCATCCAGTATGAGCTGCACATTTCTCAGACTCACAACCCTTGGTACAAGCAGCTTGGTGATCGCCCTGGCTACTTGCATGACAACAGCCCCCACTGTAGATTTTCCCACTCCGAATTGATTCGCGACTGACCGGTAGCTGTCCGGCGTTGCAAGCTTCCACAGGGCTATCGCCAGTCGCTTCTCTACTGTGAGGGCTGCTCTCATCTTGGTGTTCTGGCACTTCAGGGCAGGGGAAAGCTACTCACAAAGTTCCATGAAAGTGCCCTTATGCACGTGAAAGTTTCGCAGCCATTGCTGATCATCCCACACCTGCAACTCTATGCGGTCCCACCAGTCTTTGCTTGTTTCCTGAGCCCAGAATCAGCGTTCCACGGCATGAACCTGCCCCATTAACACCATGATGTCCACCTTGCGGGGGGGAGCCTTTTTTGAGAGAGGTCTGTGTCCATGTCCTCATCACTGTCCTCAGGGCGCTGCCATCGCCTCCTCGCCTGCTGTAGCTGTAGCAGCTCCTGGTTCTCGTTCTCCATATATTCCTGGACAATGCGCGTGGTGTTCAAAACGGCGATAACAGCCGCGGCGATCTGATCGGGCTCCATGCTTTCCCTGGTATGGTGTCTGCAGGACAGCAGAGTGGCAGCGGAAGCAGCGGTGGATAACAATGGTGTCAGCAATATGGCGCCCGCATGAAAAAAGGCACGAAAGGATTTTTTGCTCCCCCCTCAGTTGCTTTTACAGAGGGAGGTGGGAGCAAGGGTTAGGCTGACAGCAAACGGTGCAATATGCTTGCTATCCATCATCATCTCCTGGTCCCCTCAAGGATTGAACTCACAACCCCGGGTTTAGCAGGCCAACGCTCAGACCGCTGAGCTATCCCTCTGCCCGTATTACAGTGGGACTGAATCCCCACTAGACCTAATGTCCAGGTGTACACTGGAGCCATACGGTCATTGTGAACTGAGCAGGCTCCATGCTTGCCGTAGCAAACCCAGAAACCCTGGAAAAAAGGCGCAAAAAAGGTTGCTTTCACGGAGGGAGGGAGGGAGGGAGGGGGGATGGCTTGACAACATGTACCCAGAACCACCAGCGACAATGTTTTCTGCCCCATCAGGCTTTGGGATCGCAACCCAGAATTCCAATGGGGGGCAGAGACTGTGGGAACTGTGGGATAGCTACCCGCAATGCAATGCTCCGAAAGTCGACGCTAGCCCCGACACGGTCCGTCGACCTAATGGCCTTAATGGTCTTTAGTGGGGACACACACAATCGATTCCATAAAATCAGGTTTTAAAAGATTGACTTCTATAAATTCGACCTAATTCTGTAGCGTAGACGTACCCTGAGGCCTCAGACTGCAATCTCCTCAGAGCAAGGATCATTATTTCACTTGTGTCTTATATTGAACCAAGCACATTTTCAGTGCTTAACAAGTAATAATAATAAAATTAATAATAATAGTTAATAATAAAGGGAAATAAAAAACCAACAGATTTGTCAAATTTCCGTAGAGAAAGTTCTGGGTTTTTCCCCCCGCTAGTATTCTTTGCTCTTAAGCTGTATTCTCCTCTAAGAACTCAAATAACTCTACCAAAGTAAACAGCTGTGGTATGTCAGCATTTTCCAGTATATTGTTAACCACTGATGGTTACAGAGTCCAATATAACAAAATTTTATAACTAGCATTAAAATATGGGATACCATGGGAGCTTTCTGATTGGATGCTAATGTAAGTAAAGCCCAGGTAATGCTCTGTTTTCCTTGTGTTCTACAGGCCATTACCCTCTAATCCCACTGAGGGGTATCAAAAGAAACTGCACCATCTGCTCAAGAAAGTCCCTGAAGAAGAACAGGAACAAATCTACACAGTGACACCCCTAGAGCCCCAACTAGGGGTATTCTATGTGCTACAGAAGATCCATAAACCTAGGAATCCTGGGCATGCCATGATCTCAAGCATTGGCATCCTGACAGCAGGATTGTCTAGCTATGTGGACTCTCTCCTCAGGCCCTATTCTACCAGCACTCCCAGCTATCTTCGAGACACCACTGACTTCCTGAGGAAACTACAATCCACTGGTGATCTTCCAGAAAACATCATCCTAGCCACTATGGATGTAGAAGCCCTCTACACCAACATTCCACACAAAGATGGACTACAAGCCATCAGAAACAGCCTCCCCGATAATGCCACAACAAACCTGGTGGCTGAGCTTTGTGACTTTGTACTCACCCACAACTATTTCAGATTTGGGGATGATTTATACCTTTAAGTCAGCGGCACTGCTATGGGTACCCGCATGGCCCCACAGAATGCCAACATTTTTATGGCTGACTTAGAACAACGCTTTCACAACTCTCGTCCCCTAGTGCCCCTACTCTACTTGTGCTACATTGATGACATCTTCATCATATGGACCCATGGGAAGGAGGCCCTTGAGGAATTCTACCTGGATTTCAACAATTTCAACTCCACCATCAACTTCAGCCTGGACCAGTCCATACAAGAGCACAGGCGCCAACTTTGGCCAGCGCTGGTGGGTGCTTGCGCCCCCCCACCCCTGGACCCACCCCAACTCCACCCCCGGCCCCGCCCCCATTCCAACCCCAGCAATGCTCCTCTGCCATGTACACTGGCCAAACTGGACAGTCTATACGCAAAAGAATAAATGGACACAAATCAGACATCAAGAATTGTAACATTCAAAACCCAGTAGGAGAACACTTCAATCTCCCTGGACACTCAATAACAGACTTAAAAGTCGTGATTCAAGAAAAATACCTAAAAACAGACTTCAAAGAGAAACTGCAGAACTGAAATTAATTTGCAAACTTGACACCATCAAATTAGGCCTGAATAAAGACTGGGAGTGGCTGGGTCACTACAAAAAATAATTTTCCCTCTGTTGATACTCACACTTTCTTGTCAAATGCTGGGAATGGGCCACATCCACCTTGATTGAATTGGCCTTGTTAGCACTAGAAAAAGTAATTTTCCCTCTGTTGATATTCACCACTTCTTGTCAACTGTTGGGAATGGGCCACCTCCACCCTAACTGAATTGGCCTCGTTAGCACTGACCCCCCATTTGGTAAGGCAACTCCGATCTTTTCATGTGCTGTATATTTATACCTGCTAACTGTGTTTTCCACTCCATGCATCTGATGAAGTGGGTTATATCCCACAAAAGCTTATGCCCAAATAAATTTGTTAGTCTCTAATGTGCCACAAGGACTCCTTGTTGTTTTTACTCATCAAATAGCAAAACACATTGCCTAGGTATCTTTGGCTAAATAGTACTTTAAAGGGAAAAAAACAAAAGCACCCTAGAGGGAAAACCCATGTTAACCGTGGGATAATGTAGACGTGCCATGTAGCTTGGGAGGTCATTCATAGAATCATAGAATCTCAGGATTGGAAGGGACCTCAGGAGGTCATCTAGTCCAACCCCCTGCTCAAAGCAGGACCAAACCCAACTAAATCATCCCAGCCAGGGCTTTGTCAAGCCTGACCTTAAAAACCTCTAAGGAAGGAGATTCCACCACCTCCCTAGGTAACCCATTCCAGTGCTTCACCACCCTACTAGTGAAAAAGTTTTTCCTAATATCCAACCTAAACCTCCCCCTCTGCAACTTGAGACCATTACTCCTTGTTCTGTCATCTTCTACCACGGAGAACAGTCTAGATCCATCCTCTTTGGAACCCCCTTTCAGGTAGTTGAAAGCAGCTATCAAATCCCCCCTCATTCTTCTCTTCTGCAGGCTAAACAATCCCAGTTCCCTCAGCCTCTCCTCATAAGTCATGTGCTCCAGTCCCCTAATCATTTTTGTTGCCCTCCGCTGGACTCTTTCCAATTTATCCACATCCTTCTTGTAGTGTGGGGCCCAAAACTGGACACAGTACTCCAAACGAGGCCTCACCAGTGCCGAATAGAGGGGAATGATCACGTCCCTCGATCTGCTGGAAATGCCCCTACTTATACAACCCAAAATGCCATTAGCCTTCTTGGCAACAAGGGCACACTGTTGACTCATATTCAGCTTTTCATCCACCGTAACCCATAGGTCCTTTTCTGCAGAACTGCTGCCCAGCCATTCGGTCCCTAGTCTGTAGCAGTGCATGGGATTCTTCCATCCTAAGTGCAGGACTCTGCACTTGTCCTTGTTGAACCTCATCAGATTTCTTTTGGCCCAATCCTTTAATTTGTCTAGGTCCCTCTGTATCCTATCCCTACCCTCCAGCGTATCAACCACTCCTCCCAGTTTAGTGTCATCTGCAAACTTGCTAAGGATGCCAGGAATGGGGACCTGCTATTACTATGGCTAGCAACTATGTCGAAAGCCATGGAGGGTGCCGTGGAACAGCCGGGGAGATCTCCCAGCACAAAGCCCAGCTGACTGTTACTGAGTGTCCTCCCAAGGTTGCGCTATCCAGAGAGGTGGCTCGGCCATGTCAGAGCCCATCACAGCTACGGGCTGCTTGCCTAGAGCCCTGCAAATCCATGGGAATCCGCTTTATATCCGTGGACTATTTCTGCGGATAGCTGCGCCCGGATGCGGATACAAATTCTGTGTCCGTGCAGGACAGTGATGGTAAGAGCCGGGTGGGCAGCTGTGAGGAATCGAGGCATGGATCCTCCACCTGGCCTGGGTGAGAAACCTGGGGGTCAGGGACACTGGGCTGGGGGCTGCTTGGGTCCCACGCCCTGGGCCGATGGAGGGTCCGCCCTGGCTCCCTACAGCTGCCCACCTGGCTTTTACCATGGCCGGGCTGCAGCTCCAAGCTGCCCTGGCCAGAGCCGGAGAGCTGTGCTGGCAGCTGTGGGGAACCTGGGTCCCTCCACCTGCCCTGGGCGGAGGGGCTGGGGCTGCAGCGACACTGGGCAGAGGGGACTGTGGGGCAGAGACACCGGGCAGGGGGGACTGGGGGGCAGGGGCTTTTGCCGCCCCAAGCACGGCAGTCAGGCGGCCTTCGGCAGCGTGCCTGCGAGCGGTCCGCTGGTCACACGGATTTGGCGGCGTTTCTGCGGGTGATCTGCTGGTCCCGCGCCGTCGGCGTGCCCGCCGCTGAATTGCCGCTGAATCCGCGGGACTGGCGGAGCTCCCGCAGAAACGCCACCGAAGGCTGCCTGACTGCCGCTCTCGCAGCGACCGTCACGCCGCCCCGGGCAGCACTTACTGCGCTGGTGCCTGGAGCCGCCCCTGCTGGGGGGCTGGGACATTTGGCAGGGGGGGGCACGGGGGGACACTGGGGGGCAGGGACACTGGGCAGAGGGCTGGGACATATGGCGGAGGGGCAGGGACACTGGGTGGGGGACACTGGGGGGCAGAGACACTGGGCAGGGGACACTGCGGGGAAGGGACACTGGGCAGAGGGCTGGGACATTTGGCGGTGGGGCAGAGACACTGGGCGGGGGACACTGGGCGGCAGGGACACTGGGCAGAGGGCTGGGACATTTGGCGGGGGGGCAGGGACACTGGGCGGGGGACACTGGGGGGCTGGGACATTTGGCGGGGGGGCAGGGACACTGGGCGGGGGACACTGGGGGGCTGGGACATTTGGCGGGGGGGCAGGGACACTGGGCGGGGGACACTGGGGGGCTGGGACATTTGGCGGGGGGGCAGGGACACTGGGCGGGGGACACTGGGGGGCTGGGACATTTGGCGGGGGGGCAGGGACAATGGGCAGAGGGCTGGGACATTTGGCGGGGGCGCAGGGACACTGGGCAGAGGGCTGGGACATTTGGCGGGGGGGCAGGGACACTGGGTGGGGGACACTGGGGGGCAGGGACACTGGGCGGGGGACAGGGACACTGGGCAGAGGGCTGGGACATTTGGCGGGGGGGCAGGGACACTGGGCGGGGAACACTGGGGGGCTGGGACATTTGGCGGGGGGGCAGGGACACTGGGCGGGGGACACTGGGGGGCAGGGACACTGGGCGGCAGGGACACTGAGCAGGCTGAACCGCCGCTGCGCCAACAAGCGCCGGCCGGCGGCGGTGCAGGCTGCGGGCTCCCGCACGGAGCTGCCGACCCGGCCCGGCCCCAGTCGCTTATTTAACTCCGGGGGCGGGGCGGGGCGGCGCTTACACAACGGGCGGGCGGCGGCGCCATGTCCTGGTACCGGAACACCGTGTGGTTCCTGAAGGGGCTGCGGGAGTACACCAGGTACCGGACCCGAGCTCGGGGGGGCTCCCGCGGCAAGCGGCTGCGCGCGCCGCCCGCGCCTAGCCCCGAGCCTGCAGCCGGGCGCGGCGGGGCGCCGGGCTCCTGGAGGGTCGGGCTGTCCCCGGGCCGCCGCAGTCGGGGGCCGAGGCCACGTTGAGCGCCCTGGCGCTTGGCTGGGTGCGAGCCCGTCGCCTCTGCAGCTTTGGAAGGACAAAGCTGCTCCCTGGAGTCTCCCCTCCCTGCCCCTGCCCCGCGCCTTTGGGTGGGTTTGGCTGCTTGCTTCAGTGGGGCACCTTGGCAGCTCGTCATGCGAGCCAGGCAGCAGGTGGGGAGCTGGGTTACTCCTGTCCGAGGCACCGAGAGCGCGAGGTCGGCTTGGGTTGTATCTGGCTGGCTGCGGGGCAGATCTCGACTTTAGTGTGCGGGTTTAGCTGCTGAAACCATCCAGAGTGCGCCCCGGGGCGCTTCAGAGCATAGACCAGGTCCACAGCTGTAAGGCTTTGGTTTGGCATTGACACGCTGGGTGTAAGTGACAGCATCGTGGTCATCACGGTGTCTATGAAACCTTCAGAACTCCGCAGGTCTCTTCACAGATCAACCCAGTAATATGCTGCCCCCCTCCACCCCACATCGAGCCAAGTGACAAACAGCCATCTTTGTAATCCCTTGGGGATGTTATTGCAAAGCACTTTCCAATGGCGTTTAGCACCTCCTTCCCTTAGTCCTTTACCGCACCCAGATACAATGAATTTGTGGGCAGGCTGCGGAGCAGATTTTGCCTAGGGACTGCCACCCTGGCTCAGACTGAGGGATATCTGCTGCTGGATCCTGTCTCTGACAGTAGCTAGTATCAGCTGCTTCAGAGAAAGGTGTAAGAACTTTGCAGGAAGCCGATATGGGATAATCTGCCCCTGACGTAGGTCTCTGCCTGATCTCTAATAAGAGATTTTCTTAAACCCTTAAACGTGAAGTTTAATATCCCATCTAAGATGTTGGGTGCCATTAATTCTGGCTATCCATCTAAATGTTCGGTCCCTTGCCAAGAACTCAGCAAGATTTGACCTCGGTGACTTTCCATGGCAACCAGTTCAATTGCATTGTGTGTGAAAAAGCATTTCCTTTTACTGGCTTTGAATTTCTTACCTTGTAATTTCATTGACTGCCCCCTATGTGGGGTCAGGAAGGAATTTCCCTCCCAGGTCAGATTGGCAGTGACCTGGAGGGGTTTTCACCCTCCTCTGCAGAGTGTGGAAACAGGTGACTTGCCAGGGTTATCTGGGTATATCTCATTTGATCATTTCCCTGTCATTGCAGGGACATTGAGCCCTGGTGTACCTCGGTCGCTCCTGTTTTCTGCCTGTGTCACACAGTAGTATAATCTCCCATGGGTCTCATTTACTTTGGTCTCACTTTGGTGGTTGGGTTTAGAGTGTGGGTGCTGGGTGGTGTTGGGGGGCCTGTGAGATACAGGAGGTCAGACTGGGTACTCTAGTGGTCCCTTCTGGCCTTAAATTCTGATTCTTGTCTTATTTCTTTAAAGTGTGTGTGTGTGTGTGTGTGTGTGTGTGTGTGTGTGTGTGTGTGTGTTACACACACACACACACTTTAAAGAAATAAGACAAGAATTCCGTAAAACAGATTTCCTATATGTGTATATTCTTCACATATTTTGCTGATCAGTGCCTTTTTATGTTACATCAAAGACTCCTAGAGGCGATAAGGACTTGTTGTATTTATTAGAAAGCTAAAGAAAATAAATAAGTAGTTAAACTGAGTCCTGGTAGTGGATTCCCCTTTTTCTTTCTTCCACTGAAGACTTTGTATTTTTATGGATACAAAATATTCTGTCATTTACAAGTCTTTTAATTGATTTATTCAGGAGTGGCTATGACTCTGCATCCAAACACTTTATTCCGGCAGACTTGGAGGTAAATGTAACTGGGAGATCCTTCATGATTACTGGAGCAAACAGTGGTATTGGCAAAGCAACTGCAACGGAGATAGCAAAGAGAGGTGAGATAAAGCAGTGGTTCTCAACCAGGGATACGTATACCCCCAGGGGCACGCCGCAGTCTTCTATGGGGTAGTCGACTCATCTAGATCAGGGTTTCTCAACCTGGGGATTATGAACCACAGGGAGGTCACTGGACAGGTTTGGGGGGGGTCACAAGTGCATGGCTGGCATTATCGGGAGGCAAGCAGGGCAATTGCCTGGGGCCCCACGCCACAGGGGGACCTGCAAAGCTAAGTTACGTGCTTCAGCCCTGGAAGATATGAGTTGTAAGGAGGGATTTGAATGAAAGATGGTGAGCTCCTGGCTCACTGGGACATGCGGAAATTCTACAAGAAATATTCTGAAGCAGAGGCGAATTTACAGTAAAACACAGGGTGCTGCTCAAACAGTTTCACTTTTGTTTCTACTGCCTGTCCCTACCTTCTCACATTTATCTCCAGACTTCTTCTCCTTGTCCAGCTATATTCTCCTTGTCCGCCCCCAATAATCACTTTTCGAGAGAGGTAAGGGATTGACTCTGTGTACACAAATTTGCAGAGGGTTGAGGTCTGTTATTTCTCACCTCTATACGTTTGTTGTGTTGTGTTAACATGATTGTTAACAGCAAAAATGTTTTATCTCTGGAGACACAAATCCACAGTTTGAGAACTGCAAACTTAAGCATCTCTGATGGTATCTTCTAGACTAAGCACTGAATCCCACTGGGTAGATAGAAAGATTAACCTAAATAATCTATACAGAAGCCCCTGGAACCCCATAAAATTGGGTCCCTAATCCATGAACTATTGGAACTCATTTACAAAACTTTTCTTAAACATTATATGAATATATTGTCTCATACTATAGAATTAGAATTTATAATCCCTATTCCATGATGAGATATCTTTGAGCTATAATTTTCCTCAAAAAGCATTTTATTAAAAAAAATCCAATTTTTTAATTAAAAAATCAATGATTTTTATCCATCCTGATCTTTACAAAGTGTGATAGAAGTTTAACTGGGAAAGTGTTCATCCTCCTAACATAGGATTATGATTTTAAAGACATTCTAGCTCCCATATTCAGGGATGTTTCATATGATTCATATGATTCATATGAAACATGACTGTCTTCAGAGGGACATATTTGGGGTTTGTTCACCTTGTATGGTTCTTCAGCAGATCCTACCATGAGAACTGGTCATGAAACAAAAGTAATGAGTGGAGGGGATCCACAAATTGTATTGATAAACATGCAGTTGAGAAATATTATGGGGTGGTATCTAAAGGTCTCTATCATAGATCAAGACAACATTGTCCAAGGCACCGTACAGACACATAGTAAAGTAAGACAGTCCCTGCCTCAAAGAATTTATAGTCTTAAAGTGTGAGGAGACAACATGTAGATAAGACCAACAAAAGGAGGGGAGGACAAGGTAACAGGGAGACAATTGCATTTGGTGCAATAGTCAGCAATGTCTGCACACCAACTGCCTTACTTGATTGCATGCAAAAAATTTCAGCTGCTATTCTTATACCATGTGCCTATCCAAATCTTGTGATTTGAGTGGGAACTAGCTATGGTCTAGTCTTTGGAAGGGACTAGATTTATCCCTAAGACTGCGAGGACATAATGATCCTGCAGTGCTTATTTGAGAAAATATTTTTGCTTATAGAATGAAAGGAAGGAGCAGATATGCTTGGAGTACTGTGTAGATTCTGTTCTCAATGCTGCCTGAAGTCGGCAGTTGCCTTACTTGTGACAGGAGAGCCTTAGGTGACTTCCACCGGATAAAGTGGTAATGTTATTTTGTACATATCAAAGGGATTAAGGATCCCTGTAAGCAAATCATGGAATACAAGTACACTTTAATTTCACAAATTTGTTCTGTAACCTAGTGTATGGTCAGCAGTCCGTTGTGAGTGGATCCAGTTGCTGGGTCCTATGTGCTTCCAACCCAACTGGATCTACGTGGAGTCTAGTCACTGTTTCTAGCTGTAAATATACTCCCAGGCTCAGACCTCATGTCTGATGCCCTTCCTGGGATGTGGGATGCTGTCGTCCAGCTGCCCTAGATCCTGAAACTGGAATCGCACCTTCTAAGCCCACAGTCACTTGAAACCCCCTGCCTCTCCCTCCCCTCCCAGAGTTCTACCTAGACTGTGGTCTTTCTGGACTGACTCATTTAACCCCTTCAAGGACAACATGGCAGGAAAGCAAGAACACAGGCTTAGCAAAGGAATTCCTAAAGCACGTGAATTACAGATCTTTGAAAACAACAAAAGTCCTGAGACACCCCCTCTCCCAGTCTGATCTTTCCCCCTGTTGTTAGTCCATCATTTGTTAGTGTTTCAGGCTGGGTAGTGTCTGTACTGCCCTGTCTTGCAAGTTCTACTTTCATGTGGTGATGGTCAGCTCCCAGTACAGAGCAGAACTCTGCTCTTATATAGGGCCTCCTTCTCTGTACTCAAACTGAAGCTCCAGATCAACCAGCCGTGCTTGCCTCCCACTTGCAGGCCTCTGTGTAGAAAGGCCTTGTACTATGGGGATGCAGTAGTTGAGGCAATCAAAGTCAACAGCCCTAGATTACAACTTTGATGGCTTTCAGTGATGGCCTTCAGTGAGGTGTCCAACACTTTTCCTGAGAAGGTCAGCTATCTGGAGTGCAGCATAAGAGGCTGCCCCAGGCAAGTCCAAATTGATGTGGTTGCAGTGCCAATATTTCAACACCGGTACAAAATGGACTTCACCCATCTTGTCTCTCAATTGTGAGGTAATCTCTCTTATTGGACCAACTTCTGTTGGTGAAAGAGTCAAGCTTTCAAGAGCTCTGTGTAACTCGAAAACTTGTCTCTCACCCAAGTATTTGGTCCAATAAAAGATTACCTCACCCATCTTGTCTCCCTAATATCCTGGGACCAACACGGCTACAACAACACTGCAAACAACTCACAATTTGATACAGTCAATCCCAGCCCATCCCTTTTTAAGCTAGTATGATTCCAGAGGTATTCCTCTGGGGATATGGAAATTTGTATTTAAAAACATCAGATACCATGTTGTTACTCTTACCTTTCCTCACACCCCTCCACTTCACACCTAACTGTGATTCTTATGGAATTCCACCAGGTGGCACACTTCATCTGGTTTGCCGAAATACAGAGCGAGCTGAAGAAGCTAAAAGAGAAATAACAACAGAAACTGGTAATCAGGTGAGTTGAGTATTAAGTTTTTTGTTAAGCACTTTGCCAACAGTAAGACTTATACAATCTTCTAAGTAGTTCTCTGCATTATCCTACCCACTTTCATTGTTTGCTGTTTTAGATTGCATATTAGAGGCACTCTCAGAAATCAGCAAAATATTTATCATTCTTTCTAATGGCTGCGTTTGATGAAGTTTAATTTCAGCAGCTGATGGTTTAGATTGTTCTCCTGTATTGCTGAATGTGTGTATGGGTGGGGTGAGGCTGGTATGCAGGATATTGTTCAGTCCAGTGATATTCTTATACTTTCCCTTTATTTTTTTAATATGTAACTCCCTACAGTTTATTATATGGCTGAGGCTTTTTAGAGTTAATGTGTATAAAGCACATACACATTGCTACTGTGGACACTCAGACCACTACCTTCCCAACCCCCCACAAAGTTGATCCTAGTCTCGTCTCATGCATTTGCAGATTTTCTGTCTCCTGTACCTATGGTGTTCCACCCCTTCCCTCCCCCCTTCTTCACACCTGTTTGTATCATTGTTCAACTCACCCTTGTGACTGCTCTTAATGTTGCACCACCAATTGTTCAGCAGTGGCACCTCTTTAGTGATGCCATCAGCATCTTCCTATCTTTTGCGAAGAGCTCCATTTGTGTTAGAAAGTGATGTGGCTTTTGACCAGAGTGTTTCAAGTCCACTAAGAGTCCTTAATTTAGATTAGAATCAAACATCTGACTTTCTATTTCTAACGATTTTATACTGCTTGGGATCGTGCTCTTTAGTCTCAGCTCCCTTGTGTGAGATAAACTGAACTTTTCCAGTCCTCAAAAACTTTTGGCCTTTTGAGACACAAGCAGGTCAGCCCCATGCTGTGCCCTCCTTTACAGTGTTGCATTCCAGTTCCTGACTAGAAGAGAAGCAGATTACTCCCAAATAAATAACCAAAGACCATTTATTTAAGATAGGGTACCCTACTGGTTACAGTAGGAAAAAACCATGAGAAAATAGGTATTTTCTGAAACTGTTATTACCTTTCCCAACTCTGAGAAGAGAGTGGGTGAGTAGTAATCCAATCAAATGATATCTTCAGAGAGGCATAATTACAGGTGAGTAATGATCTCTTCTGTAAAGATACCTAGTGATTGCATTCCTAATTTTGGAGATTACAACTCCATAAATTCTCCTCTCATGGAAGATCAAAGCAACCATACAAGGCAGTTTCATGTTATGCTTGGGGAGAAACATGGGGACATTGCAAATCCACATCCAAAACATGAGGTGGGAGAGTTGGGGGAAAATGAGTAATCAGGTAGAAAACATATGGAGGACAATGTAAGGTTTGTATTGCATGGCAGTTATATGGAAGGAAACATTCCTGTGCATTAGCACAAACCCAAGTGTTGGACCAGTTATTTGTGTAGTCTGGAAGATGACTGTATCGGACATAAAAGCCAATTGGGAAGGGTCATCTTAATGAAGAGTCTACAAGGACATCCTTCCCTATAAATACTCTGTCCCCATAGGACATTAACCTCCTTTTAGCATATTGGTCAAGTCCTACATAACTAGATAACTTCTACATAAGTTCCAATGTGGAAAAAAACTGCTACCTTGAGGGAATTGTTCAGAGGGGAAGAGCTATAGACCATTTCTCTAAGATATCAGGAAAAGTTCTTTGAGTGTCAGTATTGATCTGATTTGGTCTGTAATCATATTCGAACAACTGTTAATGGGAATATATGCTCAAAAATCACCTCCAGCCTTCTCTGCCAGCATGAGTGGACTCTCTTTTGGATAAAACCTTCTGTGCAGAATATATTAAATCAATTTCAAGTCCTTTTAATCTGTGACAGAACAGTGTGACAAGGAAATCCTGAGCTGTCTTATGCTAGGGAGCTAAACCCCAAAGGTAAAAAATCCGGTCACATGATTATTTCAGGGAAGCACAATTAAAGTTAGAAGGACCTCTTTTTGTTCTATTTGTACAGCACCTTACACATTGGCCCATGACTAGGGCTCCAGCACTGATAATACAAATAGTAAAAATCCTTTCTTCTGATTTTCCCAGCATCTTATCTGTCTCTCTGCTTGCATAATGAGTGTTTAAAGAAAAGACTTGGTAGAAGAGGAGGTCCTTTTTCAGTGACTATTTTCAGTCTTGCATAGAACACATACATATGATGTATTCCATGACGAGGCATTTCCAAGATAAGATTTGTGGTGGTTGTTTTGAGATTGAAAGCTATTAAGGGAAGAGGAGGATTTGATTTTACTCGAACATGCATAAATGAAACTCCATTATGCTATGTGAAACACAAATTTAGGATTGGCAAGGAATTTGCATATTAACTAATCTAAGTAAATTTAAAACACATTACTTTTGATATGCTAAGGAGAAAATATTTCAGAAGTTAATGTGTGGTGGTATATAGAGACTTTACTTTCATCAAAAGTTTTCCCTTCATGTGTTCCATTCTCATTAGTGTTTTTATTACATGCCTACCACTTTAACATTATTTTCAGAATAGTGGAGGATAGTCATGACATGCCCCTGAGCATCACTTCTGAAAACTGCTAGTTGCTTATAGTTGTATATCAATTACTTTTTTGTATAACAGTGCCTCAGGTCCTCTTGTGCAAAAAATGTACCCAACTGATCTTCTGTGACTCTGCTCTGGAAGATTACAGCCTTTTCTATGTGCTTGACCATTATGCAGCAGAGGTTTAAAAATAACCTTATTTTACGACAGTTTTGTTACTTCTGAGAGCACCAACAGCAACCCAATTCAGTTTAGGTCAGTGGTGTCCAAACTTTTCCTGTCGTGCTCATGTCCCCCATTACCAGTAATGGAATCTGTGTGTTTGTGTGTGTGTGTGTGTGTGTGTCTTTGCGCCCCCCCCCCCCCCATCCTCCATTATTGCACAATAAAGGCTTCCTCAGCAGAGGAGCATGGACTGAAGGCAGAGCTGGGGGTGGAACTGGGGATGGGGGAGGAGCTGGGGCTAGAGGTGGAGTTGGTCTGGGGGCTGAGAGGGAAGGAGGGCAGAGAAGGGATCAGAGAGGAGCTGTGACTGGGGCCGGGGAGGAGCTGCGGCTGGGAGCACAGCTTGTCTGGGGGTAGAGCGGGGCTGGCCAGTGCTCCCTCCCCACCGCCGTGGGGGCTGGCCCAAGCCCTGCCACATGCCCCCCTGAATGTTCCTGCACATCCCACAGTTTGGATACCACTGGTTTAGATTAAACTACACACACAAAACTAAGTTAAAACACTATTAAGATCAAGCACTCAAAGGTTAAGAAATGATAGTATTAAGGTTGCCTGTGCAACTTCAATTTGTTTTACCCCTTTCCCTCCCCCGAGAATATGCCTTGTGATAGTCTTTAATTACATTATTACACACTATTTTTTTTTCCACGGGAGCCCTGTCTCATTCAGTGCACAGGGTGGATCTGCCCTGTGGATGAATTGGGATTGTGTAGTGAAGGAGATGGTTGTCTGTAGGAACCCTGCCTCATTTGTTGCTGAAGTTTGTAAGTAGCAGAGGAGGTGGAGGGAGTGCAGGAATAGAAAGGATTGTTTTATAGTTTAGGCAGTTGAATGCTGCCCTGGAGAGTTGGATTCTGTCCCTGCCACACCGGTCCTGTATGATGCTGGGCAAGGAACTCACAGTAAGCTTTTTGCCAGGTAGCCAGTGTTTTTTTTGTTCCTCATTTTTTGAGTGCTCAATTTGAGCCCCTTGGAGGTCTGACTTGCGGAAGGGCTGAGCACTTGTAGCTGCAGTTGAAGTCAATGGGAGCTGTATAAAGGGCTGTATAATGCTTGGAAAAATCAAATCCTAGGCATCTCATATCAGACATCCAAAATTAGTGGCTGCTTTTGATCTTAATCTCTCTGCTTCCGTCCCCTGTCTGTACAATGGGGTCACTTTATAGGGGCAAGAAACTAATAATTCTGTCTTCAGAGCAGGGTTTACATAGTGTACAGTAGATAAGGCATGAGGCCATACATTCAATGATGAGGGTGTAAAACAATACCGAGTAGCTGCTCGTTCAGTGAGCGCCATGTATCCTGTGCACTGAATGAAGAAGGGGTACCGTGGAAAAGATAGTATGTGATCATGTAATTAGATATGTATCATTGTAATGCATACACAGAAGGAGGATGAATTATGGTTGCACAAGTAACCTTAGTTCAGGCATTAATAACATTCTCTTAACATAGCTTTGTGTGTGTAATATCCTATTAATAACATTCTCTTAACATAGCTTTGTGTGTGTAATATCCTAGGTTGTTGTTTTTTTAAACAAAGTGTGTGTGTGTGTGTGTGTGTGTGTGTGTGTGTGTGTGTGTGTGTGTGTGTGTGTGTGTGTGTGTGTGTGTGTGTGTGGAGACGGGGGATTCCATGATGTGGCATATTGACACCTACATGGGGCATCAGCAGGGTTGGAATGCTTGGCTCCATAGCACACACCTCTGCTACTTGAGTTAGTGGAATAACTGATAACAGTAGTGGGCTCAAGTATAGTAGTAGTGGGCTGTCATCCTCTGTGTGGATCATCACCAGAGGGTAATGACGCATTTTGCCAGTGGGTTTCATAGATATTTGATGACAGCAGAGGAACATCGGGATTCTGGAATCTAGGATTCCATTCCAGGCTCTGGAGGGAGTGTTCTTAATAGTCACAGACCCTTCTGCTCCTGTTCCTCCCCAAAGGCATGACTTCGTCTGCCCCATCCCTCCCAGCCCATTACTGTCCTGCTCCTTGCCCGTCCCAATCTCTTCACCTAGCTGGTTTCAACCTTCACCTCTCAGGTATCTCCTCCCAGTTTCATTTTCCTTGCCCAGCCCTTCTTTGTCTCCCTGTCAGAATCCTAGTCTCCACATCCCAGTCTTATTCTTATCCCCATGATCTAAAATCAATCCTCCCTGATGGAGACAGTCCCAATTTTCTCAAAGGATTTTTTTTTTAAAGTAAATATTCTGTCTACAGTGTAACTTTTTGGAGTTATTCACATTCACATTCATAATTACTAATGTATAAATGATCAAATGGTAGCATTGTCAGGAAGAACCTGTAGTCTTTGATACAGAGAAAAGGAAGGCTAGAACATGTAATTGGGTGTCAGGCAATCTAGATTGTATTCTTGGTTCTATCACAGACATTGTGTGAGATCTAGGGTAAGTCACTTAACCTCTCTCTTCCTCAGTCGTCATCTCTATAAAATGGAGAGAGTAAGACTTAGCTACGTCCCTCTCAGGGGCGTTGCGAGGCATAATTAGTTAATGTTTGTAAGGTACCACAAGATCTTTGGGTGGTACCTTTGCCAGTGCAAAGCTGGAAAATGTAACACGTTTATAGTAAGGATTGATTGGAGTTTGGAGGCTTATGTAATCGAGTTTTGTTGACTAAATAAATACACTGATTTTTGTGTGTTCATGAAAGCAAGCTGATAGCACTAGCTGCCATATGCATAGTTTGTGCACCGTTTTTCAAGCTTTTCTATATAATTCTGTCACCATGTTATTAGGGCTAGAGTTAAATCACCAAACTGTGCATTGTAACCTCAGATGGCTTTGGTCAGGTCCTTGAATGAGCATTTAAATCCCATTTAGATGAAAATCAAGAGCACTGACTTTCCATATTGGTTGTAATGTAATTCCTTTTTTCTTTTAGAATATCTTTTTGCACATTCTGGATATGTCTAATCCCAAGGGAATTTGGGAGTTTGCTGAAAAATTCAAGACTGAACACAAGTTAAATGTCTTGGTAAGTTTGCAAGTTTAAATTGTGTACCTCTTTTGGAATCTCTCCTCTGTACCTCTTCATTTAATAGTCTAACCTCTCTAATTCTGCAGTCTTAATTTGTGAATAATCCTGCTGCAAAAATAATCCACCTAGTCCACTTTGATCTTGTCTAGCCCTTTTTCATATACATAGCTTTGATACAGAAGACAAGAGAAATTTATCAAAGCTCCTTGTTGCAGCCTTCAAGGCCCTGAACAACTTTGCTTCTGCATGCCTCTTTGCTCTCATTTCTTCTTGTTTCCTCTTTCACTCCATGGAAACAGCCTGGCGAATTCCCTTATTGTTCTACTCCCATTCTCCTGTCTGATGATTGGTTGGCATAGAAGAGACCAAAGGCAGAGGTGATGTCTAAAGCCCTAGTTTTGCACCAACGTCCATATAGATGGATCCCGGCACAGAGCCCTTTTGACTTCAGTAGAACTTTGTATGGGTACATGGGTCTATCCAAATGGATGCAGTTGCAGGATCAGGGCCTAAGTTTGTTCAACTTACCTGCCAAAGACCTGGAAGGTGATGTGTGTTTGTGTGGAAGGCGAGGGCAGAGTACAGGGGTAAGTGGGTAGTGCCCCTAACTTGAAACCTTTTCATGCCCTCTTGTTAGCTCTTTCTCTTGCTCCTTATTCTTATTTCTGAGTTTGGCCCAAAGAGAAGGAGGATGTAAGCAGTAAGGGGTGGCATGGAGGAAAGCAAAAAGATTGAAGAATAAGACAGACACATCAAGATGTGTACATGTCTGCTGAGTGACTGTGTGATCTTGTTGTCATCTTTGTCCTTCCTATCCATTTCTGTTCATATTTATATCTTGACTTTAGTAAAGCTTTTGATACGATCTCACATGACCTTCTCATAAACACACTAGGGAAATACCACCTAGATGGAGCTACTATAAGGTGGATGCATAACTGGTTGGAAAACTTCCCAGAGTGTAATTATCAGTGGTTCACAGTCATGCTGGAAGAGCATAACGAGTGGGGTCCTGCAGGGATCAGGTCTGGGTCCGGATCTGTTTAATATCTTCATCAATGATTTAAATAATGGTATAGAGAGTACACTTATAAAGTTTCTCAGCTTGCTATTGTGCACAGGGGTTGCATGTGCTTTGGAGGATAGGATTATAATTCAAAATGATCTGGACAAACGGGAGAAATGGTCTGAAGTAAATAGGATGAAATTCCATAAGGACAAATGCAAAGTACTCCACTTAGGAAGGCACAATCAGTTGCAAACATACAAAATGGGATTGACTGCCAAAGAAATAGAACTGCGGAAAGGGATCTGCGGGTCATAGTGGATCACAAGCTAAATATGAGTCAACAGTGTAACGCTGTTGCAAAAGAAGCGAACATCATTCTGGGATGTATTAGCAGGAATGTTGTAAGCAAGACGAGAAGAATTCTTCCGCTCTACTCGGTGCTGATTAGGCCTCAACTGGAGTATTGTGTCCAGTTCTGGGTGCCACATTTCACAAAAGATGTGAACAAATTGGAGAAAGTCCAGAGAAGAGCAACAAAAATGATTAAAGGTCTAGAAAACATAACCTTATGAAGAAAGATTGAAAAAATTAGGTTTGTTTGTTCTGGAAAAGAAGACTGAGAGGGGACATACTTTTTCAAGTACATAAAAGGTTATTACAAGGAGGAGGGAGAAAAATTATTGTTCTTAACCTCTGAGGATAGGACAAGAAGAAATGGGCTTAAATTGGGGCAAGGGTGGTTTAGGTTGGATATTAGGAAAAACTTCCTAACTGTCAGGGTGGTTAAGCACTGGAATAAATTGCCTAGGGAGGTTGTGGAATCACCGTCATTGGAGATTTTTAAGATCAGGTTAGACGAACACCTGTTAGGGATGGTCTAGATAATAGTTAGTCCTGCCTTGTGTGCAGGGGAGTGGACTAGATGACCCCTCGAGGTCCCTTCCAGTTCTATGATTCTATAACCTTAATTACTAGTGTCTTCTGGAATACAGCCCTTGGGACAGGGGCTGTGTCTTACTGTTCAAGCACCTGGAACAATTGCTGGTGCCAATAGAGTGTGAGAATCACAAATGGAGTGTTTGGGAAGGGCAGGTTGGGGGAGTAGGAGGAAATGAGCAGAGAAGTAGGTAGGGGTGATTTTCTCTTGGGCCTTGGAGGGGAGGATGAGAAGCTTGAACTCGATCCAGAAGGTGAGATGAGCCAGTACGGGGAGTCACACTGAGAAAACACACATTACCTACACACCACTTGTTAGTTCTTAACCAAAACATGGTAAAATGTTTGACTTTTCACTGGTACAGAAAAATCAAACTTGGAATACATAAATGCATAGCTGTGATGATGTGGAGTCATTCGGCTCTTTAAAATGAAACTGATAAACTACCGTACATGCTTTTTTTTTTTTTTTTTTTATTGTATGCTCTGTGAATCACACATTACTTCATTTTTTGGCCATTTTGCACACAAACTAGAGTAAGGCACCATGATGTCCGATGGCGCTTATAATCTTGTTTGTTCAGTTAATTTTATCAGCTAGATTTCAATTAAATGTATTGCACTTCCTTGTGAAGATGGTTTTCACACAGCAGCTTCACTGTAAGTGGCAGATTATCATAGCTGGAGTTGCAATTTGTACACCCCAGTGCATTGAAACAAGCTGTAACTTCATACCATGTCACTACCAGAGATCAAACTAAAAGTGTGTGTGTGTGTGTGTGTGTGTGTGTGTGTGTGTGTGTGGCTTTTTGTTGGTTTTTTTTTTAATACTGAGCTGTGTCTTGCAGATCAACAATGCAGGCTGTATGATAAACAAAAGAGAACTAACAGAGGATGGACTTGAAAAGAACTTTGCTACGAATACCTTGGGTGAGTACAGCAGTCTTTAGATAAGAGTCTAGGGTACTCCTGTGCGTTTTTTTTTTGTTTATAGAAAGGTATAGTCTCATGTAGTTGTGCAGGATATGTTTTCTGCTTGCATTGAGAGAGTAGGAGGATTAGACTCGTATTGCAAAAAAAAAAACTTGTACAGAAGGTTTGTACTTCTCAGGTTTCTCCCATATGCAAGATATTCTCATATTGACCCCATTGTTTGTTCATTGCTCTGAGAATAGCATGTAGCAATTAAAGCTAGTTAAATCATTTTGAAATTTCAGTGGAAAATTTTCCGCTCGGCTAATGATACTCTGTGTAGCGCCTTTCTTTGCAGGGTCTGCAGGACACTCTAACAGCTGTCTTGGCGTTCAGATGGTTCTTACAACATTCAAGTATATGATTTTTATTTTTAAAAAGATGACACATTGGTATTGTGGTAGCACCATAAAGCTCCAGTTGACATCAGGGCCTCAATGATACAGAGCTGTACACAAAATCCACACACACAAAAATAGGTAAAGGTTGCAGAGAAGGGATGCAACACACAGGCAGAGGGACTGGGTAATGCTTGGCAAAGGCCAGGAGAGTTCCATGTGGTGTTTAATACATTATGATGAACTGGTGCGGGGGGAATGTAGTAGGGTGGACAAAGAGTGGGGGGAGGGGGAAGAGAGGGGCACTGAGGGTGAGGGGCAGAAGAGGTCTGAGCAAGCAGGCAATCATCAGAGGGAAATGTCCAGATTTTAAATGAAGAAAGTAGTCATCACTGATGTTTAGGGGGCTGCAAAAATCACTTCTGCGAAAGGAAGTGCTGGATAGTAAGTGCTTTTGTGGCAGCTGGTAGGGACCATATATTTTATTCTGTTTGTACAGCACCTAGCACTACAGGATCCTGGTCTCTGATTAGGGCTCCTACGTGCTACAGCAATACAAAGAATGAATAATAAGCATCCCTGGTGGTTGACTCTGCCAGGAGTTCTGTGTCCCACCCTCCAAACCCTCGTTGGTAGGAAATGGAGTTGGGTGAGTCCTGGGCCACCCAGATAGGGTCACCTGCTCAGTTCTGGATCTAAGGGGTTGGAGGTAGCGAGCCCTGGCTGGACCCTACTCTTACACTGTTGCTGCTCTATTTCTCTGGCTCCTGCTTACCTTTTTGAAAATCAACATTTGGGCAGCAATGTTTCATACTTGATTTGCATGTCAATGAGATTTTTGTTTTTGTAAGTCTGATAACGTTCATTTGTCTAACATTTTCCAAATATATTGGAGCTAATGGAGGGAATGCATTTTTCTTCAGCTACTCTTTCCATACTGTTTGTGCTCAAAACTCAAAGCAGGTTTTGTTGTTTCAGCTTCAGATTTGCCCTGGATCTACTCTATAATAAAGAATAAAAGCACCTCTGACCTTTCTGAAGAAACTGTCTTTCAATTAAACTAGTTTAAACCCTTGCACTTTTTCAAACAGTTCAGTAATTCACTAAAATGCAATGGCTCCAGATACAAGCACACTGAAACAAACACAGCTGTTTGAATGTGAAATTACTTTTCATTTTTTTAAACAGCAAACTAATTGCCATAAAACACATTAGTGCATCGGCTAGTATAGATTTGTATCACACACAAGTAGGGTAAACTGCAAACTAAGTCAACCATACTGCATAGATTCTAGTTAACATTTACAGTGCAGAATACAACTGTACATATGTTGAAGAGGCTGTGAATGATGGTGTCTGAGGGAACTGTAATTGAATTGCCGGTATTTTGTGGAAATTGGAACTATGCATCCATTCTTTTAGGAATTAATAGTGTTTAAAAGCTTGCCTTACTTGCAAGGGATCTCATCTATCTTCCCTTAGTGACCTGCTTCTGCCTTATCTCATCTGTCTCTCTTAGGTTAGGTCTAATGAAGTGGTCTACTGGTAATACCTGTGTAATTGTGCAAGACTTCAGGACATGACAGGATTTAAAAACTTTGCAACATTTTAGAGCCCAGTCAGTGTGCCAGATCTGATATCTAGATAACATGTAAATCCGTTGTGGCATTGTCTGCCTTGGGGTCTAAAACGTTGTGAAGTCTTTAAATCCAGGTTAGAGACATTTCCCCTTGACTTATTTTTTTAAGAGCCCTAGGATGTGTTACATAAAGGATACTATTTTTTTTAAAAAAATTCTAATATTGGCTACTGTAGAAAGAAAAGGTTCTGCACTATATTCCTTTTCTCTCTCTCTCCCTCATCGGAAGATGTTTTTTTTTTCTTCTCACCAAGTTGTTTTTAAGAATTAAGACTTTTAATTCTAATTCACTTCACGTGCTGTACTTCCTTAGAAAATGTTAAGGCACATCAGGTGTGTGAAGCAAAAGAATTACTGTTCCTTAGTAAAGAGCTCTGAGTCACTGAAAGTGATCCCGAGGAGACTAGAGAAATCCCCAAATTGTATTTATCTAAAGTTTGTGTGTAATGGTAGTCCAAGTAAGAACTTTCTCGTATTTAATACAAAAAATAGAAAAGCAAACTGTTTTATGCTGGATACTGGGATGTTTGAAGTCTGGCTTTGCAGTGTAGTATCATGCCTGTGTATTACACAATCCAGCTTGTGATTGTTTGGCTTGCCAGACTTTTCCAGATTTTTGTGTGTGTTAATGTTAAACCTTTTCTGTTGAAGAAAATAGGGTAGTCCTGCTATCTCTTTATTTATTTCTATAAATGTTCATGGCAGTTTACAGAACAAACATGACGTGATCCTTGCTGTAAAGACCTTATGACCGAGTGGCTTGAATTCACATTTCAGTGAGGTTATTCCTAAGTAAGGACTGCTCGTGTGAATATGAGTTTCAAGAATTGGCCCTACTTTTCTACATGAGTGAAAGCTGGCAGGGCAAAGGGAAATGGGGGGGTGGCGGTGGGCAGAGTGCACGCATGCACACAATTGGGTTTTGTGTCTTAATGGCTTTTTAAAAAAGTTTCTACGCTAAAATGGTTGATTGTAAGCTTGTGAGCAGGCACTATGTCTTCCTATATGTTCATCTAGTACAGTGGAACTGTGGGCACCACCACAGTAGAAATAAACACTGTGGTTCATTGTAGTTGTATAGCTATTATTGCTCTTAATGCCTCGCCCCTTGTTACCAACTAGACAACAAAGAGTTAGTGCTCTATTTACTGGAACTCAGTTGAAGTAAAAGAATAGAAGAATGATCAATCTGTAGTGACTGCTGTGCAGCTATGTAGAATTAATACTGTAGTATAGAAACAGTACTTACATATGAGGGTTAAACTGAATGCAGCAATTAACAAGTCATGTTGATTCATAGATTCATAGATTCTAGGGCTGGAAGGGACCTCGAGAGGTCGAGTCCAGCCCCCTGCCCTCATGGCAGGACCAAATACTGTCTAGACCATCCCTGATAGACATTTATCTAACCTACTCTTAAATATCTCCAGAGATGGAGATTCCACAACTGCCCTGGACAGTTTATTCCAGTGTTTAACCACCCGGACAGTTAGGAACTTTTTCCTAATGTCCAACCTAAACCTCCCTTGCTGCAGTTTAAGCCCATTGCTTCTTGTTCTATCCTTAGAGGCTAAGATGAACAAGTTTTCTCCCTCCTCCTTATGACACCCTTTTAGATACCTGAAGACCGCTATCATGTCCCCTCTCAGTCTTCTCTTTTCCAAACTAAACAAACCCAATTCCTTCAGCCTTCCTTCATAGGTCATGTTCTCTAGACCCTTAATCATTCTTGTTGCTCTTCTCTGGACCCTCTCCAATTTCTCCACATCTTTCTTGAAATGCGGTGCCCAGAACTGGACACACTACTCCAGTTGAGGCCTAACCAGCGCAGAGTAGAGCGGAAGAATGACTTCTCGTGTCTTGCTCACAACACACCTGTTAATGCAGCCCAGAATCATGTTTGCTTTTTTGCAACAGCATCACACTGTTGACTCATATTTAGCTTGTGGTCCACTATAACCCCTAGATCCCTTTCTGCCGTACTCCTTCCTAGACAGTCTCCTCCCATTCTGTATGTGTGAAACTGATTGTTCCTACCTAAGTGGAGCACTTTGCATTTGTCCTTATTAAACTTCATCCTGTTTACCTCTGACCATTTCTCCAATTTGTCCAGATCATTTTGAATTATGACCCTATCCTCCAAAGCAGTTGCAATCCCTCCCAGTTTGGTATCATCTGCAAACTTAATAAGCATACTTTCTATGCCAATATCCATGTTCAGGCGCTCTGTCTGGCTACAGGCGCAGGTGGAGGAGACAGAAGCAGTGCTGACACAGGTGTTGCGGGCCTTCCTAACCATCGTAGGCCTCCCTCTGTCAAACTCCCTCTCAAACAATCAAGGGAACAGGGTCAGGCACTCAGTCCCAACTGCCACAACAGCTGAAACTGAAATCACCTGAAATCAGAATAAAATTTTTTAATTCAAACAGTCAAACACACACACTCCCACCAACAGCTAGTACTCACTCTCACCTGGTAGACTGTTCAGCCGGGGGATCTCTTGCTCTCCCTCTCAAACTCCCCCGTCTGCGGCCCCCTGTCCGCTCCGGTCCCCTGGTCGCTCTGGCCTTAGTTTGGGTTAAAGGCTTTAGGAATGGCAAGTATAGCTTGCCCCCTTCCCACTCCCCTTCCAAACTCCCTCTCAAAACTCCCTGTTGGCAGCCCCTGCCAACCTTGATGGTTGGGGGCAGTTCAAAATGGTTTCTTGTGTAGCAGCATATGTACATGGAGAACTCTTGTTGCTTTTGTCCTATGTCTCAGATGTGGTTGAGCTTAAATCTCATCCTAGAGGTTGGATTTGTGCTTGGTGTGGCCATTTTGTCAAGAAGCTGCTGCACTGATAAGCAGTGATTTCTTCTGATGTGACATATAGGCTTCCTAGTCAGCATTTGCCTTTTTGAAGCCAGCCACTGAAAGATGATTATCCCAGCTGACCATGTTCAATCCGTGTGTATAAAAGCTGTCAGTGGAGATGGATGGATAGAGGACTCAGCACTGTTTGCTTGTTGGTGCATTTAAAGATAATCTTTCACAGTTGAAACAAGGCCTGTAAAGTACTGGAACAAGGGAAGTTCTTACTTCATTTTTACATCACATCTCTTCACTCTAATATGAGAAAATAGTACATCTATTCATTTTTATTGGCACTTACTGGCAGAGGGAGCACTAAAACACACTGGGAGCTGAGAGGAGATGATCATAGAATACAGTACGTCTCTATTTTTCACTCCAACTGAACCTAAACCCCCTTTGCTTCACTGTTTTTTTTTCTCTTCTTAATTTAATAGTTCAAGCCACATCCTCTTCCCAGTGTTCAGTCAAAATAATGGGTAGGGCATGGGGAAGGATCCTCCTCTCAGGCCCTAGAATGCAGCACAGCTCCTCAACGGTAACTACTCCAGCCTCCGTCGCAGTTTGCAAACCCGTTTTTCCCCCAAATGGGTCTGGCTAGTGATTCATGGCAGGCAGTGCTGCCTAGTGGATAGGGCACTAGGCTATTTGGACTCGGGAGATCCCAGATCTGTCATTGGTCTGCAGGGTGACATTGGGCAAGTCAATCCCTCTCTTTGTGCCTCCATTTCCACATCGGCAAAATGGAAATACTTGCCCGCTTTTATAAAGTGCGTTGAGATCTACAGATGAAGTCTTATATTAGTGTTATTAATAATCCACATAGCTGCAAATCCACTGGCTGTATCACCTCCCTACATATCAGGGCAGAGACCCCTTACTGAGCACAGCTTTGTGGTATAAAGGAAGTGTTGACCGGTGTCTTGTCTTTCGCACACGTTCCACCTTTCACTCCCCTTTCTTGTGCTGGGCTGGCAGATTGGGCCCTTAAAGAATAGTGTACTAAAATCTGCAATTCTGATTGCCTGCTTGAGAGAGCTGGCCTGTGGCTGTCTCCTCATAGGGAACTGTATAAACAAGAGGCCTCAAAGATAAACAGTTGAAGGAAAACCTTCAGTATACTCCATTTTAAAATACTTGGCTGTGGCAAAAGCAAGCCCATTTATTTTATTTTTTTACAATGAATTTACCAGATGAATGAACCATTGAAGCCTGTATACGCAAATAGGATTATTTTTGTTCCCACTTTTTTTCCACAGTTGAAATAACATTGTTGCCGATATGCTGCAAAGCATGGGCAGATGGGGAAAACTCCACTGTGTGGTTTTGGCTGCCTGCCATTGTCTGAATGTTAGAGGATTAAAAACTTCACCAACAATTTAACTCTAATTGCCAAGTAGAACATCAAGAGAAAACTATTCCAGCATGCTCCCAGGACATTTTGGTCTGCAGTGATTGCATCATCAATTAATTTAACGTTATAAACAGGCGGCAGCTTTACACTTTTCCTCTTGCAGAAGCCCTAATTTACTTTATACATCAGTTTTGAAACCCAAGATTTGTGGGTCATTCTATACAAATGCAGAACAGCAGATAGGAAAGAATATTCTCATATACAGTGTTGCATATTATATCCTGGCGATCTTCAAGTTTTAAGTATGTAAAATCTGGTTGTTTTAACCAGTAGATTGTTAAAATGTTGACTTGAAGGCATTCTTGAAATCTGCTTTCAGGACATTGGCACTTGGGCTGATGCACATTTTGTTTAGATCCGCTGTCTAGCTCAGGATATATTTTTGTAGCCTTGTGTAGAAAGAATTGGTGTCCTAATCCAACATAGCCTTGGGACACTGCTTGGGAGTAGCTTTCCCACTAATGTATTGCTGTAGAACTAGTGCCATCTGCAGTGGCTGAACATTTCTGCAAGAATTTACAAACCACATTTCAGCAATTTCATCAGCGTGCCGCCGCCAGCTTCGATTTCACAACAGGTGAATTGAAAAATAATTTGATTTAAAAATTAAAATTCAGATTTTTAAACCAACAAAATCTAGGATATTGACACTTCTTGTTTCCATAAGAAATCATAATTTTAGAACTCTAGCATTATGAGGGTCTCACAATGTGATCACAAAACACTGAGCATTGTGACATACAGTTTTACTGCTTTGTGTTTAACTGTGTGGAATTACCAAAATGGGAGAGATGCTAATTAGAGCATGATGTCAAATTTAGGGTGACCAGATTTGGGAACCTAAAAATCGGGACTTGTCCGAGGGGAGGGGGGGGGGGGGAGAATCCCTCCCGCTGGACTTGTTGAGTTAAAAAAAAACAAACAACCCTCTCCCGCTGCCACGGGACAAAAGACGAAAAATCAGGACGGTCCCGATTTTATCGGGACGTCTGGTCACCCTAGTCAAATTACATAAATTGATGAGAGGATCTGAGTAATTGGGGCCATTATGGAACATACCACTAGGGAATGTATAGGTAAAATATATTGTGTTCTTACTGACGTACCAACTACTCTGGAATGGCAGCGTATAACTCACTGAACTTTAACCTATATTATCTAGCTTCTCATGTGAGCCATTGCTAAATGGTTTCCAAACATGAGCTGTGCTCATCTGTCTACTTATTGAAAAGGATGTAACAGCACTATATTATGCACCATTGATTATCGTGTGAACTCAGTTTACAGAAATAAAACTAGTGGATTTTTCCCAAAGAAATATCCAGACTCCCTATGTTTATTTTTAAAAAGAAATCTGTGTCAGTGTGTTGAACAACTCCACTTCAACTTCAAAAGGCATGACCAGCTACTGCTGTGACAAACCTCATTTTGTGAGACAGTGCTGTAGCTAGCTTAATTTTCTCTACAGCTTCGACTTCATCAGAGTCCAGTTTGACGTAGGATTTTGTCTCTCTCTGTCTGAAGATGACTGGTCTAGCATTTGCTAACAGTCTTCACGCTCTGTCACTTACTACCTAATAAGAGCCTGAAGAGATCTTAATAGACTCCGTCCTCTCTTGTGGCACTATGATTTAAAAATAAATACATCTCCCTTTTGGACAGAAGTATGTAACCTGTTTCTAATGCAATTCATTTCTCCTTATTGCCTTCCTTGAAACTATAGTTTCTTGAGTTAGATGCGGATACACATTCCAAAATACTCCCACAGCATTAAGAGCTCTAGCTCTTTTAAAAAGAATCCTCTTTTGTCACTGAATCACTGCCCTCCTGAATGAATGAAAAGAGCAAGGGACATAATGTGGATAACCACCTGGATCTCTTCTACTTTATATAGGACCTCCTCTAAGATAGGGCATTAAATATGCATTATTCAGGGGTAGTAATTTCACATTGCACTTTCTGTTCACCACCATCTACATTTCATTTAAAAAACCATGTTTTGTCCTTTCTTAATAATCATTTTTGGATTGTTCAGTATTTTTACTCATTTCTCTTAATGGATATGATTCATTCCTATAGTTCTTGGTATTGTTTATACTTTATGTATTTACCAAGTTCAGTTTGGTTTTGTGTATATTTCCCCTGTGCCTGTATGCAGAAGTCTGTTGTGGGTTATTTGTATATTTGGGTATTGGCTTTTTTTTTTATAAGATGAAAACATAATAGATGTGGAGTTACTATTTACTAATTCTGAAAGTGCACAATCAACTTAAAGTTAAGTTTCAGAAATTTTGCCTTGCTTTTCCTTAATGGTGGAAATGTTGATCAATCTTCCTAAATTCTATTCCACCAAACTAAAATTCTAGCAGTTATTTCTATGTGGAGAAAGTAATGTACGAAATATTTCAGGGGGGATGTCTTTCACTCATTTCTTTTCATGACTGTTATGTGATTCATAATACTGTTTTGCAAGGCAGCATGACTTTTATTCCCATTTATTCACTCTTCTCTTGTCCCCCCCCCCCCCACATCACTCAATGGAAATTCTATATCTATATTGCTGTCAATATGCCTGTCCACAATTGTAAAATATTTGCCCTATTGCATGCAATCGTGTAACAAAACCCTATGTGATGTTAGCTGAATTTTGTAGACTAGCTTGGTCTTTTGTGTTTGTACGTAACTGTCAAACTGTATAAGAATTTAATTAAAAGTGTGTGGGTTTGAAATAGTGGAGATTTACTAGAAGATGCACGAAATAATTAAAACAAGGAATAAAGATTATTTGGGGGTGAGTTATTTCTCTTAACAAAGCAGTCTGTGCCAGCTGGAGTGAATATTATCCACCATACTTCTATGTTAAAGTGCAGAGTAATTGGTATCCAGATAATTAGGCTTGGGACACCAGTCAGGGAATTACATAGCAATGGCTGAAGATCTGGGTCTTTTGAGGCCTGACTATTCCCATCAGTGTGTTATGTAGCATCTGCCTAATGACACCTGGAGCAAACACTTTATTTTCATACCTTACCTCAAAGCAAATGCACAAGCAGCTACAGGGAACAACTCTGAATTTCTGTTTTTGTGGACTATGATCTCTACCTTTTTTGTGCTTTGTTTGCTTAATTCTCATATTAAATTCTCCTCTTAAACTGGAGGAAGATAAATTAGGGTTTGAGTGGTTTATTATTAAAACTTGCGTGATGAGCCAGCCCTTTGTCACAATCAGTCTCTCTAGCCTTCAGGATTTGTTACTCTCAGAAGGCCTTGAATGATGAACAACATTCCTCTTCATCCCTCTTCAGAACTTGTAAACAAAAAGCTGCTGTCTTTAAAAATGCAAATTAATCCTGGAGACAACTAAATTAAGTGTTGCAGGTGTGCTGCACCTCAGGATTTTGGGAATGAAGTCGGTTTACCCATATTTGATCTTCCTTTGGATTTGAAGAGTCCCTATCAAAATGAAAGTTTAAACCAGGATTGTGGGTTGTATTAGAGCTCTACTTCACTCATTGGGAACAGCCAATGACAGTCAAGAGATCTTGCTTTGCTGTTGTTTTTCTGTCTTCCAGCCCCTAGCAGTGAGAGACTGTTACTTTCTCTTTTCTTCCTGACATTCTTCCTGACCACAGCGTCTGCTTGTACTTTTTGCTCAAGACAGACTGTGCTAACTCAGTCAGTGTGCATTCACTTTGTTTGATTTTATTTTGTGTGTTCTAATTATTCATGGGGGTCCAAATGAGTATAGGAAAAGTTAGATCTGTTATGGATGGACAAGGGTACTGAGCAGATTGCTCAAGTGGAATGTAATACTTTAACATTCTGTAACATGTTGATCAATGTGCTGTATTGCAACCTTTCATCCACAAAAGTGTTGAGATCATTCTGAGTTGCAAAGAAACACGTTTGTCTATATAAATAGTGAAAAATGTGGCCTCGCTAATTCATGTGAAAATTGTTTATTTTCATAGAACTGGAGAATGAGGGCTAGGCCTTGTCTACACTGCCACTTCACAGCGCTGAAACTTTCTCGCTCAGGGGTGTGAAAAAACACCTCCCTGATTGATGCAAGTGTCAGTGCTGTAAAGTGGCAGTGTAGACAGTGCACCAGCACTGGGAGCTACTCCCTCGGGGGGGCAGGGCAGGAGGGCTTTTTTTTACAGGGCTGGGAGAGCTGTCTCCCAGCGCTGGTGCCGCGACTACATAGCCACGTTAAGCGCTTTAACGTTGGTAGTGAAGACATGCCCTTAGTTGCAAAAGCTGTTCTGGGAGTGCTGTAACTCTTATTTGATACAAGCCCCGGTCTGCCATTAAAGGGCATGGTGGGGTACAGGGTTTTGTTTGGGTTAAATTACTAAGTATAGACTAAGCAAACAGTAGTTACAGTATTGTAACACTTTCAGTTTAGGGAATAAAGCATTTTGAATGCTTGTCTTTACAACCTAATATTATTTCAAAGTAGTTTTGTGTGTAACTTCCATCTTTAAAAAAAATCAAACAGAAAACAAAACAAACCCCATGTTGCATCATACTGACACCCACCTGGTTCATCCAGTTAAAAACTTTAGATCCACCACACAAACATGAGCATGGAATAACTGGCAGCAGTAGTATGTTGTCCTCCTCTTCATGGACCAGCTCTAGAGGGGGATGAGACACTTTGCCAATGGGTTTCACAATGTTTGCTGACAGCAGAGGAATGATGGGAATCTTGGGTTCCATTCCAGGCTCTGGAGGGGAGTGTGCTCCAGTGAGCACAGACTCGTCTGCTTGGTCCCCTGCAACTTGTCCCTGTCCCACTCCTGCCTCTTCCCTGCACTTTGCTCCTCATCCCAGTCTCCTCATCTCTACAGTCCCAGTCAGGGGTGGTTCTAGGGCCAGGCAAGCAGAGTGGTTGCCCTGGGTACCAACATACAGGGGCCACTAAACTGATGTGATGCTGGGGTGTTCTCTATTTTTATATCTTTACTCCACTTTGATTGGCCAGCCACTTTGTTTTGGCTTGCCTGCTTGGCAGGGGGTGCCAAAAACGTTACTGCCCTGGCCAGCAAAATGGCTAGGGCTGCTCCTGGTCCCAATCTCCATGATTTTCATCCATTCCTCTTGCCCAGTCTGTCTTTCCCCTTCTTTGCCAAAACTCCCAGTCCTAGGTGCCTAGGTTCCTGGTCCCAATTTAATTTTCTTGCCTTTCCTCCTCTGCCAGTCCATTGCTTATCCTCTCTCTGCATTGGAATCAGGCAGCTTCCTTTTCACTGCCTGGGCATTGGCTGTATGGAGGGTTGAGAGCACAGGAGAGACAGGCTCCCTACGTTTAGGTCCCTGGTTCTGACATGGCCTGCAGCAGCCCAGAGCTGCAGGGAAAGACCTGCTAGGACACAGGCTGGAGCATGCTGCCCACTGAGGATGTAATATTGGAGATTTTAGCTGTGGTCTAGCAAGTCTTTTCTGAGCATTTGCAAGCTGTGATTGCTAACTCTTTCTCTCTCCCTCCCTCCCCCCCACTTTTTCATGAAAGCATGTAACTTCTCCAAATTTGGGCAGATTTTCACAAAGATGGCAAAAGGCACATCCTCAATCATGGGCCACTCACTGCCAAATTCTAGGTTCCTGCTTTGAAGCATTAGGGCGCTAGTGCATCTCAAATAAAAAAGCTCCAGAATTTAAACTTGGCAAAACATGTTTTTCCCTACTTTTTTGTTCTTGGAAACAGCTGAACTGTCTTCAGGGGGAGAAAAAAGAAAAACACCCCAGCCTGAGGCAGGCACTTAGCATTGTAAATTTCAAATGGTTAAAATTTGGCAAACTTCTCAGCAACTGAAAACAGGATTTTATAATGGGAAATGGCAGACAGGCATGGATGCACACACACACCCTCCCCCTCATTGTAAACGAGCAGGCAGTTTTCTTCACAACACTCAATTACAGTAATTGGAATTTGGGTATTTAAGTTTTTTTACGGGGAGAAAGTAGAAATGTCTGTCTGCCACAGTTGTGAGTTGTCTCTGGCATGTTTTTTCCCTAGTAAACCTTTAGAATTATGACTAGAATGTAGCTAGCTTGGCCAAATGGCCAAGAAATTGTTGGGTTTTTTTTTTTTAACATATTAGTAATTTGGAGCAACTTGTTTTTGGTGAAATTTCTTTTTTTCTTTCTTTTAGGTACATACATTCTTACAACTGCTCTACTGCCATTGCTGGAAAAAGAAGATGATCCCAGAGTTGTGAGTTTATAATGCTCCTTTTTAAACTGTTGTTTATACTACTCTTTTTGTGTTTTGTGGCAATGTCTCTTTCCTCTTTGATTGTGTACATGATGTTTGCAGCCCCAGTACTAGTTACTCCTCCATCACATGTCTAGCACACTCTTAGACTCTAATAAGTAGTCGTCCATTCAAAATCTGAATTCTATCCTGCTGTTTTGCAACATCTTTCTAATAGTACAGGAGCTATAGTGGCCGGTGAAGTAGATAAAATACCTTATTCAGAGATTATTTCTCTATACCATATTATCTCCTGCAGCACAGTAAAACACCTATAACAGGAGTGTAGGGTTAGTTGCCTTCTAGACTTTGGTGCAAAGGGGGACATTTTATTATGAAGCATTCAATATTTATACAAAATAATTTTAAAAAGTTCAAATAAATGAGCTGCCACCTATATTTTAAGCTTTGTCTTGTAACCTGCCAGGATTAGAAATGCACATCAGGCTTTTTAATGTACCTGTATCTAAATAAGAAAAATTGATTGGCTTTTCCTAGTGCTGGTCCTGGATCAGCGAATTATCCCTGTTCTGTCCCTTTATTAGCGATTGCGATCAGATAAAAGCATGAGCAGGTCCCTAGTGGGGCCAAGAGCATTTTGAAAGAGGACCTACTTCATTTTTGACCTTTCCTTTGTCAGCTCTCTAGGTACACTTTATGGTACAGATGTGATGGTCCTCTTCTACAGGCACAGTGTAAAGAGAGTAGAGCACAAAAATCTTGCATGCAGTCTAACTTCACTAGTTGGCCTTAAGACAATCTTAATGAACATGGGGGACTGGCTTTTTACATTCACTTAATTTATTACAGATAATTGTCTCTTCAGGAGGGATGTTGGTTCAGAAATTAGATGTTTCTGATTTGCAGTCCGAAAACGTAACATTTGATGGTACTATGGTGTATGCCCAAAACAAGGTACGGTATGTGGATTTGAAAGTAAACCCTATAACTTGTATCAGACTGACCATGTGATACAGCTTCCTTTAAAATAGGCTGCAGATTGGATGGCTATTGAGACAGGATTGCTCTTTTCACTGCATCTAAACTAGATATAGTAGAGCAACATTTCTTATCAATACAGTTCATTTCCTGCTGAAACTGAAATTAATGTTGCAGATTACAGTAAAGATTATGGAGAAGCTCTAGGAGTGGGTGAATCTTGCACTTTGTGAGAGCAATATAAGTGTTTAGTTTGACTCAATCCCAAAAATGTTATAGAAGGAGTGGAGTGGAAAATTAGCCTGGATTAGTGTCTTTCTCTCATTCCATTTCTACCCTCATATTTAGCCTGCAGAAAATGGAGTTGGTGAATGAAAGCTTCCTAAACTTATGTTAGCAAAAAGCTTTAATAAAAAACAAACCAATAAGGGTTAATACCTATTGCTGTGTATGTAGGTTGCCTTTACCACTCTACAGTGGGTTCTGACGACATTATTTTGAAGAAGAGCTCTATGTAGCTCGAAAGCGTCTTTCACCAACAAAACTTGGTCTGATAAAAGATATGACCTCACTCACCTTGTCTCTCTAACATTATCTAATGGATTGCTGCTTTTCCTAATATATGAGTGGTACTGGTATTTTCTATATTGTCTACCACCTGGTAATTACAGTGCATTATGGGTATGTTGGCAGCATAGGCGCTGACTCCGTGGGTGCTCCGGGGCTGGAGCACCAACGGGGAAAAATTGGTGGGTGCTAAGCACCCACCGGCAGCTCCCTGCGCCCAGGCCCAGCTCACCTCACCTCCGCTGGGTGACGCTGTGGGGCCCCGCCCCCAACGCTGGGCGACAGCACCCAGCGGCGCCGACGAAAGTCGGCTCCTGTGGTTTGCAGTATTTGGGATTGGCTACTGAGAGACAGACTAAATGGATCATTGCTCTTTTCCAGTATGGCATTTTTTGTTGTATCCTAGAGACAGCAAGTAGTCTTGACAGAACAATGGGCTAAGGTGCACAAAAACATCCATTTCTCTGCCATGCATCCTGGCTGGGCAGATACACCAGGTACAGTCTGCTAAAGGCACTTACCCCTTCCAGTCTGTCTAAAATTGAATTGTAAAATGACATTACTGTAAATTTGTCTAATAGGTCCACCGATCCGTTCAGTTTAAATTCCTGGAAAGTGGCCATTTTAGAACCCTCTGCTGTCCTGTTTTACAGGGGGTCTGAGATCAGATGGAGCTGGGGATGCAGGTCTGCACTCTAGTCTGACCTGTGCCTGCAATTCTCTTGCCCCCCACCACACACACTCTTGGTTCAGAATCTGGGCCCCCAGTGATGTCACTCTCCCTTTCTGCTTTGAGCTTGGAAACTACCAGTTCCAACTGTGCAGTTCAGTATCTTGTATTGCTCAGCCACACTACCCCTGTGGTTCAACCCCCCAGTGGATTTCAGCTTATTCTGCTTTGTTAAGGGGATGGCTACATGGTGAAGGATTTCCACCCTAGGTCAAAGGACACTGTCTAGTCACCTTCCTTTATTTTTACACTCTGTAGAATGTAATTTCTTAATAGGCTTCAAAATATCCCTTTACAAATCTAGGGGCTGGTCCTGCCACATAGGGAGCTCCCCCAACACCCACTGATCATGTACGACCCACACCCTCCTGCAGTTTTCTGCCGATTGAAAATATAGGCTTCATCTTTTCTTGCCCAATGTTTTACTTCACACTTAAATGCAGTGTGTGTAGTTTAGGGAATACTATTTTCCATGTCCGCTTTTTTGCCATGTGCTTATAAAATAACTCAAAAGATGACACTGATTAAAGTCAATCTCATTATTTCTAGCAGTCATAGTCCTAAAAGCAATGAAAATAAGAGCTAAAACCCCAGATATTTCCACCATTTGTTTTCTTATGTTCTGCATCCAGTCAACTTCGAACAGGATCAAATAGCAGAACTGGGAAACACCTCTCTCTCTCTCTCTCAGCCTTTTGACTGTCTCCGTACACTTTAGTCCGAGAAATGTCTGGTTTGTCTTTTGGCAACCTAACATCACACCACAAAAGTAACACTGCCATCTGTGTCTCCTTTCCCTGATTTTAAAAGGTCACTGCTTTTCACACTACCACCATTTTAACCTTCAAAAAACTCTTTAGCAAAAAGCCTTAATTGACTCAATACCCTTACATTATTCTTCGCTGTAGCGGTGAGATCAGCAATGCCAGAATTCCATGAAAAGATGAAGAACAAACTGCGCACAGAGGCTCAGGGAGCGGATACAGTGGTGTGGCTGGCAGTCTCACCTGCAGCAGCTAAGCAAACAAGCGGCCTGTTCTTCCAAGGTAAGGTGGCAGTTTCATACACTGAACCTGAAGGAAGAGTGCTATTACTGCACGGATTGTACAATTATTGACTTTGCCAAAGGGCCAGAGCGGTCATACGTCGAGGGTTAAAATAGTTCCTGAAATTGTTTATAATGTGTGACTCCAAAGGCCAAGCACAGTGTTGCATAACTAATGGAACTGTTCAAACTGACGGTATTTTTGCTGGTCCTGCCCTTTCGACCAGCTGGCATTGATTGGATAAAACATCTAGGTTGAAGTTGGCTTTGCACATGACGAGGCTGAGACGTGGCAATGCAAAGTGAGCCCACAGCGATGTCCAATTGACTGTTACCTTTTGTACAGAGTATTGAGGAGTTGCATTCATTTTGAGGGCACTTGTCTCCCCTCTTTCTCCAGTTCACATTAACGGTGCCCAGGTGACTCGTTCTTTCTGAAGCTCTGTGGTGGGGACTTGAAGTCAGGATTGTTAATGTGAACAACGCAGACTCTAAGATGAAATCTAAGTGCAGCTGGGTTGGTGAATGGGGGGGATTAATGCAGAGGATGGTGGGAAAGGGATTTAAACATTCCCATTCTGCCACTCACACAGTAGGTGCTCAAGCGGGAGCGGTTCTGTGACGCCTCTGCTGTAAGGGCAGTGCAGATCTATAACGTGGGAGAAAGGCCAGAGTTGGGGCCCCTTTTCGGAGAAAGGCCAGAGTTGGGGCCCCTTTTCAGAGAAAGCCCCTTCCCCCCCCCCCTTCCTGGGTGTGACACAGGCCTGCTTTCAACCTGTACGCTCAGTCTGGGGCATCTGGGAAGTTTGGACCCCTCCTCTCCATAGGTACCAGACCCATCCTTAGTCAAGCTTTTAAGTAAAAGCTTGACTAAGAGATTTTTACTGTCCCCCACCGCCCAAGAGCAGTAAACTACAGGCTTGACTCAGCTGCCCATAAACCTGACTGGAATTTATTTTCAGATGGAATAATTTGTCTGTGGTGCATGCACAAAATGGAACACACACGAGTGTTCTGCCTTAGGCCTTGGCTACGCTTATGAGTTACAGCGCAATAAAACTGCCTGCAGCGCTGTAACTCATTAATTGGCTACACTTGCAAGGCACGTGCAACGGTGTATCTCCTCAGATACAGCGCTGCATGTACTCCACCTCCCCGAGAGGAATAACAACTGTTGCGAAGTGGGTGGAACGCTGGTCTTTCAATATAGCCGAGGAATTCCGCAGTTACTGATCTCCGGAAACTCCCTTTGTTTTGAAACGGCACTTCCGGGTTGGAGTTCAGAGCTCCGTTGTTGAGGTGCTTCACAAAACAAACACAGTTACTGTTTGCAGGCGGGGGGGAAGCTCCGTTAGGAATGCCGGCAGCAAAGTTGCCTTGGACAGAGAGGGGTGGGTGGGGGGGAAGGCTCCGTTTCCCCAAATTCTCTTTTATCTGCTCTTTAAAAACAAACAAAGCCCCTGCTGTTTGCTTTCAGTGATTGAGAGAGAGGCAGGGGATGTGGAGGTGTGTAAACTAGGAGATAATGAGCTGACACTCTGTGGAGATTCCAAAAACCCACTCTCTCTCCCAACACACTCCCTGTCAAAGTCCCCCTCACCCCCCCCATTTGAAAAGCACGTTGCAGCCACTTGAATGCCCATAATGCACCGCTCCCAATACAGCTGCAAATGCCTCAAATGTAGTCACCTTACTGCGCTGGCAGCTGCCAGTGTGGACAGGCTGCAGCGCTTTCCCCACTCAGCTGTACGAAGACGGGTTTAACTCACAGCGCTGTACATCTGCAAGTGTAGCCAAGGCCTTATTCTTCGTCCTTAGTCTCTCTTCCTCCCTCTTACTTCTATTGTCTGCTCCAACCACACTTCCTGTCTGCTCCAACCAACTCATCCTTGCCCAGCTTGCCCTACAGACTTGGCAAACAGGCAGCGGAACTGTAATCCTCAAGGTTGACCAAAGCTGTGTGTTCCTATGAGCTTTGCATTTGGCAAGGCTGCAGCTTTGGAGAGGGGAGCGAAGATTCTTGGGTCTGCCCCCAGTAACACTCTGTTCCCCCTTTTGTCAGTTGAGGAACCCTGGGACTCAGTGGCTCAGTTCTTTTGGACAACTCTGGGAAAATCACTTGTTTTTTATATGCTCTCTGTGCCATCATCCCTTAGGGTCAGGCACAGCCCCCTGGTTCCCCTCTTGACTCTGAATAGTGCATTGTCATCCCTTGCTGTCATAGTTCCCTGAGAGCTATTTGCCAATTCACAATAACATGAAATGCCCCCAAACTGTCTTATTACGCAGCTGTTTTGCTTCCATTCCCCTCCTGCTTCTCTTTCACCTTCCTTATTCTGTTCAGTTTTGCAAACCCTAGTCAGCTTTTTTGCTGAGGAAGGGAAGGGGGCTGGGAGTAGGCTGTCCTAAGCTCAAATAATTCCTTCCCCTCTGCTAATGAGACTTCACAGGACTGTGTGCAGGCAGGCAGGCAGGAAGCTGTTTCCTCCATAGCTTTGGCCTGGTAGAGTACTACACTTCCCAGGTATCCATGTAGGCTAATTCTCTCAACCATTTTTCTTCCCCCAGTAGTATTGATTGCTGCCCCATAAGGAGAGTGAGCATGCCTCTTATTGTTTGGTTTCCTGTGCACAGCCTAGTGTGAACAGATGTAATGCTGTATGTACAATGAGTTGTTATGCTAACTTCACAAGAAACTGACACTTTTCACCTTTCTGGAAATTCTCCTCTGAAGATATGAGGCAGGCCCCCTGTGCTTTCATGGAGATCTTCCACTAGAGCTCAGAACAATGTTTGAAACTGAACTCTTGTGCAAGGATGGATGCCAGACCAGACTAGTACACAAACCTGTAGCTCTCCACAGCTTCCTGTTTACAGCATGGCTGCTGTAGCTCTGGTGAAGATAAACTAGCTTTCTACAGCTCAACTGGCCACTTCCGAAGTTGGACTTCAGCCATATTGCTAGAATGTTTAGTGAAGGAGAAATATTCCTCCAATGCACAGTGGTGATCTGAAGTTGCTTTTCAAAAATATAGAAAGTCATTACTAAGTTCTGTGATCAGTCATTGTGTTAAGGCAAAGATCTAGAGCTTCTCTGTGGGTGGTATGTAATTACAATTAATCAGGAATGGAAATGTTAGTACTATCCCTTGTGTTACGATGCTCTACTGGTGTAGCTGTGTGGTAGAGTGAACCAGGAGGCTCAGGTTCATGTAGCCAGCGAAGGAATGTCTTATTGTGCAAGTTTGGTCAAGCATTTTGACTGAGAACCAGTTTATTCTCTTGATAAAAGGCTGAACGCTTAGCAAGCTAATTCCATAGTGTTATAGCTAAGCTCTGTATTTTAAGGATAAAATTAGCCCAATTCTACCCTGTGGAATAGCTGCACCAGTGCAAATCCCCATCCTAAAAACAAGGAAAGCCAGTTTGTTTTGCTGCTTGAAACTGGACTAAACTCCACCAATGCAAATCACTGCACCGATACAGCTACACTAATGACTAAAATCAGGGCTAATTCCTATGTGGACAGTGCCTTCCTTTTTCTAATGTCTGGCTACAACAAGCAAGTCCACATCTTCTCTATAAACTCAGTCTCACAAGGACAGGCCTTTGGGTACCTAATTCAAAATGAAATTAGTGGCAGTGTATGCATTCTTTTTAAAAAATATTACTTCGTTTACCAAAAGTACAGAATGTAAATGTTGCAGAAACCTTTTGGCCTCAAGATCATTCTGTGCACAGGTAAAATGCATTAGTGGTTCTGTTTTAAGAAAGAGACCCACTTTGTGCTGGGAGAGGTGAAAGATTTACTACCTTTTTTTTTTCTTTTCTTTCTTTTCCCTAGACCGGCAACCTGTTTCCACCCACTTGCTCCTGGCCAGAACATATTCTTCAGCAGAGGAGGAAGAGAAGCTAATAGAAGTTTTGAAAGAGCTTTCCCAGAAATTTAAACCCACTTGAGCACATCTTCTGTAGGCATTTATCACCACCCAATTGAACAGAAATGAAGCTTTGAATTACAATACTAGCAGGACCGTATTACACCTGTTACAAATATGAGGGGAAGAGAACAAGTTTGCTACAACTAATGCACTTAAAAGGTGAACTGTGATTCTGCTTAAACTAACAAGTTGTAATGTATGCTGCTACTGCAGGCTTTCATAGGATAGCATAAGCCATCGAGCAGTTGAATATGAATTCAGATTTCACTCCCCTGAAGTCCTACCTCTGTCATGTCATACATTGGGGTACATGCACCTTGCTTCAGGTATGTAAAGGAAATAAGCAGAGGGAAGTATTGCAGCATTGGATTGCCCATACGTGCCTGTAACAAGCAGTTTGTAGCTTAGCACCATTACTAATTAACGTTCTATTTCCTAGTGACTGCCCATAAACGTGTGCGGCTACAATCTGTTAGCTAGTGCTTGGTTAGACTTCAGCAAAACCTAGATACTGGAGGTAGTGTCCATATTCTCCCCTTGCACTCACAGCTCAACTACTGCTTTATAGCAGTAGAGGACTGGTATGTAGGTGAAAAATAAAGATTGGGAGTGCTTGGTCATTACAGTGCTTTTTCTAAGACCAGTAGGGCTAGACTGCTGTTTGGAAAGGCTATTATAGTCCTTTTCAGTCTGACTTTCTAAATGATCTTATACATAGCAAGCTACTTTTCTTCTTTGGAGGCTAAACCAGTACCTTTTCCTCTATTCATATAGCAAATACTCTTAAATGCTGTATTCTAGAGGTAAGAACCTTCTGTCCTGTACAGAGTAGGGGAGCAGGAGCGTAGGCTGCTTATGGGGCTGTAGACTGTAATCAGTTTGGAGTGTCTTTCCTTTCATAAGACCTGTTCCGATGAAGGTCTGTATCAGTTTAACTGAACCAGCAAGTGTTACACAATTTATGTAAACAGCCACGTTTAAGGCCTTGAGATTTTCTGTAAACCAATTACTGCAAAGAGGAGGAAGCAGACCACTATTTTCTGTGTCCGCAGTTCTGCAGCTGTTGCCAAATTCCTGCTGCTTGACTCAATGAACAGGGAGGAAATACTATTCCATTCCAGCCTCCAGGGGTTGGAGCTTTGATTTAGGAAAGCACAGAGACCCATACCAAAGTGAAAACCTAATCTGGATGGGAGCTTGCCTTCAGCAATGGTAATGACAATACTTGAAAATAGCTGTACCTTTACAGACAACAGAACAAAAGGAGAAACTAGTACATGCCTGTTACATGCATGGCACCCAAAGGCTTTAACAGAAGGGTGAACATATCATATAGGCTGATCTTACTGCAGGCAATAGGGCTACTTCCATTCCACCCTCTGATGTCCCTCCATTGCAGGGACTCACTAAAATCCCCCTAGCAGGGTTCTGTTTACTTCCTATACCAGCATCTGAGTACCCCTCTTTCTCTTTTTCTTCCCCCCCCCCCTCCCCAAGAGTTCTGTATGCACCTACCTCTCCCTGCACACCACGCTTGAACTTGTTTTCCCACTCCCCCCCATACCAGGCTCTCCCAAGCCTTCTGTCCCAATGGCACAGGCACAATGTTAAGGGGGGGGGGGGAAACGAAGCGTTCTCGCTTTTGCTGGCTAAGAGGGCCTTTTTTCCCCTTCAATGTAGAGGTACCGCCAATGAGCCTCAGAGGGCAGGTCAGCTGACTCAGGCTTGCACTACAGGGCTAAAATAACAGTGTAGACATTCAGGTTCAAGTTGGGCTCCGAGACCCACCCACTGTCACCAGGTCTCAGTATGCTAAACTCTACCCTGTTTTCAGTGTACCATGGGCCTGTATTAGCTGAACTGGGCCCTGAAACTCTGCTGTGGGTTCCCCCGCCCCCAGTACAAACATTCCCTAAGTATCCAGCTCCTGTATCCAGCAGGTAGAGCAATTACTTCTGTCACTCAGGATATCAACACATTCATGCTTTATGGGGAGGATGCACAGGCATACATGCTGCAGGGTGTTAATGGGCACCTTTTAGAGGACAGTGGCTGTGTCCCCCCCTTCTTTCAGGTTGTCCCTAAAATTAATAGGGCTCTAGCCATTGCCATCTAGACCATTTCCTGAAATTTTGGAACTGACGAGATGCCGTGGTCAGAAGTAATCATGTTAGGTAAAGACAGAGTGCTGGGCGTGTGTGTGTAAGGCCATGCACACTCAGCTAATAAGGGGAGGAAAAGAAAAGGTTATTCATTTTAGCTGTGTACATTCAGAATTGATGGATTATGCTGAATAAACAGACAACTGAAGTATGATCACAAGGAACTAATGAACTTTGCCTAATTCTAGACAGACAAGCAATGTTCCCTCTAATTTTTGACAGGCCATGTGCGCAAAAAAATTTCTCCTGTGCAAATTTTTGTGTGCACAGAGTTTAGGATCTGTGTGTGCGTACACACACACACACACACACACACACACACACACACCTTAGAGGGAACAGTGCAGACAAGTATTGGCCTGCTTAAAGCAACATGGACAAAAATTTACTGCTTTTACAGTGTGGTTGTAACAGCAGTAGTTTGATAGACTATAGGCAACAATACAGTCTTTGGCAGTAAACTTTTTATAACAAGCCTTTGAAAGTTACAAACCAACTATTACTCTAACATACCTTACTGAGACAGTTAAATTAGTTTTTATATACAATTTCTAGTTTGTTCTCAGATAGCAAGAATATCACCTTTATGGCTTGTCTACACTGCATGGCAAAGTGCTTGGGAGGGGGGAGTTATAATCACTAACTGCCCAATGTAGACACTGCTGGCATGTTCTAAAAGGTACTTAATTTGCATTAGAGTCCTCTGTAAATAATATCCCCTCTAGAACACTTTGGGCTTGTCTGCATGACAGCATAGTTTACTAGAGATATCAAAGTGAGTGAGCTATCTTTCTGGCCTATACAAAGATTGATAGCTTGAGGCCATGCTACTGCCCAAAAGGAGAAATAATGTCTAGATTTTAATTATAAAGGAGACTTTCACAAAAAAGGTGTCCCAGCTGTGAAGTGTGCATAGTTTAAAAAAAGGAGTAAGTCCTAAAGCCCTTTACAGGTGTGTTCAAAAGCATCCAATTTAGGACTGAGCATGGATTGATTTAAAGAAACTTGTGTTTTCAGTCTGCTCTCTATCTACATGGAAATACAGTCAAACAAAAAGATGATCTTAGCTGAGGTAGTAGTATAACAAACTTCTAGCAAGATACAGAGTAGTAGATGTTAGATCAGGTGTAGGCAAATTTTGGCCCAAGGGCCACATCAGGGTTGCAAAATTGTATGGCGGGCCGGGTAGGGAAGGCTGTGCCTCCCCCAATAGCCTGGCCCCACCCCCTATCTGACCCCACCCACTTCCCACCCCCTGACTGCCCCCCCTCAGAACCACCAACCCCACCCTGCTCCTTGTCCCCTGATCGCCCCCTCCAGAGACCCCCTGCCCCTAACCACCCCCCCAGGACCCCACCCCTATTTAAGCCCCCCTGCTCCTTGTTCACTGACTGCCCTGCCCCCTCTCCACACCCTTGCCCTCGACAGACACCTGAGACTCCCATGCCTATCCAACCCCCCCCCCCCCCCATTCCCCATCCCCATGACCGGTCCCCTCCCCCCCCCGAACCTCTGCCCTATCCAATCGCCCCCTGCCCCTTATCCAACCCCTGGGCCTCTTACCACAGCCACGTAGCCCACCGGAGCTAGACACAAGGCCCCTCAGGAGCGTGCAGCACCACCCCCTTGCCATGCCGCTCAGCAGCAGGAGCTCAGGCCCTGCTGGAGCCAGCCACACTGCCCAAACAATCAATCAAAATCACAAGTCCGCCTGTGTATGGGCCTTCTCCCGCTAGGATAGCCTGAGGCCTTGTTCTTAGGCTAAAGCCTTTGGCTAAGCAGCAGGGGCAGCCATAAGTTGGGAAGTGTTCAGTCACATCTTCACATCCCAAACCAGTCACACTGAAATAAGGTGCTATTGGGCTGTTAGGAAGACGATCCTGTCCTGATAGTGCCCATCCCCCCAGATAAAGAAACAGATCTTAAGATGGTTAAAGAAAACTTAATTTGACAGCATCCTGTCTGGCAAGAAATCACTTATCAATGGTTGTGAAACCCTCATTTCTGTATTGTCTTATCTTTATGGCCCCCACTTTTCTATTGTTAATCTGTCTGGTTCTCTAATTGTTTGTCTGCTGTAGAATTAATTTTGCTAGGTGTAAGTTAGTTAGGGTAGTGGGATATAAGTGGTTAGAGAATCATGTTACAATATGTTAGGATTGGTTAAATTTCAGTAACATGATTAGTAATATTCTCAGCTATACCTTAACCATATAAACTGGGGTCAAACAGGAAGTGGAAGAGGAAATTGGAATCGTGCTTGCTAAGGGGGGGAAGCAAGGGGAACATGGACACGGGGTAAACGCTCTGTGGCGTCAGAGCTGGGATGGGGGACACGGGGTAGCAGCAGAGCTGGGAATGGAACATTAGGGAACAGACTGTCAGCGTATAGGGGTAAGCCTGACTAATGTGAAGGGCTTCAGAATATGCTTGCTTGGAAACTAACCCCAATAAACATTGCATTGTCTGCACTTCCGACTTCTGGTCTTTTGCTGCTTGCTGTCTGCGTGACAAGAACCAGGGAAGTGGGAGGGTCAAGGGAAAGCCATCAAACAGTAGATAACTTTAAGGTTATTGTAGCGTTGAAGAGGAGCCTGGTAAAGAATCTAAAAAGCAGTAAGTAGTATGGGAGCTAAAGAGAATGTTTTGGGAATTGGATTCTCACATACAAATTACAGTGAAACAGTACAACAGGAAGATTTGCACAGACATTTATTTCCCAAAGGTTTAGGTTTTACATTAAATCTATTACACTGTTTGAATAGTTAAATAGTTACTGAAAAGATGGTAAATTGTGGAGGGAAAATTCTAGACAAAGGGAAACAATCACATTCAGCAGCATTTTAATGGTACATTAATTGCAGAATTTAAACACGTTTCTCATTACTGAAAAATCTTATTAGTAAGCCAAATTCCTGTGCAACTGGAATTTCCTACCACCAATGTAAAAATATACCAAACCCTCCCCGTTCTGTAATAGTCTGACTAATGGCATGTGGGTGTCAATGTTCTTAGGGAATTAAATATACTACCCTTCACACCTGCCAGCTTTGTTGTGGTTGAAGGGAAAGTTTCAATATAGAGATTCCAAAATGCATAGTGAATAACCACTAGCGACAGAGGGCATTCTTCTATTTAACAGTGGAGACGAAGTTACACATACCAGATAATTTAATAAACTGAAGCATTGTTTGGACAAGCATTTAAACAAAGCATAGCAGTAGCTAAATTTCCTAATCTAGCAGGCTGCAGAGCTTATTAACTTAATGTTTGTGTACTTTTCAGAGTGTTTTAGCTAAAGTAAGTTTGCACCCATGTAGAAGTCAGTATAATGTAAGCTACCTAAAACAGCGCATAAAACTAAAAAAGTGCACTTATGTCTTTTGGTCCATATTCTGTATTTAAAATGCCCCTTTACTTTCTTTCCATTCATAGGCTATAGTTGGAAAGGATCAAAATCAGGTTAGTGTAAAACTTAGTCACAGTGTAGGAAAATGCCAGCTGCCATATTTTGTAGCTGAAGTACATTTGTGATCAACAATTAAATCTAGGGCAGCAATTCAAAACCAAATACATAATTGTTCATAAAATTGGCATTATACTTCATTTAGTGCAACATTTAAACACCACTCTTCTCCCTTTTAAAAACATTCCTTTTTCCTCACCACAAGGTTGACTGAGGTATGTAATCATGAAGCGAGATGCTTTATTTTAAAATATAATGCACATTAGGTTGTGTGTATCATGTAAGCAAATACATTCATTGTCATCTTAAATTCTAGGGGCAAGAGACAGTAGTGATAGAATAGCCAACCTAGACAGAGAGGACCAGCACTTGTTAAGCAATGCACTTTCAATACTTTAAAAACAAAAAACTAGACAGACAGACACAGGAAGGCAACGTAAACAGTTAGTGAACTGGTGAAGTTATTTTTCCAGGATATGTAAATTTCAGCCTGAGTCTGTAATGCCAACACCGCTGTTCTCCCTCACCTCACCACCTTTCCTACAATCAGGCTAGAGCGTTGATGCTAGCTTCCAAGATTCACTGCTAACTTACCTTTAGTTGGCTTATTTAAAAAAAATCCCATCAAGTCCGTATATTTTTCCTGACTCTTCAGAGCTCCTGGTCAATAGTTAAGGGGCTGTGTGCACCTGTTTATGTAAATAGCTTTTTTGCACAGGCTGGAGAGCAACACCATTAACCATGCTTAGACTTACTCCCCTGCACCCTCTCAAGACACACATGTTCCTGTTTAGAGGATAACCACCCCTTGCAGGCTCTGAAGACAGGCGCCCACCATCAACACTACAGCAGAACTGATTATACAGTGTTTTGAGCTCTACCAGGGAAGCAAACTTGAACACTTTAATCTTTGATAGGAATGCTAACTGTTGCATGTAATAATGGTCAGGTGATTTTTCAAGTTGACAGTGTCCCTGTCCTGAATTCTGCATCTGGGGCAAACTTGTTTCGTGTAAAAATTTAAGACTAACTAAAAAACCTGTAAACAACAATTGTAAACAAAGTAGGCTGCCTTCTAGCATCAGGGCTCTGCCGATAACCATGGTACCATATCACATTTGGTGCTGTTATTCTCAAAAGCAGGTGCAGGGCACATCCAGTAACTTTGTAGTGGCCACACATTTTTGTAGAACGTACCACTGAACTGGAAAAGATATTACAGTGCAGATCTTCCATTACAATTACTTGAAGGAAACTCGCAGTACCATCTACAGTTATTTGCCGGCTTCTGAAATGCCAGTTTTCTATACTATGTATAAAATGAGAATTTCTCAGAATACTATTGTACCATGGTACAAGTAAGGTTGCAAGGGAGTATGTCCCTACATCGCTCAGATTAAGGGTGGTATTTCGAAAAGTGCTCAGCAATTACTTCAGTGGGAGCAGAGTTAGGCAAACATTGAATACATTTGAAAATCCCACCCTGAGATTGTGTGTAGAGATTTCTCCTCTAGGCCAATAAATACAATTTTCAACTCAATCTGATTACATTTTAGGAAAAATGTCATTTGATCAAATACAATAGCATCTGTGGCAGTACAACATGTTAGTTAGTGTTTAATTTAGCAAGTGGAAAGTGAATGTTGTTTAACAACCCAAGCAACAGGGGATACAAAGGGATACTTGTAGAAAAATCACTGCTCACTGACTTCATTAAGGACTGGCAGCCCCTCACCATACCCTCAGCATTTGTAAACCATAGTAAAAGAAGCCCATAGTCTTCAGTTGCCCTTCCAACCCTTCTACTTGGTATGTTCTCCCTTTCTTCTGCAAAGCTCTCTGATACAACTTTCTCTCTAACACACAGCACCACCATATTTTCCCAATTAAATTAGATCTCACTTTAATTCATCCAAAACTAGACCTTGTCACAGTTTTCCCAGTGTCAATTTCACAAGATTTTGAATTTGGATGAAAATGGGTGAGAGGCTTCTAAATCTGAGCATTATTTCCCTTGATTTTCAACCAGTTTGATCCAACACTACTTTATAATCCTACTTTTGTGGGTGAGGTTGCTTTTGATGGATTTTCACTTACCTTGCACTTGGGACAGACACCAGTGACTGGTTAGGGGAAAGAATTCTGGGATGTGAATAAAGGTGTCTAAAAACATTGTATGCAGACAGGAGCCATTATGGCACTAAATCAAAAAGACAAGTGGAGAGGGAAGGTACCTGAAAGGAAGGAAAACGAAGAAAAAACTAAGTAAAGTTTAACAAAAATGGCACCTCCAGTATAAATGTGTCCAAACCCAATATTTCTAGAGTAGGGTGGTATCAATATTTTATATCCCCCTATGCAGTTTCACAGAATTCCTAAAGCAGGGGTGGCCAGCCTGAGAAGGAGCCAGAATTTACCAATGTACATTGCCAAAGAGCCACAGTAACACGTCAGGAGCCCCGTATTAGCTTCCCCCACCCTCCCAGGGCCTCCCGCCTACCAGCAGCTCTGCTGATCAGCGCCTCCCCCCTTCCTGATCAGCTGTTTCACGGTGTGCAGGAGGCTCGTGGGGGGGAGGGAGCAAGGGCATGGCAGGCTCAAGGGATGGGGTGGAGTGGGGGCCGGGCCTGTGGCAGAGCCAGGGGTTGAGCACCCCCCGGCACATTGGAAAGTTGGTGCCTGTAGCTCCAGCCCCCAAGTCGGTGCCTATACAAGGAGCCGCATATTAAGTTATGAAGAGCCGCATGTGGCTCTGGAGCCACAGGTTGGCCACCCTTCTCCTAAAGGGAGGGTGTCAGATAACATTTACAGGCAAAAAATGGCACGCTCTCTCCCTGAACAAGGCTATCCTCTAACCTGATACAAGGCAAGTTTTAAAAAAGATGCGAGGACAGACGAGCCAAAGGCTGCAGTAGTGGAAAGTCAGGTATTCGGATTTCTACAGTACCCAATGTCAAAGAAATTGGAAGACAAATAGCAGTTGATCAGGAGACATTATAGCTCAGTTCAGAAGGTAGCACTGTTTCTAACAGGATGAGCCGCAACCAGTCCAAGTTTCCACAGCGGCTAGTTTTTGCAGAGCTAGGTGAAGAAGGGAACATTGAACAATTTAGGCTCTTCTCCCTCCCAGCCCAAAAGAAGAAAAACTGGGAAGTTTGACTGGCAAAACTGAACCTTTATCAGCCCCCGCACTACTGTTGGATTTTAAGGATTACCTAAAAACGCCAGCCCCTCTCGCTCCAAAGGAAACCGCCTCGAAGGAATCCTAGGGCATGTCTACACTACAAAGTCAAGTCGACATCCAGCCACCACGGTAATTAAGTCAGTCGTGCATGTCCACACCATGCTCATTGTGTCTGTGGAGGGCGCCCTCACTAGGCGCGCTTGCATCAATGCACAGAGCAGTGCATCATGGGTAGCTATCCCACAGTGCAACTAGCTGCAGAGGGTTTTAGGAAGGGCTTGCAATGCCCCATGGGACCAAAACATTGTCACGGGGGGAATGGGAACATGGCTTTGGCCTTCCATGATGCAGTTTCCTCCCTCCCTTGATGTGAATGGCAAACAGCCCATACTTTCTCAAGCCTTTTTTCGAAAGCTTGGCTTAACCATGGACCCCACTCAGCTGTGCAATCTTGTTGTGAGCATTACAAACACCTCGCCTTGCCCCGCAGTATTTCCAGCGCCGAGACAGAAGCTGCTGCATGGAATACAGCGATGTCATTCAAGCAGCCCTGCTGCAAGCCACAGAACAATTCCCGGTTGCTGCTGGCAATTGTGCAGCAGTTGAACACGGTGGAGCGCCGTTTCTGGGCCCAGGAAACAAGCACTGACTGGCGGGATCACGTCGTTACACAGCTATGGGATGACGCGCGGTGGCTGCACAACTTTCGAATGCGAAAGGCCACGTTCCAGGAACTTTGTGCAGAGCTTTCCCCAGCCCTGAAGCGAGCAACACTAAAATGAGACCTGCTCTGACAGCAGAGAAGCGAGCAGGCGATTGCTCTGTGGAAGCTTGCAATGCCAGACTGCTACTGGGTCAGTGGGGCATCAATTTGGAGTTGGTAAATCCACTGTGGGAGCGGATGTGATCCAAGTGTGCAAGGCCATTAACTGAATTCTACTAAGAAGGACAGTGACTCTGGGCAACGTGCAGGACATAGTGGATGGTTTTGTCACGATGGAGTTCCCGAGCTGCAGTGGGGTGACAGACTGAATGCATGGCCCTATCTTGGCACCAGACCACCTAGCCAAAGAGTACATAAACCAGAAGGGATATTTTTCAATGGTGTTGCAAGTGCTGGTGGATCACAGTTTGACGGACATAACATGGGATGGCCAGGAACGGTGCATGACGCGCGCATCTTTAGGAACACAGGTTTGTTCAGAAAGCTGCAAGCAGGGACTCTTTCCAGATCGCAAAATAAGCATTGATGATGTTGAAACGCTAACAGTGATCCTGGGAGATCCAGTGTACCCCTTGCTCCTGAAGCCTTACCCTGTGCTTCAGAAACAGTCTTTTCCAGGGCACACAGTCTGTGTAGCTGGAGCGGCCACTGGGAAGTAGATACCCACTGAACCTCACTTTTTCTTCAGATTAAAACATAAAATATAAGAGCATGTAACCCCGACAGTTTGATTGGAATTGCATACTCACCAGACGTGCCTTCCCTGGCATCACACTTGGCCACCATGCTGTCCTGCGACCAGCTGGGCTCTGGGGTTAAAAATAGCTCCTGGTTCTCTGGGAAAATGGATCCACCGCTCACCTGTCTCCCATTCTCCTCCTTGTTGTTGCCGGAGGTGGTCCAGGACTCAAACTCCTGGGAGGTATCCATGCTGCATTTGGGGTCAGTGGTGTGGTCACCACCAAGAACTGCATCCAGCTCCTTGTAGAAGCAGCACTTGTGTGGTGCAAAACCAGAACAACTTAGTTTCCTTTGTCTTCTGGTACAGCTGCTGAAATGCTTTGATTTTCATGCGGCACTGCTGCATGTCCCTGCTGTAGCCCTTCTCCTCCATGCCCCATGTGATCTTCTCGCAGACGTCTCTTTCGGCTGGATCAGAGCAGGGCCTGCACAGACTTCTCCCCTCAGACCAATAAGATCCCCGCCCCCCAGGCTGGAGTGCATTTGGGGCATTGAGTCAGCTGAGCTGGCGAGCTCTCCACGCTGATCCAACAGGAAATTGGAATTCAAAAGTTTGTTGACCTTTAAAAGGGAAGGGGCTGTTTCCTGTGTACCTGGCTGCTGTGCAATGAAGTTGAAAACCAGGTCCAGAATGGTCACAAAGGAGCATTGTGGGACACCTCCTGGAGGCCAATTCAGTCGATTTACATCAATGCTGACGGGTAGACAAAGAGGCAGTGTTGACATAGCACTGTGTAAGCGCTACGCCTCTTATGGAGGTGGAGTCATTAAGTCGACGTTACAGGAGAGTTAGGTCAGCAGAAGGGACCTGGTAGTGTAGAGGCATACATTATTAGGGAGACATAAGGCGGCTTCCATTGACCTACGTTTGTAGTGTAGACCAGGACCTAGATAATGGGCTGGTGTGGCTAACCTGGTCAAAGACCCCCTCAGCCACACCAATATGCCACTCAGCTGCTTAATCAAATGGTGCAGACTGGCTGATAAAACAAAGGGAGACCTTGCAGAGCCTGTGTGCCTGGGCATCGCCACAAGAGGAGCTTTCAGGAAAGTTGGGTTTTTCCTGCTTCTGCCAATTTGTCGGCTATTAACTCATTAATAAGTAAAGCCAAGAAGTTAACTCAGGAAAAAAGTTCTGGCGCCTTAGTGGGAGCTGAGAAGTTATGCTGCCAATCAAGATGATGCCACGAATCTGGCAGCTCACACATCCTACCCTCATTGGCTGCTCAGGCCCTTCCAAGTGTGATAAGTGAAAACCCATCTCATTAAAAGAACGACATTGTTCACTAATTGTTTAGAAGAAGTCAGTTTTATTTCAGCATAGACAGACCAGGCAGATGTATATCAGATGAGATTGTATATCCAAATTTCCCTATTAAAAATTAAACAAAGCAAGAGGATGGAGAGGTTAAAGACCGATTTTGATGGAAATAAATGTAGTAAATTGTTAAACTTGTGTTGGAGAACATATTTTGGAGACATGCATTTACATATAGGAACCACAAGACAAAGTGGTAGTTGGATCATTTATGCCCACGAGAATTATCAACTGCCAAGTAGAATTCTTAGAGGAAAACTGATTGAATAGAAATCAGTAGGGATTTATTCCTGTTTTTAAAACTAAATCTATACCAATCTGAGGTTAGCAACAGCTTTATTTGGTCAATATCATGAACACAGAAAACAGACTGAATAAAATAAAGGGAAAGTGAAAAATAATGCTCATCCTTTGGAAAAACAAATTATACCATAAGCTGGTCAATAAAAAAAAAACTTTTCTAAGGCAGAAATATTACCACATGGATGCCCGGTAAGTGCAATTTATCACCATGTGGCTTGTATGCTTTTGTCCTAGTCTTAAGGAACCATCAGGACTACATATTTATCGGATGCAATATTATTTTTGTACTGAACATTTACCAAGGTCCAAACTGGAGGGAATGAGTTTTACAAACGTGCTGTAAGTCACCAGATGCACTGTGTTAAAGAAAAACTATTGATTTTACTCCACCCTAAACACCAGGGGTCCAATTCATCCCTGTCTACCTACATTTACTTAGCTCCATTTTTCCACGTTCACCAATACTCCACTGACTGAGAACCATGAAAGCTTATGCTGAAATCAATTTGTTAGTCTCTAAGGTGCCACAAGTATTCCTTTTCTTTTTGCTGACACAGACTAACACAGCTGCTACTCTGAATCCCAAGTAATTACCATCCCATCCCAGTGAGGCAGAGAAGTGCTATTACCCACACTATACAGATGGGAAACTTCGGCCCAGAGGGACTAAGTGAGTTGCACAAGGTCACACAGGAAGTCCCTGGCAAAGCAGGGAACTGAACTCCAGGTCTCCAGAGTCCCAGGCTAGCACTAACAACCAGGACCGTCCTTACTCACCATGGGATCCCGATCTTGACAGGGGCCTCTGGGCATGCTGTAATTAATAAAGAAGGCTAAAACAGCAGAACTGGGTTCAGCTTTGTAGCCCGTTGACTATTACGCGTCTCCACTCTTAATTCAGTCAGAACATTCTCTCTTTCAGCACTGTTTTCTTTTGAATTATTTTGCTAATGGTTCTCGGAGTTCTGTCCCCAACAGGAAAAGATTTCAGTCTCACTGAACACAAATAAAGAGAATGGAGAAATTCAGAGATGCCTGGAAAAAAATGTGTAACAATGTAAAAAAACAAACAAACAAACAAAAAAAAACCCCATCAAACTGAAGATACTAATTAAGGGAGAATCTTAATTAGAATTTTGGGTCTTTATGGGTCCCAAGCTGGAGGCAAAGTTTTTCCCTTAGGTGCATGCAGGATTCCCACTGTCGTTCATGTGTGAGATCATGAGGAAAAATCTGGCCCCATCCTTTTCCATCAATACTGCACACAAGTGATTCTGCAACATATCTGCTCTCACAGAGCCAGACTGCCAGACTTTTGGCTCATCCAAAATCAGCAAATTTGCATATAATAAAGTGATACTTATCTCTTATGCCCAAACCACTTCAAGTTAGAGCTCAGAGCAGTCAGCACTTCAGTCTTCCTAGAAATGTGGTTAAGGTTGTGGTTTTGGTTTTTTTAAACATATCTGAGTGTGTATGCACGGCATATAGTGAAAAGATGAAAAAGGCTTTATTGAAAAAAAATATGCACCATTTGTTTAAGCTGGATAATGCAGTCTTCTGTAAAGAATCAGGATACTCACATGGACTATGTACACATTCATTGCACAGTTAGTTCCTACATACTACAAAATAGAAAGATTTAAATGCTGATAATTAATCTGGTCCTTTTTTCCAAGCTCTGTTGTAAACAGTAAGGACATTCATGCACAGCATTCTAAAATAATAGTTATAGCAGCCCTAATGTTTTGGAATGAGAGAAATCATCTCAATATTTTTCACATACATCTAAGTCTTATGAAATGAAGCAATCTGCTTATGAGAATATAATAATTTCCTTTAGTTTGCTTCAACCAATGGTTTCTTTCTGCAACTAGATGGGGCTACACAGAATCCTTTTCAAATGTCTGACATCCCACCTTCTCATCAGCAAACCAACCCAATACTGAGGAAATATGCTCCCCACCCCATGCGCAATACTGTATATATTTAAGCAACCTTGCCAGGGCTAAGCTTCAACAGTTATCCCCTTTGATACCACTTCAAAGATTACACCATGTAGTGTTAAGGACCACCCCCTCCCGCACCCCTTATTTGATACCAAGGTCAAAAAAGCTTCAGGATCACCATCAGGTCATAGAAAGTAGAGAGAAGAGAGACCTATTGGTTCACCTAGTCTCGTTACTACTGCAGAATTCTTCTCTGCAGTAGTTTGTTAGACCTCTGTCCAGTTTGAAATGACCCATGCAATGAGTTTGTTTCTTCTATCCTCAGGAGACTATCGCTATTATCTAAGAAAATTGTTGCTAGTAGTCAGCATACATTTTCCTTTGCCTAATTTCAGCTCATTCCTAGTTCCTACCTTAAAGAAAAACAACACTTTTCTCAGCTTCTTCTCCAACCCCAAACCTGCAGAAAAATCTTCCTTTAGTCACCAATACCAAGCAGGAACATAAGTAGCTATATTAATATCTTGCCTCAGGTCAGTTACAATAATGGCGGGGCTTATTTTCTGTAAGCACTGCAGTAATCATTGGTTTTTAAGCCACACAGACTGGGTAGATTCCCTGAAGGGGAAAAAAAGCTAACAGAGGATAGATGAAAATCTGATTAATTTAAATTTAAGAGTGGAGGAAGGCTAGTGTTTTCTGCATTCTTTTGATGCAGTGGAAAAATCATGTAACCAAAATAAACTGTAATCAACTACTCCAAGAAAATGGAGGATTTCTACTTGTATTTCTTAGGATGTAATTTAACATCTTTGTTGAAAGATGCCCTTTCCTCACCTTCAAGTAAAAAGAAAAAGGATAATTGTATAGATTAATTGCACTGAGGGTTTCGCCTCACAGCTATAACAAAGAATGGAGCAGGCAACAGGAATTTTGGGATCCATGCTGATCAAAGGGCTGAAAGAAACTGACACTAAGCTTGTCTACACTTACTGGGGGATCAATGTGCAATTGATAAATCGGTGGTCAATTTACCGTGTCTAGTGAAGACCCACTAAATTGACCACAGATGGCTCTCCCGTCGACTCCTGTACTCCACTTGAATGAGAAGCGCAAGGGAGTCGATGGGAGAGCGTCTTCCGTCAACATAGTGTAGTGTGGACCCCACAGTAAGTAGATCTAAGCTACATAGACTTCAGCTAGGTTATTTACGTAGCTGAAGTTGCGTAACTTAGATCAATCTCCCCCCTTAGTGTAGACAAGGCCTAACTCTTATCCCAGAGATTGGACGTTCTTCTTAACTCTCCCAGTGTCGAATCCTTGTACTTTTATTTGGGAGATAAAGGAGCTGCAGTTCAAGTGAGACAGGTCTATTTCCCCTTCACATACACAAGACATAGCTCCAATGAGATTGATGTGATTACATCAAGAGGAGAACACACCCCCTTTAGTTCTTATGCATCCTCCAGTCAAGACAATTCTTTTTGTTAGTAGACTGAACCCTGAACTGCCCAATACATCCGAAGTTTTTCTTGACACAAAGAAGCAAAAAAACAAACCAACCCACAGAATGGGATTTCTCAGTCTCTCCTCCACAACATTTAAATTGTAAAGATCAAGAAGAGGACTTCATTACAATTTGCAGAGAAGTCTGTTTTCACAGTACAGTCAAACCCTCTTACAGCCAAATGGGATTTGTGGATGTTGGAGTTTCTGGTTCTCCTCCATTTTGGTGGGTAAAAACTCTGGTTTATTTTTTGTTTGGTGGATTTGTATTTACACAGCCTATGAGGGAGAGGCTAAAAGACACGGTGGCAAATGCTCGGCTGGTGTAAATTGTCAGTGCCTCTGACTTCAATGGAACTATAAATTTACACCAGATGCTGAACTGCCCTCTTAGTGTTTACCTTTGGGCATGTCTACACTACAAAATTAAGTTGCCCTAAGTTATATCAATGTACAGGCACTGCAGTAACTAAATCGCTTTTGCATGTTCACCTTATGCTCCTTGTGTCGGCAGTGCACATCCTCACCAGGAGCGCTTGCACCGATTGAACTGTCAGTGCGGGGCATTGTGGGACGGCTTCTGAAAGGCAGCAACAGGCGATGCACGCAACGCAGTGTCTACACTGACACTGCCTTGACTTAAACTACATTGACCGAAGTGCTACGCCTCTCATGGAGGTAGAATTATTAAGTCAGTGTAGTGGGCGAGTTGCATTAAAAAGTAGCTCCCACCAACGTGGACACTTACAGAGTTAGGTTGACATAAGGTGCCTTATGCTGACTAACTCTGTAGTGTAGACCAGGGCTGTGTATACATTTTTATGAAAGACACTGGCCTGAGCTGTTTAGCCCAGTATTTCCGAATGTTTCACCCATCTCGCTACAGACTTGTTCAGAGCCCGAACAAAATGGATCTTGTTTTAGGAAAGTAGCCCGACCCTTCCAAGGTATTGTGGAGTAACAATCCAGCAGTTTCACCCAGCTAAGCAACAAGCATTTGGACATTGGCAAACCACTGAGTTATCTTGCATAGCTTTTTCAGCAGAAGACATTTCAGTCATCATTAAGGCTGCGTGTCTGTCACAGAGGTCACAGATTCCGTGACTTTGCCCAGCAGCAACAATAGTTTGGATGTTGGAGGGGGCGCAGGGCTGGAGTGTGGGGCGATGCTTACCTTGGGGTGGGGGGGAGGGGGAGCTCCACAGAAGCAGCCAGCATGTCCCTGCAGCTCTTAGGCAGAGGAGCCAGGGGGCTCTGCGCACTACCCCTGCCTGCAGGCACCACCCCCGCAGCTCCCATTGGCTGAGGTTCCTGGCCAACAGAAGCTGCGGAGCCAGCACACGGAGCCCCTCTGGCCTTCCCTCCCCTCCTCCTAGACGCTGTAGGGACATGCCGTCCACTTCCGGGGAGCCTGCCAGCGCCGCCAACCCTCTCCCTCCCACCCCCAAGCACCGGGGTGTGTGTGTGTTTGCATGCCCTCCCCCAGCGGCCCCGCCCCGCCCCAAAGTTTTAGTTAGGGGTATATAGTACAAGTCATGGACAAGTCACGGGCTGTGAATTTTTGTTTACCCGTGACCTGTCCATAACTTTTACTAAAAATACACGTGACTAAAGTGTAGCCTTGGTCATTATACAATATGGAACAGGTGTAATGACCCACCTTTGAAAGGTTTTCCAGTGGGAGGATAAAATCAGCAGCCAGCTACCATGAGAGAAAGCAGGATGGCTTGCAAAAGAATTAACATTTACATTGGAAAAAAGATTCTTGTAGCTAAGTCTTTATCACATTTAAAAATGTACGTTAAAATGGGTTGCTTAGAGGAGAAGCAGATACTTGGCAGCATGTCCAACAAAGCGAGAGTGGGGCCATTTTAAAAAGGAGAATATGAATATTGGCAAACCTCTACATATAGAGTAAATAATGCAAAACACAGAATTGTCAGGAAGATGGACCAGCCCTGGCGCGTGCACATATCTACTCACTCACCCTTTACTAGGACAACTGATGATGGGTGTGAAGAACTAATTATATTTTATTCACCCATTTTTTTAAAAAAAGTTACCTACTGCAGGCAAGGGGCAAGAGTAGGTGTTTGCAGAGCTATAATAGCACACTGACATCCGCAGCCTGCAACATGCTTTACAAAAGTGGGTGTGTATCATTACACTCCAGTTTACAGTGGGGAAATGATGCACAGAGAGGGGCAAGTCACTTCAAGGCCACATGGAAGACCTAGCTTGTGCCACTGACTTGTTGATTACCAGTTGTATATCCAAGTCCCCAGATCATAGTGCCTACTTTGATAGTGACCCCATATGAAAGGTCTGGCAGTACCTGCTGAAGTCTTTCCACTTTTAGTTTCTTCAAAGCATGGCCACAATAATTTATTTGTAAACGAAACATTCAAGGAATCCAGAAAGCAAGGACCTTCCAGATGGGACCTCCATGGAAGGAGGACAATTTTCTCACCTATGAACCTCGACAATATCCCTTTGAAAAGGTCATTTGGGCCAGGGTGGGTTTTTTAATCATTTTTATTTTTAAGAAGAAACTGCCAAACACGACAGCAGGACAACGGGTGAGAGTCAGCAACATTAGTTTCTGGACCGCATACACGATTAATAAAAACCATCAGCAATTTTAAAATAAATATGAATAACTGGGTGGGGAGCAGGAATGGGAAAGTTAAAATTCTCTCCAGCAAATGAGACAGATGTAAACACTGACATGATGCTTCGTGAGGAAGAAACAGGTTTGTTTGGGCCAGACCAAGCCTGTTTAGACGCCCTTTTATACAATCCCACAGTTCTACAAGCCACTGCCAATTTAATTTGAAGCAGCCTGTGCGGCCTCAAATTCAAATTGGTCTGGACACTCCTTGTTAATGCTCTGGGCTGGAAAACTATTTCAGCTATTGTAAGATTAGTTGCTAAGCAACCCAGCCCCTTGATTTTGCAACCTGTGTGGCAAGGGAAGAGACAGAAGGAACTGAATTTCATCTTATGCAACAATAAAATGCCATCTCAAGGTGATATTTGCTAGAACAAGTAGATGGAAGAGCCCTTTTCAGAAAGGTGCAATAGTTCCACAGATCCTTTACGACGCAGAAAGCAAAAGTGCTGCTCAAAGTTGCTCCACTGAAGAGGCTGTTAGCAAAAACATCACAAATAAATAGGCACTCTCTCTGGGGAGCTCTGATAGCTTTGTACAGTATGTTGAGATTAGAAACTTTCTTACAAGCCCAGACACAAAACAAAGAACCCTTCCACACAAAGCAACAAGTATACCAACGTAATGAAATATAAAAACTAAATTGCACTGCACACAGAGATTTTCCAGATAAACTCAAAATAACTGAACATAGCCAGATCGTACAAACCGTTAGTTAAAAAAATACCTTCTCGGATATTTTGAGAACAAGTTGAAATAGAGTCTTCGTGCAAATGTTCACCCTTGATCTAGCCGGTGACTTGAAAAATCATCACAGATGTGTTAGCCCCTTCCTTATCTGCCATATACACGCAGCGTTTTATCTTCTGCAATACGATTAGGGTTAGGAAATCTGTTTCTTCAGTAAATACCGCCTTTTAAGTTCCACTGACGTATCATCAAGACACTACTGGTGTCATATCCCACAACTGTTAAAAATAATAAGAATGCATTTAATATCATAGGGAAAAGTATTGTGCTCTTCTGTTAAAGAGAAACATTTTGTCCAGATACCTAAGGTATGAAAACGTTTGACCTCGTTTTAACTCTCATTTAAACTTAACATATCCTTCATTATGAGAAGCCAAAACATAAAACCAATAATACAGCACCTTTGCTTACATGCCTGACGAGCACTACAAGCTACACTCCTTTCTTTTTGTCAAGATAAGCTACATCTAGATAGCAAACCTCTATTTTCCTAGAGTTGATGCACCCAAGGTCTCAGTATAAGAATTGTTTTTAAGTTGCACAGGTGACAAAATCCATCTTCCATCGCTATTACATCATCAACAGCCAAGGCAAATGGGTAATGCATAGAAGACTGAATTTGTACAATGATTTTTTGTGCTATGAGAACTTTAAAGTGTATTTTTAAATGAAATTTTGAGACATTTAAGAAAAAAATGTTCCACCTAGCAATCTACTGAGGTTGTACACCACTTATTAGCACTTAACACATTTTCAATTTTTCAGGCACAAGGATACAGAACAATTCTTTCAATTCTTTAGCTCTTCTGATTTTTTTTAAAGGAAGTTACTGTTTTATTTCTCCCATTTCTACCACATCAGAGCTCCACGTATGAAGCTCAGTGACGTGACTGGTTTTATGAATTTCTTGCTCGTGGATGGCCCGTGAACTGAATCAGGACTGGCCAGGATAAAAAAGACAGTTACCTTTTCCGTAACTGGTGTTCTTCGAGATATAATGGACATGAGCAACTCATGTTAGCTGTGTGTGCTCACCACATGCACTGGTGCCGGAAGTTTTTCCCTTGGCATCCGTA